>JAJIBD010021133.1:0-600000 GCA_021461705.1 Cryptotis parvus
GAGAGGCAGTAATAAGTCAGCAGATCAGGGTTCAGAGACAGAGTGAAGGAGATAGTTGAGAAACTCTCTGGAAAACATTGCCTTTAGCACCTGGGCCCTTAAAAAAGAAAGGGATACTTTGACTCAAGTAATTTGGTACCTTATCTTTTGGTTTCCCTAATCTTAATATTTGCCCCTAGAACTGTATCCCGCATGTGCCTGAATATATTTTTTGAAAACTTTGATAAGTCCATGTCAACTTGCTGTGCCTATACACACACACACACACACACACACATGCACACACATATGTACTAGTTGGTTTGGTGCTAAAGCATCAGAGATGATTACTAGACCCTATTTATAATTTTTATTCAGTGAGGTTGGCCATGTACATTTTGTAAAATCTACAGCATGACAAATATACAGAATGATATATAAATTGGCAAAAGCTTTCATTCTCAGTCCTAAAATGTATTGACTGCAAAAGTTAAAAAATGACTGGCTTTCAAATTCATGGCTAAAAATGAAAGTCGGGGTTTCTGGCATAGAATGCCTTGCTTTGTTCTGGTTCCCCCCCACCCCACCCCGCCCACCACCACCATCCCTGGAAGGTTTTGATCCTCACTGTAGCTCTGGGCTCGTTCAGTTATTCCGAGGGTTGAATCTAGGTTGGGGTGACTATCAGGTATCCAGCTGTCTTTGGTTCTGTTTATCCTCTTCCAGAACAGAGTTCTCTGCCATCTGTGTGCTGTCGAGTGTAGAGAAGGTTCTTTCTACAGCCTCTTGCCTTGCTGGGTGGTGGGGCTTAAAGGGTGGGGTCAGGTCATTTCTGTTTCAGTCTCTGTGATACACCTGAGCCAAGCTGGTTGCCTTCCACACTCACTCCTTCCTTCTTTCCAAGTTCAGAAAGGAAACACATGAGATATGGTGTGCCTGGATATTTGCTATAGTTGTCATGCTTGGTCAGACTGAGAAAGGGCATTCTGTGGTGCTTCTACCCTCCCACCTAACTCCCAAGGCCAACAATCATGAAGACCCAGCCTCTCACCAAAGCCTCTCTCCACATGTCCTCAGCCTGTTCTTGGCTCTTGGTGGTGGGCCCAGCATCCTGGCCCTGAGCTCTGTTCTCAGACTTGCTTTAATACCCTGCCACTCTTCTCTTACAAATCCTTAATAATCTTTTGAGCAAGATCCCCCCCATCCCAATTCTGCACTGGGTCCCATGAATAACAAGGCCTTCTCTGCTCCGACTCTGTGCCCATGTAGCCCAGCCAAGGTCATTGACCAAAAAAACCAGCGTTCCTGTCTTCCCTTCTTATCTCCCCAGGGTCCAGGGACTCCCTGGGCCTGAGAAAACATGTTCAAATTACCCCGCCTTCAAAAGGGAGAGAGTTGAGTCCAAACAAAGATTTAGCTTAATCGGTCAAAGGATTTGCAGTTATATTGGGCGTAAACTGGTTCACTGATAACAACATTTGTATGACTAAATGGAACAAGGTCCAAGGTAGTTTCCAGTTCTCTGGAAACCAGCCTGGCCTGATTGGGGCAGCTATTTCCGCGATTATCGCCTCGGCTCCTTGAAGATTCCATCACTTAAGGCAATATGCAACCTGCTGTTTTACCCTATTACATAACCAGCAATTGCCCCTGTGCTGCCACTCATTCATCAAGTGGCCACCAGAACCTTGCAAAAGTGACTCAGAACATGATCCCAGGCATGCACGTGTTTATCCTGAGTCCCAGAGTGTGCAGGACCTCCAGCTTATGGGAAGCCAGCAAAGAAAAACATTTCCCATTGTTTGGCACACACCTTCATCCCAGACTTTTATTTAGATGTCTACCACCACTGGAAAGACACACACACACACACACACACACACAGCCTGCCTTCAAAACATTTTAATCTGTTCACAACTCGGTCTGCCCCTTGAGGTGTTGCAGGTGTGGTTGCAGTGCCTGGTTGCGCCGGCAGATGGCAGACAGGAGACAGGCTTGCCTACACCCAGGGCTCTGCCCTGTGGACCCTAGATGGTTGAGGGCCTAACATAGAAAAAGACTGGGCCCCCTGGGATGAACCCAGAACCACGGCAGAGCCTGGCAAGCTACCTATGGTGTATTCAATATGCCAAAAACAGTAACAATAATAACACTCATTCCCAACGAATGGAGAAATTACTGGCACCCACTTGAGCAAATCGATGAACAATGGGAAGACAAGTGATACACAAACTCAGTTTTCAGGGAAGTCCCTCACTTAGAGGACAGTGAGGGATCCTGGGTGAGAATTGGGCTGGGCCAGGAGAAAGAACGTTCAGCCTCTGAGCAGTGTCTTAGGTTTCTTTGCATATGTGATGAGGTTTCAGTGAGGTGTGGGAAGGAAACAGGAATTTCCTATCGTGCGGTGCACTTCCATGCGGTCACAAAGATACCCCAAATCTCTCAGCAGTGCGCTTCCTTAGCAAATTCTTTCTTTGTAAGTTTCATTCTGATTCGAGTTGGACTGACTTGGCTCTTGGTTCTTGTCTGATGGAAGAATGCGCTCTAACAGTCAATCCTTTGTTAACATACCATACTGGTCTGCACACACCTTTGTGCTTCCCAGGGCCTCTGCCCAAGAAATGCACTTGAGGAGTCTTGGGACTGGAACCAGAAGTTAGGGTATTGCATCCCACCTGTGGAAGAAAGTGTCAGACTTGGAGGTGCCTCTCTGAGTAGGGAGTAAGGTGACCATCGCAGACCCTTGAGCTGGGACCCTGTGTATCATAGCTGTTTTCCAGTTTAAGTTGGACCAGTGCAGAGACGATCTGGGCAAGTGTTTCTGGTTGTTGTTAAATGCTTTTATGACAGGAAACTAGAGTTGTCTCCTTTCTGCTTGATTTGCCCACTTAAACTCCCTGTGCATTGTCTAAGGGTGATAAATCCATCTTTGTCTCTCTCTTTCTCCCATTCATGGAATTCAAACTCTAAGAAGAAAATTACATGTAAATAAATATATGAAATATTCTATATATGCGTGCATGTGTGTTGCACATATATGTGATTGTGACAAAGAAACCCCAAATTAACACATGACTAGCATTTTGTTCAGACTTCCAGGGAAATGCGGTGAGTGGCACCTGAGGAAGTTTAGTGTACCGTCATGGTCACTGCTACTTCTTTGTTCTGAGCAAGACAACAAAACCACCAATCCTGGGAGAAGCGGGGAGCAGAGACCAAGCTCACCTGCAGTGGGAGCTGTCCACACTCTGGGCAGCAAAGGACAGGAAAGGAGGAGGAGGGCCAGTAGGACACCTCCAGCTGCGGAACTAGCCTGGCGCTATACAGAGGACAGAAGAGAGACAAAGGGGGAGGAAGGGGCAGCAGTGGGGGTCCCGGGGCTCAGTGGCCCCATTGTGAGCAGGACCACACCAGCGAAGTTCTCGCCTCAGCATCTGCAAATCCAGGGGCACTGGTGGGTGCAGTGGGGAGAGGAGCAGTTTAGGGAGGAAGATGAGGAGGATGTCACCTCCATCTTCATAGCCCCTTTGGAGACCATCCCTTGCAGATCTGGTTTGATGTTTCTCAAGGGAAACCTGGACTTTCATCTCTGGGTGATTCCCATCACAGATCACAAGTGCTGGGGTCTTGGTTTTCCCCCTTGATAGGAGAGAGGTGCAGATTTTAGGACTGCATGGAGTGCCAGACTCAGGGCCCAAAAAGCTAATGGCATTCGTTAGTGTAATAAATAATAGAGCGTTGGACCTGGCAGCCACCGGGCCGGGCTGCAGAAGATATAAACACCAGTGCTGGCAGAGTCGCAGCTGACAATGGGCGAGATTTATGTGTTTGCTTTTTCCATAAGTACAGTTTTATTTGATAAGTACCATCCAGAGATATAAAGAATTAATCCCAGGTCTGCATTAGGGATATTTCCTCTGGGATATTAAAATAAACACTGCCCCTCTATCCAATTACATAAAATTATGTTAATAATACCTTCTTTGTTGTTGTTGTCGGCCTGTCTCATCTTGGTAGCCAAAGAGTTTATTAAAAGCAGTGACTGGCTTACTGACAGAAGGGGTGCTTTTATTTCTATCTAGGTCAGAAGAGTTTATATTTCAGATAAAGAAATAAAAAGGTTGGGGTGGGGCGCGATAGAAGCAGTCTAGTCCGGTTGAGGGTCTGCTTTCCATGACCTTTCAACCTTGCTCTGAGTTCTCTGAATTCTGGACCACCCCTTATGCCCCCCGAACTTTGAGGGTTGGTCCCACCCTTCTTGGGCTGTGTAACCAAGAGTGGAGGATGGGGACGCAGGGTAGGGACTTCATGGAACTCAACACCTCTCTGAAAAGAGTGAACTCTGCCATGGTTGGGGGCCTGGGAGGCCAGAATTGGAGTTTTATTCTCAAGTGCCACATTGCACCTCCCATTTGGTGTGTTTCTTGGTGGTTTCGGATCAATTTTCTAGATAGGGCCACATCTAGCAATGCTCAGGGGCCTCACCCCGCTAGGATAGCCTTGTGTCTTCTCTCTGCTCTCCTTTCCCTCTGTCCTTCCCTCTGACACTCCCTACTGATCCCTCCCTTCCCATCTTCCTTTCTTCCCTCAATCCCTTCCTTCCCACCTTCCTTTCTCATTTCCTCCCCCTGTCAGTATTGGGGCTCAGTGTAGGACCTCCCAGAGCAAGGGCACAAGCTCTCTCCTGCGCTACCTCCAGTCCGTCCTAGGGTTTCTCCAGACTCAGGAAGGCCCTATCCAGAGAGCAGGTTGTGTAGGACAGAGGAGGTGGGCCATATAGGAGGAGACCTGGGGACACTGGTGGAGAGGAGTTGACAACTGGTGGTGGAATCAGTGCTGTAACATTGTCTGTATAAAACTCCACTCTAACTTTGTAAATCATAGTACTTTAATAATATAATAATGTGAGGGAACAAAAGTATCACAGGCCAGGGTGGTGATGGCATGTCCTGCCTTGTCCACGGGCCTTAGGCTGGTGATGGCATGTCCTGTCTTGGCCACAGGTCTTAGAGTGCAAGAGCAAAAAGAAGTGATAGAAAATAAAGCAGACAGTCGACTTGGAGGGAGAGATGGGCTCCTCACCCGCCACACCACACTTAGCAGACACACACAGCTGCTAACCCCTGATTGCAGTCACTTTGGATGGACAGTATGACCTGTTGTCTTGTGTGGCAAATGGCAGAGCAGGGGGCATCAGTGGTGACCATCTAAGGGCCATCTAGAAGCTGCTGCGGTCACTACAGCCTGTCCCTCACGTCGGTGGCTCCAGCTGGGAAGGGTCATCTTCCCTTGTTTCAGCCATGCTCTTTGCCAGCCATCCCTTCTCTGGGGTACTAACTGCACACAGAAAAGAAAAAAAAATTGGTTTCCTTTTTTCATCCGGTTTCCCAGCCACACAAATGGGCAACATTGCTTGGAGCAGCACACAGACGTGGCACAGCTTCATTCAAAACCCGTGTGGGTTCCCTGTGACTCTAACTCAGACCACCACCTGAGTCCCTAATTCATGAAATAGAAACCAGGATTTCAGAAACTAGAATTGAGTACCTTGTACCCCAGATGCATGCTTAGTGAGGCTACACGGACAGCCCTGAGCATGGTACCCTGCATTCCGGGCCTGTGCTTCCCTGAGGCTACATGGACAGCCCTGAGTATGGGTCATCAAATTTTCTAGCGGGGACCCAAGGCCCCACAACTCAGAGGAGGACCATCAGCTGCTTTTCAAAGAGCAAGTTCTCTCTTCTTCCAGACCTTAGCAGAGACTTCCCGAGAGCTGCACTCCTTGCTCCAGGCTTGGTAGAAAATGGTTGCTCTAATTTCCCCACACGAGAAGTCTTTTCTCTCATGAAATACAACATGGGCAAGTGTTGGCTGCTGGCAATAGCTCACATTCTTGGCACGGTTGATTTTGAATTAGGTCTTGGCTGTTACACATTCAGAGGCAGATTTTTCACAGGCCCCTGTCCCTACCCCCACATACACACAGTTCTGTGGCTCTCTAAGGTCATGACATGGTGCAGCATTTTCTGTTTATTTCAGAGACAGGCATACTGTGTGCAGAATCACTATTGCTAGGGCTGCTCCAGACAGGTGTGTATGTGGTGCACTGCACATCAGTGGCCACCATAGTCCTATGCAATGAACTGTCCCTGCAGCGCATGTCCTGCCTCGCCAAGTCAAGGCCACGAGCAAGGCCACAGAGCTGTAACCTGCTGTTCTCCAGGTGTTTTCCGAGCGCTGTCTACTCACTGCAGAGAAAACTCTCCCCTATGGCTCCTGGCCCGCACCCCCATAGCCCCTGTTGTCCAGTTCCTTGTACAGGTCACTGGTCAGAAACAAACCCAGATGAGCTGGTGACACACCACTGGAGCTTTCCTTTCTGGCTCACTGAGCTTCTCTGAAATGGGAGAGGAGGTTGTAGGCTGTGAGGACAGAGCCAGGTAATGATTAAAGCAGCGCAGATGCTGCCAGTGATAAAGGCGAGTGAGTCACAGGACGGTTCACTCACGTTTGGAAGCTCTGTGGCCCTGAGCTGCAGCGAGCCAGCAGTGGTTCCTCCTGGTGCCTCCAAGGCACCCGCTCTGCCCACAGGCCCAGGGCAGACTTTCCTCCATGCAGATCCAAGGAAGGGAGAAGGGAGGCGGGCACTAAGGCATCCAGTGCAGCAGGTGCAGGTGGAGCTGGAAGCTGGGCCCCACCGCCTGCCCGTTCTGCCGTTAAGGAGGGGACAAGATGGAGCTGGGGGGTGACAGCTGTCGCGGGAGCTCATGTTTATGGAGCCTAAGCTGAGGTCATGAGTCAAGCTCTCAGTCGGGCTGATCCACCCACAGCCCCTGATTCCCTCATCGAGCTCATGATGTGACTAATACATCATGGAACTGGTTTGGGTTCCTGTGGTGACAGCTACAGGATGCGAGCAGAACCCCGCGACACTCTAGACCTGAGAGTCCCCCTGTCATTCCCTTTCCGCACCAAGCCCTCAAACTTCCCTAGCATCTGGCTTCTGTTTTGAAATCATGAGCTTTCCGGGGTTGGGGCTGTCAAGTCTCCTTGGTGTCTTCTGGTGGCTTCTCGCCTTCCCTGGGAAAGACTTTTCCCCCCCTGTCCCAGGCAGTTTCCATCGCAGTGGGGGAGGGGCAGGTTGAACCCCATGTCAGGGCGTCCTCACGGTCCCAGCTCCACAGTGGACCCAGCAGAGGGCAGTCTGAGAGGGGTCTGTGTGTAGATGCGGGGGCACTTAGGGCAGAGGGGCTTGGAATGCAGCACTATGGGGCGGAAAGAAGGAGGGAGAAAAGAAAAGAATGGAAGAAAGGCAGAACGGAGGCAAAAGGAAAGGGGTGACAGAGCAAGACTAAGAGGAAGGGGAAGGAGACAGATTGGTAGAGGAAGGAGAGAGGGAGAAAGAAAGAGAGAGAGAAAGAGGTGGAGGGCAGAGACACAGAGACAGAGAAAAGCAGTGAAAGAGATAGAGAGACAGAGAGAGGAATAGGACAGCACAGAGAGATGCAGTGAAGCAGAGAGGGGCAGACAGGCAGAGAGACGGAGAGGCCACTGAAGCCCAGCAGGATTGAGGCTCATCAAGTAAAGCAGCCCCTCCTTCATCCTGTCATTTGATGTCACTGCGCCCGAGACGGGTCCCCAAGTGCTGCCGGTGTCCTGTTGACGTTTGTTCACCACTGCACCCTCTGGATTTCAGAGCAGTGCTGCAGCAGGGGTGTATGGGGCTGTGCCCGTGGGGGCAGGGGCAGGGCCTGGAGCTCTGGTGTCGCCATGGCTCAGTCTCCCAGCTGTCAGCTCACTGCCACTCCTTCACCCATGGCCCACGTGTCACCTCGGATCTCAGTGTGTTCGTGGACATGGCACCTACTGCCCCTCTCCTCCCGCACGTGCTGACCCAGCAGCTGCCTTTTCCTGCCGGGCGCGGGCGAGGGTGGGCCTCACACGGCAGAGGCGAACGAGGAGGGACACTGGAACCCTGGTTCAGGCCTGGCGGGTGCAGCTTCCGCGGGTCTTTCCTCAACATCGTGGACCTGCATACTTGAGGGAAATTAGCAGGAAATTGCAGAGCACCGTGAGACGCCTTTCCCTGGGTGGCACTGCCAGGAAGCTCCGTGCACGTTGTTTGGTACTGGGAGACCCTCTGAGCATGTGTCTCCCATGTTTCCCTGGAGTGTATGGGTCCCCCCATGCTTCCCTGGGGTGAATCTGGGCTGCGTGGCCCTGAGTGGAGACTCCCTGAGCCAGGTGGCCCGGTCCTCCCGTGTGCTCTTAACCTGTCCCCACCCTGTGCTCTTAACTCCGTGCTTCCCAGTAGCCCTTGAATGTGCAGTCCAGGCCCCGATCGGGCTGCCAGAGTCTTCCAAATAACCTGCCTCTTACTGGCTCCTGCAAGGCCCTTTGCTTGTTGGGGAACCAGGGAGCTTCCTGTGACCCCTTGAGACATACTTATACTAAAAAGTTTACTTGAGGAGATGCAACCGGTGCCCAATATTCTCATTGCTGAGCTTGGTCACCCGGAAAGATAGCAGAAATATGAGCCTGAATCACACTGACCATTGGTTCTAGACACTTTCAGAAATAGGAATGAAACTGCTAAGGAAGTTCCATTGCCTTTCCCTCCTTATGTCCCTGGTTGTTTTGCTGAAGAAACTCTGCCTCCAAGTAGCCCAGGATTACTGGGTCCTTCTCAGTATGTGTTAGGTCTCAGGATCCTGGAAACTTCCTGAGTGACCCTTCCAGGGAGCCTTTGCTTGCCATAAAGCAGCTCACACTGTATTTGGTCAGCTGTAAAGCAGGCTCCAGTGTTGGCCGTAAAGCAGGCCTCAGTATTTTTTTTGTCAACGCAAAGCAACCCCCAGTGTTTTTCATCAGTGGTAAAGCAGCCCCCACCCTGTTTTTCTGCTCATCAGCAACTTTAAGACCACCCTTGAGAATCCAGGGGTCTCTGGGACTTCCCCTGTGGGTGAGCTTCTGACACAGGCTGGGTTGATGGAAGATAGCCACCAAACTTTTGCTATGTCCCAACCCTTAAGTTGGGGATGGGGCGGGAACCCTCACTCCTCTCCCCTGGAATCCTAGTGGCCTTCCTGACTTTGTAGGCGACAAGAGTGATGTGGAGGTGTGACAAGGCCTCCGTCGAGCCTCAGAAGACTTGGCCTTGGGTGCCCGGAGTCCTGGTCTAGGACTATGCCCGCCTTCCTGTGTGGAGGCATCACCTTGGCCCCCAGACCTGACTGCCAGCCAGTGATTAAGTCCCCGCTTTGGTAGTTTCAGTGGATCTGCCTGTGTGGTGCAGAAGCAGCTGCTTCGAGGCCTGGGAGTCTTAAGAGACCGGGTCTGTTGGGCACATGTATATGGTTGCAAGAGTAGAGAGAGAAAAACGAGGCAGGGCCAGCCAAGAGAGTTCCAGGTGCTGTTAAGAGAGGAACTGAGTTAGTGCTCAGGCACGAGTCCAGCCATGTCCTAATGCTTTACCTGGGATTGGTCGCTGAGGCTGATGCTGGCGTCGTGGGACAGAGCCGGGTGTATGATTAGGGGCTGTCCTCAAGAGAAGCTACTGCATCCACTAAGTTCCTGTGACCACGGCCTCTAGTGGTGGTCACTGATTCAGAGGCCACTGTGTATGGTGCATGGCATCGTGCTGCAGAACTCAGGGCCAGCAACCTTGCAAAGAGCCTAAGCAAATGTCCTAAGTCAGAACCAGGAGCCCGACAGCAGCTGATTATCTCACAAATAGATCTGGCCAGTCTGAAGCCAGCGAGAATGGGGCTCTGAGGACATTCTGGTCCCAGGAAATAGAGTATCAGACTCACATGGAATTATAAATTACACACACACGCTACACACCCCCACTGACATTTATACATGCACACAAGGACATGCGCACATGTAAACACATGTGTATGTACACATGTACACACATGTGTACTCACACACACTTGCACATGTATAAACACACAAATGCTCATACGCACTCATACAGACACATGCACCCTACACAATCCCAAACATGCATGATGTGAAGGTGACCCAAGGGCGGGACCTAAGAGAACTGCGGTGCTTTGTGAGGGCTGCGGGACTGAATCCCACAGCAGGGCCAGTCTACACAGCAGGGCCAGTCTACACAGCAGGACCAGTCTACACAGCAGGGCCAGTCTACACAGCAGGGCCAGTCTACACAGCAGGGCAGCCTACACAGCAGGGCCAGTCTACACAGCAGGGCCAGTCTACACAGCAGGGCCAGTCTACACAGCAGGGCCAGTCTACACAGCAGGACCAGTCTACACAGCAGGGCCAGTCTACACAGCAGGGCCAGTCTACACAATAGACCATACTTCCTCAGTGTCCTGGAGGCTTCCTTCATCCTGGAAGTCCCAGGCGCAGGCTCTGTCCTCGCTGGCACACAGCCAGGCACCTCCTTCACCTTATGTGTCCCAACCTGGTCAACTTTCGGTCTCTGACCTGTGGGTCAACTGTGCGCCACTCTTCTCTCCTCTGAGCTTATGAGTCAGGGCAATGTGGACCCACCCATGTGAGCTCACTCTGCGCCCAGCACTTCCATCCCGAGCCCTTCTCTAAACAGTCACGTGGAGGGAGTTTCCAGAGTGAGGCTATTACCTCGGTCTGGGGGGCACACGGATGCCTGGGTTTAAATTCTACCTCTTCCACTTACTACCCCTAAGCCCACAGTTGGTTTCATAAATGCTTTCCAGCGTGTTTCCTGACTTGCCAGTTACATTCCGCCCACAGGGTTCAGGGGTGGGGAGTGAGAGAAAGCAACATTTCTTTGCCCTCAGCACCCACAAAAACTTCGTTAGCTGTGGGGGTGTGACTGTTTCAGCCTCACAGGAACAGCTCCTCTGCCATGGGTGACGCGTGACACGGGTGACACAGGGAACTCATGCCCCAAGAGCCGCGGGAGATTAGGCAGCTCCTTGGCAGCTCTAGTTCACTGACTGCTTTCAAAAGTCATTAGCGTGTTGCGGAGATCAGGCTGGTGGTAGGGCCTCAGGGCACCTCATTGGGCAGGTTGGAAGCTCCTTCCTCTCCCATGTCAGGGTTGCCAGCAGCTCAGTGTAGCTGCTATCGCACCCTGGGGACCGTGTCATGACTGGCAGCCGCTCCTGTCACAGCACAGGCTCGGCTCTGGCTCTGGGGGAAGGTGCCGGTCTTCAGGGTACGTGCAAGGGACGATTGATCCCAACCCGTGCTTGGAGTGGAGGGCCAGGGCCGAGGGGTTGGCTCTTCCCACTGTGCCCCACAGGGTACCAGGAGCCATGCAGAAAGTGCCGAAGCGCCCGTATGGGCACCCCCTTCTCCGTGTCTCTGTCAGAGCTTGGTGCCAGCGACTCTCCAGACACTCCCGTTGTTGCACTTCCTATGGCTCTAGAGAAACGTCTCAGCCAAGTTCAAACTATCTCGAGGAGGTCAGCAAGAAGGACAGTAATGGGACCTTATCAGCAGGGCCCCGAGTTCATGTTTCTCCATTTACTCAAGCCATGATGGGGCATCTGAAGGGGCAAAGCAGCCGGGCACAGGCAGCCTCGGGCACAGCTCAGAGGAGCCTGGGGCCTTCCCCTGGGGTCGGCTAAGGGCCCCTCTACTTGCAGAAGAACTTGAAGAAAAATGCATTTGTTGGGCTCCGTGCCAGGAGGGCGGAGAAGGGGTGGCATGTCCCAAGCTCATTAATGTGCGAGGAGGATGCCAGCCCCTGGTGTGCCCCTGACTGTGGTGGTCAGCTCTGGCCTCCACTTGTGTATTGTTGCTCTGCCTCTCAGCCCTGAGGGAAGGGGACGGAGCACCCTCGGAGACTGACCCAGATTTCTTCCTCCCTTTGGCAGTGGTGTTGCAGCTGCCGCTGCTGCCGTGCTGTGTGTGTTTGTTGGGGCGGGGGGAGTGTCATCGCACCTTGGTTGTAGTGCTGGAGATGGCATGGGCTTCAGTTCAGGCAGGTTCCCTGCCACTGAACCACAGCCACAGACCCCAAGAGTCACACTGATATTCTTAATACCAGCTCAGGAGTTAATTCTAACCAAGGGCCCAATCACAGCTATGTGA
The DNA here is from genome assembly GCA_021461705.1 of Cryptotis parvus. NCBI lineage: Eukaryota > Metazoa > Chordata > Mammalia > Eulipotyphla > Soricidae > Cryptotis > Cryptotis parvus. The sequence continues at coordinate 12,037 of JAJIBD010021133.1, forward strand.
TCAATACATGATGGGGATCAAGTACGTTAAGTTTCCCAGCCTCAGTTCTACCATTTGCCATCCGAGAGGTCGCCAGACAGGTGCTTGGCCGAAAGTCTGTCCTGTTGAGCTGCGGTTCAGGAGAGGTGATGCCTCGTCACCTCTGTCAGCACCGCCGTCACCTCCGCCCAGGCTGTCCCCTGCCTGACTGCCCTGCTGTATAATGCTCAATTAACGGTTTTTTAGAAGACTCCGTGAACCGAACATTGACATTGGATGGTACAGGATCTTTTTGCGTTGTGGCAATGCCCTGGTTTATAGAACATTCTTCCCAGAGGAACACGCTTCCTTTGCAACCCTTGTTATCTGAAGTGTGTGGCCATGTGGCGCTAATAGGTCCTGAAAGTGTCTCTGACACGTGTTAACTTGGAGAAGCAGCTCAGGGCACAGGGCTCGGGATAGTAGCCGGCTCTAACTAGCCCGGGCTGCGCCCTTCACCACAATCTTTTCCATGTGGAGCGGATAGTAATAGTCTCCCCCTTCAAATGGTGGTTGCAGTTTCATGCAGGGGTTGATGAAGGCAAGTACGTTATAAGTGAGTGTCAGGGCCCGAGAGATAGTAGTGGGGTCAAGGCATTTTCCTTTCATACAGCTGATCTAAGTTCATTCTCCGGCACCGCATATGCTCCACTGAGCCCCCTGGGAGTGATCCCTGAGCACAGGACCAGGTGATAAACCTAAGTACTGCTGGGTGTGCCCCCACTCCCCAAAACAATGAGTAACAGTAGGACAAAAATGATATTAATGACCACAAATATTCGTTGACTATAGCAAACTAAGGCTCAGAGTTGGAGAACTTGTATCCTTGAGCTTCCCTGAATGGCAGCCTGTGTCCGAATCACTCACAGAAGCTCATAAACCAGCAAGGTTTTGGCCCCACCCCAGTGGTGTCACGGAACCAGCTTGTCCCTCTCCCAGGGACGTCACGCCCCTGAAATAGTGGACATTGGGCCATGGCAAGACTGTACCAGCAAATGCCCTCCCAGCCCCACGAAGAGCTCTGCTTGCAAAACTGTCCAGACTGCCAACTGCGCCTTCCCCCAAACCCTTGGAGTGGGAAGGCCCAGGAGAAGGCCCCGGCTGATGAATCTGGCACCCAGGTGATTCTGCTGTGCGCTCCACATTTTACAACCACTGCCTGAGAGCTGTGGAAATTCTCTGGACCTGCAACTTTTTTCTTCCTCGGAGGCGCTCTTGTGCACCACCCCAGGTCCCCCCAGCCTCTGTGCCCGTGAAAGTTCAGCCGTCAGGAGGGGAAAATGCTGCCGAGGCGTCCCTGTCCGATGGAGCAGAAAGACACTAGGCAGGGTGGGGAGAAACTCTCATTTAAACACAAATAGCTGAAATAATTGCTGAGCAAATCTAGAAAATGACTAGCTAAGTAAATTGCCTTTTTGTGTGTTCATGTGTGTTCGTGTGTGCATGCACGCATGTGTGTGAACTTTCTTTAAGTTTGGCCCTGAAGGGGGTTGAGGGGAGCAGGGGGCTTTCTGAGGAGCTTATACCCCTGGACCCTTTGGCCCTCTCATCCCAGGTCACCCCAGGACTTCTTACAGCTTGAGATCTGAGATGCTCAGTCTTCGGCAGGATTCTGAGCTTTCCTGGGGGCAAGGCAGGTTGGAGGGGCACGGGGTGTCACCCCACTTTAGGACTCTGATGGCACTGTCTGAGGTGCTGGGTGTCGCCTTCCCAATTGGAGCGTCAGGTTTGGTATGTGACGTCCAGCCTGTGCAAAGGTGAATTGACATTCTAGCAAATACCATGACCCCATCATATTCCAAACCATTGCTAAATGTCTGGAATGTGCAATTTATTGCACCAAAGAAATTTTATTTAGATCAAAGTCGGGGCACTTAACCCGAGTACTCTGGCGCCTTTCTGTGTGCTGGACGGACTTGGACACACTTTTCTGGGTGGTGAGTTAAGCTTTTCTCACTCTCCTTTGAGGTACCTGAGCCCTGATCCACCCAAAGGAAGCTGCCCCTCATTCCCTGTTAAAAATCTGGGGAGGGTGGATAAGAGCCTTGTTCAGGATCACTCTGGAGAAAGGGAGAAGAGGGGAAGGAAACAGGACTGCAGGGAAAGTAGACACAGAAGCTGTGGCCCCTGAGCAGGGGCTGCTGGAATCTTCAGGACCCCCAAACGCCACAGCAGAAGCAGCAACGTGGGGCCCAGCTAAAGCGCTTCCCGCCTTCCTGCTCTGCCCGGCTCTTCCGGTGACCCTGGAGTCACTCGGCCTAACACATTGTCTTCTTTCCCTCAAAGTGGTGGCAGGACATTCAGCGCAAAGAGCCTCTGGGAAAGAGAACATTCTAGAAAAGAGCACACTCAGGCCTCCTTGAAAAATCCTGATGGAGCAGGAGAAAAAAAAAAAAGAAGTGTGTTGTTGTGATGGTTCTAATGCAAACCTGGATGTTTCTGGGAGAAGGTCAGTTTACAGGAAAATCCTTTAATGCCTGGAGTTCTACTTTCTCCAGTGTTAGGCCCATGATAAAGCCCAAAAGAAAAGAAAAGAAAAGAAAAGAAAAGAAAAGAAAAGAAAAGAAAAGAAAAGAAAAGAAAAGAAAAGAAAAGAAAAGAAGGGAAGAATCCCAGACGTTTAGACGCTTTTCAGGATGGCAGAAAGACGGAAGATTGACCCTTGGTCAATTCAGCATCTCCTCTTCCTTGCAAAGCCAGAACTATCATTACTTTGCAGATGGAAAGGTGTTTGTTGGCAACAACTGGCCCAATTTCAAGCCCTTGAATGGTTGCTCCCAAGGCAAATTGCAAGTGGAAGATTGCTTGAGGGGGAACCTGAAGAATGAGGAGAGTCAGTAATTGAAGCTGCTTGTGCCTTCAAGCTTAGCATCCCTGTCCCACCACGAGCAGAGGGATGGAGGAGGGGCAGATGTAAAGGATGACTACTCGGGGCAGTTTTCGAGCTCATGGCCCTGGCCTGAGGGGCGATGGTGGTGCAGGATTTGGGGACTGTAGCCCAGGAAACCACTCTAGATTTCCTTGGGAGAGTGTGGCAGCAACACATGAGGATTTCAGGTCTCCTGGCACAGAAATGTGGACATGGTACTGCCGTTCACATTCAGTCTTTTTGTTTATGGCATATCTCGGCTTCCTCACATTCAAGCTTGGGTCAGAGGTCAGATTTATGTCATTTAAATCACTTGCTTGGGGCCTGGAGAGCTGGGAGGGGGTGAGGTTGTTGACTTGTATGAAGTCGACTGTCGTTGAGTCCCCAGCACCACATATGAGGGGTAAGAGCCAGCGTAAGCCCCTGAGAACTGCCCGTGTGGCCTAAAATGGGTTATTCCTAAAATGGGCCTGGGAGCCCTCCCATGCCTCTGCAGACTGTGGTGGCAGTTTCCTGTCTGTGGTCGGCCTGTGCTCTCACTGGCCCCCCCCCCGCAGGAGCTGTCTGTCAAACACATCTTCAGATTCCTTTATGCTAGTTTCAGCAATGTGTGAGCTAACAGAAGTGATCTGAGGAACCTCACGAATTCCTGATCACTTATGAGAAAGTATTTATTAGCAGGCATGAAAGCCAGAAGGAATTAATTTTAACCTCAGAAAGGAGTAAATTTTGCAGTTAAGCAGAAACACTTTTAGAATTTTTTTATTAACCTCAATTGACATCTAGGGATTTAATAGTTTTCTTAAAGAAAGCTGTTTTGAAAGCCCAGCCATTTGTGTGTAAACTTTCTCCATTAGTCGGGCTAATTACTTGAGGACTTGCCTACTAATCTCCCATTTTCCTCATGCCTGAAGCCCCCTTTACGGCCCCCTTAGGGATTTAGATTCTCCTCTCGCAGGCGAAAGATGCTGTCTTCAAAAGCTGATGCCAATCTTGGCTACAGAGAGCCTGGGACAGTCTAAAATCTCTCCTCACGGTTTGCCATTCATGTTCCAGGCAGCGATTTTCAGGAGGTTTTTACAGTCAGGGTGTCTATTTTTTCTTTCCGGGAGAACTTATGCGTTCTGTTATGGTTGGTCCAAGTGGCTTAAATAATGAATCCGTCCTGAGATAATAGAGCTATCAAAGCAATGGGACTTCCTTAGCAGTTTCATTCCTATTTCTGAAAGTGTCTAGGACCAATGGTCAGTGTGATTCAGGCTCAAATTTCTGGCATCTTTCCGGAGTGACCAAGTTCAGCAATGAGAATGTTGGGCACCGGTTGCATCTCCTCAAGTAAACAATGAAAACACTTTTAGTATAAGTATGTCTCAAGGGGTCACAGGACATACTGACATTCAACAAGTATCTGCTCTTTATCTGAAGTGCAGGCTTAAAGGTATATCTTGTATTTTATCGGGTAATCTCACCCCCTTCTGGTTTCTGCTAATGGTGCCTTTTAAACAAATGTCCAGCAGACTTCGGGTCAGAACCTTAAGCTGACAAGGCAATCTAAGGAAAATCAGTAGCAAGAATTTGTTTCTACAGTACTTATTTTCACAGGTATCTTTTAGGGCAAGTAAACACAGAGCAGTTTTTTCCTCACAGTAGCTTCGTCTAAAATAAAGTCTTCATAGCAATCCCATAAACTTTAACACTACTGTAACTGGGCCACTGTTGTATTGTAACTGTAATGAGTGACAGTGCACCTTGCCTTGCTTGCAGCTGACCCTGGGTTCGGTCCCCAGAGCCCATATGGACCCTTAATACTGTCAGGAGTGATCTCTGCGTACCAACGGGTATAATCCCCTTCACTCCCCAACAAAACGCCTTGTAACTACCTAGACTATAATAAATGAAAATGATTGACAAAAAAATAAAATAAGACACATGACCACCAAGAAAAAAATGAATGAACTGATTTGAAAAGATCATCTGAGTAAGTTTGTCTTAGACAGAAATGACTGAAGTTGGGAGCAACAACTTTCCTTTCATGATGTTAGATGCAGGCTGTGAATAAACCCATGAGAAAGCGTTTATTATATATGTGTGTGTATACATGTACATTCTTGGAGAGAAGTTGGCAGAGTATATTATATATGTGTTGTGTAGTACATATATCATCACTATCGCTATCTTCCCATTCATCATTGATTTGCGCGAGCAGGCTCCAGTAATATCTCCATATGTCCTGTCTCATGCTAGTAGAACCCAAGGGCATCTGCTTGCTCCAGGAACATAAAGAGCCTCAAACCATTATATTAGGTCATTGTTACTGGTATTTGGCATATCAAATACGACACGGGTAGTTTGCCAGGCTTGCCGTGTGGGTGGCATACTCTTGTAATCACCTCTAAATACAGCATTTATTGATGAACCGCATGGATGCAAGTGGCCGCATGAGCTGGGCTGTGATAGGCTCGCTTGCTGGGTGGAGTTCTGACGAGAGGGAAGTCTGAATGTGGAAAATGGTGACCCTTATGGAGTGGGGGTAGACTGGCTTGTTGCAAGGCTCTGTTGGGGTGGCGGGCCAGGGCTAGAACCCGCTATCCCTCCTGGGAGCCTCATGAGCGGCTGGGCACAGGGAGAGCTGGTAGCAGCTCTGCCCCATGTCTGTGAGTCTCTGGATCAGCATGGACTGGATTGAAAAAACTGCTGCAGGATGGGTATCAATGATCCGGCTGTGATAGGCTCATCTGCTGGGTGGAGTTCTGACGAGAGGAAAGTCCGAATGTGGAAAATGGAGGCCCTCATGGAGGGGGTTGTCTGGCTTGCTGCGTAGGCTCTGCTCATATTATATGTGTGTGTAGATATACAAATAGATTATTTGTATATCTATGTATTATAGATAGACATACAAGCACACACACACACACACACACACATACACCTGGGGAGAAGCTAGAGGGAGTACAAAGGCTATTTTCTGTGAACTCTTTTAGGTTAAGACAAAACTCTACTCTGTTTCCTCTGTGTGTTTTTCTGTCTCTGTCTCTCCCTATAAGTCCCATAAGATTGCAGTTCCTAAATGAAAATATTTGAAATTTCTTTCAGACTGTTTTGTTTTCTCTAATTTGGAATTTCCTTTTCTTTTCTTGGGGGTAGGGGTCACAGCCAGCAATACTCAGAGGATACGCCCAACTCTGTACTTGGGAGTGGCCAGGGTCACTTCTGGTGGTGCTCAGGGGACTGTGTGGTGCCAGAGATCCAGCCGGGCATGGGTCCAGTGAGCAAGGCAGGCGTGCAGCCTTGTTGAGAATTTTGTGGTCATCTTCACTACTTCCGCCTTCTTCCTATGTTTTGGACCCATGGTTCTCAGAGTGTGGGCCAGAAGCACAGAATCGGCTGGGAGCCTGTTAGAAATGCAAGTACTTGGGTCCCACCTCAGACCAGTGAGCTCTGTTGTGACAAACCCTTGAAAAGGGATCCTGATGTACTCCAAGTTTGAGGTCCACTGTGGTCATTCTTACAGCACACCAGGAAGGCATGCAGGAACATGCGAAATGTGCTCTGCAAGTCAGGGCATGGCTGCAGAGCGGCGTCCTGTGGAAGTTCCCGACTGTCTAGCTGGTCATGCTCCTCCCTGCATGCAGATGGGCTCACTCCCTGCCAGCGCTGTTAGTCTGCACCGTGACTTATTTATTACCTGTCCCTGTCAACTCTCCCGTTTTCATAAGAGCTTCTTGAGAAGAGTATTCTATACGTTTAGACACAATCACAATTCACCAAATGAATATCAGAACTCTTTATCTGACAAAGGAATTTTAATGTATATATGATTGGATACGTAGCACTCATTAAAGAAAACATTTAAAACTGTTAAGAGCATCTTGGGCTGAGGAGACAAGCAAGACAAGATTCAGAAGCAGATTATTAGATATGCAAAAATATTCTAACTCACTGGAAAGTAAGTCAAAGCAAATTAGGATAGGAATAAAGAACCATTTTAGCCATAACATTAGCAAAGAACTTAGAAGTGGTAATATTCAGGTTTGGTAAGAAAGCAGAAAAACAAGCATTCAAACAAAGTGCTGGGGGGACTTTAAGTTATACAATCAATATGGAAAATAATTTAGCAGGATATATAGAGAACCTAAGCAAAGTTCATAACCTTTGACATAGTAATTTTTCTTCTTAGAGAAAAATCAGAAATGGGTATGAATATTTATGCACAAATATGTTCATTGCAACATTATTTATAAATAGCAAAAAATGTGGGAATGGAATGCATGCCAAAAATGGTTAAATAAATTATGTTAAATAGAAATGATGGAACATATGCAGCCATAAAAAGATAATGTTTTCAAAAGATAGTTAATCGGATGGAATATTTGTCTCATAATGTTAAGTTAAAAAGGGAGCAAGATAAACATTTATGAATATAGCATCATAGGATTATGGAAAAAATCTGTGTGTGTGTGTGTGTGTCTCTGTGTGTGTGTGTGTGTGTGTGTGTCTAGAGAGAAAAAATCCCAAACTGTTGGCAGTATTAGTTCTGAATAGAGGGAAGTTCTATTTCTGTAAGATTCCTTTATCTCCTCTAACTTGCTACTTATTTTGGTCTGTTTCCCATTGTATTTTTCCACATTTTCTACCATAAGCACATGGCACTTAAAAGTAAACTTAAAATATGGGCCAGAGGGACAGTACAGGAGTATGGGAGCTAAGGCCTTGCACACACTAGCCCAGGTCCTATGGATGGTAGGTTAGCATGCAGTTAACCCAAGTCCTATGGTTATTAGGTTAGCACACATAACCCAGGTTCCACAGTTAGCAGGCTAGCACATAGGTAACCCAGATTCCACGGTTAGCAAGCTAGCACACAGCTAACCCAGGTTCCACGGTCAGCAGGCTAGCACATAGCTAATGCAGGCACTCACGTGTGGTTTCCTGAGCACTGCCAGGAGTGACCCCTGAGCAAAGAGCTAGGAGTATGTCCTGAGCACTGCCGGGTAGGACCCCCAACCCAAACACTAAAAACCAAAGTCCTCTAAAATAAACAAACTTTAAATCATGTCTTGAGAAGTAAAAAACTCTGTACAGGGCATGAAGAAGTCTCTGGCACCTGACTCACCTTCCTGCCATCCGTGACTATGCAACTAAACAGTTTTGAAACACTGATCAGAAGACGGAGAATGGCAGAGCTGAGAAACACACGAGAGTCAGCCTGTGTTAACCAGGGCAGTGTCACTCTCCAGATCACAGCAGTGACAGGAGGGGAGGGAGAAAGCGGGAGATGCCCTTGCTGACAGGAGTCTCAGGAAACATCATTCTCTTTGGCTTCCCCAAGCACTAGGTATCGCGAGGAATGGTATCAGGAGTCATGACAGGCATTTCATACTAAGCATGTCTCCGCCTAGAATGTTTGTCTTCTGTATCGGGCAGATCAGAATGTTCAAGAGTGGGAAGTGCCACCATTGGGATCAGCTTTGTTTCAAGACACATCGGGACCCTCTGGCCAACTCTTGTCCTGCTCCTCTCCATGTTCTTAGACCCTCCCCATTGCTGTCGTCTTTCTTCGCTCATGTCCCCACCAGAAATGTCCATTGTGAGCTAAGCCTGGAGAGTAGGGCCCGGCCTGGGATGGCTCCTGGATGACGGTTCCCCACCCCCAACAGTGCCCGTCTGCTAACCCCCACGAGCCTCACCCCTTTCTGAGCTGTCATCCTCCTCTCCTCAGCTGCTCAGTGCTGAGGATTCCTGACTCCCCAGGCTGCCTGTTCTCACTTCTCTCCATTTCCCATCCTGTCTTCAGAGACTCAAATTCCAAGATGCCCACCTGTCCAAGCACACCTCTGCTTCCCGCAGAGGTGATTGGCCCCATCTGCCCTGAGAGGTTCTCCTGCTGTCTCTGCAACCAACGGTTCTGGCCTCTTGGTGCCGTTCACCATCAGGCTTCTCTGTCCTGTTTGTGCTCTTCAGCTCTCAGAGAGGGCGGGGAAGCTGAGAGCCCCAGCGTCTATCTGTTCCCTGGTTACTGACCATGTGACCATCAGTTAGGCATTCATCCATTGGGGCTTTTAATTTGTGGGTCCCCCTATTGAAAAATTAAGAACCACACTCCTGGGTAAGTTTATTGGAAGCAGAGACTCAATAGCCCACGTGACGCTTACTTTAAATGCTGCCTGCCAGGAGGCAGGAGCTGCTACCAAGCACCCTCATGTTTAGCTTTGCCAGAGTCCTCAGCACTGCGCCGGTGAATTCCCTCAAATCCACAAACTGCCATTTTGATTTCCTGACCTCAACTTCTCAAAATTCCCATTTTCACTATCTCACTGGCTTCCCTGAGGTTGAGGATATTCCCTCGAAAGGGCCAGCAGTTGGTGGGGAACTGGGAACGTAAAGAGCACAGGACTGGCTCACTCATGGAAGCCCTCAGCTACCGCCCGCCTCTCCACCCAGAGCCACCTAACGGGCAGGACTAAATGTGTCTCAGAAATAATGACTTTTCTCCTAAGCATGGTGGGTGGGACATTCCAGGCCTTGACCTGGAGCTTCCCCTGAGAACGCAGGGGCCAGAGGGCAAGGAGCCCACATGGTTGCAGTAGAGGGTGGGGGCTCCAGAGGATGCCATCAGAGCCACAGTGCCGAGCTTGGCCTCGCTGACCTGTCACCAAGGAACGCTATGGCAGCCTCGTAATTCATTACCAGCTGGAAATAGAACATCATGGAAGCGATAAAGGGCAACAATAGCTTTCTATGCAGTGATAGATGACTAACAGTCGCATTATTTTCCCTTATTTATATATGGGTTTCTTTATTGAATTTAGTGAGAGATAAATAAACGATGTGCCAAGCGTCTGGTTAATATTACTTCTCAGGGACTCATTTAGGGTCCAACTAAACTAGACTCCCACTGATACTATCTGCATGCTTTTCAGGAGGGTGAGACAGTGTTTTTTCTGACAAGAACCCTCTGCTTGCCTTATCGCTTTCATTCGGGGGCCACCGACCCTCGCTTCTTTGGTTGAAATGAGCTCTCTCCAGCCAGAGAAGAGTTCTTGAACTGCGCTGCCCCCCAACATGGCTACATGCCCCCTGCTGCAAACCCAAGAGTGCCCATCCTAGGCACTTCATTTTGGCCACCAGCAGAGAGGTACAGGGTGTGGAATGAAGATGCACTCTAGGCTTTCAAATCTGAGTAGTTCTTCCGAGTCTGAAGGCCGATTTCTTTTTCACTAACTCGCAGTGCATTAAAAGACAGTAAATTCTGCGAGATGTTGATGAGCATTGATTTACAAACACATAAGTTTGTGTTGTATGGCAGTGAAAAATGTGAAAATGAGGTGCATCAGAATTATAAGGAAAAGAAGAGCATGAGAGATCGGGTTCCCAGGCTAACACAGCAGAGCTGTTGCTACTGTGTGGAAGACCACACATCTCCAGTTGGGACTGGATCAGTTCTAGCTCCACCTCCTGGGAAGAGAAGAAAATGATTGTGCCTCAATATTATAATCTCTGAAATGGGTGGAAGATCTCAGGGGTGTTTGTTTTTCCAAGAATAAGAGAAAGCTCTTAGTTCACTCTTGTTTGGGGGATCATTTTGGTGTTAATGCCTTTCCCCGCCCCAATTTTTTGGGTCACACCTAGTGATGCTCAGGAACTACTCCTGGCTCTGGCTCTGAACTCAGGAATTAATCCTGCAGTGTTCGAGGGACCATATAGGATGCTGGAGATCAAACTCCAGTCAGCTGCATACATGAAAAATGCCCTCCCGTGGCCCTATTGCTCCAGACCTAGAGTCTCTTTATGTGACTAGTGTCGCAGCCATGGCCACTTCCCCAAATAATAATGTGTAGCGAGTGGACCCTGGCAGGGCACAGGTTCTGGCCCAGTGACCCTTTGAGAGGGTGAGCCACAGTACCCATCAGAGAGTGATGCAAAGCCGATCTACTGATACAGCTCAAGCTTGTTCCTGTTCCTCCCTCGGGGGTTGCTCTCGGGGCTTCCAGGGGAGCTCAGGGGGTGGTCGTTCTTGCCCTGGCTCTGTAGCTCCCTTTTGCAACTCTTCTCGTCTGGCCAGTCATTCTCAATTTGTGTCTTCTCTGTGCCCCCGTTGAGTGACGTGGCCAAATCTAGATGAGACGCACATAAAGAAACCCTTTTGGTGGAGGTGGGTAGAGAGGTTTGAGAGTTTGGCCACACCAGAAATGCTCAGAGGCTATTACTGGCTCTGAACTGAGGAGTGACCTCCTGGCTGGTGGTACTCAGGGTCCATGTGTCTACCAGGGATTTGAACAGGGGATGCCACGGGCAAGACTACTGCCTTATCTCTCTAGCATAGAAACCCTCCATAAAACAAAGCAGGGAAGAATGAATTTGGGAGAGAGACAATGAGCAGAGGGTAGCAAGAGGCTGTTTTACACCCCGCCCTCTTCCCACTCCCCCACCCCACCCACCCCACCATTGAGTGTGAGGTGTCTCATCTGCCCTTTCTCCAAGGCCTGCCCCTCTCTGTCGCCCCCATCCGGCTTCACAAGGGCTCACTAGCTTCCTTGCTTTGAAATCAGAGCTGTTCTGGCTAATGAGCTGAGCTCTGGCTCAGGCCCAGGGGGAGCTCTGAAACCTTTCACACTGTTGTCAGCATCAGTCTGTTAAAAGCACCTCGGGAGCATCTTCCTCCCTCTCTCCCCACTGTCCGTGAGTTCCCACTTCTCCAAGTTAGATTTCATATGTTTTTGCCTAAACGCCAATGCTCTGAACAGAATGTGTATTCAATTCTGACTCGATTTTCTCCTGAATCTTCCCAGAACCAACCCCCAAATCACTCCAGACCCCTTGTTGGCGCTTTCTAACTGTCTTCAAACCCTTCCTTCCTGTCTATGCGCATGCGGTACAAGTATAACTTCCTTGATATCTTAGCATCACAGTCTCCAAGACAGCTGGTTGGTGGCCAACCTGCCTTGGCTGTTGTGTAGACCTTAGAGCTGCCCTTATCATAGCATTCCAGTCCAGGCACTGGACAGTGGAAGAATAAGCATTTTTATTCACTCTGTGGGAAGCTGTAGCATCCATTCGAGCTACAGCCAATAGAAGCTCCTGCTTGACTGATGGGAGACTTCTCATCAGGTCTGCGGACCGTGGCTTTCTCAAAAAGGGGTGGGGAGAGTGAGTGAGAAATATTCCTGTAAAGGCATTTATCCCATTCATGAGGTTTCTACCGCTGGGACCTAATTAGCTACCTCCCCAAGCTTCCATCCCCAAGAACTATCCAGTGGGGCATCTAAATCCCTGCATATCTGCGGTGTGTTGTGTATCTTTCTCTCTCCAGCCAGGAAGGAGGTTCTTAAGGATTGTTTCTTATTTCTGTTCTGTGTCTCGTAGCTCTGAGTCTGAACCCGTGAGTGTGTTGTAGGCAGGCAGACAGGGGGGCGCCACATGGCAATAAATTCCTGAAGAGCTCCAGAGTCACACTGATTGAAAGCCCGGAACCAAACTTGATAAGACCACTATCAACAATAGACCCTGGGGGAAGGGGAAGGCCAAAAGGAATGTGTAAATCTCCTGAGGGAGATGAATCAGCCTTCCCGCCCAGAACCCAGCTCAAGGAAGACCCCAGGACATTCCAGTCAAAGAAGACCACTCCCAAAGTCTACTCCCTTGGCAACGGGGCCCTAGCAACCGAGGTTGAAGCCCCATATGGGAGTAACTTGGGGAAAAATCTATAAAAGCCGTCCTGACCAAAGGACGGCGCCAGACATGCTGCCTGGGCTCACATGTTGCATGCGCCGGCATGCTGCCTGGGCACACATGTCGCCGGGCGCATGCTGCCTGGGTACACATGTTGCCTGGCGTGCACATGCTGCCTGAGCACGTGTGTTGCCCGCATCTCCCCTCTTGAGATGTGTACTCTCTCTTTTACTCGCTCTCCGCCTTTGGAGCAGCCCGCGTTCTCCCTTGAGCGCAGTACTCTTTCCTTTCTTTTTCTCCCTCCCCTCACCTAAACCTCCTCAATAAAACCTATTTTACTTCACTGCTCGTCGACTCCTGAAAATTCTTTTCTGCGAGGAAGACAAGAACCTTGAGGCAGACCTGGGTAAGGCCTAGGACTGACTTTCCTTTCCTGCAAAGAGCAATTCCTCGCTCCAGCCTGAGTCCGTGGCTCCCCGAGAAACCTCGGGTGGTGGGGATCAACTCCCGTGCCTAGAGATCAAGCGGACCTCAGGCGTGGCTTGACGGCCACCTCGTGGGGCTGGTGGGGCTCAGGCCCACGCCGCAGGGGCTCATCGCAGACTTTATCAGTCCTTAGCCTGCCCAGCGGGTCCCGGGTGGCAGAGGCGGCTGGGGAGAAAGCTGACCATCTCTCTCCCCTTCCTGCCTCACATAAGTCACCCGTGGGGTCCACCTGCAACAAGTGTGAATGCATCTAGGGAAAGGAATTTTAATCATTTCCCCACAAATAGCTTTCCCTCCTTTATTGACAGCTTTTAAGAGCTGCTTATTATTTTTTAGAGTACACAAAAAGTTGAGAGAACGGTTGGCTGAGCTGCAAATTCATCATCCTGTTTCAAAACACTGTCCGTCTTTTAAACGGCATGACCCGTCTTCCACGGACAAAGCCTGTGGTGTGAGGGCTATGAAGACGCCATTCTGAGGAGCCCGATTCATTCTGAATAAACTTTGGGCAGTTTCCTCTCCAGGAATCACAGCAACACAATTCCCAGCAGCAGGATGCCTTCTAAAGGCAACTCTGAAGACAAAAATGCAATATAAGAACACACTTCCCAATAATGTGAAGATCTATGATTCTGCTAAATAAAAATGTTCCCTTAATGTGCTATAAAAAATAAAGATGTTTGGCTAGATTTATCAGCCTGGCCCAGAAGGAGAATTTAGCTTCCACAATACAGGTTTTTTTCATATTTATTTAAAAACACCAAAGTTGTTATATTGCTCGTCAGACAACTGCTTCGTTAAAGAAATAGGGCATGACTGCCATGAAGATCCATAGTTTCAAAAAGACTTCTCAAGCCTGTTGGATAACTGCGTGTGAGGACTTTTGAGGGTATAGATGTAGGTGTGAGTAGACATGTGAACTGGCTCTATACAGCTAATGATTTTAATAGATTAATCAGGCTCTCAAAATGTTTAATGTTCTTGAGGGCTTGACCATGTTCCCATAAAACAAAATCAGTTAACTCTTAGATCAAAAGTTTGCAGCGTGGCAGTTGAATGGCAGCACAAGCTGGGCAGGCGCTTCCTCTCCTGGAGAATCAGGGAGAGGGAAGGTGTGTCCCTGGTTGGTCCTTCCATCCCAGGCTCAGCTGATGTCCACTTGAAGTTCATGGCTGAGAGTCTCCAAACAACCATGAGGAATGATCCTTTTTATGGACACCTTAGTAAGCTGTTCACTTGTAGATTCAGGCAATCTACAAGTCAAGAAATGATTGGAAGCAATCCAATACCGGGTCTGAAACCAGTGACCTCCTACAGAGAGATTGCAGCGAGTCAGGGCGCAGGCTGGAAGAGTGTGAGTTCAGAGGGAAGGGCTTGTCAGGGTCCTGGAGGCAGCCACCCAGTTCATTCTGGATGGAATCGGGAACTTGGACTTGTACCAGCCAACCAAATACCAGTTGTCCTGCCACAAGGCAGATCTGGTGGAGTTGTCGGCTTTCTTACTCTCTTTTCTCTCTGTGAGCCTAGGAGAAACTCAGGATATTACATTTCACTGGATAAATCACTCCCAACTCAGTGGCTCCTCCAAGCCCATAACCCTGCTTCTGAACAGAGCTCCATAGCCATGTCTCATGAGCCTGCATCACCAGTTAATTGATTTACTTAAGTTTCAGTAATGGAGGCTCCTTCCCCACTGGTCTGCGCTCCAGCTCTCCAGCTCACCCGATCAGGACTGACAGGCCCACGTAATGAACTGCCTCCGTTCCCTTGTCTTCCAGTCGTCGAAAAACGCCCTGGCTTCCAATTAAAATCTGCGTGATTTATGGAAACCCACGAGCTCCAGTGCCTTAATTCTTCCCTCTCTAGGCCACACCAGCCTATTAAATTGTGTTCTTAAAACCCAGTGCTTCAGAGGCTGAGATGTCAAGGGCTGTTCAGAAAAAGAGTGGAAGAGAGAGCAGGTTAATGCAGTCTGCTACTGGTGGTGGTATAGGGGCAGGGTGGTCCCATGTTCCAGAACATGCACTGGGCATTTTGGATAAGGGTGTGTGCTCATGATCGAAGGAAACCTCGGTGACCTTCAAAGGAGCTGCTCTCCCCATTTGACTCGTGAGCGGTGGCAACTTCATGGGACATATCTAAAATCCCTTGGGATTTAGACAAGAAAGTAGTAACCAGTTGACAGATAACCATAGTCTGATTATTCAGTTACTGCTACTCATGCGTATTAATCCCTCTCTCTCCTCTCTTACAGTGTAAAGTGTGCTTGGGATTTCTGAAACCTTTTCTTACTGGTTCAAACACAGGAAAAAAAGTAGTTGATGCTTTGTCTATGAAATGGTCTGTCTTAAAACATTAATTTTCTTTGGACTGGAATTTTATTAGCCTTGAGCTGTAATCCTGGTTATGTTTGCTGATCAGAGCACTAGTAAGAAAAAGAAAGCCTTTACTTAACCTATGCAGTTTGACATTCAAACAGGCAAACACCAGAATTAACCAACCATCTCCTTTGGGCTGGAGAATCACAACAGCAGCGGAATTGGGTCTTCTGGCCAGGGAGTTGCCTTCGATGGAGGGGAAAAGCATGTATGCACCATCACAGAGAACATGTCCCAGAGACACATGCAAACAAGTAGACTTTAAATGGAAAGATTCATCACCGTCTGCCTTGCTTTGTTGCTCCCCAGGAATTCTGGATCAGTCTCCAAGTGGATGGGTCACATCTAGGTGGTCTTGAACCAGCAGATTTAAGGGGAGCTCAGAGGGAATGTCCCTTGCCCTAGGAGATGGCAGTGATCGTGTTTCTGGGCACAGCAGAGCGTGCCTTACTCTACAGTGAGCTCTGCGCTACCACGTCCTCAGGTGGGCGTGTATGCAGGCTGCATGCATGCAAGCCTGGCATGGAACCACACATCAGATGTAGGGACATAAAGCCAGATTCTAGCACTTGAGGAGGCCAGGTCTAGCTTAAAGGAATAAATAAGAAAAAAAGAAAAGAAAAGCAAGGCAGAAGCATTAGACAAAGAGTTTATTGAGGTGTGGGAGAAGTTACAGGGGCTGCACTCCCAGGGGCGGTAAGAAATGGGGGAACCCTTCCCCATTTACTCCTGCAGCTGTGGGGCACAGCCTTGGAGCACCTTTGTCAAAAGGTGAATGAATGACAGGGTGGAGTCGCCCAGACATCACCCTCAGATGGGTCAGAGGATCCAGCATTAGTGGACTCTATTCACTTTTCAGCTCTTCTAACACTGACTCTCCGGTGGAGTCCAGGGAGGTCACAGAGGGTCGCTCTGTCAGCAATTTAAGAAGCTTTGTTGGGTGTGGGGGCATCTTTCAAACTGTGTTTGCGGGCCCAGGGGATACTTTTGGTGATGATGCCACTCAACCAAGCAGGTCAGACAGTGCAGAGTTTGGGTCCTGCAGCGTGGTCCTGCTCAGGCCAGAAATGCTGAGGACCACCAGGGCAAGTGTGGGGCGTTAGGGTTCCCAGGGCTATGCCTACAGGTGTTTAGTGGGGAGCATGGGGTATTGGGATAGAACCCAGTTCTCTGCTGGAACCTGCAGCTTTGTCCTCTGAGGCTTCTCCTGCCCAGCTGAAGCTCCTGGGGTCAGCATCTGGCCTCTCTCTTGTAGCAGCAGGAGAGCCCGACTTATATATTGCAGCTTCCTGGCAAATTTTATTTTGTTTTAAACTCTTAGTTGGGTCCCTACATACAGAACATGTAGTATAGTGGCTGATGAGAGACTAAAGGTGTGTCTCGGTCATTTAAATCACGGTGGACAGTGAGGTCACACACTTGATCGTGCTTCTGGGAAATTGAGTATCAGTGTGGACAGCAATAATAAGCATTAGTGGGACCCCCAGTGCTTTCCTCAATGAAATAAAAATGTATCTGGGATATAGGGTGGGCTTATAGGAGGGTTGCCGAGGACAGGGAGCAGGGTGGAGTTAGCAGGGGACGTCTTGTTAAAGTCCAGAGCACGAGTTGGCACATGTCCACACAGAGGTCGGGTAGACAAGTAACTGTTCCTTGGATGTGCAGCCATTCCGTGTAAAGGAATATGGCTGTGTGCCAGCGCCACTATGCCTCATAGAGATCCGTCCTTCAGCCAGTCCCTGAGCCATCTCTCGCCTTGGCTTGTCTTTAGCAAAACCCCAACCACAAAAGCCCTCAACAGCTTCCCTTCCTCTCTGCATTCCTCTTAAAGCCAGGCGAAGCTTTGAAAGAGGGTAGACTTGTGATATGCGCCATTTCTACACGTGCTCTGTTGTGAAGTCCCAGGCATATTTTTTTCTAAATACCGACAGGCTTTGGGACATTAGGAAACAATGGGCATGATTAGTAGCTGGGGGGTGAACTCCCTTTCCCCAGTGGAGGTTGGAGCAACACTTTGAAAGGAAGCCAGGGAGCATCCTTAGGCTTCTCTTCATTAAGATGACAAATGCTCATGTGTAGATGCGAAGGTTAATTGCACTGTCTCAGAGAGCCAGGCACATGCGCTGGCCATCAAGAGCGCTTTTGCGCATCTGTACAATCTCAGGTTGATGCTTGAGGCATGGCAGGTTTCCGAGCCTCAAGATCTGTGCCTTTCTCGCACTTTCTGGAGCCTGCTCTGGTACCGAGCTGAGGACTGAGGATGAAATATGAAAAGGTTTAATCTTTGAAGTCTTAAATCATCTCATCATGGGGAACTTTCTCTGCTGATGGCGTTTACTTTTGCTGCTGTCTGTAAATCCAAGTACTGGTGACCATGTTGCTGGTACATCACTTCCATCCAGATCCACCCCCCAATGCCGTGCAGACTTTAGTACTCTTAGGTACTTCACAAAGAATCCCCCACCCCTCCCTCTCTCTCTCTGTTCTGTCTGGACGACCCCAGCTCACAAGCTCTCTCTAGCCAAAGGAACATCTTACAGCAGCTCCGCTGTCCTCCTCGGCCTGAGCATGGGGCAAGCAGAGTGCAGGGGGCCAGGACTGATTCTGTCCATGTTTGGCGACATAAAGCAGAATTGGGATATGTAATGTTTCCTAGACCTTGGAATGGGAGGTTGAGCCCTTCATTTATGTTATTAATTTTAACTTATTCAGCAGCCCTGAACAACCTTGTTCACATTTCGTTTGCTTTGTTTTGGGACCACACCCAGGAATGCTCTGACCCCTCCTGGCTCTGTGCTCAGGGGTCACTCCTGGCGGTGTTCAGGGGACCCTGCATAGTGCCAGGGATTTTATTTTTTCTGCCACAAAGCAGGCCTTTCTCTTCTATACTATCTCTCAGGTCCTGTGTTCACACTTTAGAGATAGAAAACTAGAGTCAGAGGGTGTTAAGAAGCAGGAATTGGCTGGCTCTCGTCCTAGTCCCGTGCCATCCTTGACCCTGACGTGGCTGTTTGGCCTCGTGCTCGTGGTGTGAGTGTGCAGAGAGTCCATTTAAGTAAGCTTGTGATCACCGCTTCGCCTGACCTATCCTCCGACCACCGCACGTGAGGGGTATTGATACGAGCAGGAAACTACGCTGAAGCGATAAATTATACGACTTATTATAGAAGGGACAGCCAATAATTATTAGGGGGCCCATTTGAAGCAAGATCCTTGGTCTCATTGTCACTTTCTTCATGGCCACCTCTTCCAATTAAATCCGATCAATGAGGAATGAGAACCAGAGGAGAGGAGTCTGAGACGCAGAAGGATTTGGACTTAAATGCTCAGTTACGGGGCTTTTAATTGGCTCTTTGTTGCCATCTAGAGAAATAAGTTTTTTATGACCCTGGAGAGGTCCTACAGCCCTTTCTCTTGCAAAACATCGATTTGAATATTTAAGCACCCACTGGGGGTGAGCCAGGCAAGAGTGGGCTTTGTCTGGGATGAAGAACACACCCTTCTCGGACCTGTTCTCTCTGCCCGCCCCAGCCTGGCTGCCCCCTGTGGCTTCTGCCACTCTGGGGCCCAGTGGCAGCATCTTTGCGCCAACTCCCTGGCTTCCTTTGTGGACGGAGACACAGAAAGTCCTTCTGCCTCTGGAAACCACTCTGGCGTGCTCCCCCACCCACCGACTGCCTGCCACAATGCTGCTGAGATTGAGGCCTGGGTCTCAGCCTGGGGCTTTCAGTTATTTGCAACAGCCCTTGGGCAGCGTGGGGTAGAGCCAGACTGTACTTAGGCAGCCCTCCAGAGGACACAGCCATCCCGGAGGCTGCTGAGCTTCAAACAGGGGCATCAACCTGTCACTGTGCCCCTCTGTGCCACTCTGAGGCCTGCATCATGGGCACTTCAGCCCCCAGAGCTCGGAACCCAGGTCCGACCAGTTGCCAGTCCAGCAGCCCCCGGTCCTCCCGCCTGAGGGTTTCAGAACTTTCAGAATGACCCTGTCTCCAGCAAATGCCATTTGCTGGTGTTTGGGCTCTGTCACAGTCTGCCTCTCTTGCCAAGTGCAATCCAGGAGACACCTGCAAAGACCGCCACCCCATCTGCCCCCAAGGCCAGATCTGAATTCCCTGACATCTGCCAGGATCCCTAAGGCCTCCGGCTCTCTCTTCTCAATACTTTGCTTCCCTGGTGTCAACCACCAGCGGACTCACTGGTGAAGCAGGAACCGCTCCAGATTTGCCTATTACACTCTCAGCTGTGGGAAGGGGCATCCCACAAAGAATCAGGGAGTCCATCAGCATTTTCTCAGCTCCTTCCCGGGCTAGGTGCAAAGGTCCAGCTGTGAGCTGGACACCCGAGCCCCTCAATGGCTGTGAGCTGTGTGCTGGATGCCCGAGCCCTCAATGGCTGTGAGCTGTGCACTGGATGCCCAAGCCCCTCAATGGCTGTGGGTGTATGTACCCAATGGCAGTGCACGAGGCACTTCGGCTCAGAAGTGAAGGCAGTTGTTGACCGCTGTGCTACGTGCCACAGAGGGCACACAACAGGGCGATGTGTTAGCGAGCGACCGGGGGTGGCAGCCTACGCCCAGTCTTCCCTTTCCATTACTCAGCAACCCAGCACAATTTTTCCTAATGCCACCAGGCCAGATGCTCAGCTAAGGAAAAATGAGAGGGAACTATTGTGAAAAACAGTTGGAAAGTACATCCTACGTGTTTATCCCCTGTTGGGACACACAATTTAGATTGGTATGTTAAGTCTGAATACTTGCTCTAGTAAAGCTCCGTGAGCGTTTCTCACCTTTTTTGTGTTGCTTAATCGAGAACATTTTGTTTGCTTCCTTTCATTTTTAGCACTTATGGAACCCGGATCTGTGGACCAATCATTGGCCTGTAGTGACTATGTCTAATGGTTTCTATCCATCTCTGGGCCTCCAGCAGAAGCTGGTCATGCCATGGCAAACCCTAGAGTGGACACACAGCAGAGCGCCATATCTGATGAGCATAGAAGGGGCTTATTTCCCCCCTAAAATAAAAGGATATTGAGTGCTCGCTTGTTCTACACACCTACACGTCTCTCTGTAGCTAAAGGATTGTAGGCTTGGGGATTTAGTGGGTGCTTTTCACCCCTTCCCCCATCCCCTTTTTAGTACCTTGAACCTTGGCCACTTTCAGGGGCTCTCTCAAATGGGGTGAGCACCCCTAGCTCAGCAGAAGATTCAGCAACTTGTGTAGGTGCATTGATTGTGTGCTTAACGCCTGAACACAAATCGAGATTTGGTGGTCGACATTTGACTCTTGGCTTATTATTCTTTAATACAAGTCTTTCAATAAATACACTTTATTGCAGTTACATTGGTTTTCAGAAGTATGTTTATGTGCTTTGGGGTGCGCTCTTATGGAAACCCTCCCCCATTGTGAATGCTCCTCCCTGTACACTCTCACCCCGCAGTGCCTCACTCCTCCCTGCGCTCCCAGACCCTCACTGTGTGGTCAGAGCTTACGGGTTTTCCCATTAGAGGGTGTCTGCCCCTGCTCTGCATATTCCCATCCCACCCAGAAATGTCACCTTCTGGTTTCTGTCTTTCTCTGACTCCTTCCATGGCGTGGCCCCTTAATGCGCTCTCCATCTTGTTATAAAGGATAGCGCCATTTTCTCTCGGCTCAGAACTGTGCCCTATTCCATTACGCACATGGACCATCTCCTCTTTGTCCGCCTCTGTCCAGGGGTCCTGGGTCATCTTCTACACTGGCTGTTGGAAATAGCCCTGCAGTGAACATAGCTGTCCATGGCATATTTTTTTTTAATGTGTGTGTTTGAGTTCTTACGATGGGCACCTCAAAATGATGGGATCGTCTCTTCTTTTATTATTATTTTTTAATTTAAATTTCACTTCTTTTTAGCGAAATCTCCATTGTGTTTTCACAGGGCCCCATTTATATCCCTATGCAGCCCCTCTCCCCCATCATTAAATACTTAGAGCACACTAGGAAACACAACAGGTACTGGAGGGAACAAATGGCTGTGCCTGTCTTCATGCAGCCGAACCCTTGCGGGCAGGTGACACCAGAGCTGCCCGCCTGGCCTGTGCCACTGCTTCCCTCAGAGCAGCAGAGGGGTCCCGGGTGCAGGCAGGTGGCAGCATCACGTCCAGTGGTGCCAAAGACATGTAACTGCCCGCTCGGCGACACATGGAGCTTTTCGATGAAAATGACGAACAAGTTAATGTGGTGCTGCTGCAAAGCCACCCCAGTCCTACTGGCCATTGCCCCCCAGGTAGATGTGGTCAGTGGTTATCCTCATGGGCAGCTCTCATGGGGGTCTCCATCCTCAATCACGATCAAAGATCCTCCTGTCTCAGGAACACCCTCTCTCGAGCCCCTTGTCCCCGTGGCTGAGATTGCCCCCAGCCTCTCTTCTCTCACGTTTCTCATGTTTCTTGCCCACCAGGGCACAGTCAACTAACTCAATCCTTGCTTCGGTTTGACCACACATGCCTTGTTGTTTACCGCCATGGGCCTGGCGCCCATTCACAATTCTACCGGTTTGTCCTTTGTATATACCTGGGGGCTGCAATGTTTTGTCTCTCGGCTTCCTTGTGACAGTCCAGGGTCTTCCATTGTGCCCAGGACAGAATAGGTGCTGGAGAGACGATTTGGATGAACGAAGGAGCTTTATGGAGAAAGACCCCATTGAAGTATAATAACAATCACAAAAGCAGGTGCAGTGATTCCTGCCTTGGGAAGAGGGGAGGCGCGCAGAGACACATTATTGGTCAAGGGTTTCACCTACGCTTTCGATGGTCAGAGGAAGTTAAGGCTGTGGAAGATGAAAAATAATTGCCTGTGGTGTGATTGATAGTTTTCCAGCCAGAATTGCTGGAAAACTATCCAGCAATCTAGTGTTGCACTGGCTAATATTCTGCAACCAGCTATTGGAAGAACAGAAAAAACTCTGGTCTACTTCCCTGGCCCATTTCAGTGGTGCAAATAATCCTCACAGGGCTGGTTCCAGGCGTCAGCCATGAAGGGTGTGCAGGTGAGGCGTTCCCGTGAAGGCAGATGACGTAGGAGCTGCCCTTGGATACCAGTTTAAGTTACAGGGCACCTCTTAGAGCTCAAAAAGTCCAAGAGGCCACTTGTGGGCAGGAACCTGCATTCCCCTCCTTTTCCCCCAAGAATCCCTACTTTCTAGAGGCCCCGTAGCCCATCTGCATTCCAGGGCACCTGTGCCCTGCCCACCCCACCAAGTCATCAGTTTTTATTCAGTGTGTTCGAATCCTGAAAATTTCCCCCTCTGAGGATTGGGAGGATTGAGCTTGTTTCCCTGGCCAGAAAAGTTGCTGGCCCAGGGCTCTTCTCCCCCATATTAGCCTTTGAAATCACTGCCTGGATGGCCCAGGTAATCCTATCAGAACTCCAGGGCCCGGGTGGACGGCTTTTTTAATTGATAATTCCATGTTTCTATAATAAGTGGCCTCCTTAATAGCAGCCTGTCACGCCACGTCGCCTGTGACAGTTGCTAATTTAGGCGTGCAGCCTTCCAGGATGTAATGAGCTCTAATAAGCCCGGGACTTGTCACAGACTCAGGCAGACCTATCTGCCCCCTTGAAGCGACGAGTTCCCTCAATCCATGGACTCAATCGGGCCTACTCTTAAAAATATTAATAAGTAGGACCAGGATGTTCACCCCTTTCCAAATAAAACATAAAGTCCTGGTTTCATTAAGCCAAGCTATTAAATTAAGAAAGTGTTTTTAATTATCTAAGCATTTCAGCGAGCTCATAAAACATTTAAGGACCTCATAGGGGGTGTGCGAAGGCCCTTTCAGAGTGAATTAGAGTGTTCTGACTTCTGGAGCTGCCTGGAAAGGGCTTGAGGTCCACATCTCTGATTATATTTGGCCCAGAATGTGGACCGGAAACGTCTTTCCATCTAGAACGGAAGCTGCTGTAGATAGTGCTGTTGGGAAGAGGCCGACTGGGACAGCCATGGCCAAATATGGGGCAAAACAGGCAAAACCCCTCAAAGGAAGGCAAACAACAATGCAACAGGCACAAAGGAAACCATCACCACTGCATCCCTTCATGTGGGCCTGGACCAGATGCGAAAGGCTGAGCTGAAGCTGCTGTGTGGAGACTCTTTTCTGCCAGGTTCCATCTCTGGGACCTCGGGTTGCCTTATACAAGGGGTGGGGGCTGAACTCACTGATTCAATGACCCCTCCCCTAGAGGAACCCAGGAAGCAGATTCTGGGAGACACTTAGGTCTGTGGGATTCCACACATGTGTCGGGCCCGTGTGAAGCACAAGCTGTGGCTTAGCTGCTGGTGTCACCGAATGTGTTGAACTTTCTCCTGCAGTGGACTAGTAGGTCCAGTGTCCTGGAAAGCCAGGCCGGGGCTGGGTCCTGCATTGACCTTCTCCAGACCTTGTGGGACCATGAGCTGCTGCAGTCCGGGAGAAGCAACTGAGCCCGTGAGCAAGTGGAAAGTTCAACAGGTTCTAAAAGAGAGGTCAGCGGCAGGACCTGAGCCCCAGATCTGTGCTCTGGGGCTCTCTGAGCCTGCAGTTCCCTGCTCTGTGTTGGGCAGCTGAGTGTGGGGTTATCCCAAACATCTGCCCAGGAAAGCCCCTATTTCTCCACCATCCACACGACATCCCTTTCTGCTGTCCCCCTTTCCAGTGCTTTCTAGGGTCCACTGTCCCGGGTCCACAATCCTGCCACTTCCCAGGAATTTCCAGGGTCCACTGTCACTCTTCTCCATGGTCTTGACACCCCTACTCCACCTTCCCCATCGCTCACGCACTTGCTTGTTCTCATGTAAGGCCCATTAGAGGAAAATGCTGTCCACAGGTCATCCGCTATCTCTGTGCAAGCATCATGCTGGTTAATTATTAAGTCTTTATAGCATTCCTAATGTCTAGCAGAATCCTTTTTGTTTTAATCTCCAGAGTGACCACAAAACACAATTTGTTAGTGAGGTTGAAAGAAAAAATCAAATAGGCTTTGTCAGAAAAGGTGTCATTTAAGGGTTGGAGCAACACTAGAGCAGGAAGGGCACTTGCCTCACACCCAACCAACACTGATTCCATGCCTGGAACCCCATATGGCTCCCAGGGTCCGTGAGCTCCACAATAGTGATCTCAGAACACAGAGCAAGGAAGAAGTAAGCCATGAGCACTGCTGGGTGTGGCACCCAAATCATAGCAGCATCCGAAAGATATTGTTTGGGAACTGATGGAGTGGGTAGGGGCGCACTTTAGCCACATCCATCCATCAGGCAGGTGGTTCTTTTCTAGGGGTTTTGGGTTCTGTGGACTCAGTTCCTGGTGTTTTCCATGTACACTTACTTCCTGCAGCCTAGCTTCAGAGAGCAAAACCACAAAATAGCAACCACCTGCAACCCTGTGAAGTAGGCATGGTTCCGTCAAGGGTGGACCCGCATGGGATAGAATACTCTGCAGCTTGGGGGAGACAGGAAAGATGTGTCTCTGTGTGTGTGTGTGTGTGTGTGTGTGTGTGCACGCACACATGCATTGGAGTGTTGTCCTTGTGACCGGAAGATGGGAGCTGGGGTGTGTACTCTTTAATATTCTGTGCCTGTGAAGGTGGGTGGAGAAGAGAGAGGGAAGCCAGGTGGTAGAACCAGTGGAGTGTGCGAGGAAGGTTTAGGGTTAGGGTTGGGGTTCGGGTTAGTTTCTGTGGCAAGTATTAGACTTTTTGCTGCTGAAATCCATGTGTCACTTGTGGAAATGTCACATGACCAACCCCGGTGGCAGAGGGTGGGCAGTAGAGAGTGTGGTGGGAGGTACAGGTGTGTCATTGGAGTGTGCTGATCTGTCGGGGAAGGGGTCCTTGGCTGCAGGATGGAGCCTCTTGGGGTCTCCCACCCGCTCACTGCCCCCTTCTCCATATCACATATCTCCATATCCTGTATGCAGCCTGCCATTGGCAGAACAGCTTCCTTTCAGCACTTGCACATCTGATTGTGGCTGGATTCCAGCTGGGAGCGTTGGGGAACCCAGGCTAGGGGACCCGGCAGAGCAGGGGATGGCAGGGAGAGTCTGAGGATGTGGAGAAAGTTTGTGGGTCACCATCACAGGGGAGCACGTGAGTGCTGTGATATTTAGAAGGGTGAATGGCACCCAGAGGGTGGGCGGGGTCAGTGAGAGCAGCTGTCTTTCTCTGGAGGAGGCCCCCGGCCAGATGCTGGGGGCTTCTGCACAGTCCCCCACCCTGCCCAGGAGTGACTATTTGTACCAAAACTGTCAGGATGAAACCTAATGGACTCAGGACATTCCAGATATGGAAGGTGGCGGATATTCCTCAGAGACTGGTTTGTGTAACCTGCCTGAGAACCCAGTCCAGAGAGTGATAGGCTGGGGCAAGTGGTGAGGACCTCCAGTGCGACTCTGGGCTTCTCCACCAAGGAGATAGCTGGGCCGGGACTGGTGGCCGTACTCCGAGCTCAGGGACGTCTGACCTCATTGGCGAACGTCCACAGAGAGAAACACGGGGACCCACAGGGGTGCCAGTTCCAGGGACCCGGAGTAATTATGCCTCTCTGGGGTGGCACAGAAACAAGCCTTCCCAACTAGGTACTTTCTGTGGCTCTGACATCCAGCCTAGTGGAGTCACATGCAGTCAGGCTGGCTACCTGTTCCCCACCCCTGGGTTCCTCCCTGCCTGTCCCCAGTCCCTGGTCCCTTTTCTCTTTTGGGGGACCACCCACAGAGTCCCCATCCTACCTTCTATGGGCTCAGATGTGAGCAGGTGATACCCACCCCACCAGCCTGGCCCTCCCAGCCCAGCCAGCAGCCGTGGGCTCCGGGAATAATTGATATTACCGAAAACACAGGGCCCCGTGCCAGCTTCACATTCTCCAAACATTTAATGATTCAACCTTTTCAGCTCCATCAAAGCCAAGCTCGGAAACTCCCCAGTGGCCCACTGCTAACAAATCACGGGGCGCCGGCTGGAGCGTCGCAGCCCCCAGATGTCCGGGAGGTGGAGGAACTTTTGGCTGGATGACAGCTGGGTGGGGAGTGGGAGGGGAGGGGTTGGTCCCCTGGGGAGCCTTTGTGCCCGCAGAGGGGTCTTGGAGTTGGTGGACTGGGGGAAACTCTCCCTCTGCAGGGGACCATCAGCTATGCTGGCTCAAGCATTCAGAAGTTGGCACCTTTTCAAATGTGTTTGCTTAAGCTGTCAGGACAGAACACAGCCCTCTGTGACAAGAGGAAGGAAGTCCAGGACCGTCTAATGGGGAAGGGGGACAGCGGGAGCGAGTGATAGTGTCGGGGTGAAGGGGTCTAAGTGTGGAATGCCAAGGCCATCGGGGGAATGAGACAGGGCTGGGTGAAAGGGCCTGAATAGGAAGAAGCTGAAAGACCCGAACAGTTCATATGTGTCTGGGAGGAGGCATCAGAGACAAAGACAGAGACCCAGAGAGAGGTCAAGAGAGAAATGGGAGGTGTCCTTGACACACACAGACTCCCAGGCCGATAGGTCTGGGGAGGGCTCAGGCAGTTGTTCACATCTCAGGCTTCCAGGCAGGGTTCAAAGGCTTTGGGAGAGACACTTACTTGACTTCCTGTTTGGCGAGGGTATTGGCAGGTTATTGACAAGGTATTGACAGGACGCCTTCTGGAATGCGGAATCCGTGCAGCATGGGCTGCCATTGTAGCCGCAGAGGCAGTGGAGATTTAGAGCCTGCTCTTATGGGTGTGGTGGAGGGGGTCTGACAGCAGTCCAAGGGGGTCTAGCAGCAGTCCGAGGGGGCCTGACAGTCTCTGATGAGAATTTAGTAGCTGAACAAATCTATGCCCTGAGAAGCTCGATCGCTTTCAGAAAGTCACAAGGCTGCGGCGCAGCTCCTGAGCGTAGGAGCTGGGCGTCTTTGGGTATTTTGGTGATTTTTATAAAGATCTGGTCTTCTGTGTGCAAATGTCTGTCCCTCCACCTCCCCTGCAGTGCAGGAAAGAAGGATCTAGAAGGCTATGGGGGTGGAGGGAGAAAAGCAGGAAGCGAGCAGGGAAGGAGGGCAGAGAGTTATGGCGGATGGCGGGGAGTTTGCGGCAGATTGTGGGATGTTTGCCCCATGTGCCAACCCACAGGGCTGGGTCTCCAGTGGGCTCTGTTCCCCCAACCCGCAGTATCAGAAGATGGGTGAGGGTACACACCTGAGTAAGCTTAGCAGATTTCCTCATGAGGAATCTTTAAAACTGGAAGCATGGAACTAGAGGCTGAGCTCTGCGACTCTGCGATCTGGTGTGCGTCCATGAGGCCTTTTTTTTATTGGGGGGGGGGGGGCTTTGCTGGTCTTGGCTGACTGTGTCCACCCTAAGCAGGGCATGAATTCACCCCAAACTCCTGTCTGGGGTCCCCTCCTCTTCCACATAGTGCTACTCAAGAAAGACTCCTTGGTACTCAGCCTTAGCACCATGCTGGTGGCTTAGACAACTGGAGGCCATCACGGCTTCCCTCAATCGCTACTCAGATGCCAGCCCAGATGGGCACCACAAGGCATCTCCCCCATGGTGTTTGGAGAATCCCCATGTTGAGGGCTAGAACGGAAGTGGCAGGTCTGCCCCACAGGACACCTTGTGTCCCCCCGTGCCCCTTGAATACCTTCCTCAGGTGAGCCGCCAAGGCCCTGTGAATGGTTTCTGCTGGCTTGATTTGGGTTTCTTCATTTACACCTAGATGAATCTGGATAAACTCTTCAATTATGCCCCCCTCCTCCCTTTAATAGCCACAACTAGTCAAGCCTTAAATATCCGAAAGCTTCAATCATGCCCAGAGCCCCCACCAGACAGTAAGAATAGGGACCCACCCTAAGTGTTCCTGCTGTTAAGAGCCTCTGGGGATTTTTTCTTTTTTTCTTAATCCAAGCCACTCCCTAATGACTTTCTAGGTGTCACCTATGTGAGCGTGTTTGAAGGTGGGGTCCTTTTTGACAGGTTGTATTTATTTGCTGGATTTGCTCTGTCTGTTCCTTACCTACAGCTCATTCAGCAGGAGCGGGGATTCCGCTGCAAAGACGCTCCTGCATGAAGGAATTAGATGCCCTCGGAGTGCAAGATTCTTCTGCTTGGGGGCTGAGCGCAATTGGCCATCACAGCCTAACAAACAGCCCCCAGTGAGAAGCAGGAAAAGTCACTGTGTCCCTTTGGGCCTGTGTGAGGCAGCCCCGTGTCGCTGGGCTTAGCAGAGCTGCCATTTCTCAGAGGTCTGGGCAGCCTGGCTGGTCTTGCCTCGTTCTTTAGCACGTCCGACACTCTAGATCAGGTGATTTTTTTTCCCAGACACAGCCAGGCCTGTTCCCCTGTGGGCACAAGCAGGAGGGAGAAGCTAGGCTCCTTCCCCTGGTTTGCTTCGAAAAGGGTGTGGCCCTAACGGAAACGAGTCTGAATGCGTTATCCTGTGTCTGGTGAACATTCAGAAGCTCTTAGAAGAGAACAGACTACAGTGATCAGGTTAGCAAACGCTAACGGCTGACGCCGAGACAAGGAAAATGCAGAACTTTCCATGGGGGTGGACAGGCAGCTGGGATGTGGGGAGTGGAGCTTTCGGCCACACTCTTGAAGGAATGTGGAGTTGTGTGGGCTCTTCTACTGAAAGTATTCCACAGAGAGGCCCCTTCTTCCTGCTGTCCACTGCTCTGAGTCTGACTCTCCAGTGCGGGACCTGGTCTTTACAGGAAAGAGGGCCCTTCTAGAACTTTGAGCCTAGAATGGATGGCTGAGCCAGAAATATGTCAGGACCACAGAAGAAAGGCCGAGGCAGGGGATAAGTACTGCTTGGGGGCTGGGGTGTTGGGGGTGCCCAGAGGCGGGGCACTTAGCCCAAGCAGGCAAACCATTTAGAGAAATCTATTTTAAATTGATTGTTTTATTTGCTGGATTTTATATTGACATGTTTTGCTTTGTTCTCAGTGTGTTCTGGGACCAAAGCCTATTCATTTATTATTAAGAGAACGGTAATTATTTCCAGGAGCTCCTGAGAATACACTTTGCTTCCCCTTTGCCCGCTCTCTGCTGATTCTGGCGTCACCTCCCTATCTCCGAGGACATCCGTGGCAGGAAGCGACAGCCCCAGGTGCCCCCAGGGGTGCATAAAGACCCTGCTCTGGCGTGAAGCCTGCAGAAGCTCCACAACCCCCTCCCTTTTGTGGGCCGACGGGCTCTTGGGATCTTGCCAAAAGACAGATTGTGACTCTGGGCTGAGACCTGAGGTTTGGGGTTTCTCACCTGATGCTGATCTCTGGACCCCATTTTGGAGTTGGGGGTTGGAAGCTGGTTGGGGTGAGAGGCACTTTGTACTCTGAGCTGGCATCTTCCCAAGCCTTTACTGTCCAACCCGCAGGACTGCAAACACAGGGCACACAGCCCCGTTTCTTGTTTCTGCATCTCAATCTCCCATGTCAGGCGTGCAGAGGATTTTGCCACAAGTCCTTGTCTAAGGAGCTCTTCCCAACTCCTGGGAATGAGTGAGGTGGCCTTTGCCTAATGCTCTCCGGGTGCGTGATTGCGCCTGGAGCTCAGGTGCGGAGTGATCCTGGAGCAGAGGTCCTGTTCCTTCACCTAATTCAGGGCAACCCTATGTCCAGAATGGGACCCCACGCAGCCCCTAGATTTAGGGGCACATCTCCTGTAACTCAAGCATCTGATTCGAGACCTGCCTTCCTTTGACTAATATCTTCCTCTCTGCAGGCCCAAGCTGCAGAGTAGGGGGATATTGATCCCAGCTGAATATTTCATTAGCAATCTTCCCTTCCTCTTGGATCCCAGGAATGACTTGAGCTGTCGAATCCTCCCAATGACAACCCCCAACTTAGTTAGTTTCTCCCAAATCCGTGGGCAGCCTCTGGCATCCTTACGTGGAAATTCCAGAAGTCACCTTGTCACAGATGGCATGGGGCCAGTAGTGACCTTGAACTAGAAGCCCCCCACTTGTCTCTGGGCTGGAGCCCCCAGCCCCCTGCCCCCAGGCCCCCTGGCGCTCTCCCCTTGGCTTGTGAGTCTTTCAAAGGCCATTGGACAGAAGGCCCCAGGCCACTTCCTCAACAGAAAAATGGGGTAACACTCTTTCTTGTAGGTTTGCTTCCCCCTTCCCCTAATGCCATGACTGAGGGTCTCCCCCATTCTATCTCTCAGAGGGAGAGGAAGTGCTCCTCATGCATCTGTTTCCCAGGGGCGCACATGCCTCATTGTGGGCTCACGTTATTTTGAGTTGGATTGCTCAGACACTCCTGGTATTGCAGTCCAAGATGGCACAATCTTCTGTAGCACTGGGGAATACCACACACACACACACACACACACACACACACACACACAGAACAGCAAGGCAGTTCAACACTGCTGTGGTGCCAGAAGCAACACTCAGCATTTCACTTGCAACTTAGCCCCAGGCATCTGAATTATTTTTACTTTCTTTTTGTTGTTGTTTTTGTGCTGGAGCTGAAATTCAGGGCTTCACACATGTGACCCCTCCCTCTCCTCTACTGCTCAGTTGTCTTCCTGGAGTCCTAAGATTCGGATGGCTGGAGTGAAAGTACAGTAGGTAGGGCACTTACCTTGCATTGGCTGACTTGTGTACAATTCCCAGCACCCCATATTGTAGAGTTCTTCAGGAGTGATTTCTGAGTGCAGAGCTGGTACTAAGCCCCGAGCACCACCAGTTGTGGCCCCCAAACAAACCAAAAACAATGCCATAAATAACAAAGATTAAGATGGGACACAGCGGACCGGAGCTGTTGCTCTAGGACTGACACATGAAACATCCCTATAAAGTGTGACTCTGTCATGACAGCTGACAAATGAAGTTAAAAAGTTAGGTTGCCCCAGAGAAGGGCTCCTGTGAAGGGCTCCTGTTCTAACAATTAATTGTGGAGGAAAGGGTAGGATCCAGAACGGGACCAAATATAAATAAAATGATGAAAACACAAGACCGCTACCACACAGAGCCTCTGGAGTGGAAGAAAGGATCTAAACATCTGCAAGCTCTGAGTCTCCTGTGTAAGGACCCTGGACTCCTTCCCTTTTCTTTCCTTGCTGCCTTTTCAGTGTTCTTGCTAGTCACCTTGCTTGTGTCTTTGTAGACCACTCAATGCTTGATTTCAGCTGGAGGGTTCTTTAAGTAGTCTGGATCAACTTGGATTTTGTTCCCATATTTAAATATTTTTCTATCATTGTAGAATCACGATCATTGAATTTATTCATTTAGTCGAGTCTAAGAGCGCATTGTCCCTATGTCTGAGATGTGGTACAGCAACAAGTCAGAGAAAGGATTTGTCCTTCTGAGAACTCAGTGTATTTTGTTAAAAGCAATGTAATTTTTCAGTTAGTGGTCAAGATGGAGACACAGAGAATTCCCAATCCAGCCATGAGACTCCAGCAGGTGCCCTAGAGGAAATGTATATACAACAAATAATTTTCTGCAGACTGAGTCAGTAGACAGACAGTTGTAAGACATAAGAAGTAAAAATGGGGAAGAATTATGGTGTTGAATTAACACCATAATTCAATTAATAATTCAATTCATAATTCAGTTGAATTAACCAGGAGCCATTCCACATTTCTTCCCCAAAGCTAGTATGGCACTTAATTATACAGCAACCAAGAACATGCATTCCAGAATTGTAAGTTGGGAGTCGCTGACTTTGAGCTTTGACCATGTACTCGCCATTGGACATTGCGGTAATGCAGAGACTGATTCCTGTCATCATCACTTGACAGCTGAGGCTGGATGAGTCTGTTCTGGACATCGAAGGTTATTTCTCAATACCCCTAGTTTCCATCTCCTGGATAACAAGAGTGTTTCCTTCTAGGTATCACAACCAAAAAAATGTCCCCAGGGCTTACCAAATGTCACTAGCAGAGCAAAAGTCCCATGGATGTGATATTGTGTTGCGTGCACCTGTACTTTCTATTAATTTTGTGTTTTTTAAAAGAGAGATTTAGTGTAGAATTGAGTACTGTCTCTGCTGCCGTGGGGAAGGACATTTATTTTCTTGTTCTTTCCATATTCTTGTCAAAGAGGAGAACCACAAATAAACATTTATAATATGTTCACTTCCCACATACCTGAGAGAGACAGGGAAGCAGAGTCCCTCGCCCAGTGGCCTGAGCCACAACCTTAAATAACATCTTCATCCAAGGATGGAAGTAGTTGTTTCATTGGTCTTTGGTGGCGCCAACGGGCTTGAGGGGTGATCAGGCGTAGTCCAGACCCAGTTAGAGTGTGGTTGTCATGCCGACTGCACTCAACATCTTCTCCAACTGTAAGTCTCTAGAGATCCTGTCAACTTTCACTTCCTAGCACTGAGAGAGGAAGACAACCCTCCCAAATGGAGATTCCCTAAGAGGATAAATGTCACTCACCTCTGGTAACTCCCCTATGACTTTCAGACTCTCCCTCAGCATGACCTTGATTTAGAGGGCCACAGAGCAGAGTGTGACTCCTAGTTATTCAGTCCACCTGCTGTGTGATTTTCGTGACCAACTTTTCTTGGCCTCAGTTTCCATATCCAAGGAATAAAGATAATAATAGTCTCAATCGCATAGATTCGCTGTGTGATGAGAATTATGGGTGATTATGGACGTGAAATGTTTAGCAACACGCCTGTGTGGCCAAGTCAAGTTTGCTCTCTAACTATTAGTTCTTGTTGTTATGATTATCGGTGTTACTTCACCCTCAGCTACATCCCTGGGGGTAACTTCAAAGTGGATGGTGGCTTCTTTCCAGGGGTTTCCTATCCTGCCAGAGTAGCTCAGTCAACAACTTCCCTAATGAGCTCAAGACTCCATCAGCGGGACCCTTTGTTTTCCTACTGACTCTGTCAACATACTCTCCCTTCCTGTATCAACATTCCACCAACTGCATATTCACCCCCTGCATGGACTCAAGGCTATCAATTGCTGCAATGAAGTAAATGATATTCATTGTTAAAATGGGGTAAATGCCTATTTCCTTTACACAATGGAAGGAACTGTTGCAGGCTATTAAGTAAATAACTATAAATAACATACTCTAAAATGCTCCACATATGCCTTATCGCACTAAACTGCAGCGTTCTGAAGTAGCTGCTACGGCTGGGTAAATTATACATGTTTTTAAACACTGTCCAAAATACATATTTACACATACTTAAAAACCTATATTAAATAGTCTCTATAGCAACCGTAAAAACACAAAAGCCTTATTAAGCATTCTTTGTAGTATTTTTTAGGAGTTTAATCATTAGGAGAAAGCACATGGTCCATGCAGTCACCAGGGACTGGGGAAAGAAACCCCTCATAGCAACAAAAGAATGAGGCTGGCTTTGAACCTGGTGGGAGAGGAATTGTTTCTTTTTAATGAATAATCACCAAGGACCTTCTTTTTGTGATGCGAGGCTGTTCAGAGTGTATCACACAATTTTGGAGTCAATGGTCCCTCCATTTGGTTGAACCAATGGCCATTTAGTTCCTTCATAGAGAAAAGATCCTTCAGTAAATACATTCCATCAAAAGAACAGTTTAAGTGTGTTTTTAAAATATGTTCCTATTTATTCTATTGAGTCCCAGCCAAAATGATTTCTCTGCCCTTCCAAGGAGGAGAAAGAGGGAGTGAATGAGTTGAGTCAGGGTCTGAGAACTCTTCTGAAGGAAATTCCAATAGTCCCATCAGGGTAGATCCTGAGCCATCTCAGGAAATACAAACACTTTGAGTAGCGTGTTTATCATGGAGGGCATCCTGCACTAATATTTCAGTTTAGAAACATCTACTTTAAATGCTGCAAGAGTTTCGTTCTTGCTCATGCTCCTGGCCCAGTGCTGGTCAGTGGAGTTTTCGCTCAGGATACTTCTCACAGACCCACGGGAACTCTCCTATCATGATGCCTCATCTCCAAAACTTACTACGAGGATTCTGCAGTAAGGGACAGGAGTGGAACAGTGGTTTGAGGGCCCAGAAGTAGCACCTCTTATTTCATAGACTCACAACATGCACCTCCCACACTGCTGGCTGGAAGTCAAATCAGGGAGCTACAACAGGCCTGCAGCAAATGGAGATGGGATGTTCATGGAATACCTGTCAGGAAACATCTATGGGAAAAAATAATTGAAAGGTTCTATTTGATTTTTCTTTAAAATCAGGTTGTTTTTAAAACAACTTTGTGGTGTCAAGTTTCTCCACTACCTGGTGGAGAAATGGACTCAGAAATCTTAAATGACTTGTTTGAAGTCATTCAATCAGAATGGAAGGATGGATTTAAATTTGGGCTCATGTAAAACAGGTCGTAAGATACTCTGCTTCCCAGCAGTGTTGCTTCTAAGAACATTTTCTAAACTACACGCTTGTGCTTACCAAAAGACATGTTAATAAAATCTTTGTAAGAGGATTTATACTCTTTGTAACAGCCCCAAGTGGTGACAACACAATATTTATCAATACTGCAGTAGAGAAGCTGGTTGTGTTACAGTAACACGACACTATGTGATGGTGAGAATGAACGGTATGGCTACATCTCATCAATACTGCTTTAAATGGAGAAAGAGCTCTGAGAGTTCAGACCACAGGGCAGTACATTGTATTATTCAAAAGTAAGCAAAATTAACCTGTGTGATATGAATCAGGATAATGATTCCTTTAAAATCTGACAGTAATGACAGGGCACGTGAATAGAAGCCCTGTCTTTTCTTGAAATGGTCACCTGTCTGGACACTGGCTCTACAGGTGTGTCTAGTTTCTGAATAATTCAGCTGAACAATTATATTTTTACCCATTGCTCTGTACATAAATTATGCTTTTATAATTCTTTAAAATAACTTTCAAAAGTATCTGGCCTGCCACCTTAGTAGGGCCTCAGAAGCAGCCAGAGGAAACTCACTCACCATAATCGCAGCCATTTTCAACGTCCGGACTCCACAGCTCATCAGAGCTCCACCCAAGAAAGAAGCTGATTTCAAGCCTGGCTCACCAGAGCAGCCGATTTCAAGCCCAGATAAGCAGTTCTCAGCAGCGAAAGTCACGGGGCTTTCGTGGAGATAGAGCTGGGGTCCCCCTTCCTGGCCTCTGTCCCTTCAGGGAGGCCTGGTGTATGCACCCATGAGCTGCCTCTGGGCTGTTGGCCATGATGCAGAGATTCGGACACACTGGGAGAGCTGTGGCTCTCACCGTGTCATGTGGCTGCTTGCGGCACGCAGTACATCAAACTAGTGGAACAAACCACATTCTAGAAACTCAGAAAGCAAATTCAAGAACAGAATTTGGCCAGATCTCCCATAACCAAGAATAGGGAAGAAAATTGATTCATGAATAACATTTCCATATCTGTAATTTAGTGGTCAATACAATCAGTGCCAGCTGATGGAGCAGGCATGGGGATTGGGGTGGGTGGGTAGGAAATGAGGGTCTTAGGTGGTGAAAACACACTGGTGGTGGGAGTGGTGTTGAAGTATAAATATTTCTATCAACATTATTATGAAAATCTGTTTACTTTGTAGATCACGGTGTTTCAATAAAAAGGGAAAAAATAAAATAACTTTCAAAAGTATCAATTATAGGTTTGGGTCAAACTGATTCCAGAGTCTTCTTTTTGTCACACAGCGTTTATTTCTTCCCCAGCTGCACTAAAGCCAAGCTCGTCCTCACTCTTGGACAGTTCAGCTTGGCTCCTGCCTCCCTGGCATGAATCATGGTTTAGATAGTGACTTGCAGCAACTTATAACTGTCCAAGTCCCCTGCCATTCATGCTAAAACAGATTTTTGGAGTGTTTTTATTTTATTATTAGTTATTATATTGATATCAATCATATGTAAACCTGGATCACTGAAGCTGGAGGCAAGACAGTGGAACCCACTTTTCCTTTAGCTGGTGACATGGGCAAGATCAAGTCCAGAGGAGAAACTGAAGCCCATGTTCATCTCAGTCCCCGAGCAAGTCAGGATGATGAAGCAGCTGGGGACAGCATTCATTTCTGTCCTATTTCATTTGAAGTCAGTGTCCCCACCCAGCTAAGAGGAACTGACAACCTAGAGACAAGTCTCATTGTTTTTCTCTGCCCCTCTGCTATCCTCTTAACACTGCCAACACCCAAACAGCAATTTGGAGGAGCCCTGACTGCCAAAAGATACCGTTGTCTTAGGGGACGTATTAGTGGTAAATCCTCAAGCTGTTTTATAAGCACCTCTTGGATTGGCAACAGGAGGCTAAACACAAAATTGCAAGATGAGCTTGAATTTGATTTTCCAGTTTTCAGCTGTCATCACATTATGGCAGTGCGGTGCCCTGGGCGTTGCAGGGACCGGTCATCACATTATGGCAGGGGGTGTCCTGGGCATTCCAGGGACCGGTCATCAAATTATGGCAGGGGTGTCCTAGGCGTTGCAGAAGGTACCGGCAAGAGCAGTCCTCCTACCAGCAAGGGCTTCTCTGCCATCTGCTCCAGTGTCAAAGCTTGTGGGATCATGGCTTAAAGATTGTGTGGGTATCTTTGAAGAGGCGTCTCTAAAGATTTGTTATATTCTTAATCAATGACACTCTTTTTAGATCATGTAACCAAGTGAGACAGCTCAATTTGAGAAATAATTAATGAGCAGATACAAGTGTTCCAGCAGCAGTCTAAGTGCTGTGTGTTTACGTAAATGCAACCTGATAGGAAAAATGATAGAGAATGTTGGTTATTATATGTTGTAATACATGCGGATGCAAAAGTATTCCTGGAATGCCTTGGAAACACTAAGTTTGGAGCATGGTCTGGCTAATGGTTTCATCTGGGTGGCTTTTATGCTTTTGATGGATGGTGAGATGATTTCTTAAAAAGGCAGAGGGCTTTGAAAACTATGGGTGACCCTGGGAAATTGGCAAGAGGATTAAAGGGTAGTGGGAAATAAGGGTCAGAATAGGGTCGGAGCCAAATCCTGATGGCTCTGACTAGTGTGACTTCACTTTCTCTCGCTGTTACCTTATGCAGAGGAAAAATAGACACATAATTCAGAAAATTTAAGAAATACTATGAGTAATACAAATGAGATTAAGTTATGTATGTGCTCTGTAAGTCTATAGGAGGGAAGATAAACTAGGGGAAAATGTCACTAATGACCTAGACTAGAACATAGAGTTTAGTGATGGTGGACCTACCATCCACCCCACCGACAGCACACATTTCACTAGGATTTACAGACATACAGATGGGCAGAGCATCGCGAGAATGCTAACATCAGTCTGGTTTGATAAGGGATAACAATCATCCAATAGACTATTGCAACTATAGACTATTGCAACTATAGACATCCAATAGACTATTGATGGGATTCAATAGGACGTTTGGGGAGCAGGTTGATGGACATAAAGTCTGAGCTCATTTGGACAAATACATAGCTATTTGGAGTGGAAGCCTGGAGGGAGGATATGGAAGGTGTTCTGAGACAAGGAAGAGCCTGGCCAAGGCTCAGAGTTAGGATGGGATAGAGCTAGCTGAAGTCTCTCTGTGTGTGATTGGGTTGGAGAGCTTATATCTGGGGCAGTGTCGGCTGGGGACGAGCCCGGGTGACCATCATAGTCACACGCTAACTCATGCTGATTGCTGGTGTTGGTGATTTGACCATAGTTTACTGGACAAAAGCCGCCCTAACACCAATATATATAGCGAGAGGGGGAAAATTAGAGCTGAATGAGTGTGACAATCGGATGCACTGGGAATCTGTCAGAGCTTCAGGTGCTCCAGCATCTGCTCAATACCAGTCAGATGCCAAACCTGGGACTTTCCTCCTCCTCTTGTCCTCTGACTGCTGTAAACATGAAATCTAAACCCAGAAGACCACTGGACCTGGGAGACCAGTAATTTTGTGCCCCCCCACAGACATAGGGCCTTGGTGTGGGTTCATCCAACTGCATTTGGGACCCATGATAGGCCTTTTTGTTTGTTTTTAGTTTTTAACTCTCTTTCATGACCCAAACCAAGAAAAAAAATTATAATAAAATTTTACAAGTTAGCTGCCACCACGAATAAACAAGAGAGCACTCTAAGAAATGAATCAGAGTCTCTAACTGAATCTTGTCTCTGGACAATAACTCTAATGCAAAGCCTGGGTCGAGGGAGGTCGTGGTGGAAAACTCTCCAGGGGCCCGTCCAAGGAGCAGGGGATATTCTCTTCCTGTCATCTTCACTTCACATTCTAATACGTCTGTGGATGTGCAGTGAAAACGGAATCTTCAACTTCTGTTCTGAATTGAGCTTTGGCTAACCAGGGCCATTAAGGCCTCCCCAGGCTTCCGGAATTAACCCTCTGTGAGCCCAGGCTTGCGAGCACCACCAGAAGAAGGTGGCTTGAATCTAATCGTGGTTGAGCCTGTCATTTGCCATTAGGTTCAATTGGTTTTTCCCCCTTTTCTTTTTAAATAACAAGATTGCCTTTAAACTGTGTACAGCAGCTCGGAGCTGCCGTCCATGAAGGTAAATGGGGAGTGATTTCATGTCACCCTCAGACTGGAGGCTTCTCCTGGAGTCTTTGTAAGTTAAACCTGTAGTCCTCTCCGCATCTCTGTATCAGGGAGGAAGAAGTCGGGAAGCGCCGGGATGGCACCTGGTTGGCATGGCGCCTTGTTGACTGATAATTCTAAGGCCCAGGCTGGAATCTCTGGAAGTCTCTCAAGTGTTTCCAGCAGAGAAATCTCTGTGTCTCCTGGAGACATAACTTGTTGCCCTGGGCTGATTCCCTGCTCATGCAAATGTCTGATAATGTGCAAATGTAGGTCTCAATATTAGTTATTCTTTCATTTCCTCTGTTGAAACACCCTTGATGTGACTGTTCTGCTTTGAGACCAAGTCAGAGCATTCATTATCTATCTCTGCATCCATCTACGCGAGCGTTTGCCCATCCGTCATTCATCCACTCACCCATTCACCCATCCTTTCATCCTTTCATTCTTCATCCATGTATGCATATATGCATTCAGCCATTGGACATGATTACTGTGAATTGTGTCTGATATTGAGGCTGGAACTGCATGGAATCGTCTCCTGCAAGCTTACCATGTTGTGGTATTAAGATAAAACCAAACAGCTTTTTTTTTCATTATAGTGGGATAAGAGTGATGTGCTAGAGAGAATCAGGGGTACTTTGATGCAGGTTTTCAGGCACAGGAAAAATGCCTGAGTGGAAATTACTCCTGCACTAAGACCTGAGGCTTAGGAAGCATCTCACTGGCTGAAGTATTTTCTTGTAAAAGGACCCAGAGGTGAAAGGGTCATTCAGGAAGGATGAGAACAGGACGTAGGTATGCATATATCTCAAGGCACTTGGCAAGCTCCAATATTGAGTGAGGACTTAGACCCTGGGCCATGGAAGAGAGCAAAGACACCAGGCATTTATTCTAGCAACATCCCCAGGGACTAATGCATTTGTAAACCTGAGGAGACCTCTGATGCCATTCAGGTCCTTCCCTGAAAATAACCTCTCACAAACTACACCCTTTGATTCTGATCTTTTCACTTAATAACAAGCACCCTCTGTGTTCCATCTGCTCCAATTCTTCATGTCACTTCAAGAATTGGAGTAGAGTTAAAGTAACATCTAAAGGTTACTGTCGAGTTAAAGGCATAAGAGCTTTAGTAGCCATGACCCAAGGCCTTAGTCAAAGACCACTGGTCAGCAGGAAATCTAGGACTTCCATGATTCAATTGCTAATTCCTTACTCTTACTGGCTTACAGAGTTTAAAATCCTGGGTTTCGCATCATCCAGAGTCATGTAGGCTAGATTCCTGAATTGGGAATCTTCAGATTCAAGTCTGAAGTTTGCTTTGGTCATTTAGCTTAGAGAGCTCCCAAAGCTTTGCAGCCCCTTTGAAAAAAAAAATTAGCATAATACCTATCGCCTGAGCTGTTGTGGGGATTCTGTGACATGTGCATAGAACATTGAAGATATTTATTGAGCGAATGGAAATGAGGTTGGAGGCGACGCCTAACTCTCTAGGCTAGTCTTCCCATCTGTAAAACGAGGAGGTGGCCTTCAAGGCCTTTGAATTCTTTCCAGCTGTAATAATCTATAATTCCCTGCTGCTTGTCTGTTTTGGAAGACTTGTACCAACCAATAAAACAGTGTGCTAAGGATAGGAAATTTTGGCCTGGTATGTTCTAAGTCAAAGGATAAGGGGTGAATGAACAATAGTTCAAAAAGGAAAGTCTACTGAGAACTCTGGCTCACGAAAATGACTCTCGTCCCAGAATCCAGGTGAGGAGAATAAGGTGTATTTGCTACTGTCATTGGTTTTACTTAACTTCTCTGGGGAAGACTGGGTCTCAGAGGATGTAACTGACAGCAAATTTCCTGTAAGACGGTTTTCGCACTCAAGAGAAAAACTCTGCTTTATCCTTTTATTTTATCTCATGAAACACTATTGATGCACTGTACATACTAAAAAAGACTCTATTTCTTTCTGAGTAAGGACTCAAAAGGAGACGATTCTGAGCTCAGAAAATCTGATATCTGATATTGAGTAAATGTTCCTGCTGCATTTGAAAGATGATTTGATTTGGAATGTGGGCACCCTGGAATTATCTGCCTCTCACAGTAACTTTGATATAGTCACACTTAGCCTTGGCCTATGTAAAGAAAGCGT
Source organism: Cryptotis parvus (assembly GCA_021461705.1). Classification (NCBI taxonomy): domain Eukaryota; kingdom Metazoa; phylum Chordata; class Mammalia; order Eulipotyphla; family Soricidae; genus Cryptotis; species Cryptotis parvus. Next base: position 53,054 of record JAJIBD010021133.1, read on the forward strand.
TGTTTCTTATTGGGTGGACATTGGTGTTACTCAATATTTAATGCGTCTACTGACTCTTTGGTGGCAGTGTTACATTTAGCCACTTTGAGAATTGTCCCCAAGTTATGAGCCTGGAAACTTTGGGGGACTGGTTCTTCATCTTTTAGAGACCAGTGAAATTTACCACACTCACATTTGAGTAGATTCTTTTTTCCTCTTTTACAGTGGGGTCTCTCCTGTTTTGCTTTGATCAATGGTCTTGTTTTCTCTGTATTAGACTTATTTTCTGGTTCTTCAAGAAGACTTCCATTAGAATACTGATCACTTGGACCAATCAGGTACCTCTCCTGGAACACAACCCACAAACCTTTGGAAACAGTAAAACTGCAAATCAACTTCTAGCGATGGTGGTGTAGGGTGGTCATGAGAACAGACCCAGAGGCTCCTTATTTTCTCTGGGGCAAGAACAGCTTCTCTCAGGGCACTCCTCTGGGGTAGAGGCCCATTCCGTGGCCCTTACTGACAATCTTCTTGAATGCCTGTTTATTGATGATCTTCTTGAATGCCTGTCTCCTTCCCTGGACAACGCATTCCCAGAGTCCAGGAAACCTGGTTGCTTGCTAACATCTGCTGCAGTTGACTAGTTCATAGAGGAAGCATGAAATGATTGCCTCACGAAGGGCGTGAGTATAGTAGGGTTGAGCCTTAATTGTCTGCCTCCCTCACTACATTGCAAGTTGAATAATACGGTATTTGTAGAGGGCTCCGTTATTGCCTAATGGCAGTTTGCTGAATGAATTGCGTGAAGGATGAAGACACATGAAAAAAATCAGCAGATTTTAAAGGAAAGGAAGTGATCAGACTGGTAATTTAATATCTTTGTGTTCAGACTTTACTCCTCCGAGAAAAATTAAATGGTGTCATAATGTTTGTTAAATTAGTTCAGAGACTTTTTATTCTGTATCATTAGGCCCTTTTGTGATATTGTAAGAATTCTGTCACTAAAGGTCATTCTGATACCTGCATATAAAAACCCTCAGTTTTGTTGTGATATAATTGACGTACAATAAATTGCACTTATTTAAAATGTATAATATGGGAAGTTTGAATAGATGGAGACACAGGGAAGCTGGGACATGATAATGAATATATTCATTACCCCTAAAGGGTTCCGTGTCCCTTTGTAATTACTCTTTCCCATTAGGCAGCCACCAATCTGCTTTCTGTCACTATTCGTTTGTATTTTCTGGACTTTGAAATGAGTTGTACAGTACCTATGCCTTTTAGTGTGGCTTCTTTTACTCACTATCATTGTCTTGAGACTGATCCGTACAGCAGTTTCTCTCACAAGCTCAGGTCTTGCCTTTTGCTGACTCACTATGTGAATATGCCTTATGCAACCATTCACCTGTTGGCTATTGAGTTGTTTCCAGTTTAGGAATACTAACATTAGGCTTCCATGAACATTCATGTAAATGCTTTGTCTGCAAAAGCCTTTTGTTTCTCTTGGGCAAATCTGTAGGAAGTGAATGACTGGATCATAGGAGAGGTGGGTGTTTACTGTTTCCACCAAGCCCCACCCATTCTTCCTAAGCAGTTATGACATTTTACTTTTCTACCAGACGTGTCTGAGAATTCACTTCTCTCATGCCCATTACAAACCTTGTTTTGATCAGTCACTTTAATTCTACTTTTATAAAACAGATTTGGTGTTTCTTTGTAGTTGCAATCTTAATGTCCATGGTGACTAATAATATTTGGATAACTCTGCATGGTTTAATTGCTTTTATTTTAAGAAATTGTTGGGTTGTTCATCTTATTATAAACTTTATATTTAATTATAGATTTTGAGTACAAATTCTTTATCAAGTTTAATTTGCAAATATTCTGTTTGTGGCTTGTCTTTTTATTCTATCAGTGGTTTTTAAAAATGTAAACATTTCATTTATTTTGTCATAAAATGCCACTTACTAATCTTTTCCTTTAAGGATTATAAAATTGATGTCACTTCTGAGAAATCCTTGCTCAATCCTGTGTCAAAGGATTTTTTTCCTATGATTTCTCCTTGAGCTGTTATAGCTTTAGATTTTATATTTAGGTCTAGGATCCATTTGGAACTAATTATATATTGTTCAAGGTATGGATCAAAGTTAATTATTTTTATAAGGCAATTCAATTATTGCAGTATCTATTGCAGTATCATTTGTTGGAAAAGACTATGTGTTGTTCATTGAATTGCCTTTGTCTCAGGGAGAAAATTGGTTGTCTGTCCATTGATTATTGGAGCTATATTTTGTCTTGAAATCTGTGGGTTTTTACTTCATTTTTTATTCATTTAAAAAATCATTTGACTTCTAATTCTTGCATTTCCCTACAACTCTCAGGATATTACCTATTTCTACCAAAATTAGTCTGCTGGTGTCTTAATTAAGGAGAATTGACATCTTTGTTATAGGGAATACAGTCTGTCTGTCCATTTTATCTCTCTCTCTATCTATCTATCTATCTATCTATCTATCTATCTATCTATCTATCTATCTATCTATCTATCTATCTATCTATCTATCTATCTATCTATCTATCTATCTATATATCTTTATTTTTTATTTTGGGTCACACTTGGCAGTGCTCAGGTCTTACTCCTGGCTGTGTGCTCAGCGATTGGTCCTGGCAGGGCTAGGGTGATCTAATGGGGTGGCAGATATCGAACCAGACTGGCTGTGTGCAAGCAAGTACCCTACTTGCTATACTACCTCTTTGGCCCACATTCATTTATTTATTTTGTTTTTAATTTTTTAGTACTGTCTCAGGTTTTAGTGTCTTTTCCTAATTTTGTCAGATTGACTTTCATGCATTTCCTCTTTTGATGATACTATAGAAAGTAAATAAATGATTTTTCCAGCTTAATGGCAACACATAGAAGTAGCGCTTATTTTCAGATATATATAGTGGCAATATTAAAAAATCAATATATAACAGTTATTTATTATGTATGTTATATATAACGATATATGTTATATATTACATGTTATATAATTATATGTTATTTATATAGATAAAACAATTATTTATTAGTTATAATATTTTTTGGTGGGGATACCAGCAGACTTTCTATATAGACAACTACATCATATATGAATGAAGGCAAGTATTTTTTTCTTTTTGAGTTACATCTGGGTATGCTTAGGGGTTACTCCTGGCTCTGCACTCAGGAATCACTCCTGGAGGTGCTCAGGGGACCCTATGGGATGCTGGGGATCAAACCCGGGTCAGTCATATACAAGGCAGAGTGCTATCACTCCGGTCCCGACTAAAGTCAGCTTTCATTGTTATTTTCCCATTGGGATCACTTTCTATTCTTCGATTTTCCTTTCTGCCCTGATGACAATGCCCAGGAGAATATGGACCACCCGGGTGAACGTGAGCTCACCGCTTCCTCTTACCTGATCACAGGGGATGTAGGGGGACTCTGGCAGATGGAGAGCACTGGCAGATGGAGACCAGCTGTGCGTGCTCTATGACTCATATGAAGCTTCCAAGGTTTGCCTGTGTCTTATGAAGATGACCAAGAAATGTGGAACATCGTTACACATAAATGCAGGTGAGCAGCTGACACCAAGCCAGAGGATGAAAACACAGGATTGAGGCAGAAAAAAGAGCAGATGCCAACCCCTTGGGGACCTTCACCTCACTGGCATCTGTGTGCCTCTGCCTGAGTCACCCCAGGTGGGAGGAGGCTCTGTGTGAGGGCACACGTGGTACACTACCCCGTGCCCACCCAGTGTTCTCGTCTCTTCCTGACACGCATTCAATGATGTCACCTCTGTCAACTTGAAATTGAACATGGTAAATGTCTATGCCATGAAAATATTACCAAATAAGGGTCTCTCCCACCACATTCAGAGCTGTTTGTTAACCGTTTATTAACATATCACTATGTACTTAACCATTATCACCACATCTGCGTATGATCTTCACAGTATATGATTATCATCCATTCACTAGTGTCTTCATATAGGCCAGTTGTTCTTGTATCTAAGAAGACACAGACATGATTTTATATATAATGTAAGAAACAAAAAAATACTATGGCTTCTATTTTCATGATTCTACTGCTAGAGGCCTCGTCTATTTTCAGCTGGGCTAAAATGTGGGAAAAAGTGATGCTGAGGTTTAGCATCGGGGAATACAGCATTGCTAAAGTTCATTGTGTAGGAAACACCATTCAGAACATTACAAAGAATATCTTCAGTTTCCACTGTCTGGTCCTGTTGAAACAGAAAACCAACAAAGCAGTAGTTTGCAAAGTGAGCCCATTTTATAATTCGAGTCAAGAGCTTAAGACTTTACTCAAAGCTTCAGCGGCCAAACCAAAGAAGCAGCAGTGTGGCCATCTGCTTGTCGAGTAACGTTTGTTGAGTCACCTCTTTTTCAACAAGATATTTGTGTGCTTGAGGATAGAACCTCTGTGGGTCTTGTTCCTCTTTTCAATTCCCATTTGGGATGGTTTTCTGGCACTTTTCATTGTAAATGATGGAGAAATGTCAAGAGAAAAAAAATAACATGTCTGCTAGTTTGTCTATCTGAATTCATAAAGAAGGCATATGTCTGTGTTGGTCAGAAAAAAACAGAGTTTGGTGTACATAGATATGACAACAAGAAGCGATCACCTTTACAGTAGTATATCATATAATAGCCCACATCATACCTTGGTGGCTGAGACATCAGATATATTGTGAAGTCAGTTTCCATGCTGACAGGACCACCCATGAAACCTGAACCTGAATAGTCAACCTCAAGGGATATTTCTGAGAGAGGAGTTGAGGAGCGACAACGTTGCTTGTTGCTCTGATCACAATGTACGGTAGTTTTGAGAGTTGGCTTTGAGCATGCTGGCAGGAAGTGATGGGCCCTTTTCACTTATCTCTTAAGGACTGAGTTTGGGTGAGGGCTCTGCCAACTTCTGCCCTGGGGGCCGAGTTCTTTCATAAACTGACAGAGAGCAAGTGTTAGGAAAATTCTTATGAGACCACTTGGCCCAGTGGAGGGGAAGCGGCCCGTTACTACCAGGCCCCCTAGCACATCGGTCTGAATAGATCCATTTGGACATGGTGGCTTCTTTCCTCTTCCTTTTTTCCCTAGAAGCTGAAAATATTCCCTGATAGCTCAACAGAGAAGAATAAATCGTCCTCGTGTGTTTACACAGAGAAGATTCCCCTCGTTGTATTTGCAATTTTGTTTTGTGCAACAATCTCCATTTTCATAATCCTTCATGAAGTATCATGATTTAAAGAGCTTTCTCTCCCTGCTGTTTCTGTTAAAAGGTTTTCTGGTGCAATACTTGGAAAGTCAAATTCTGCATTTAAATGTTGTATTTTTGAAGATATAATATAAAAGAGGCCATACTTTGGGCATGTTTTTCTTCCTGGGAGAGTGGCAAGCAATTCTACCCTTGTGCCTATATTGTTAACCAAGCCACGAGAGTGTGCAGCAACCTTAATAGCTAAGCAATTGCAATTGCATCTTGCTCATAATTACATTTATTTGCTCACATATATCCAAAGAGGCCAGCATTAGCCAGATCGGATTGGTAGGTCTTTGCGCCAACAAAGTCATTAAGGGATGGCTGGAAAGAGCTTTCAAACATTTCCGTCTCTCATGCTCAGACCCTTGACAAGACTTGTCAGAATTTAGGGTTGTGTTTCTTGCTTTTGTGCTTCTAAAAATCAATTTTATTTGGAAAGCAGGGATTTATTGTGTGTGATGGATTTGCATCAAAATAATCAAAATATTAGAGCTTGTATATAACAAGCTGGCTCCCAAAGACAAGACTCCAAAGAGCTTTAGAAATGGCTCTTGTCCCATCAGAGGGAAGACTTCTCAGGGATTTGGAATACAAGAGCTGTGTGTCCATGAAAGGATTTTAGATCTGCACCACTGAGCTGTGTCTAAGGAAAAGGAGGCACTGGTGGAAATAACACTGTTTCTTAGTGAGACAGATGGGTTTGGGTTCTGGCTGGGGCCATTTATAACTGAAGAGGCTTGTGAGAAATTACTCCTTTCCTTATCACTAACCTGGTTATAGCAACACCAAGCTTATTGGGCAGTTTCCTCATTTATTACTCACTGCTGCTGTAAATAAATTTCCCAGCCATTTGAGGCACTGCTGTACCCTCGGAACCTGGCAAAATTCCTGGACCATCAAATTTACTTGCTGATTTTTTTTAAATAAATGATTGTGAATTAGTTGATATATGACCGCTCAACAAATATTGTATTCTTTTCCCATTGCTGCTGTAATCACCAGCACAAAATCTGAGGCAGAAAACAGCACAGTCTTCACATTTCAGAAACCTGCAGTCAGAATTCCTAAAACCAAGGAGTCGAGGCTTGTGCTCCTGTGAGAATCTCTAGGGGAAATCTGGCGCTGTCTTTTCCTTGCTTTCCGAGCCCTGCCTCTAGTTTTCAAGATAATTGCATAATGTCTTCAAACCTTTGTCTAACTTTCATGTTCCTGCCTCCTTCTTATTGGGACGCTGTGCTGACAGTGGGGTCCCTCAATGACTGAGGATAAACTCCCCTTTCAAGATCCTTAATTAAATCACTTTAAATTGAAGAGTCCCTTTTGCTATCTCGGGTACATATTTTTGGATTAAGAGGTGAGCATCTTTGTGGGGAGATATTTTTGCTCTCTCGTCGGTCCCTGTGCAGGAAAAATACAACTGGTTTATTATTATCACTTATTTTTTACTACTTGGGTGAAAGATTCTCTTAAATGCCCTCCTAGCAAGTAACTTACAAGCTTTCATTATTTTAGGGGCTTCCCTGGCAATGGTCCAAGGAAGCCAGATACCAACTGTGTCCATTTACACATTGTAGTGATAGTGATTTCTCCCAGTGAGGAGGGCGTTCCTTGGATTGAAGAACTTTCCTCTGCAACTGCCGCAGGGCATGGCAGTTAATAATCAGTGGTACTGAAATCAGTGTTGAATAGATCCTAGATTACATAACAGTATCATATGTAAAGACAAAGGGATGCCTTATGGAAAATTATTTGTAATAAACTAAAGAACGAACAGCAGTGTGTATGTAGCTCGGAAAGTGCTTATCAGGAAAGGGTGGTCGTGTTGGGGGTGTAGTGGTGAAAATGGAGTTTGGTGTTGATCCTCATGGGTTTTCTCAGACACAGGAAAAGAGTCCTCAGGATCTTGAGCTTGCTGGGACTCTACCTACCTGTGAAAGAATGGTGTAAATAAATCAAACCATTTGTGAAGAACCCAAGGTCTCATATACACTGTCAACTGGGAAAGGACCATGGACTCATGGAATAGAGATTTTCATGGATTAGAGATTTCTTGGACATGTGTTTCAAATACAAGTCAAGGAAACTCTTCCGTGCTGATATCAAATGGAATGCATTTTTACGTCTTTGGGAAGTGTGGCGAGGCGCTTTCTTATATGGAAGCCACCTGATCCTCCATTTCTGTCTCCCCTACATGCTCTCTGTCATTCTCCACATGATCCTCTATTCCTGTCTGCCCCTACGTGCTCTCTGTCATTCTCTCCTCCCTGCTGGTGCCTCCGTGGACTTCTCCCCAGACCAGTGTTCGTGCCTTCCTTCTCTTTCTTTCCCTGCATGTTTATCGTGGCACCTGTGGCTGCCGTGATGTCAGGGTGCAAGGGGATATTTTGCTCTCTTCTACTAGACTGTTAAGTTCTTATAAAGAAAGTTTGTTTTCTCTTTGAATCCCAGAGGTTAACAGAATGCAAGATTCATAGCACAGGCCGAGTCAAGTTTGGTTGAATTAGTGCCACAGGTAATTGAGCACAATGGGCCGCCTGGGGCGCCCATCAAGAGGGGTCGAGCTTAGTCCCTGCCAGTTTTTGAACTATGCGAATGGGGCAGAGCAATTCCCGCTCCGAGTCACAGGTTCCTTGGCTGTTGTGGCAACCACTGGAGGTTGTTTTGAGGAGAAAATGTGTGAATTATGGGAATGCATTATGCAAATAGGAAGGGTCGTCTCACTGCCCTTGAAGCCACATAGAAGAGATCTTACCCTCTTCTATTTGGCAGCCCTTCAAATATTTAAAAGAAGAGAATGTCACACTCCATCTCCCAAGTTGAAGAGAGAGAGAGAGAGAGAGAGAGAGAGAGAGAATATGTGTGTGTGTGTGCATGCTATGAGATGTATAGAAATGAAATTTTGGTTTTCAAATATCTGCCCATCTGCTCCATGGCCTACAATGTTGGGAAAGTTTCGTACTAACTTCTCTATCCCTCAGTTTATCAGCTGTAACAGAGGAATAAAAAATTAGGAGCCATTCATAATAGTGATGGGATTGGGTGAGATCTCGGGTATCCAAGCCTGACACAGAGCAATCAATCAATTGCTATGCCTGCATGATTACCATTATTTCCCCCAACCCAATCCCTCTCACTTCCTTCCATAATTCTCTGAACTGTTTTTTTGGTCATTGTTCTCTGGGGCTGACATGGTCCACCTTGTCCTCCAACTGAATTTGGTTTTGCTTGAGTTTTGTATAGAAGCATCCAGAGGCTCTGTGTGCATCTAATAGGAGAGGACCAAATAAGCTCTTGGCATTTTCTAACAATGGAGAGATGATAACATTCGTGTTCCAATATGCTGATGCTGAATCTCTTCAAAATTCTTGGTAAATTGGGCCAACTCCTTGTTTCATTGTGTGTTGGACTAGATGGTCAATTTCTCAAATGTCAGTTTGAAAACCATAAGTGCTTGTGGTGCTGCTGTGAAAGTTAAATACCAGGCACTCGCTATATGTTGTTGTACACGGGTGAACATGTTTTACTTGTTAATGGGTTTCCATGAATCAAGAAATACTCAGGCAACTTCTGATATTCAAATAGCAGTGATACATACTGGAAAAAATGAAACTAGCTATTTTGATAGTGTTTGGATCATTGTAAAGGTGTGTGTGTGTCGGAAGGACTTCTCCGGTGGTGACATTTAACATGGATATTGAAATCTAGCTTTCTGTTGCTACCAAGTAACCATAAACTTAGTGGCCTCAAATGACAGAGTCTATTAGCTCACACTTCTATAGTTCAGGTTATCTTGGTCCAATCGAAGGGTTTTGTGGTGCATAGTGCAAAGTCCATCTTGTTTTTCTGAGTTCCTCACCTGCTTCTCTTGGTTTTTGGATCTCTCCAGAACAAGAGATGTGAACCTCATCTGTTCCAGTCATTACTTGTGGAGTGGCCAATTTCTTTTTCACTTCTGGGATCCTTGTGATGACACTAAGGCCTTTGACCCATCCAGGTTACTCTGCTTTTAACATCTTCCACCTGTCCAGGGTTATCTCTTGTAGTTATAACTACAAGAGTATGCTACCTGCGGCAGAGCCTGGCAAGCTACCCGTGTTGTATTTGATATGCCAGATACCAGTAACAATTATAGACCTCATTCCGGAATGGATTGAGGCTCTTTATGTTCCTGGAGCAATCAGATGCCCTTGGGCTCTACTAGCATGAGACAGGACATACGGAGATGTTACTGGGCCCGCTCGAGTAAATCGATGATGAACGGGAAGACAGTGACAGTGACAGTGACCTGTCCAGGGAACACAGCAGTATGTATATAGACTGGTCTTGAATGCCAGAACTGAACGATTTTTATTCGAGGGGTCCAGGAAGTTTGTAGTTTTCTACTCTCACTTTTCCTATTCTGTTGACTCAGTGTTCATTGGCCACTCAGCCCATAGATTGAGGTAGCAGGAAAGAAAAGGAAAGGACTCAGGATGGAGAGATAGTACTGTGGGTAGTGTGCTGTTTAGCATACAGCAAATTTGGGTTTGATTCCCGCCATTATATATGATCCCCTGATTCCTGCTAGGAATTATATATGATCCCCTGATTCCTGCTAGGAGTGATCCCCAACTTCAGAAGAGCCAGGAGAAATCCCTGAACACCTCTGGGTATGGTCCCAAAACCCAATAAAGAAAAGTATGGTACACAAATAAAAGGGGAGAGAGAGAAAGAGAGAGAAAAGAGAGAGCAAAAATATGAGAATATGGTTGGAACTTTAACCTTTCTGTTTATAAAATAGAGTTGGGTAACAGGTGGTATAATAAAATATTTAAAAAAAATAAAAAAGGCATAAAATAAAATAGAGTTGGTTTGGCACATAAGTGTTCACTAGTCCTAAGACCCAAGCTGGCATTGTTTCAGACTCTAATAAAGATGCCCTGAGTGAAAGCATTTGCTCATTTCTTAAAAATCTCTTAAACCACCTTGAGTCTCCCATGAGCAAGCTTTCTGCTTCCCCTTCCCCTCCTGTCTTAGGCTGCATTTCACGAGGCTTCTAGCACCAAGAATGCTAGAAAAAAACCCACAGTTGCTGTGCCCCAAGTGGCAATGTGGGTGTCAGCATGTGCTGGGCAAGGATTTGCAGAGAATCTCCACTCTCAAAAGCAGCAACCTGGCTTTATCCAGGGAGTGCAAAGCAAACTCCATCCCCTGGTCGGTCCTTTGATTCTGTTCCTCCTCCAGAATATAATAAATTAAACATAGTATGAAATGCAAAAAGGTTACATTGAGACATATACTATTTGAAGGTTTAATTCATTTTTCTAGTGTATAAGACACAAGGTTATTAAATTTTTAAAACAGTGATCTCCTAAACTCTCTACTTTATGAGGGCTTTCTTCATAAAGATAAATGGTTTTCTTGCCAAATCAAATGCAGATTTGAAACAAATTAAGTTAATGTTCAATGGTACAAGGTAGAATGGATGGAGGAGCTGTTTTATTTTGCATTGTAATAACCATACACACCTAAATCAATAGCTGTGGAAAAAAGGCAATAATATCACGTAACTGCAGGAAATGAAATATAGTGGTCGGGTGGGGGGGAGCGGCTGCAGAAAGAAAGGGTTTATATTGGAATAATGACATTTCATTAAACAGGGAAGGAGTGCTATTGAAAAGAAGTCCATGGCAGTAAATTCTATTTCTTATAATAACACTTGAGACGAGTTAAAGTTAGCTGGGTATTGTGATAAAGGGTAATGCCGTGGTCCCCTTTGTGCATTGTGCTGTAATTTCATGTTTAAAGCAAACTGGAGCTATTAAAGAGGCAGTGCATGTTTTCAGAAGACAGGCTTCTTCACCTAATCTTGGGCTTAATTTGGTACAAGACCCGCTATCTGTCTGGAAGGCAGTAGTTGAACGAGGAAGGGGACCCCTGGTTTATGAAGCAATTGTGTTTGAATACTAGCCAACAGGTTTTCTGGTTCTCCTTTGATTTGGGGGAGGCAGCAGGAAAGAGATGAAAGGATTTGCTGTTGAAGAAAGGGGCTCTTTGAAGAGAGAGGGAGGGAAGGAGAGGAGGGAGAGAGAAGAAAAGGGGGTGAGGAGCAGAATGGGACCAGATTGATAGATTCTACAACAGGTAAGGCACTGGCCTGTACACAGCCGACCCGGACTCAATCCCCAGCATTGCCTATGGTCTCCCTAGCACTTCTAGGAGTTATTGTGAGCCCAGAACCAGGAGTAAGCAAGTGCCTGAGCACTGCCAGGTATGATCCCAAAATAAGAAAAGGGGGGAAAGTGGAGGAAGAAGAGAGAGGAAGGGAAGAGTTGGCTTCTTCCACCTTAGCTCTGTCTTTAGCTTATAGAGGAGACTCCGAAACTGCCTTAGAAGAACTGAACACTTTAGCTCCCCACAAAGTGTGGGGTTAGACTCAGGGCTCTCCCTGTGGAAAACCAGCTCGAGTAAGCCATTGGCATCTTCCAGCTCTGTGGAGATGACCCAGTGACCCCAGCACTGTCATCTAGGCATACCATGGATGGAGATGACCCAGCGACCCGTCACTGTCTCATAGGGCTCACCATGGGTTCTCTCGTGCTGGGGAACCAGCGAAAGGTCATCTTAGGTGTTGGTGTGCCTCCATTTGCCTGTCCCCTGGAGCTCTGCTCTGTCCTTGCACCTGTGCTCCTCTGAATCTGGAGCCTCATGGTGTCTTAGTCCAGGTTACCTGCCTAAATTCCAGCTGCATTTCCATACTGTTGAAATATAAAACGAGCCCTCACCCACAGTCTCTCTGTGCTCTGGGCATTGCCTTGAACACGTCTGTTCTCCTGTGTTCTCATCTGTAAAATGGGACCAGCCCACAATGGAGAGCACCGGGATGGAACGCAGCTGCTAGCCCGACATTTGTTCTGTGGAATGTTAGATCATTGTACCATGTTAGCCGCCACTGGCACAGGCAGCCTTGTCTTCATTACTCAGAACCATATCAAAGATGGCTTTCCTCGATTTGTGTTTTCTTTCTGCTTTTTGGCCACATCCAGCAGTGCTCAGGGTGTCCTCCTGGTTCTGCACTCAGGGGTCACTCCTGTTGGCTCTCAGGGAACCATGTGGGTGCCAGGGATGAAACCCGAGACAGCCACACGCAAAGCCAGAGCCCTGCTCACTATACTATCCCTTCAGCCCCTCTGGCCATGTTTATAGGGAAAAGGGCGAAGGGTAAGGAGATCATTATCACACGTTTCATGAAAGATCATTTCTCTTGGAGGTAAAACATGCCAGGTCCGAAGCTTCTTCATTCATGGAAATTTCTTGGTTAAGTCACTCATTTTGTAAAGCGCCCTGGTATAGTAACTAACATATCTGGCCTTTTTGTAACCTGGTCAGATCTTCCCTCCATCCTGGGCCAGGCCCTGAGGTTCTTTCCTCCTGTACCCCAGATGGCTGAGATTGGAATCCAATGCTTTCCAAAGTTTCTGGAAAAGATTTTCTCACTTTTTCTCCAGATGGGACTACTGGGCTGTAGTCATCTTCTCAGCCAGATGTGGACAGACGCAGAAGGAACGAAAGCCAATGCGCTTCCCCATCTCTCTCGCCTGAACACCAGCAGGGCGGGACATGTGGGCTGGCCAGAACTTTTGGGTCATTTGCTCTCCTCTCGCTGCTCTTGAAACAGCAGCCAGGGAAGAGAAGATTTCCCCTTGAGGCTCACATCAAGAGGTTATAGCAGTCCTGGGCCAGGAGGCTGTATGCCTGGGAGATTATCCAAACACCTCTCACCCTGTGTTTATCTGGGAGCGAAGGGGGCTTTGATTCAGCCTCATTCCTGGGACTTAATTAAAACCCAGTTCCCTCTTTGATTCAATTTATGAGACCTAGCTGGCAGGATTAAGCGATTATAGACAAAAAGCCCCATTTGTGAAACATTTCTAAACTCAAGCTGTTACGCTGCTTACTTGTACTCCATTAAATTAATAAGGAATGAATCGGCTGATCCATTATGAATAAAGCAGTGGGGCGCCTCGGCCTGGTTCCTACTTCTTGCTCCCTCCTCAGAGAACATTTGAGTAAAATGATTATGTTCATATTCATTCAATTGGAATTCTCTAAAAGTGCAATGCATAAATTACTCTAAAGACACAGAGTTTATCTTAAACATTAACTAGGAAGGGGGAATTAATAAGACTATTATAAAGCCATTAGCATTCAGTGTATTTACCTACGACAGCACCAGACCCAACCAGATTCCAGCCTCACTCTCAGCTTGCGTGGGGTGAGCAAGCCAGACGATTTGAGCTCGCAGTTCATTTAAACTCCTAAGCTACTCTTGACTATCCCATTTTTCTATTAGCGGCCTTTTCAGGAATTCTCAGTGGGAAATTGACTTTTTGTTAGTTTCTGTTATTTCTATCACAAACCTCTCTCTCCAGCAATTCTTACACTCCCCGCTCCCAAATATAGGTGTTTTCACTCTCTCAGAGACAGGAGCCCAGGGGCTAGCTGGGAAACAGTGAAGGTGACACTTCACATTTTAAGGTGCACTGAAGTCTCAGTGTGTGGGAGGGCATTCAAGGATTTTAAGCTATTTTGAGAGCATAATGTGTCTGGTTTTTTGTTTTGTTTCACGTGTGTGTGTGTGTGTGTGTGGGGGGGAGGGCATCTGTGTAATTGAGGCAATCTGGTTACCATAGTGTGTTAATGTTTATGCTTGTGTGTATTTGTGTGTAATTGAGGCAATATGGTGACCATAGTGTGTTAATGTTTTATGCTTTTATATGTGTGTGCATGTGTTTATGTGTAATCGAGGCAATCTGGTTACCATAGTGTGTTAATGTTTATGCTTTTGGTGTACAAAGAATCTGTTTCTCCACCAAGAGTCCAAGGACTCTCCACTTCTGAGTAGATGATGTATCTTTCGAAAAGTGTATTTAATGGGGGAGGACCTCCCAATTCATGCTCTGGCCCAGGGGTCCCATTGGTAATTCTCAGCAGACTGGGCTGGTGGCCAGTGTAAGTACTTGAGGATGCGGCTCTCCTCTGTCCCTGTGGTGCTGGGGACACACAGATCACACCTCGCATGCTCAGGGGGCCTCCTGGGCTGCACCTGCTAGAGCTTGGGACCCCGTGGTGCTGGGAATCAAATGTAGGCTCATCACAGGTTAGGTCCAGCCCAGTGTGTCTTTGTAGAAGTCAACACTAGGTTGACTCTGGGATTTCAGGACTGGAAACTCTTCATCTTTCATTCTCAGTCATTCTCTGTTTAGGGGATTGTCCTGTGTGTTGAAGGACCGTAGATTCCTGCTCCAGTGCTACCATAGTCAGGAGCAAAGACTTCTTCCCTTCCCGGCCCCTTCCCTTCCCAACAGTGGTGTTGACCGGAAGTGTTCCCAGATACAACAGCCTATCTTCTAAGAAGGAAGGCACAACCACAGTTGGTGGAGAATTACTGCCTCATTGCCACGAACTGGGGGCTGACTTTAAAGGATTTCTATGCTCCTCCAAATACCCGTATTGGGACACATGCCTGCTACTGGCAGTTGTTTTTTTTATATCCTTCCTATGGGAGGAGAAGGGGCCATGCAGCCTGAAAATACGAGCCACATTGTTCTCTAAACTCATTTTTCTCTCTTTACCCCATTCCTCCCCACTGCTCCTAAAAGTTTCCCATCCCACTTCTGAGAGGTAGGTTAGAAACCACCAGAACTTCCCACATGTTTTTGATCTTCATCCCTACCTGCGTTTGCAGCCTCCATATATTCAGCCTCTGCCTGCTGGATGCCCCGTGGGTATCTGCCCAGCCCACTCCTCAATGCTTTATGCAACAATTTATAAAATGCTTCTGAACCAGGGCCTCTACTGCTCAGGATTCACACACACACACACACACACACACACACACACACACACACACGTGCAGTGCGCACTCAGCACACACACATTCACAGACATGCATATACATGTGCTCAAACAGGCTTCCATAATTCTTAAGTGATTCCTGTCCTAGTGGCCCTAACACAAGCAAGAGGAAAGAGAAGTGTCCTACACTCCTGGTTGTGCCAGGGGAGTTCACTTTCTGTGACTACAAAAAAAAAAATCCAGACTGCCAACACAATCACAGATTCCTGTTCTTCATCCCAGAGACCAGGAGGGAATCTTCTGAATCGGGGCCGGGCTGCTGAGTCCATCCTACTGGGAGGTGGTGACGATAGGTGGGGGAGAGTGACAGAAGGCATGGGTTCTCTTCTGACTTCCTGTCCAAGGCTGGGGAGAGTGACAGAAGGCATGGGTTCTCTTCTGACTTCCTGTCCAAGGCTGGTGGGAATTTTTTTTTTTTTTTTGCTTTTTTGGGTCACACCCGGCAATGCTCAAGGCTTTCTTCTGGCTCTTTGCTCAGGAATTACTCCTGGCGGTGCTTGGGGGACCATATGGGATGCCAGGGATCGAACCGGGTCAGTCTGCCGCATGCAAGGTAAACACCGTACATGCTGTGCTATCGCTCTGGTCCGGCTGATGGGAATTGAGTCTGCTATGGGGCAGATGGCAGCTCTGGGTCCTGAAACTGAGGCAGACACATCCCACCAGAGGCAAGAAGTTATCTGAGCCTGATTCCCTGCAATCTAGTCCTTAACTCTGACCTCAGCATGTGTCTCCTGAGTCTTCCTAATGTAACAAAACCCAACTTTCTTCACCATCCACCCCATCCCTTGCAGCTTTGATTGATCATCGCAAAACCTTCCTGATCCCCAGAGCTTTGATCTGCTCCACTGTCTTTCCTTCTTTTCTGAAAATAGCTAATCAAGCATCACTGTTGACTGGATGCCTTTCCATTTCTAGGTGTTTCCCCCCTTCTCCCTCCTGAGTAAACAGCTCTTATGTCCTGCTTTTCATCAGAATTTAAGAATAAGGATAAAGTGAGCTAGGTGGATGGATGATGAACCCCTTGGACGACTCACCATTGGTTAAATGGAAAAATGCAGCAGTGAGCCTTATCTGGTGCAGAATAAAGCAACTGGGTCAGCTCCAAGTCCACACGCAGGGACTTTGTGATCTGAATGGACAGGGTCAGTTCCTACCTGGCACTTCTCAATTGCAAGGGTTTGGGCAAGTGACTTAAAAGCTGCATCTCTCTTCTCTTGTCTGCTGAGTCTTTCTGCCTCTCCATGCTGCAGCGGTGTTAAGGAGAGACAAGTTGTTAAACGATATTGGATATTGTTCTTTGAGCACTTACTAAAGGGCCCTGTAGTGGCCTTGGCACGCCCTTTAAACATACAACTAGAGTCGGGAGGTTTCCCTCCAGGAGGCCCCCTAAACTCTTCATCCCCTGCCCAGTGGGAAGGATTAAGGCATTCTTTCTTGAAAGAACTTACATGTACATATGGAATTGGCAAAAGCCTCGCTCCTTGGCCCACTTCCAAGCAAAACTAATCATCAGAAACTTCATGCAGATTTACGATGACTCTTTCTCTAACAGGGTTAGGCCCGAGCTGCTGAGATGGAATTAAAAGGGGCTGCTGCAGGCAGAGAGGCTCCGGCCTTGACAAAGAAGCATTTCAGGCAGGGGTGCCTGGTAGGGGACTAGGACTCTGGTTTGGCTGTAAATTAATACCCAGTGTTGAAACCACCTAATGCCTCTTCCCCAAGATGGTTGTGATCAGCACTCACGACTGAGCCATGGGCTTTCATTTAATACCAATACAGAGAGGCACAGGAGCTTCTCAAGATGATGTGCCTAATCTAAAACATAATTTGATTTTGTAATGGCTGGTTTATCTCAATTATATCAGATCATACTCAGGGGTCTTCTCATTGAGGGTGGAGTGGAAATGTTGATGGTGCTCTGAGCTCTTGGGTCCAAGATCACATTTACTCATTTACTGATCGTAATGAAGAGATCAGTAAATGGCCATATTGTTTCTTCTGGTCCATGTTCCCCTATAGGTGACTAATTGGACTCCTAGTGGACAGTGGCAATTGCATAAATTATCTGGTACTATAGGGCTGAGAGATCACATAGCAGTTAGGTCTTTTGCCTTGCATGAGACTATGGGATGCCAGAGATGGACCCAGGTTCCATCTCTGGCATCCCATAGTGCCAGGATATGCTGGGTGCCCTGACAAAATCCGGGAGCAGGGTCTAGGGATCTCTTTCTGCCCCAGGGGATCGGCGGCTGTCGGGTAGAGAAAGATATGAGAATCCAGCAAAGTTTCAAAAGGCTTTACTCACACTTGTTCTGGCATACAATCCAACATTAGGAAAACCCCAGACTTTAGGCTCTGGCTGGGCCCCAGCCAGGTGTAGGGATTAGAATCCTGGGCCAGGATAGCTGCTACCATGTGCTAAGGCCCAACAGGGAAGAGAATGGAGAGGCAGAGAACAGAGAGAGGAGAAAAGGAAAATCCAAAAAGGCGCAGAAGAAAGCAGGCTACAGCTTTTCATCCCAGACTGGCCCACACCAACGGAAAGCAATGGAAAGTCTAGGATCAATAACCCTCACGTAACTTCTCCAGGACCTCACCTAGCCCCATTGAAATGTTAATATTGCCCAGTCGAGGCTGCAGCCCCTGCCCTTGGTTTTCCACCAGGCCCTATGTAGATGGAGGGGCTGGGAGGGAAGGGCAAAGTATCTGTACCAATGGACATTCTACAGCCAGGCATATATTTCTTCAAGCCTTCACAAGATTGTCCTCTTTATTTCATAGTTGTTTTGTATATTGCCCTTTAGACTTATTAGACAGCCATGCATGCTTGCTTGGAGACAAACAGCAGTTCTCTCTGGTCTAATTACTTAGAGATCCAATGTGGCCAGGTAAATATGCTGGTAAGATCTAGCTACTCCCACCATGATTGTGGTAGCATGAGAGAAAATATTTATACCAGCTAACATAGAATACATGGTAAGATATACTGCCACATTCAAACTGTTTTCCACCCCCTATCTACAAAGTGGCCTGCAGGAGGTAACTCCAGGCAAGATGCAGAGGCTCTGGCCAACAGTGTACCCGCAACACCATAGAATCACCTGGACCTGTCTAAAGCCCTGAGCATAACCAGGTATGGCCCTAATCCTCCCTTACCCTTCCACCACACACAAAATAAATTGCTTTTGACCCACTCTTAAGCAGCATCACATTCATTATTAACACTAAAACATGGGCATAGTCTACATCACCAAAGGAATGTGGTTTTAGTAAAGGGACGGAACAACCAAGATTGGCTTTGCAAAATGGCAGCAGTTGGACAGCACTTAGCACAGGTTTTGCTGTAAGCTTGATTAGATGCTGGCATCACAGTTTCCTGCTGGCCCTGTCAGTGACCTCTGATCTGTTATTCTATCATACATTTTCCAATTCATGGGTTAGAGTTTGATATCCCTGTACTGCCAAAACTCTTCTAATTGAATGATTGGGGATTTTGAGGATCAGTTATGTGGACTTGTTTGAATGAAAATAGACTTGCTGGGTAAATGTTTTAAGTATAGAAAGGCTAATATTCGTCTACTAACCAACCGAAGACACTTGATATGCAATTGCTTTGCCTTGGCAGCCTACTGAAAAGCACTGCCTGACTTACCCTAGAGCTACAAGGATGAACATCAACTTGATAGAAGGGAGACAGGAAAGAAACCAGCAAACAGCCAAATTAATGCTATTAAATCCATGTCTGAGCAAATACAGTGTCTCAGAAAAAGAGCTTATTTATAAAAGAAAAAGAAAAATGTGCCATCTATGAGGAGCTATTTGGACAAGGGGTTATGTTTCAGCTGCAAATGAGAGACAGAGAAGGGCAGAGAGTTTGGATCTTAGCGCAAGAGGTGCTGAGGAGGCTGGCGGGAAGATGGGACTCAGAACTGTAAGGTTCGGAGAGCCTGGGCTGATTTCTTTTCCCCAGGACTGCTGGGAAAAGTGGATGATAACATTAATGGATGCTCAGCACTTCATGGGTCAGATTGGGAGAACCAACAGAGATGCAAACAAATATGAAGAGAAATTTTTCCTTCCCACTCCTCCAAAGTCCTGTACCTGTCACTGGGAGCCCAGGGGTTGATGCCAGGGAAGGCAGTGTTGCTGGAAGAAAAGTTGGTTTTCCTGCAGAGGGTATGATGGGGTCACTGGAGGAGAGAGAGGTAGCACTTAATGAACATGTTCCACTTGAGAGATGTTTGGTAGAATTAAAAAAATATATAAATTTGTCTAGAAGCAAACTATAGAAAAAAATTGCCGAGCCTGTGTGTCTAGGCTGATGGAGTTAAAAAACTTAAGCCACTCACCTGGGCTGAAGCACCCTCCAGCCCTGACGCTTGAATTTGAAATAAATAAAAACTTACCACGATGTGGAACTCCCTACGGCTCTCATGGCATTGTTGGGCCTGGGACTGGCTTCTTTGCTCAGGTTCTCTTTGGGAATCTTTTGTGGTGCTGCTGCTACTGGGACTCGTTCATTGTCATTATGCTGCAGATGTCCAATATGGAAACACAGCAGCGGGTACCAGTTTCCTGGTGATGAGCTTTTGGGTTCCTTCCAGCCCGGAGTGAGAATGAACAGTGTTGCATCAGACAGTCATGAAAATGTCCCATGCACACTTTCTGTATTTTGACCAGCATCTAGCCCCATTGAAATGTTGGGCCGGAGTGATAGCCCAGTGGGTAGGGCTTTTGCCTTGCACGCAGCCGGTCCATGCCGGCCCAGGTTCCATCCCCGGCATCCCATATGGTCCCCTGAGCACCGTCAGGAGTAATTCCTGAGTGCAGAGCCAGGAGAAACCCCTGAGCATTGTCGGGTGTGACCCAAAAAAGCAAAAAAAAAAAAAAAGAAATGTTAATATTGCCCAGAGAAGGCTGCATCCCCTGCCCTTGGTTTTCCACCAGGCCCTATGTAGATGAGGGCGGGCAAGTATCTGTACCAATGGATATTCTACAGCCAGGTAAATATCGCAACTCTATGCTGCTTGAATACATCCTGCCAGGCGTGTTTTTCCTCCCTCTCTCCCTTTCACATACACTCATTGGTCAGTCCACTTTTGGTAGAAGAGAACATCAGGGCTTGGAAAGCACTGTTGGCCCCTCAAGGTTTCAGTGTCTAGTTTCACCACTTGGTTTGTATGAACTTTGGGCAAGAGGAGTGTGTCCAGTGGTACAGGTGTGAGTCACGGAAAGAACCCAGGTACAAGTGGAGTCGGAGCATCATGCCTCTGTACATAGCCCAGGAGCTTAATAGAAGAGACAGTTGGATGAGTCGTGGATAAGCAGAGAATGGCCTCTGTTCACTCCCAGACGTGACCTGTAACAATTTCCATGAGGAGATTTGTGGCGTAGATATATCTGATTCATTTACCTCATTACCACCTCCACTCAATGTGCTCCAGCGAACTTTCTCCTTCCAGAGATCCTATTCTCCATCAGTGGAGAGACACAGAGACCGAGCATTTGGGGGTCGACTATTATCAACCAAGGAACCTTTAGAACCTTTGTGCCTATTGGGCTCATTGTTTTCCTTAGAAGAAGCCGAGGGAGTTCATTCCCTATGAGAATTCCAGATAGCTGGGCTCAGAGAGGGGAAGTAACTTCGCCCAAGGCCAACAGTTACTGAGTAGCAGAGGCCAGGCTCAGGCTTGGGTGTTACTCTTTGAGAACTTTTCTCTTGATTCCCGCACTTAGCAATTCCCTCCTGAGTCTGGGCCTTTGTGACTTTTTAGCATCTTCTATGTTCCAGGCAATGCCTGGTCTGTACTTCTCAGAGGTGGTGTGGAGCCAAACTGCAGTAAGGAAATAAAAAGATAAGAAAAGTGGATGGGCACTTAGTGGAAAACCGTGAAGTCAGAAGCACTTGGAGCGACTGTGGCCCCCCTAAAGACCTATGTCCTGAGATGCCCAGAGCCAGGCTGAGGAATAAATAGCCTCCTTCAAGTAGATTCCCACCAGGAATCTCAGAACGTGGCAGGAATATTGGAGAAGCAAATAGTTGAGGATCTAGAAATAAAATTCTCCTGGATTTGGGGTGAAGTTTCAGCCCAAGGTCAAGGACCTTTACAATCAGAGACAGTGACCCAGAAGCCCAGAGAGAAAAGTCCACATGAAGATGAAGGCCAAGATGGAATGGAAGCAATGAGCCACAGAAGGCGGAGGGTGCTGGACTCCTGGTGCAGAGAGAAAACATTCTGTGTCACAGCCCAGCCACAACCCGCTCTGACTCTGGCAGGGGCATCTCGTCTCCCATTGGGGCGGGGGGTTCACTTCTCTGGTTTCAGAAACTCAGTTTAGGGCCTTTGGTTATGATCCTAGGACAAGCATATTTTGGTGACTTAGTCCTCCCAAACTAGTGTCGCAGGTCTCAGGGTGCATCTTCAGACCCTGGTCAGAGCAAGGGACCCACCCTGTGGAGTTCCAGTATTGAGGCAGAGCTTGGCTGTCACCTCAGGGCGTCCTTCCAGGTCACTGCTGGCAGCAGCCTCGGGCCAAGTCACTCCTCATCCAAAGGATGATCCTTAGGCATGGCCCCTGGGGCCTGTGGACACCCACCCTCTCTGGGCGCCCCCTGGTGCCTGCGGCCTGGGCAGGGCTTTGCAGAGGCTTCTGGGACCAGCTGTCCTGATGCCATCCATTGCTGTTGCTGTGCGTCCTCGAGAATCCCCCTTAGAACCATAAAGGCTCCAAGAGTAGCCCCGGCTGCCTCCATCATGCCCAGCCGTGATTACATTCCACATAAAAGCCTAAAAGCTCATTTGAGCTGGGCCTCCCCTCTGGGCCCATTGCCTCCACTTTTATTGAAAACCCTGCATTCCTGAGTTGGGGAACATGGACTGCAGGGACCCAGAGGGCTCCACAAGGCCCACAGTGCCCCAGGAAGATGTCGGGGCTGCTGGGCCACAAGGAGCCCTGCCCCAGAGGCCCAGCGCCTTTTCAGTAGCCTTTGTTCGAGCTCCTCCTCCCTCTTCCCAGCCCTGCTTCTGGATCTGCTCCCCCAGACTCTGAGGCCAGGGGAGTGGGGGAACTGAGGCTGGCTCAAGGCCACCTGGAATGAAGCAACCCTCAGCTGCACCTGATCTCACATGGTCCCCCTGGCCTCACCCCAGCACCACCCATTAGCACCCCAAGTGCCGAGCGCTCCCCTCCTGCCTCTTTGTCCATTGCTTTGTGGGGCACCTGGTCCACTCTCCCCTGACCCCCATTATTCCTCAGGTGTGGGCTTGAACAGAACTTCTGCCCCTTGGTGGAGTCTTCTGGGTGTCCACACCACCCTCCCCTCCCTGGGACCCTAGAGGCTCCCTAGCCAGCCAGCCCCTTCTCTGCTCCAGGTCCTGCATCTGCTCTTCGCTGCTCTCCGTGCTTCCCCCCCGCCCCCCAGAGTGACTGTGGGCATAAGGTGAGGGATGGAGAAGGGGATGGAGACAGCCCTCAGCAGAACCCGGGCGCGAGCTGGGTGTCTCTCAGTCTAGCCTCACTTGAACCGCCCAGTCCCGCTGAGAAGAAGTCACAGTTCTCTCCCTCCTCTCTGGCTCTCAAGGAGACTGGTTGAAGCTAACACTGGGCAGCAATTTGGATTTCTCCAGCTGCAAAGCCAATCTTGGAAGAGAGGAAAGCTTTAAAGATATTTCTAGAGAGCACCCCGCTGCCTGTACCTCGGTGGGCCACTCATGTGAAAGGCATCTGGGCGTTAGGTGATTGCTTTGTGCCTCTGGCTCTAAAAATATTTCAGAATTATGCACTATGTAGGGGAAAACATATATTTTGAAAGTCAGTGAATGAGGCAACAGCTGTCAGTCTGAGATTTGAGCTCTCTCTCTTAAAAATAGATTCTGTGTTTGTTGGCACGTACCCAGGCATACAAACAATGGTGATCGTGGCTCTTGAGCATCTCGGCCCGGACCCTCAGGGAGGAAGCACGGCTTGTTGGTGCTGTCTGGAATCAGACCTGAGGTCGCAGCACTGGTCACTTCCCTGGACTCCCTTCAAGAGGACCCGCAGTTCCGGGGGCAAAGCTGGTGGCAAGGACAGGAGGGATTTCTAGGTGAGTCAGAGAACCATGTCAGACTGGCGGACACCTCCCACAGACAGGGTGGCTAGTGAGCAGTGGACCCCAGCTTTCACACTTGGTATAAAAGGTGGAGTTAGAGTTTCCAAAGACAGATTAGTTAAGTAGATGATTGAACGGGTACTTATGGCTTTCTGTGCCAGCTGGTTTCTTTCTGATAAAGGACTTTTTTTATTACATGCACACACACACACACACACATACACACATACATATTCTATCTCTCTATTCTATCTCTCTCTCTCTCACTCTCTCCAAAAACATGTCAGGGACCGATCATAGCTGTGGTGAACAGTGGCTTGGAAGCAGGCGGGCTGCCTTCTGCTTGGGGGTTTGTTGGCAGAAGACACACCCCACCCTATGCACAGATAGGCTGTGGCCCCTCATCCCCAAACTCTCTGAGGTTCCTGTCTTGTGGGGGGAGGATGTGGCAGAAGTGAAGAATCTGAGACGAGGAGATTGTGCTGGAGTGGGTCAGCCCCGGGTTGGAGGGCAGCTTCGATTGTGGGGCAGAGCAGCAGAGTGCATGGACACTCCTCCAGTCTTAAAGAAGGCGGCCCTGCCAACACACTCACCTGGGTCTTGGGAGACTTGCCTTGAACTTCTGGCCAGAACTAAGTGGGGGCAGATTACAGAGCAGCTAGAGGAAAACAATCCCTTGTCTAGAAATTCAAGGACTCGCGGAGCAATGTAGTTAGTTTATAAACAGGGTGGGAGGAAAGAGAACAGATGATATTGGTGGTGGGGACAGATAACTGAGCCAGCTGCAGCTGCAGGTGGAGAGATTTCCCTCCCCCTCCCCCCGGCATCTTTTTTCAGGGATCCTGTTAGGAGGCAAATGGGCGATGGTTAACCAGAAGGCCAGAAGGTCAGAAGGCCTGTGCAGGACGTGGAGGTGAGATTTCTAGCGCAGCCTGGAAAGTGCCAGAGCCGGGGCTGGGTCCTGTGTGGTCAGGGCAGGGGGTGAGTCCTGAACCTGGAGAGGCAGGGGCCAGGCTGAAGGGTGGTGAGCTAGAGCTTGGCTTGCTCTCACACGTGGGTTGAGCAAGTCCGAGTCTTGCTGTTGCCTGGGTGCCTCTGAATTTACAATAGCCAAGAGGAAAACATCTTCAGTGCCCCAGGAGCCAAAGGTGGGGCAGTTCCTGCTCAGGGAGGCAGAGAGGAGCTTCTCCAGCACAGTAAGCTCCATCGCGGGATCATGCAGATAGCTGCACGGAGGTGGCTGCCAGCCAGAAGAAAGCCCGCTCCATCCAGGTGAGGTCTCACGGAAGTGCACCCTGAGTGGGTGCCATGACCCAGACCTTAAGGTTGACGTGAGCTCGACATGCTTGGGGCGGAGAACTGCTTCTTGACTCACCCTTTGCTAGAAATGTTGCCTCAAGCACATCTCTGAAGGTCAGAGCTTCGGTCTCCCCCAAACTACGAACAATTCTAAGGGGCTCTCAGAGTGGAAATTGTAGGCATCAGTGCCCCAGAAAGGTCCTTTATAAATATTCAACCTTGGGCAGGGCAGTGGGCAGTTGAGTGGTGCTCAGGGCTTACTCCTGGCTTTGTGCTTAGGGATCACTCTTGGCCGTGCTCTGGGGGACCATATGAAGTGCCAGGGATTACACTGGGGTTGGCCAGTGCAAGGTCAGTGCTTTAACCCCTGTACTATCTCTCCAGTCTCTGAATCTTCAACTTGAGCATAATCTTCAGGATATTGTCAAGATTCGGTGCAGTCACTCTGGGGCCGAGATTCTCACACTTCCTTAGCCTACTTCTCCTGGTTGAGAATGAAAGAAAAAGAATGTCTCAGGAAATCTACTTTCTTGCCATGGAAGCCCTCTGTCCTTAAGTGAATTAACAGGCTGCTTTGGCCAGTTGCACCGGAGGCTCCTCCCACCCCGCCATTATCCCAGAGTCGTGTGAGCTAGGAGTGGTTGGGGTGATACACCCATTTTGTCAAGTGTCACCTATTTTGTTCAAGTGACTCTCTGGACTTAGCAACCAAGCCGTGTCTCTACCACCCAGCTGGGCCAGCCCCAGCACCAGAGATACCCTTGAGTGTGAAGGTCATGGGGCAAGGTATGGAGAGAAAAGGCCATATTGCAGAAAATGAGCAATTTCGTTCGCACCACGACGGCAGGGGCGCCCAAATGGAGCTATTTTGCAGGCCGACTACCACGAAGGCCCACACTAGGAGCGAGAGCTTGGGGAAAGCAAGGGGAAGAGCGGGCCATCCGTGTAGAGAAGATAATTGAATCCATGGGAGGTCGACTGGGGCTCATTTCACACAGAACCGCACAATGGCACATGGCGTGCTCAAAGGCAACGCGGGCCTTCCAAAGCACTGCGAAGGGGACTGTGTTTCTCTATTAAGGGCACGATGGTGCCCTAAGTGAGACGCATTGTTATGCCCCTTCTTCCCAGCCACAGCCTGGAAATAGCCATAAAAGAAATGAAGTATATTTGCCTTGTTAACACAGTTTGTATTACATATTCATAAACCATTTTGTGAAACTGCAAGGGAAAGATTCAATTGTCTTGGAAGCTGATAATGGCCAAACAGCCATCCAGAGAGCCGGCAGCATGTTATGGAATTAGCTGCACAATGAATGAAAAGCAACGCCTCTAATAAACCCATTCAGATATAAATTATGGCAGAGGAGATGCAATGTTTGTTAAGCAATAAAGCTTGCCACCCTACACGGGAAATTGAATGAGATTTATCATAAAATATGGTGGAGAGTGTACTATGAATCTGACTCTCCAAACTAGCTTAACCCAAGTAAGCTTAGGAGTTGGCTTCAAGGAACCGAGATCAAAAGTAAATGAAGACAGCAGGTCTAAGGGAGCTTTTTGACATTGTGACCCCAAGTTCCCTATGTCTCAAGCATTTCCACCAAGTGTATTTGCGTTTGGAAAAATATTTTTCAGATCTGGTTTGAGTTTTCCTTTGAGAAATTACACAATTGTCTTGGGCTCTGGGAATACAAATTTTAACCAGTAATTGACTTTCTGATCATCTGGGGCAGTACTTGAATTTGGAGACGGGGAACTTGTTTATCCCAGGGCTGGGCTGTGCTCTTGGTTTCCCTTGGAAAAAAGGGTTGGGGCTATTGATCCCCAGGGAGGCAGTTGGCTCTGAGACCACAGGCAGGACTGGCTGTTTAGCTAGGTTCTCCAAGGACATGTGGGTTGTTTTTTTTTTTCTCAGAAGACCTCCCTTAGGCTTCCATGCCCACCCTAATGAATATGAAGCTTGATGTATAATATCTCCTGGAACTGGAACTCGGGTTTATCTCAGACTCCACTTCCTGGGTGGGAGGGGATTATCAAATCAAATCAAACAAGAATTGACCCAGCGTACTACAGGGTTTCTGGTATTGTTATGTGAAAATAACTGCAAATATGTTATGGCTTGACTTGAAGTCAATATTTTCAGTGTATTGAGAACAATGAAAAATGCCTTAGGAATGTATTAAGGTCCCAGAGTTGGATTAAGAGTGTTTGGAAGCAAAAGGAATTTTGGTCCTGCTAATAACATTACCCTGAAATTTAATGAAATAATCTCTCTTGGCCAAAGTTATGGCATAAGCAGATTCTTTTCCAATTGCTCTTAAATATAAAATAGACAAGTACCCCCTTTGATGAGCTCATCACTCAGTTCGTGTATCATTAATAGTGCTTCTAATAGAAATTCATATGTCTTCAATAGACCAGTTAGTAGCTTTCCAAAATAAAGGCTGATAGCAGCCAGAGAATTTGAATTCAAGGAGTTTCCACACATTCCCAAAGAAATTCACAAAGTGCACGTTGTGGACTCATTACTGGTCATTTCTGCCACTCTATGCTCTCTCTCCTTACAGAGCACATGTATGTGCATGTGTACAAATAGGAATTTTACTAATATGTGTGTATAATGCTTACACAGAAATGTGCATATATATTAGAAAAATCATATCAACATTTATTAGAGATACATCTATATATTTCTAAAAGGTCTAGAAAGTAACAAATCAGAACAATCAAATTCTATTTTCGAGTTTGAAATCTTGATATCATCTTTCTTTCCACTGTTATAAAAACCCATTTCCTACACACCTTTACCCCCCCAACCCACACACACACACCAAGATGAAACAAACGGTCTGAGTGGGGAAAGTGAACAGAGCAGCAGGTGTTGAGGTAAGCGCCAAACATTCCCAACTTCTCCTCTAGAGCCAAATGCTCGCGATCTACTTTATGTGACTCCTGATGGCTTCATTGCTATCAGCTTGTGCAGGTCTCACACAAGTCTCTCTAGACCAGATACTTTCATCCTTGCCACCATCTTATAGACTCAGAAACAGAGAAAGTACCACCTCATTAGAAATCTAGATCCTTCCAGGGGCAAGTACTAGATACCAGAAATTTCCTTGTCCAGAGGAAATTTTACAAATTTACACATTTTACAAATTTTACAAGCTCACCTGAGAAGGTGAGCTTCTCAAGGTAGACGAGGCCCACCACTAGCCAGGCCCTTTCTCCCCTCCTCGCCATCATTCTGTGAATTTTTCTAGAATCCTTCACCACAGGTGAAGGACAGAAACTTAGTCGGAAACCCTGTTCTGCAGACGCCCCCATGCTGCTTTCACTCATGAACAATTGGCCTTTGGTTGCTGCTGATGGACATGGCTTCAGAAACGGTGCCGTGGAGGGAGGGCAGGTCAGCCAGCCAGCAGTGCCGGACACTCAGAAGTGTTGCATGGTCTGCTCTAGGTCACTCCCTTTACTGGTCAGTGAAAGAGCAGGACATGCAGTCTGATTTCTCAGCTGGTGCTTCGTTTCACTACACCTCCCCACCCCAATTCACACCGCAATAGCGCCCATTCTCCTTGCTCACTGCCACCCCCATCTCTGTTCAAGCAAGATATTCCCAACACTAAGGAATACTATGCATGAATGAATAAGAAATACTATGCGTGTATGAATAACGAATTCTATGCATGAATCAATAAGGAATACTATGCATGAATGAAATGGGAAACTGAGCTTCCCCATTGGCACCTTGGACCTGATACGTATCTGTGGGGCTGACAGTTTCCAGGTTCTGGTTCATGACTCTGAATGAGTGCGGCCAATAAGGCTCATTTACTGTAACTTCTGAGCCATCTGGCTTTTATGGAAAAACTGGGGAGACGCATCCATCAGGGCTGATTGCTAAAGCCTGGCAAGTGCCAGGGGCTCTGTTTCTACTCAAAACTGTGCAGTATAGACTGATTAGCTGGCATCACAGTAATAGTGTAACTAGGGCATTAGCCACTTGGAGAATGATCGAAATTTGAGCTGAGAGTTTCAAAATCCAAGAGTGAGAGAGAGTGTGCTTGGCTTCTGGAAGTCTTCTGCAGAGTATGTGTTGGCCCGATCAATTGTCCGCCTCACTCTGGGCACAGCTGTTTTGAGTTGGATACCATTCGGTGTCCCTGAGTCAGTGTGGGCTCGCTACAGAGCACCCACTCTGCCATGCAGCACGGATGTGGGAGGGAAGTCAAGTAGGAGCGGAAAAATTCAGGCAGGCTTAAGCTACAAGCCTCTCTCTTGCTTCTAAGATCATCTTGCTTCTAATCATCTTGGTTCTAATCATCTTGGTTCTCCCTTGCTTCTAAGATCATCTTCACCAAAATGCAGGAACCTTATGTCTTGTAAGAGTCTTGGTTCAGTGTAGGGGTGGTGGTAAATTCTGTTTGCTTGAAGAAGGTAGATTTCTAGGAGTGCTGAGCAACTTTTTTTAAAAAAGGGGGTGATGGGACAAATAGCTTTGGAAAACTCTGACTACTCCACTCCCAGCATCTCTGTGCAGCAGGGCTTAGCTCGAGGTAGAACTTTTCTCAAACTTTTTATTGATCTCTCCCTGTGCAATGAATTATCCTACAATGCAGTGACTTATAATAATACCCAAGCATCAGCACATGGGTCTGCAATTCAGCAAGGTTGGCAAAACTCTAAAAGGAGGGCATTTTTACAGTGGTATTAATGATAACAAGTCTCTCACTTGGAAAAGTGTGGGAGAAGGTATTCTAGGAAGAGAATAGGTTGGGCGTGGGGAAAGACTAGTAATGACAATGAGTGGGGAAGGGTGTAAAATAAATGAAGTTTCCTGTGCTTCCATCTTGATGAGCAGGAGAAGAGGAGATTAAGTGGTGCCTTCACTCAAGCTTTCCCCAAGTGAAGAGGAATGCCATTGAAAGCACTTAAACAGAAAAGCCAGGAAAAAAGGTTTCCTTCCTTGCATTCCATTCTTGGGTTATCTTATTGCTGATGGTCCCCTAATGCATTCAAACCCTGCTGGCATGGAAGTTTGCAAATCCTGAGCACTTGATGAATGTGCCTGAGAGCTCTGAGGTAGTGGTGGTAGTCTAGACTTGGTGGGTATTGGGAATACCAACCTGGAGGAATACCTTGAATGTCTTGATTTCTCTGGGAAAAATCCAGATGAGTGTAGGTTTTTTTTGTAGCTAGAATGAGAAGATACTGAGGTGCACAGAGGCTTTCATTTCATCCCTACCACATGCAGATGCTGTGAAATGCTCTTCAAATATCTTCATGTTCGCATCTCCCTGTCGGCATCTGGGCTTTGTAGCCAAACACACTGGAATCCTATAATCAAGTTCCTCCTCCTCACGCCAGAGACCCATGCAGAGCGCTGCAACCTCATCGGGACAGTCTTTTTCCAGTACATTCCAAAGCCCAGCTTCTCCCCATCTCCCACAAGAAGCCCCTCCCACCAGACAGCACAGAGAGAAACTCCGGCGATCAGTTCCAAGATGTTCTCTAGAACTTGCAGAAACCGGAAATCGCTGGGTGGGTGGGAGCCTCACTGGCTCCCAACAATGGTCCTAATGAGCAATTTCGTGATGAGCCGAGCACATGTTGGTGGGTGGGTAGACGTCTGAGGCACAGACCGCCTTTGGCGCACATTTATATCATTGTTTGGTGTCTGTATGCAACTTGAGATTTCCAAAATGTTATCCCAGGAAGTGGATGAATGGCTCCTTTTTTTTTTTTTTGGTTTATAGACTCAGGCAGAAGCTGTCAAATGTTGGCCTCAAGTAACACAAGAAGAAGGAGGCTTTAGAAGGTGCTGGGGTCTGTTGGAATGGTTGGGATTATGACCCCAGTCCTGGAGAACAAACGACTCTTCCTACATGGGCACCTGCCAGTATTGAACCCTTCTGCCAGCCTTGCTGGGGACTGGTTGAGATTGTGGACTCTGACTACTTGGCTCAGATTCTGGCTTTGTGTCCTTGGGATATTGCCTGAACATGTCTGCCCCCCAAGTCCTTACCTATCTGAATGTGAGAGTCATAGTACACAACTGCCTGTACATTAAAGTGACCGTCTCCCTCACTCCAAGTTCCTTACTAATAAGTATCTCTGGGGATGCCTGTTAAAATTTTGCTTCCTCTGCTTAGAAATTGTAGGCAGTGAGCTTGAGGTCACTGTGGAAAGTTCTTGTGTTTCAGAACATTGCTCTGAAACAAAGTTCCAGGTATTAATTACCATTGGATAATCTGGAAGCTTTTGAGATACTGGGATGCAGAGAAATTCGTGGCTCCCAGTCTCGGCTGTCAATTGAAATTACTCTAGGATTTTAAAAGCAGTGATACTTGAGTACTGAAGAGCTTCTGTCTTAATGGGGTGGGGTATCAATAGGGATACTTTGAGCCTCACCAGATGTTTTCTAATATGGAACCTGTTGAGAACAGTTTGCTTGGCTTGGAATAAAGGTGAGATAAATGTATTACCACTTTACCAACCATTTCATGTTCCCAAAGGAGATGGGAGATACACAATAAAGAGGAAAAGTCAAGAACCTTGATATGAATGTAATAGGCATGAAAAGGATTTTCCTGAAGGCTTTAGGGGTGCCCAATGTTTCATTCTGGCATTTGCATTCTCTCAGAGATCATGGGTTTTGTTGGCTTCTTATTTTTTAATTTATTAAAAAATTTACCCAAGACCTTATAAGTGTATATTGTTTATCCTATAGAAATAAGAGCATCATTATTATAAATAATTACATATTTTATATAGGATATCTCTAACTCTCTAGAGAGAGAAAGATTGTCTTTCTGAGCTTGAAGAAAGGCTTTCCTCAAGGTATCTATCTATCTTTCTATCTATCATCTATCTATCTATCTATCTATCTATCTATCTATCTATCTATCTATCTATCTATCTATCTATCTATCTATCTATCTATCTATCTATCGCCTGGCAAGCTAGCTATCCATGTCGTATTCAATATGCCAAGCACAGTAATGATGTGCTCATTCCCATGATCATTCCTCATTCCCATGATCCGACCAATGGTTTGAGGCTTTTCATTTTCCTGTAGCGAGCAGATGCCCTAGGGCTACACTAGCAGGCAACAGGGACAAATGGAGACATTACTGCTGTCCACTCTAGCAAATCAATGATCAACGGGAAGACAAGTAATACAAGTGGAGAGAGAGGTGTGTGTGTGTGTATATATATATATATACACATACATATATATACATATATGATATATGTATATATATAGAGAGAGAGTACTAAGTGACAATGAAATATAAGACAGATGCTTAGTGGAAACTCAGATGCAGGACTCCAGGGGCAGTAGGAAAGGGAAGACTCTCCACGCCTGAATAGTCTGCATGGTCTGAAGGGGACAGGGCTGCTCAGAGGCCAGGCTGGACTATCTGGGGAGGGGTTGATGCAGGTATTTTCCACGATAAAGGAAGACCTGGTTGGAGGCAGGGTTAGACCCAGAGAGTCCCACGGGAGACCCAGGTTCAAGCCCGGATGGCAAAGGATGCTGGGAGGCGAGAGGACCATGACTTCTCACAGAGCAGATACTCCTTCTTTTGGAGGACGCAGTGTTTGAGCTCCGCCCTGCCCATGTCCACACTGCCCCCATCTCTAGCCTCCGAGGACCTGGCCCAGAGAAATTAAGACTCAGAGCAGAAGCCTCCAGTAGGTTAGCTACATGGCTTTGAGGACACTGATGGGCGGCAATGCCAGAGATCACCCATGCTCCTTCCACAGGTTTCTCTTCCTGCAAAGGGCTACACCATTACAGATGCATGTTCCTGCAAAGTGCTACAAGCCTGGGAACATCAAGTGAAGTCTTCTCTGAGGTCAACTCCCAAGTGCATCAGTTCACAGTCCCCTCTGACTGGGGTGGGCACAGAAAAGGATGCGTGGCTCAGGGAGGTTCTAAAGAGGAACTAAATGTTCACTCGGGAAGCTCAGCCCTTGCTGCTACTGAGCGCAGAGTGCAAATGGCCACTGCGGTTCTCCAAGGAGAATGCTGGCAGGGAGCTGAGTGCTGCTCCCCACAGAGCAAATGGCGCTGAGCGCAGAGCTTGCGTCCCCAAGTAGTCCTTCGGGCGGGGCTGTCTTGCAGTGGTGACAGTGCGTCTCAGTTGGAAGTGTCTGTCCTCAGAACCAGACACCCGAACTTTATATTTTCATAGACTTCCCATTTATTCTTCTCTATCAGTCTCTGTGCCGCTGCACAAGTAATGGTTGCCTTTTTTTCAAGTCAAATCCATGATTGATCAGTTTCTACACTATTCCATTTCATTTCCAGGGCTGAAAATTATAAGGCTGGGCTTTTAAATATGTATATTGTAATTTCTTGCTGTCAGCTCTTAAGCATTTGTAACGAAATGTCAATAGCAGTGGTGGTATATTAATAGGAACCTTCCTAATGATATATTAAACTGAACAGAGCATCCCAGCCTGTGCTTCTGATGGGCTTGTCCCATTTTTAGAACTCAGTGCCCTGTTTGAATAGAGTCCTACGTTCCCGTACTTCCAGCTCATGCAGCCACTCAGCTTTTCCAATCTCCTGCCCACCACTGTCCTATCACAAGATGCCCAATAAGAGTGAAGCGAGTCACCTCTGCCACGGGGCGACGGAGGCAGAAGGGAAGCGATACATAACTCACGATCACGCTAACGAGTTGCATCATGTTTCCTGTTGGGACTAGGCAGCACCCAGCGGCGAGCAATTGTTCCCTGGTCTAAGCAGGATCAGGCCAGTGAGGGGTGCATGAACCAGGAAACCCTCTTTCCAGCCTGACTTCCGAACCCTAGGTCTGCCATGAAAATATCTCTCTCCAGGGGTGAGCCACCAAATTCCACTTCTCACCTTTCCTATCTCTGCCTGGAAATCTAGCAACAGAAGCTCCAAGGATGACCTGGAGAGGCTCTTCAGAGAGTTGGTGGGTAACAGCAGTGGACAGCTGGGTCCAGGGTGCAGCTGAAGCTACAGTGTTGACAAACCTCACCTGTGTCTTTCCAGCTGCAGCCCACACGCAAACTCAGGACACCAAGGTGGCGTTAGCACACATAGAGCACTGTCAAAGAGCCATCTCTGCCTTGGGAGAGGAACGGGTTCTCCCAATGCTCAGAGAGGGCCAGCACATATGTCCTTAGGAAACATGTTTGGCATCTGAGCCCCAGAGCTCTGATCATCATGACTTGGGTGGCTGACAGTGCCATATCTGGGGTTAAAATAGGAGGCTCCATCCTAGCCTCCAAAAGTCTGATAAAGGCGAACCTGCTTCAGATGGGTTCTGAGAGCGCTTGACATCTCCATCTAGCTATGGGTGCTGGGGCAGTGTGGAGAGATACAGGAAAGTGGGGAAACAAAGCCTGGGCTTTCTGGGTGACAGGGAGAGGGGACCCAAGGTACAGGAAAGGGCAAGTACTGGGGAGGAACAGGAGAAAGTCAGCTTGGTTGGCTGTGAAGAACCCCCACCTTCGCACACCAGCCCCCTCAAGCACCCCCTCACAAACCGGAACTTATGCCTCCCGTAGTGCAAAGCAGACGTGAGAACTGAATTCTGAGAGGGAGCCTGATAGGTTCCAGGGCATCTGTAGGTTGGGGCACACTCAGGATAAAGCCGAAGGGCACCACAAAGGCTGTGGACACTGACAAATAGGAGGGGAGACTTAGCAGCCCATCCCAAGGGTTGATTGTCTGGTGAGATGAAAATGCCAACATGTCCTATCAGATGGAACCAAGAGCTAACGTCTCCTCACCTAATATTCAAAGTGGCCTGGCTATAGTGCAGCCTGACCCAGCACACAAAGAGCTAAGATAACATCAGCTTGCTGGGAAATGATAATAAAACATCAGTCTGAAATGACACTGATATTGGGATTTTTCTGATGAAGGTTTTAAACAGCTGTCATTAGATGGTCCTTTATTAAAATGAACCAAGGAGAAGCCTGTACTTTTTGAAAATGAAGGACAGGCGAGCTCACCAACTCCATAGCAGATATGTGAAATGGAAATGTAATGATAGAAATACAATCATCAAAATTAAAAATGAAAGAAACCCCATCTTGTTGAATATCCTCTGTAGCAGAATAAATTTTAAAAAGGAAAGAGTCAATAGGTGAACTGGAAGATAAATTGATGGATTTGATCTAACCTGAGCAATGGAGAGAAAAATATTGAAATAAAAAAAAATGAAAAGAGCCTTTTTGACTTGAGGTACAGTACTCAGAGGCCTCGCAATAATTTTGATAAAGATCCCTAGAAAAGAGAAATCACATGGCAAAGAAAAAAGTGGATAGAAAATAGCTGAAAATGTCCCCAAATTGGGAAAATCCATTTATCTACAATTGACAAATCTCAGGGCCCATTCCCTACAGAATAAACCCAAGAGAATAGCCTCAGGTAGAGAGAGAATGATCAAAATATTTTGAAGAAAATCTTGGAATCAATAAAAGAAAAAAGAACATTAGAATCAACCAGAGGAAAACAGTGCAATTCTTACAAGGGATAGCAATTTGAATAGTTATAGTTTTCTCTTTAGAAACTATGAAAATGGACCGAAGGAAGTGAAACAGCACTTTTATTAAAGGATTGAAGGAAAAGAATTGGCATTCAAGGATTATACAGTAATGAAAATATCCCGCCAACACCAAAGTTAGGGAAGGGTACTTAGAAGTGCCATTTGATCTGGTTTGCCCAGATGTCGCGTCTATAGCACTCAATGCAAACAGCTTGTCACTCTGACACTCTCCGATGAAGGAAAAAATGTGTCATTGGTAGCCCTGCCCTAAAAACCACTTAAAGGAAAAGTGCTTCAGGAAGATGAAACAGTAGTTAGAAACTAGGATATGAGGAATGAAGGAGAAGTGGAAATGGCATATCTGAGTAAAGAAATGTCACAAACTTTTGAGGAGTTTTTCAAAATTTTGTAGTGGTTGAAGTAGATATTCGTAGTGGTTGAAGTAGATATTCATTTGTGAGAACAACTCACAAATCTTACTTGAATTTTTGTGTGGAATACAGTAACATTATTTTTGTGTAATTTTAGCATCATACAAGCAAACGTAATAAGACACTCAAAGTCAAGGGATATAAAATTCCCTCTCCGCAGACACCAAGCTCTGCTCCGTGTTCACAGCAGACATGATTGGATTGGTAAAAACTCAGAAATAATCTACAAACAATACCACAAGAAGATGAGTGTCTAACACTGATAAGTTAGGTGGAGAAACTTGCAGGATTCAAAGTTAACACTCAAAGTTACACTACTAATAGTGGAAACTTGAAACTGAAGTTTAAAAAACAATAAAATACAAAGATCATAAGACCTGGAAGCGCCAAAGGTAAAATCACTTGTCTTGTATCACTTGCTTCCTATTGTTCATCGATTTGCTTGAGCGAGTGCCAGTAATACCTCCATTCATTGGGAATGGGGTCCATTATTGTTACTGTTTTTGGCATATCTAATACATCACTGGTAGCTTGCCAGGCTCTGCCATGGCTCTGGGTTTATCCCAGGGGACCCAGTCTTTTTCTATGTCAGACGATCAACCATCCAGGGCCCACGGGGCAGAGCCCTGAGTTTAGACAAGCCTGTCTCCTGTCTGCCACCTGCCACCATAGCTGGGCACCACAGCCATACCTGCAACACCTTGAGGGGCAGAAAGGTGAAATATTTGGATATAAATCTGAAAATTATGTGCACAATTTATATACTAAAAGCAAAAAATTACCAAGAAAACAAATAGAAGAACATTTTGATCAATGTGCTTAATTAAAGGGAGATGTACCATGATCAGGGGTTGGAAAATTTAACATAGTGAAACATCAGTTTTTCTCAAATTGATCTGTAGATTTAGTGTACTTCCAATCAAAATTCTAGAAGAAACTTCTTTTTTTCTTTTTTGGGGTCATACCCAGAGATGCTTAGGGGTTACTCATGACTCTGTACTCAGGAATTACTCCTGGTGCTGCTCAAGGGACCATATGGGATGCCGGGATCAAACCCTGGTCAGCCACATGCAAGGCAAACACCTTACCCACTCACCATCCTATCACTTGGGCCCCTCTAGCAGAACTGCTTTAATAGACACAAGCATTCTAAAACTCAAAAGGCAAAGGATCTTATTAACAAAAAATAGTTTTTTCAAGGAAAGAAACCATGAGACTGAGATAGTACAGCAGGTATGAGGCGTTTTATGTGACTGGCCACCATGGGCTTACTGTCCAGTACATAATCCTACAAGCATCACCAGGAGTGATTCATGAGCACAGTGCCATGAGTAAGCCCTGAGTGCCACTGGTGTGGCCCAAAATAAACACAAAAATCACCCTACCCAATTTTGAGCCGTATTATAAACCTACAGAAATCAAGACAATGCGACATTAAGGGAAGGGCATGTAAACCAAAGAAACACAATGAAGCATTTGGAAACAGAGCCACAAAAATAGATTAAATGATTTTTTTATAAAGAGTCTTAAAAACAATTCAATGAAGAAAGGATATTCTTTGTAATAAATGTCGTTGGGAAATTAGATTTACATTAAAATCTTTCAACCTAAATTTTATCTTCTATAGATAAATTAATTCAAATTGTATAATTGATGCAAAACTAAGCAGTAAAGCAATATTTTTTGTAAGAAATAAGAGAAAATAATAACCACCTATGTTAATAAAAGAATTGATAACCAAAATGTCGGTGTAAGATGCTAAAAGTATATCCCATTAAAGAAAACAATTACAATGAAGCCATCAAAATACAAAATGCTTAATCTCTGCTACAAAAGTAAAAAGGTAAAGGGGAGCTGAAGACAAGCATTTACAAGTCATATATTCAACAAAAATGGAACTCTCAAAACCCAATAGGAAGAACACAACCTAATTAAAAACAATTGGCAAAAGACGGAAATATATGCTACATCAAAAATATCAGGCAAATTACCATGTGGAAAGATGTTCAGTAATTAACAACTAAATGCAAATTAAAGCTATAATGAAACCCCCATTATATGACCTTATCAGAGTGGCAAAAAAATGATTTTTTTTTTCAGGTACAGGCCATTCCAAGTAATGGCAAGGCTACGGAGCCACCAGAACTCTTGTATACTATTGGATATGACCCGAACAACTGCTCCGGCAAACACTTGGCCATTTCTCATTAAGTTAAGTACATACATGCTCTACAACACCACAGTTTCATTCCTGGGTATTTGCCCTAGAGAAATAGAAACTTATGTTTGCACAAAAAGCTGCATGTAAATGTAAGAACGCTATTCATAAGTGCTAAAGAAGGGAAACAACTCAAGGTCCCTCCACAGAGAAGCAGAGTGTGGTGTACCCACCCAATAGAACACTGTCAGCAATAACAAGTAATGAGCTATTGAGAAGCACAATGACTCAAATGAATCTCAAAGACCTTATACTGAGTAAAAGAAGCCAGTCTCAAAAGGTTATATTATCTTCCTTTTGTATGACATTCTTGCAAAGACAAATCTATAGTGACAGATCAATGACTACCAGATGTTAGGGATGTAGGAGGGGGTGGCTAGAAAGGGATCCCGTGGGAGACATTTGGGGGCGAATAGTTAGTGGTGACGGACCTCTTCTGTGTCTTGATTGTGGTGGCTGTTGCTGAAATCTGTATGTGTGTTAAAATATGTAGAACTACAGGGAGAAAGCCCATTTTGTTATATTTTAAGCTAAAAACAAGTGTTGTCAAATCATCGTAGAGGGGCTGGGAGGTCACACAAAGACAGGAGCGTATGCTTTGCCTACGATAATCTCAGGCTCTATCCCTGACACCACGTGGTCCCCTGAGGGTTAACCCACCCACTAGGGTTAACCCCTGCATCCCCTCTGCATATGGCCCCAAACCAAAAGAAGCAAAGCATCATCTTTAACGAAAACAATCTTCCCAAAATCCTCATTACAGAAACAGGGTGATTCAGATGCAGACTGCCTCTTTCTGATTCCAGAGAAGCCTCTCTTACCAGTTCAGACCCTCTTTCAAAGGAGCAGCCATTTCTGATGTTTGGAAGTTTATCTCAAAAGCCCAACTCTCATAAGACAAGAGAAATGTTTGAAGTAAGGAAAAATTCCCAAAGCCTTTAGTATGTGGGAAAATTGGTGTAGGGAAAGAGAGAGAGAGAGAGAGAGAGAGAGAGAGAGAGAGGAGAGAGACAAAAGAAAAGTATCTACCATAGAGGCAGGTGGGGGCAGGGAAAAGGGACATATTGGAGTTGGAAAATGCACACTGGTGGAGGGAAGGGTGTTGGAACACTATGACTGAAACCCAATCATGAACAGCTTTGTTATGGTCTAGCTCATCTGAGTCACTGTATCACTGTCTTCCCGTTGTTCATCGATTTGCTCGAGTGGGCACCTGTAACATCTTATGTCCTGTCACAAGCAAGTGTAGCCCAAACATCTGCTTGCTCCAGGGACAGGAAGAGCCTCAAACTATTCTTCAGGTCATGGAATTGAGGTCCATAATTGTTACTTGTTTTTGGCATAACAAATAAAATAAAACACGTGTAGCTTGCCAAGCTCTCCCCATCTGAGTCAATTAAAAAATTGATCACCTGATCACTTGACATCCTGTTATTCATCAATTTGCTCAAGCAGACACCACTAATGTTTCCATTTGTCCCTGTCAGGTGCCAGTGTACCCCAATGGCATCTGCTTGCTCCAGGAATCTGAAGAGCCTCTAACCATTTGTGCAGGGTCTTAAGGAAATCTGACCATCTTGTAGGTGGGCGGCCATGTGATCTTTTGACG
Organism: Cryptotis parvus; assembly: GCA_021461705.1. NCBI lineage: Eukaryota > Metazoa > Chordata > Mammalia > Eulipotyphla > Soricidae > Cryptotis > Cryptotis parvus. Next base: position 92,428 of record JAJIBD010021133.1, read on the forward strand.
ACCCATGGGATCCAGTTGGTAATGGCTCTAGTCTAGTGGTAGTCTCCAAGTGGCATTACATATCCAGCCCATCTGATTTCCAATGCCTTAGCAAATTAGACAGTGTCCCTGACTCTCAATCATCAACAGAGGTCGGAACTCTATATTCCTTCTCTCATTTGAGTAAGGTGTGATATTCCAAGCATAGCTCTTTCGATTCCTCTTTGGGAGATCCGGATAGCGTTCTCATCCTGCTTTCATAGAACCCAGGTCTCTGAGGTGAATGTTAATGCAGGGAGAACAGTGGAGTCGAAGAGATGTGCCAGGAGCTGGAGATTCTTTGTCCTTTTTAGGTATTTATTCGATGCTCTTGAAGGTGTTCCATGCCGCTCTCTTCCTCCTATACAGCTCAGGGTTTAGGTGATTCATCGTGTTGAGTTCTCGACCTAGGTACACGTAACTGCTGCATTCAGAGATGTTTGTTCAGATGTTTGTTCAGAGATGTTATAATTTAAAAAATTGGCATAGAGTGATGATAAGGCCATTGACATGATACTGACTTGAAAACATGTCTACAGTCATCAAGCTTAATTCAGAAGTGATTTGCTATAACAGGCCACCACACTGGCATGCACCTCGGCTCTGCTAGGGCTTCTGCTGTGCCATATATATCTTATGACCCATTGCACTCCTTTGCATTTTGAAGTTCCCTCACCAGTCCTGGGTTAGTCATGAGCTAAGGCTCTCCACAGATGCAAATCTGAGTGGAAACAAGTCAGTTCGCTCTGTTCCACTAGTCCTATCTATTTCTCTTGGTCTTAGTGTCTTGGATGTTTCCCTGGCAAATTTTTACCTGGTTTCTTCAGCTAAATTCATAGGGTTTCTATAAAACTGTCTTTAAAATTGAGCTCCATCTTCTGGATATGATCATCTCCCTTATTTTTGTGTAGGGTCATTTCAGATGGAAATGGGAATATCCCCTGAATGATTATAGTATTGACTCTCTGGATGGGTCATCTGTTAATATCAATCCAAGTTAGGGTCTAGAGTCAACCTCACCTGTAATCCAGCTCTATTCAGTCAAATCCACATTTCTGGTTTGTCTCTCATTTCTTTACTCAATCACGGATGATATCTCCATGTTGACACTCAACCATTTTTCAGTGAGTTCAGTTTTCAAGGACAAAATATTAAAGTCGTGTCTTGAAGAGTCATGCTGATATGATTATTTCATCATCCGTGGTTGTAACTGTTCAGCGATTGTAATGGAATTAGATGGAATATTTTGGATCTAACCCATTGAAAGGAAATTGACCTAAAACAGTTCAGTCTGGTCTTTGGCTAGAGCTAGATTCATGTCTTATTTTGAAGTGTTATAATGCTCAGTATGATACAAGGTCACTTTCCATGATCATGTTATGATTGTTTCCCAGGTAACATGAAATACTTTAATAAGCTTTGTCACGGAACAGTCATCTTCACATCCACAGAGACCTTCATTCTACTGCTTTTATGACGAAAACGGAGAGAGGCCACCTCTGTGAAGGGAACTAGAGAGAAAGAAGCTTCCACAATATATAACTCCCCAGAAAGAGATGCCTTGTCTTCCTGTCACTTTTCTACAAATATTTCTAGTCTGGAAATTCTTGTAGAAGCTGCTCTTTCTGGGGAAGGTAAAACGTGTGCTCCAGTCAGCAGGCTTGACTTCTGCTCAGTGTAATCTTTCTTGCAGTTCTATGAAATTCATGAGTCTCTGTTTTAGACAGGAGGAGACTGAGGTTTAGGATCGGGGCCACCTCAAGCCTTTCCAATGACACTGCGTGTGCACTTCAAGACAGCTCCAGAACTTGGCTAGCAGGGTACTGATAAGGTTACAGTCATCACTGGTCCTTCCAGTTGGGATTTTTTTTCTTTTTTTGGGTCACACCTGGCAATGCTCAGGGGTTTCTCCTGGCTCTGCACTCAGGAATTACTCCTGGCGGTGCTTGGGGGACCATATGAGATGCCAGGGATTGAACCCAGGCCGGCACAGGCCGGCCGTGTGCAAGGCAAACGCCCTACCCGCTGGGCTATCACTCCGGCCCGGATTTTTTTTTTTTTGCAGTTAACAGCCTGCACTGATGTGCATGCTTGCCCTTCTCAGAAAATTCAAAATCTACCCAGAGTCACAAATTAGAATTCAAGGTTTAGTGCATTCCGCCAGGCAGGTTCTTGATGTTTACCACAAGCACTGTACTTGTAAATGAATGTAGCTCTTTCCTACATTGAGAATATTAGGTGATCTGGATTCTGAAACCAAAACTTCCAAAGATTGGGTGTAATAAGATACACAGAGCGGGTTTCTTCCAGTTCGGCTCAGAATGCTGCTGGCTGCAAACCTTTTTTTATTTTTTGCATGTTGTGGTTGACTTTCAATTCAACTTAATCAAGCTTCCAAACCACCCCCTTCTATCAACCCCCTCCTCCCGTTTTCAGGAGCCAAGTTCCACAATGCCCTCGCTTTATGCCACAGACAGGGCCCTGAAATATTGGCAGTGCCATCAGCGAAAGCCACAATAGCTTTAGGAGAACTCAAAGACACCAATTTTCTTTCAGTAGCTCCCACAGCCCAAGCTTTCCAAAAAATATCTGCAGCTTTGTTTGGTGTAGATTTATAACTCGACTCCTAATAATGCTTTATTTCCCCTAAGTTGTGGTGTTTAAAATTCACATGATGTAATGCTGTTAACTAATGTTGCAATTTATTTTTTATTTGAGGCGCTCTGCAGGGAAACAGAGGAATAGCTGAATGGGAGTGATTCAGATTGGTACTAAGTGTTAATAAAAGAACAATCAAGTAATAAGAAGGCGCATTTGCTGACCCAAGTTGGAAGTAAATTTTCCCTAAATCGTGTCCACCTCCTTATTAACTTGCAAGGCTGTGCTTCTTGGAACATCTTCTTGGCTTCTGCCTCATAGAGATTTGGGTCCATGACTCATGACTGTGCCTCTAAGACTCTGGTTAAGGGGCACATAGCCAGATGAAACATAGCGCATCTCGCTTATCAATAAATGGGCAATTATCATGCTGATGCACGCCAATTTTCTAGCATAAAACAAATGTAAGTAACATAATTCCCAGCTAAGATGAATATATTTCAAACAAGCTAATGAAATGAATTTATATGTAATATGTAAATATACACAGAGCATCATTACATATACATTGTTTATAGGGACAATTCCTATAATAGCCCCAATCTGACAACCAAAGTGCTCCTGGCAGCGTCATGGTCAGCCCTCAGTAAACCACCCAGCCTGGCTTCTCTGCCTCTGGAGCCTTAGCTGGAATCTCGGGCAGGATACAAGAGATGAATGACGTGTTGAAACCCCCCCCCCACCCCTGGGTTGGTCCCGCTTTGCAGTGTCCAGGCTCAGGGTACTGGATCCTTTGTGCACAGGGAGAACTTGTATAGGCGGACAGCCTCGCTCTTAATAAACTGATGTGCCGGCCATTTCTCATGGTGCCCTGGGTCTGTCTCAGCCTCAGCGTCTCTGCTCTGAGCTGGCAATGATGAGATCTACCCCACAGAGCCAGTTAAGGAGGCAGCAGACAGACTTCTGGTCATGCCTAAGGAGGCTGTGTTTTCTGAAGTCAAACCTAAGGCGAGTTGCAGTACAGCCAGCTGGCCCCTGTGTCCTGGGAGAGTGGACAATCTATGAATTGTGGAACTACTTAGGGGAGTGGTTCATATTGCAAATGTAGTCTGTGTGTTCTTCTGTGACCCCTCACCAGGCTGCCTCCGAGCAAGCCCCGTTTGCTTCCGACCCATCATATGGTCCACCCCTGCCCTGTGCATTTCCCACTGCCTGTCCCTGTCCCTGTCTCAGGGGCTCCCCTTCCCACAGGCCCCTCAACAAGCCTCATCTTTGCTGAAACTCTCCCTATTACTCAGACACTTGCATTCAGAGTCCCTGGGCTGAGTGTGTCGGGGCGCTCCGCCGGGGTCCCCGACAGTGCCGGGAAGCGAGTTCCCTTCTACCTCCGAAGCCGGGCGAACGGATGAAAACTCAGGAATCCGATGCAGTTTTAAAAGGCTTTACTTATCACAGGTTCAGGCATACAAATCAGCAAAAGGAAAAACCCGATGCTTAGGATTCCAGGCTAGAACCCCAGCCACGTGTAGGCCAAGATGGCTTTTTACCACCACGTGTAAAAGCTTCCAAGGGGGATGAACGCTCACAAGGAGAGATCCCACAAGGAAGAAGGAAGGGAGAGCGGGGAACCAGCTAGTTTATATCCCTGTAACTCAGACCTTCCTCCCACTGTTATGGAAAGCAGGGAGGGTCCAATGCCCTTAGGTAATCCCTCCCTGCACCTCACCTAGGGCCTTTACTGTGCTAATGTTTTGAGCCGAAATCTGCTTGGGAATGCCTTTGTAGTGTAGAGAAGGGGGTTTATGAGATGGCATGTCTCTGTACCAAAGACCAACACCAATGGCAGTTAAATATTTCTCCAAGCCTTCACAAGTCTCCTCTACTTCATTGTAGTTTTATATTTTAGTTGCCTTTGAGTATATCAGGGAGCCATGCTTGTTTGCTTGGAAGCAAACAGCATTTCTCTCTGGTGTAATTACTTAGGTGTCCTACGTGGCCAGGCTAATATGCTGGTAAGATCTAGTTAGTCCCACGATGATTGTGGTAGCATGGGAGAATATTTATACCAGCTAGTACAGCATACATGGTCGGATAAACTGCCACATTTAGACTACCCCCTTATCTACGAAGTGATTTGCGGGAGGCAATCCAGAGCAGATGCAGCGGTCCTTAGGAGTCCTACAACATGAGTGGGCTGAGGGACCCTTGAAAGTGTGTTGTGAAGCTCTGGAGGGTGTGTGGGTGCTTCAGTTATGATGCAGGAGAGAGCCGTTGCCTTGAGTGGGTGGTGGTTCTCTCTCCAGACCCAATAGGGAGACTTTAATGAGATCAGGAAGCCTGAATATAACACACAATGTGGAATGTTCAGCCCCCCTCAGTGCCCCTATGTCAAGTCCCTGGTGACCCCCTTCCGGAGGGGACCAAGTGTCATGCAGAGCAAGTTGCAAATTGCATGGGGGTGGAGGGATTCTGTTTTGGAGTTTTGTTTGGAAGTTTAGGAACAAGTTTTAGTCCACTTGGCTTCCTCTTGCCCTTCGGCTTCTCTTTATTTGATGGGTCTCTGGGGAAGGGAGTTTTTCAAGGGAGTTTTGAAGGGCGCCTCACTCTCTTTTCTCTCTCTCTGTCTCTGCCTCTCTCTAGCTCTCTCACACTTTTCTCAGTTTGGGAATATCCAGCCTTTCACTTAGGAACCCCTTTAAGTCGAAATGAAAACAAGAAAGAGGTTTAACTAATAGAGTTGTGTTGACGGCAGATGGCAAAGTCCAGATTCCAGCAATTCCACTTTCTGTGGGCATCTGGGTCTTGTCATTGAACAATTTTTCCCCCCAAGCAACAGTCACAACCATCCCCGCCCCAACCCCCACTCCACATTCTTTCAAAACTCGTGTAGATGCACAGCAATGATATTACGGCTCCTGCCAGCTTTCAATTCCTCCCCGTGATGTCCAGGGACTTCTCTGCAAGGTCAAGGTCACAAATGCTTGGGCATAGTTGAAAGGGCAAAGTGGGGCATTTCTCTTGGGGCCCTGAATGTGGGAGCTGAGTTATTTTGGGTTTGAGATATGGGAGTATGGGAACGAGGTGGAGGATGCTGTTAGCTCCTGGGAAAGGTCCTACCCTCCAGGTCTCAAACCTTGGTCGGTCACAGAACTGGTTCCGAGGGCCCAGTTTGAGGACTGTGGTCTCGGGGCCAGTCCTGCAGGGTCCACACGCAGTCTGCTGCTGTTGGTTGCCATCTTGAAATTCTGAATGCTTTTGGAACTCTGTGTTTTCGTTTTGCCGTGGGTTCCACTAACGCTGGCACTAATGCTGGCAGAGAAGTGGAAATCAATTTGGTGTTTCCTACCCTGCAGAGAAACACTGCAGCGCCCCTACAAAAAGCAGGGTTAGGGATCCCCTTTTGCCTCAGGGGATCGGCTGCTGGTGGATGGAGAAAGACGTAGGAATCCAGCAAGGTTTTAAAATGCTTTACTTATCACAGGTTCAGGCACTACAAATCAGCAATAGGAAAAACTCTGTGCTTCAGATTCCCGGCTAGGACCCGGGCCATGTGTAGGTCAAGATGGCGGCCACCACGTGTTTAGGCCCTGTAGAGAGGAGACAGAGACAAGGTTCCAGCAGAAAGAGGAAGAGAGCGACACAAAAGAGTCACGAGCCCCAAAAGGGAGGATCCAAAGAGAGAGAGACAGAGACAGAGAGACAGAGAGAGACAGGGACAGAGAGAAAGAGAGAGAAAGAGAGAGAGAGAGAGAGAGAGAGAGAGAGAGAGAGAGAGAGAGAGAGAGAGAGAGAGAGAGAGAGAAAGCAGGCTAGTTTTATCTCCCTGTAACTCAGACCTTCCACTTTTATGGGAAGTCAGCAGGGCCAAATGCCCTCAGGTAATTTCTCCCAGGACCTCACCTAGGCTCTTTTAGATGCTAATGTCGCCTAGCCAAAATCTGCCCAGGGAAATGCCTCTGTAGGGTAGGGAGTTTCTGAGATGGCATGCCTCTACCAAAGACTATACTAATGCCAGTTAAATATTTCTCCAAGCCTTCACAAGAGTCTCGTCTTTATTTCATGATAGTTTTGTATTTTAGTTGCCTTTGAGTTATCAGGGAGCCATACTTGCTTGCTTGGAGGCAAACAGCATTTCTCTCTGGTCTAATTGCTTGGAGGCAAACAGCATTTCTCTCTGGTCTAATTACTTAGAGATCCAAGTGGCCAAGCAAATATGCGGGTAACATCTAGCTAGCCAGTCCCACGATGATTGTGGTAGCATGAGAGAATATTTATACCAGCCAGTACAGAATACAAGGTCAGATGAACTGCCACATTTAAACTACCCCCTATCTACGAAGTGACTTGCAGGAGGCAATCCAGGGCAGAGGCTCTAGGCATCCTGCAACACTACCCAACTGGGTATTTTCCTGGGGATTTATTTGATTACCTGCTTATTTCTTATTTAGAGGTTTAGAGCCACACTCAGTGGTGCTTAGGGCTGACTCCTGGCCCTGGACTCAGGGATCGCTCCTGGTGGTATGATGCCAGGATTGATGTCAGGTTGGCCACGTGTGAGGCGACTACCTTAACCCCCAAACTGTGTCTGCAGGCCACTGGGTGATTTATTTTTAGAACCAAGAATAAATTGGCCAGTGGAGAGACTGGTGTTAGGCCTCCTACCCCCTTTTCAACATTTTCCCCTTTATTATTCCTTTTTTGTTTTTTATCACTCAACTTTTCTTTCTGAACATCTGAATGTGCAGGAGAGGTTCCATGAAACACCAAAGTCACATGGATCACCCTCGTGGCAAGACACATGACTTGTCTTTCAGTGTCCCAGCCGGGTAACTTCCTTAGAACAATCTCCCTCATGGGGCACTTCCCATTTCTGTAAAATGGGTTGAATGAAGCCAACTCACAGAACATGGCACAAACCTTTTTGTTCTGTGGCTGCTCCTTGCTGACACCAGTGATGGGTCCCCGCTTTAATAGCTCTGTTTCTTTTTGCAATGGTGCAGGGACAGAAATGGACAAGACACAGTGAGAATCTGTAATCTGGGGGTATTGGGGCTGGAGGAGCTGGTGGAGTGTCCCAGAGCAGGAGGAATTCCTTCTGAGTTCAGTCCTGAAGGAAGGTGATGCTGTTGAGGTGTTGGCTAGTTAGACGGTGGCTCTGTAACTCTCTGAGCCTTGCTGAGCATTTCCTGCCGTAGGTCGGACACTGCACCCTGCATTTCCCACACCGAGCTGCCCGCTGGTGCCGGTCTATGCTGGACACGGGGACGTTTGGGCATTATTGCAACCCACTGGGCCTTGTTACCAGCTAGAACCACCCCTCAGTCTGCAGTCCTGACCACCTCAAAAGCCTAGAAGCTGTCTTAAGAGATCCTAAAGCCACGTGGCCTTTCTTATAGCCCCTTGTTCAAGAGAGTGTCCAGGCAGCTGTGTGCTGGGCCGGAGCTATGCCAATGGGGACACTGTACTCAAAGGGACCCCTTAGTGTTTGGGGACATAGGTGAGCCCCCAAACTGCAGACTGAGGCCAGGAAGTATGTCACCCCCTCTGCTCCAAACGCTAGTGAGTTAAGTTCTTAGTGTCAATGAGAGGAGCAACGCTTGCATTCGGAGTGTGAGTATGGGCTTCAAAGGAAAACCTTAGGGCCTGGGGCTCGCGTCAGAGTTTAGAATGGTGCCTCGAAGAACAGGGTTTATAGCCTTCCTTTCTCCCTAGATTTTATTTTATTTTATTTTGTCTTGGGGCTTCACCTGGCATTGCTCAGGGCTTACTTCTTTCTCTGTCATTTTTGGTGGCATTTGGGGAGGCAAATGTGATGTCTAGGATAGAACCAGACTCAGCCACAAGCTAGTTAAGTGTCTGAACCTCTGGGCTATCACTCAGGTCCAGAGTTTGTTCCTTTTCTTCCTGCTTTGCTTGACAATGACCATTGAGACGTAGTGACACTCTTTGTATTATGATGACTGGGAAATGAATGTGTCAGTCAGCCTGGGCAGAGGAGGGCTTCCAGAATTCTCCTCTGTGGATCACTCTGGTTACGGTGGGCCCCGGGAGACCCCAGGCAGATGGGAGGGGTGAACTTAACTCTAGGGTTTGGAGCAGCTTAGCACTGCCCCTGGCCCTACAGCCACAGAGTAGTGACCTGGAGCAGTGTCTGCGCCTGCCGTTCTTTGTCCTGCCTGTTTCCTCCTCAGCTTCTCCCATACCCAGAACCTCTCCACGCTCATCCTCCAACCTCAGCCAGGTACCACTGTCTCCACAGCCAAAGGGTTATGGAGGGACTGACCTCTGCCCACCCTCAGGTCATCCTGCCTGCACTAGAGCTTTCTGCCCACTTTAGTCCATCTTCCCTTTCTGTCCTGTGGGCCTCAAGCCTCAGCATTAGCGCTGGAGACAGTGGCCACAGAGACACACTTAGTCCATACCCTCCCTTCCATGGGGCCGGTTACCCTGACAAGCCCTTTAGAAAGTCTCTGTGTTTGGGTGTGTACCTCTCTCTTCCCCCTCCCTCCCCCTCCCTCTCTCTCTCTCCCTCCCTCTCCCCCCTCCCTCCCTCTCTCTCATTTTCTCTCTCATCTCTCCCTCCCGCTCCTCTGTCACTCTCCCTCTCTCTCTTTCTGTCTCTGTTTCTCTCCCTCTCCCTCTTCTCTCTCTCTGTCTATCTTCCCTCCCTCTCTCCCTCTCTCTGTTTCTCTCTCATCTCTCCCTCCCTCTCCTCTGTCTCTCTCCCTCTCTCTCTCTCTCCCTCCCTCCCTATATGTTCCTTTCTCTCTCTCTCTCTCTCTCTCTCTCTCTATAACCTGTGCCTTGTGTATGTGTGGAGCTTTAGATCCCTGAACTGCTTCTCTGGTGGAACCCTGAGGGCCAGAGACAGGCTAAGTACACAGGACACCTCAGCTCACAATAGTGACGAATGTTTTATCCTTTGAAATGGTAGCAGGAGAAGCTGGAGAGGAGAAAAGCAGTAAAACAAAGGAGCAGGTCATTAGCTGTTCCCCTGTTGTTGAAAGAACTGACTTCATTCTGCATCCATGGCAGCCAGGCAGGAGGATTTCCATAGAATGGACGGTCAGGGCGGGCTTCTGTGAAGCAGGGCAGGTTCGATTCCTGGCACCGCACATAACCACCAAGACCCACCAAGAGTGACCCCTGAACATAGAGCCAGGACTGAGCCCTGAGCACTGCTGGGTGTGGCCCCTCAAAAATGGAGTACCTTGTACCAGATGATAGAACTGGTGAGCGATGGCATGGACCAGATGCCAGGCAGGGTGTGTGCCTTGCTCTCAGCTGAGCTATTCGCACGCAGACGCCATGACTTCTAGAATTCATTCTACTCACCACGTGCATGGAGTTCACTGTGAATCCAGCAATAGCCACAGGATTGGAAGTGAATCTTTCAAAGGAGCCAGGGGCTTCAGGACTGGTGGAGAGACCCAGTACTTCTGGATGACCTACTGACTAGTTGGCACCAGTTGGCTCTGGAGGGCAGAGAGCAGCTATTTCCAGAGCAAGAGCTGATGGCAGGAAGTCCCACCCCCCAGCCCCTTCCCAAGCCTCAGATGTCACTCAGAGACGGGGCAGTGTTCTGAGTCCCTCTGTGTCTGACCCATCCTCCCCTGTCTTTCTCTTCCTATGGCCCCTGAACTCTGTCTCTCCTCTTGACCCCCGCCCCAAGTTCTCAGATAGGCATCCTTCCCGGAGAATAAGGCTCAGCCCCAATAGGCCCCATTCTCCATCAGTGCAATCACCGAGTAAACACACACACAGCCAAATCCTGAAGTTCTACCCCCAAATCCAGTTCTCTATGTCAGTTGCCCTTGAGACTTTGCCAGGTCCTCTCTGGAGACCCCCGGCTTACGCCCCGCTCGGGCCAGAGGCAGCAAGAGGGAGCGGTAGGGTGGTGAGGATTTTCACCGGGGGGCTGTAAAAGTCACACACCCTAATGAGAAACAACCCTGGGAGCAGAGCCAGGGCGATGGGTAACACCCTTGTAAAAGAGGCTGATAAATAAATAAGCAAGCCATCCGCGTTCCTTCTCCCCAGCAAATGAGATGGAACAGCTGGCCTTGGAAAGAGGCCCTGTGCTTTGTTAACTGGAAACAGATTAGCAAACTGAATAGGGTTTTCGGGGAGCCTTGCAACACTGGAAAAGAGAATTTGTGTTCCAAGTTTCTGCCGCACAGGCCCAGCAGCCAACGACACTAGCTTGGCCGTCAAGTTTCACACTGGTGGGTAAAAATACTTTTATTTTAATTCATGGGGTGGTGGTGGGGAGGGTGTTTCTCATCTTTAACTTTCCTGTGGGGCTTTGACAAAAACCCCAGGGGAATACCATCCAGAGCCTGTTGTCAGTATTTTAATCAGCTTCAGCTGTCAAAACTCTTGTAACCCGCCTCTTCTATTTAAAATGTCTTCTAGGCATAAAATAATTAAAGGTGTGGGCCTTACAATAGACTCAGGGCCGTGGCAATGTGACAAAGCCCAGTGGATGAAAGACATTATTTCAGGAAGTTTTAAATATAAATTTTGTTTTGTCAGAAGGGCTGCAGGGCACACATTTTCTATACTGTCAAGCCTGATAGTAACAATATTTATATTTCAAATAAAAAGATTAAATTGCAGTCTTATGTGCTCCTGCTTTTCGTCAATTTTTTCCCTCTTCCTAGTTTATCATAGCACGAATGCTGACTGCGCCCTACACCCCTCTCTCCTTCTCTTTCCCCCCCACCGACAATACTTTTATTGAACTATTTCGTCTTGGCCTGTCAGTCTTGAGCTTGGAAGAAGCGAGGCAGGCGCCCGCTCTCTTGGGTTGGCTTGTCTTACAAACGTCTTGTTTTAGACCTTGTTGAAGTTTTGTCAACAACCAAGCCCAACCCCGAGCAAACAGGCTCAGACGATGTGCTGAGGGCCTGGTGGTCTGTGGGAGCCCAGGAAGGCTTTCTCCTGGGGGTGCTGGGAAGCAAATGGAGATCCCAGGAGCCTCTGATGAGCCTTGTCTGGGGAGGCCGGCGCTGGCTGCTTTGTCAGAGTTTGTCAGCTGTGTCAGTATGGCGTCCCATGGGCCCCGGGCAGCCAGACAGCAGCCAAGCCATGAGTGTCTGGGTCAGCCCTGCAGATTGACACTTGACAGTGCTGTTTGGGGGCTGGGGGTGCACAGGGCCACGTGGAGAGGTAACATGCCCCCACCTGTTGGCCTCCTCTGGGGCTCCTGGGGTCCTTGTTTGCTTTCTAGGCCCCCCAGGACACTCAGCACAGCAGTCTGAGCCTGTTGGTTTGGGGGCCAGGCTTGACTGTTGAAACTTCAGAATGAGGCTCTGAACTTGCTGACTGACTTTGGGTGAAAGGGAACGACAGGCCATGCCCCTAATTGTAATTCTGCCCTGCCATTGTCCCGCAGAGACCCTGCTCTGCTCAGCCAGAACTCACTGAGAGTAGGGAGGTTCACCTCTTCCCCTCATCCCAACTCCCGGAAGTCTTTAAGGGTTGACCTCCTGAAGGCAACTGAACCCATGGGAAGTGGTTTCATCTCTGAGGTGACGAATCATCCATTGAAGAGCAGCCGTTTCTCACCACAGGCCCCCAGTGGATGCCACGAGCCCACCTAAGCTGGGTCATGCTCACCCGATTCCTGCCCTGGAAGCCTAGTGGATACAGGTGCCCCACATGGTCACCATCAGTCGGGTACAGGTTCTCTCTGCCTGCCTAGTTTCCTCTGCAGACACGGGGCCACACAGCCAGGTCCAGATTCCAGTGGCTTTGTCACCAAACACATTATTCATTGTGCCTGCTGACCACAGGTTCATGCATCAGTTACCGGCCTCCTCCTCAGCTGACCTGCCCCAGCAGAGTGCAGTGGTCGACCTGGCCAGCACCACAACCCGGAGCATAGAGGCCCCAGTGTATGCACCGTTATGAAAGGGGGTTGTGCCCAGGGCAGAGCAGGAGCACTGGCAGAAGGACCCTGTTGCCGGAGACCACTCACCCATCTGGTCTGAAACTCTTGATGCCAGTGGAAGGTTTTTCAGCTCCATTGCTTCTAAAGTGGCCCATTTTGCACTCGGCTTAAAAGTGGATAGGCGGTTGCCTTGCATGAAGCTGACTCGGGTTCGATCATATAGGTACTTACGTGGTTCCCCACAGCTGCCAAGAGTGATCCGTATGCAGAGGCAGGAGTAAGCCCCTGAGCACTGCCAGATGTGGCCTCCAACACTCAAAACCCCAAAAGCCAGACTCTAGCAAAATCTTCAGAGCCTTTCACAAACCGGCCTCAGCAACTCCTCACGACAACCACAGCTGTCGTGCTGTGGAGTTTATGTCCAGAGAGCGCTTAGGTTTCCCTGCTTCTAGTCACCACCTACTGCTTCTATTACCTAGTGGTCCTTGAAGACCCACTTCCTCTAAACACAGAATCAGTTCTCTACCCTCCTGGACAGAAAGGCAGGAGTTGGGAAAGGAGGAAGAGGGAAAAGCAATGGGGGTGGAGTTATTTACATGAAGTTAGGGACAAGTCAGAGAAAGGTCAGGAGTTGGCACCAGATCATATGGGAATAAACCCAGAGTTCCTGAGAGACCATGTTTCCCCACTGTGTACACAGATGCACACATTAGCGCTGAAGTTAAAATGACAGAAAGAGAATCACGTCTTGTTCTTGAAAGAGGCTTTACTTCCCAGGTTTGAACGACACCGACTACTGGGAATGTATTGATGCTATCATCCCATTTCAACTTCTATCGCCTAACACAAATCCTGCCTGTCACATGTCAGCCAGTACTTGGAAAGGGAAATTAAAGTATTGCTTAACTCTGAGCCATTCACTGGATGAGACAGGTTAGATGCTATCTCTTGTTATCTTTCTGTCTTACTGTATTCCATGGCAAAGAACAGCTTAAGCAAAAGCAAAGGGGGATTAAGAAGAAAGACAGAGAACAATCTTACAGAGAGAAGCCAAGGGGGATGTACAAGTAAGCCCCAGGAAGAGTGAGATCTGGGACTCGAGCACTGTGTGTGGAGGGAGAGAAGCCCACTCCCCGGGCTGGCCGGGGCAGCTGTGACTCTCCTCTCAGAGGCCCGGTCTCTGTCTCTACATATGCCTTCTCTCATTGCGAACCAGCTTTCTTCTCCCTGCACCCCTCGCCAGACATAGCCCCACAGCCAACTTTACATCCCATCTTAAGTCTCTGTCTTTGTGAATCTAGATTCTGAGGCAGAGAATCTGATGGGCTCAGCTAGCTGTCAACTTCTCCTTCTGGGCCCGGCAGTTCCCTTTCATGCAAACGTATTGACCACGTGGTAGTGATGGGGACTTCATTTGTCTTTTTCTTGAATGAGGTGGGGTTACAGTCCACCTTCTCAGATCCAGGCTGGGCATGGGTGAGAACAGACTTGAACATGCTTCCTAAGCCTTGGGAGGATCATGTTGTTGACAAGAAAATGTGATATCAGAAACCATTTGTGGAAAATAAGACTCTATGTCATAGCTTCTATGTAAAATGCAGGAGGCTAACTCTACAGATCATGATCATTATCTACTTCTGGCCAACTCTGGCTCCATCCCATCAGCCTTGCCAAACAGACACTGGCCATTTCTCTTTTTTATTTCTTGGTTTTCTTAGATCACTGAGGAGCCCGTGCTAGGACATAGTTCATGGTCCATTGACTTCAGGGATCAATGACAATGGAGCAACTGGTGGTTGCATGACAGAGAAGCCCTCTGAGCTCTGCTGGTGGAGACACCACCAATCTTTAAGTTGTCACCAGATCTGCACAAAGTTAGGAACCCTGGGAGAAATAGACGACTTTTTTTTAAAAAGTAAGGAGTTAATAGCTTTCGATAGTTGAATAGCTGAAGTGCCAAGCAAGTGCCAGGTGAGCCATGGATTGCAGAAGCACTGTCCGGAAGTTAGAGTCAGAACATGTCTTAGGATGGTTTCTATTGGCCTCCACAAAGAGGGGCCCATTGGCTTTCACCTCAATCAAGCAGATGATTTCCCAGGTTTTACTGAGAAGTTTCAACTACATCAGTCCTGGAAATGCAGAATGGTGGCAAATCCAAGCCAACTCAGAATACTGTGAAATCAGTTGATTGGGACTTACCACATTTACCAATTTACCACATTTACCAATTTACCACATTTACCACATTTACCAATTTACCACATTTACCAATTTACCACATTTACCAATTCTACCACATTTGCCAAAAAGAAGAAAGAGAAACCAGAGGAATCAGGGTGTAGCTGAGTGCTAGTGCACGTGCCTTGCATGTGGGAGACCCTGGGTTTGATCCCTGGTACCCAAAAAGCAAAGGGAAAGAGAAAAGATGCTAGAAAAGCAGCCGGTGAATGAAGGCAGGAAAGGAGAGCTGAGCTTTAGACTGTAAGCAGCTACTTAAGACAATGTAAAGAACAGATTCAGCCAGGCCCCAGGAAGCACGTCGGCAGGCAATCACTCTGCAGCTCTCCGGCCAGAATATTTACTTCTTTGCACGCCATCTCTAAATCAGCTCCCTAGGACCTGCCAAGCAGGGGAGACGCCTCCGTCAGATGCTCCCTGAATACAAAGCATGAGCTGGGCTGCACAAGCCCGAGGAAAGGGGCAGCACTTCAGTCCTGCCCCAAAGACGATGTTGGCCCCCTACAAGTGCCTGAGAAACGGGCTTAGTGCCTCCAGGGTGGGGAAATTACTGGTGAAAGTGAACATTCGGTCCTGGCTCCTGTTGTCGGGAAGAGAACCGCCAGGGACAGATGAGATGGGACCTGGATGCTCAGCACCAGCTCTGCCTGCAACAGTTATTGACAAATCCAGCAAATTAATCAGTTCAGCGTGCTGATTTGATGATAAGGGAAGCTGTCACTCTCCCCACTGAGATTGGCATGCTTCAAGCCGTTGGTATAATGGCTGTCTGTTCAAGAACCCCCAGATCTGTCCCCGAATCTGGGCAGGCACATCTGATAGTTACATCAAGCTTAAAAGTGAGATGCTTGGGAGGAGCCGGTCCAGATGGACACAGATGTTCTCAGACAAAAATAAGATTCTTTTACAAAATTATCTGGTGCTGTTGAACAGATGCCACATTCAACAAAGGAACGCTTTCCGGGGCACGTGTTGGTTTTGGAGAAAGGGCTGGGCTGTCTGGGAGCAGGGCTTCTCCAACATCCAAAGAGCCATTGTGGGCTTGTGAGTGCCACCGTGACAGTATCCAACAGGGAAAGCGCATCTTTCCTCCTGAACCTTCTCTGAGCATGTGTGCAGTACAGGAAGTGGGTTCTTTTCCAGTTGCAGTCATTCAGACCCCTTCAGGGATCCCAGAAGTCTAAAGAAACAGGTCAGCCACACCCAGGTCCTCCTGCCATTGTTGATGACTCCTGACAGTGCTTGGGGGACCATATGAGATGCTGGGGATTGAACCTGAGTCAGCTATGTGCAGGGCAAAGGCCCTCCTGGCTATATTATAACTCTAGGTCCCCATTGCTTATTTCTGACCTAATATTACAGGTAGACACAGCATGTAGAAATGTATTCAGTGGCCCCAGGACACAAGTCAGTCACCACTCCCTGCCATCAGTGTGAATAGTCCGGAAGGGAATGAAGCCTGGCTACGTCATCTCTAGCTGTGATGCAGTCAGCACATGGAAAAAGGGGGCACAGTATTCAGGATAGACAGTTGGCAAAGTAAAACCTGGCAAAGTAAAACCTGGGAGCCAAATCTGACCTGCCACCTGCCTTTGAAATTAAGGTGATTTTCAGCAGGATGCATTATTCCTTCATTAAAAGTTGAAAATCTCACCCTGTGTGACAACCTGGATAAAGCCCGACTGTTGCGCTACTGGAACAAGCCGGTATCAGAAAGGCAACACTTGTGAGAGCTCAGTTCTTTGAGAATTTGGAAAAGGCCACA
This sequence comes from Cryptotis parvus, assembly GCA_021461705.1. NCBI lineage: Eukaryota > Metazoa > Chordata > Mammalia > Eulipotyphla > Soricidae > Cryptotis > Cryptotis parvus. The sequence goes on from JAJIBD010021133.1 coordinate 108,942, forward strand.
TGTGTGGAACTGGAGTGTAGAAGGGCGGGGCCTGGGCTGGGCCTGGCGGAATGGGGCGGTGTGGCGGCCCAGGGTCCATAGTGCTGTAAGCTATGCCATGAGCAAGTTCTGCAGTCGCCGTCCAGCACGCGGGGTCTCGGACGCGAGATCCCATACCATGTCCTTAAGTGTCCTCGGCACACACCCTCCCCGCGGTAACAGGTGAGCAGATAGCTGTGTGAGCTGGCTGGTTGGCGTTGTGGCTTCACAGCGCTGACACATGCAGAAAGCATCACCTTGTACGCCTCAGATAGGTACATTTCTGTGTGCCAGTTTTACTCAGTAAAGCTGTAAATAAACCCTGGAGGATTCCAGCTCCAGCTAAAAACAGTTGGTCAGCACACAGCCAGGCCCACCTGGTGGGGAGCATTTGCCTTACACCAGCAGAGGGGGCAAAGGTGACAGGACCCAAAGCCGGTCAGGTGGAGTCTAGCACACACTGACCATCTGGACAGGACCCTGCCCCTCCAAAACAGACCCAACCCCATCGTATTGTAAGGTTTCCTTCACCAATGCATCTGCGGCTCATCTTCAACTACGATTTATCAAGTTCCACCTTTTGCCTTTAACCCAATCCATTATTCTATTTCTCCTATAGGGAGGTTCAAAGACAAGCAGGCTGCTGGCCTTCATAACGCTGGTGAACGAAGTTCTTTGTACCGGTGCAGTGAATGAACTTGGCTTTGTGCTTCTGGCTGCCACAATGGGGAAGGTCATTATACGCAATCAATGATGTCTTGCTAGACGGGCAAGCTCTGTGACAGTGGCTTGAGCGGCACCGTGTCATTGACCCCAAGCCCCAGTAGCAGGCAAAAGTCATTATCCCCATTTCGCAGATGAGAAAGCTTCATCAGAGACTGATGGAGTCTTGAGTTACTGAAGTCAAGTTCACACCTTCCCAGAGGAGGACCAGAGCTGGTGTTTCCCTTAGCGTCCATTTGCTCTGCCTTGTTATGACCTGGCTGGACAGAGGGAACACAGAGGACCAATCAGTCAGTGGTGGAGGTGGAAATGGCCTCTGTTGTCTGTTGAGTCGGTACACAGACCTGAGGGCACTCTGACTCATGGCTTTAGGAAATGAAAGGGGGATGGGTGTGAGATTCTCCGTGCTGCACTGTGCTGGGCTACTGGGGCCGCTGCCCTTGTTTTGACCTCAGGCTCAGACTCTTGGTGCATTTCAGCCTCTCTTTAACCCCCAAACAAAGCACCTGAATGTCCATTTCTGTTTGTTTTTTGTCTCTAAGGGCACCAAAATGGCTTGAGCAGCAGATAAGTTTTAGTTGACAAAGCACTGTTCTACCCAAAAAGGCCCACTCGGCCCCATGAGGCCATTGTTGGGTAAATCAATCCCACGGAGTTGGATTGTGGCATCTGTTACATCGTTGTCAGCTCTCTTGGGTCCACAGGGGAATACTTCCCCCTCACCTCCCAGGTTATTTTTTCCAGAGGAAAGGAGTGTTAATCAAGGCTGTAAAGGGCTCTTCAGCTAAAAGACAGTCTACTCTGAGTGTCATCTGTCCATTTCTAGAATACCACTTTCCAACATGAAATTTACTTATTTACTTTGTTAGATTTTTTTTTTTTTTTGGTATTTATCGTCTTCATGAAGGAGCTGAAGTGACCCATGGAGAAACATCAACTGTAGCACATGAGGATGTCCAGGGTTTGCTTCCTCAGGGGGACAGGACCCCTTGGACTAGAAGAGTACAAGTAGCAATTTTCTCGAAAGTTGCCCAGGAACTTTCTAGAATTGTTTTGTACAATAGGATATTGTCTTGAACATGTGGCTACTGAGTACTTGACATGTGGGAAGTCCAAACAGACAAATCTCAAAAAACCTAGTATAGAAAAGGAATATAGTCTTTGAAATGCTGATATTTTGCATATGTTGGTTCAATAAATAGTTTATAGATTTAGCAACACTCATTTTTTACTGGGGCCATAGGGATAGTCCAGCAGGGAAGGCGTTTGCCTTGCATGCAGCCTACCTGGGTTTGATCCCCAGCATCCATCTGGTCCCCCAAGCACTGCCAGGAGTAATTCCTGAGTGCAGAGACAGGAATAACCCCTGAGCATCGCCAGGTATGACCCCTCAAAAAATAAAAATAAAGTGACTTAAAATTTTTTCTTTCTCTTTATTTGGTTACTATTTGTTTTGGTGCCACACCTGGCAGTGCCCATACCCCTGGTTTTGCACTAAGGGATCACTTCTGGTGGGGCTTGGGGACCTAGATGTGCACATGTTGTCTGAGATTGAACCCCAGTATCCATGTGCAACGCCAAGTGCCTCATCCACCATACAATCTCTCTGGCCTGTATTTCTCTCTTTTTATTGGGAGTACAGGACAAAGCTATTGTCTTCTGGACTGGTTTGGGTCAGGTGAGGCTAAGATCTGCTCAGTCCTATTGCTGGAAACTGTTGGGATAGAGCCAACACAAGGTCGGGACCAAGCTGGGACATCATGTCCAAGGAGCCCCAGGACCTACACTTAGGTGACACAACTGGTCACTGTATTGTGTAAGCTGGCTGGAGACAGGATAGGCGACGTCTCTTACTTGCTCTGGAAAGCATTTAAGGTTGCACCTGACTTTGATGTCTTAAGTCCTAAGAGCTTGGGCTAACGGATACACCCAGTTGTGAGTGTTGAGGCCAGAATAAGGAAGAGAAAGCCTGGCTGCGAGGACCTGGGTGAGTAGCACAGATTCCACCCCTCAGAGAGAGTGTTTCCTGGAAGGTCAAACTTTTAGAATTCCTTAGAATTGGAGTTCTAAGTTCTTAGTGCTTAGCTTCTTGAACTGTGGGGTCGTATGTGTAAATGAATGTGGGAGTTGTGAAATTTTTATTTCAAAAAATTGCTTAGGACTAGTTATCAGTAAATGTTTGATTTGTGTACCTATTTTACATACCTGGGGCTGTGTGTCCATTTTATGTATACCTGGAGTTCTCTAGTGAAATGGATTGTGCTTAGGAAAAGGTTACAGTCTAAAGTATTTGTCCTCCCTCCTTTTTTTTCACAAATACTTTAAGTTGCATTGTTGAGACCTTTTTTATTTTTAATTTAATTTTATTTTGCTTTCTGGGGGGTTGCTCCTAGTTTTCCGGCACTCAGGAATTACTCCTGGCAGTGCTGGGGGATCATAAGGGAAGCCAGGGATCATGTGGAAGGCAAAAGCCTACCCATTATCCTGTTGCTCTGGTCCCTGTTGGAATTTGTTTTAAAAGAATGATCTGCATTTTGGATTTGATTCTTTGTTTCCCTTACATATCATTTAACATGATATGTTGGCAAGCCCCGGCAAGCTGCTTGTGTAGTATTTGATATGCCAAATACCAGTAACATTTATATTAGGTCATTCCCGTGACCTAATATAATGGTTTGGGGCTCTTTATGTTCCTGGAGCAAGCAGATTCCTTTGGGCTCTACTGGCATGGGATGGGACATATGGAGATGTTACTGGTGCCCACTCTAGCAAATAGATGATTAACGGGAAGAGAGTGATACTGATAGTGATAGAACTGGGATCCTCAGATGATAAGAAGCCCTTGAAAGCAACGTATAGGATAAAAGGGGCTTCCTATCTTCTGTGCCTTTCCAACAGAACCAGAAGGAAAAGAGGAGATGTGGTCTCCTGAACAGGGAGCAGTTGCATCACTAGCTTTACCTTATTCCTATGACACCCTGCCTCTTTGACATCGCACACCCTTCCCTGGAAGCCAGGATTTTCAGCAGATCTTTTCCTCTCTGACTCTCAACTGGGTTCAGCCAAAGGGGAGCCGGAGATAAGAAAGAGCGAGAAATTATTCTTCTGACTCCTTCCTTCCAGGTCATGAAGTTCCAATCATAGCACTTGGAAAATGCATTTCTCCTTCCAGGTACCATATCCCTCCTTTGATCTTTTCAGTCTAGCAATAATAATATTCACCCTTTCTATCAGTCCAAAATTTCAAACCTTGGGATTTACCTATATCTTACCCTCTCCTTGATGAATCTATTTTTCAGTAAGATCTCCAAGGTAACTGTGATGGTTTTTTCTCTTTAAGGACTCAGACTTAATGGCACTAATGACACACCTATGGTTTCCCTTTAGCCAGGTTCTTGGTCACAGTTATCAAGCAGGATATTAAGTGATCAGAGAATAGAGATGTTACTAGTGTGCCAGGCCATGAAAAGAGTTGTGACTCAAGTTTTTGAGCCACGTATGGTATTGCCTCCCAGTTGATGGCCACTTGACTTTTGACCCGGATGATGGAGAGTCAGGGAGTGTCCAGATCTTGACTCTAGTATTGTCATCTACAATGTTTGTCCGAAAGTCATACTCTCATTTGGGGTCTCTAGCAGGTTCCATAGTTCTAGAATCCTGTTCCCAATACCTGCTTGCATCGGGAGTTCTATTGAATGAGATCCTTGGTGGTGTCACAGATGCTGAGCTAGCAGAATTATGCAGAGTGTGTTGACTGCAGCGAGTGGCCAACTTACTTGACTCTGTCGGAGCAATATTGGAAGGTTGGAGAAGTTTGACTTGGGCATGTGTAACTCACCATTCTTGGTCCTGCCATTATTTCATTTGTCAACTCTTCTTCAATCTCTTGGGTCAATTGGTCTGGCATTCCCAAACATCACTTGATCACTTGACATCCCATTATTTGTCGATTTGCTCAAGCGGGCACCAGTAATATTTCCATTTGACCCTATCATGTGCCAGTGTAGCCCAATGGCATCTGGTTGCTTCAGGAATACAAAGAGCCTCAAACATTTCCAAACATAATGTTTGGGGAGAAATTTTCCACACATAATGTTTATATATATTACTTAAAGATTTTTGGCCAAATAATTGCAACCTAGATTGTTTTCTTAAACTTATGTTTTTAAAAACACCTATGTTGTGTATGTGAGAAGCTACTGATTTGGTAACTGAATTAACGGCGTGCCTTTTACGCATACTTAAAGGTGCATAATGAGGACGATTCAAAAATAAAACCCTGTGTCAGCGAAATCTTCCCCTACCCTTGGCTCCACGGGAGTTGGTCTGGTGGGTTTGGACTGTGCCATTCTGTAGGCCTTTTTTGTGAAGATGGACCATTGTGTCTGTACAGACAGCAGTCAGTTGTCAGAGGAGCTCTCAAGCACCTGAAAGGTGGCAGATGCCACTCTGAAATGGAATGTTCGGTGTATGTCATTGAAACTCTTGTGTTCACATTTGAATAGCTGCGTGTGGCGAATGCTCCCTACCCGTTGGGACTGCCAGCACCAGAGAACTGCATTTAAAAATAGTCCAGCAGAAGATGAGCGTCCTGCTGCATCCTGTAGGAGCAGTTTTCATCAATTTTTCCTTCTGGATTCCTGCGGAGGCAGGGAGGAATGTCTTAGTCTGGTGTGGCGGCATTTCCATTGTATCTTTAAATACACAAACAATGAAGCCTCTGCTGTTATTTACAGAGAGAGAGAACTGTAAGTGAGCACATTGTCACCAGACCCAAGCACATCAAGATTTAAAAGGTCGACATTTCCTTTTTCCCCTTCTCTCTTCTCTTTTAAACACATCCAGTCCTCCTCATTAACCAGATATCTTTATTCTCTAAATATTTACCACCCAAACGAAATTTACGGTTTAATTTGCTGTATAAAATCATTTATTGACTGATAAACCTCATTACTAAGCTCTAGTTCAACCCCTGCTTCTCCGACAGTTTTAATTCTTGTAGCAGCAGGCTACAGGGAGAGAAAAACAATTCTGTCAAATTAACGGGGGGGTCTAAATTATTCAAATACACTAAATCCATGCAGAACCCTTTCCCTTGCTCATAATTTCTCTTTCAGAGCCAACAATTAACAGGCAATATTCTAACTTAAACAATGACAGCCATTCTATAAGAATTCTGGGAACTGGGAGACTTCTGCCTTCCCATGTGTCCTGCTCCTGGGACCCCTGAGAGTCACCTCAGCAGGAAACCCCAGGAAAGGGCTAGGTTCCTTCTCCCTGACACCTCTCCCTCCAAAGCATGCCATGCTCTGTCCCTCTCCTGACACCCAGCTCAGAGGCAGCACTTGCTTTTTCCTGAATATCGAGATGTGGGGTCATGGCAGATTTCTAGCATTTAAACCAGATGAGCGCCAGCCTGCAATTAATCATACTTGCACTTTTCTGCCTGCGTTTATATTGTGTGTGTTGGGGGGGGGGGGGTAGCACTTTCAGTTTTTTCTACCTGAAAAATGCAACCAAACTAATTACTGAGTTGCTGATTCAGAAGGCAGAGCCATATTGTTGAGACTGCAAAGCGGAAAACGCCCTAAGCTGAGGCCCAATGGCCAGCCAGCTTCCAACTGAGAAAGGGAAACTTGCCCCACTGTGCTGGTCCTCCACCAGGAACTGCATCATGATGGCTCGGCATGTTGAGAGAGAGAGAGAGAGAGAGTGTGTGTGTGTGTGTGTGTGTGTGTGTGTGTGTGTGAGTGTGTGTGTGAGTGTGTGAGATAATTTGCCACATGGTCCCCTAATAGCGATGGGTCCCTGGGCATGACACCCAATGTCACAATCCTTAAGCAGAACAAAGAAAATTTAAATGTTGATCTTGACAGTTCATGCATTCATTCATTCTTTTATCAAATATTTATCGAGTGTCAACTCTCTGCCGAGCTCGCAGTACACGGCAGCATCACGGCGCTGGATTTGGGACGCAGCACCAAAGTGTGACACTTAGTCAAGAATGGTGCCTCGTGCCTGCCTTTCAGTTCAGGTACAGACCTGAGAAAAACTCTGAGGTCTGTTCAAAAAAAAGCAGATTAATTGGGCACATCTCGCACAGAGTCTATCAGAATTCCTGAGGTGAGCCCCTGATCTGCATCCTGACACAGCGCCTGGAGGTGATTCTTCCCGGGAGATCTCGCGAGCTGAGAGACTCGCCTGTAAAACCCAGCAGCCAGAAATGCCAGCCTAGAATGGACAGAGGCTTCACCCAGAGGATTCTGGTCCAGGGCACCACTGGGACCCCATGTGGAGAGGGCGCTCAGCTGAGGAATTGGGGAGCCTGGAGTATGAGGGGGCTGTTTGCATAAACATATGGGGTATCTTTGTGCAAACAGCCATGACTCTTACCTCCAAGGTCCCAGAAGGTCTTCTGATTTCTTTCACTTTTTTTTATTTTTATTTTTTTTTGCTTTTTGGATCACACCCGGCGATGCTCAGGGGTTTCTCCTGGCTCTGCACTCAGGAATTACTGCTGGCAGTGCTCGGGGACCATATGGGATGCCGGGGATCGAACCCGGGCCAGCACAGGCTGGCCGAGTGCAAGGCAAACACCCTACCTGCTGGGCTATCGCTTCAGCCCCTATTTTTTATATTTTTCACAGTTTTGTGTGTTTTTCGTTGTTAATCTTTCCATTCTAGAATAATTCTAATTCATGGACAAGGATCATACCGACATCACACCCGCAGGAAGTCACAGCCTGCGTCCCCCTTCTCCCTCACATCTAAGGTATGACTGCCCAATTCAGGAACCTTCATACGTCACTCAGGTTTCTGTCACTTCCAGCTCACCCTCCTTTCCTCACCTGGAGCCTCATTATGTTCAGGCATCCTGTTCCCTCAGCCAACCAGGTGGTGAGAATTTCTCAGATTCTGCTCCGTGTTTTCCTTGACCTTAACCCAACCCTTCAGGGGCTCTACCACAACATCCCCCATTGGGATTTGGCCAGTGATGGTTGTTTCACGATTAGACTGCAGTGCTGGGACCTGGGGCAGAAGCGTTCAGCACACAAGTGCCTGAGCATCGCATCAGGAACCATCCAAGTCTGTGTCTCAAGTGACTTCTCACTGCTGGTGTTGACTGTGAGCCGCTCCTGCACCTAACCAGGAAGTCACCAAGGGCAAGTGTACTTGTACTTAAGGGGTGGGGTGTTCTTTCTTCATCTCCTGAGTGGTAGAGTAGTGATCCTTTGAAATCTCCCCTCAGGGGTGTTTGCCTGCCTGCCTGCCTGCCTGCCTGCCTGCCTGCCTGCCTGCCTGCCTGCCTGCCTGCCTGCCTGCCTGCCTGCCTGCCTGCCTGCCTGCCTGCCTGCCTGCCTGCCTGCCTGCCTGCCTGCCTGCCTGCCTTCCTTCCTTCCTTCCTTCCTTCCTTCCTTCCTTCCTTCCTTCCTTCCTTCCTTCCTTCCTTCCTTCCTTCCTTCCTTCCCCTCCCTCCCTCCCTCCTCTCCTCCCTCCCTCCCTCCCTCCCTCCTTCCCTTCCTTCCCGCCTTCCTTCCGTCAGTACAAACTGATGGTTATTTATGGGTTTTACCCAAAATGATGTTACTTATTTTGCTTGTTCAAGTGGTCAGACTGTCGTTATTGGGGGTGCTGTGGCCCCTGGTTCCTGTGCTGGGCCCACATGACTTTGTTTTTTGAGCGTGTACTCAGTTCCTGGTGCTAGCTGAAGAGAGAAAGGTAGTTCTGGCTCGTCCTGTATATTCCTGTCCTAACCCAAGAGTCAGAGATTTCCCCAAGGACATTAGTTTCTTTTCTTGGGAAAGGAATTTAGGTAATTTCTTAAGTGAAAAAAAGGGTGTCGTATGCATTATTTATTGTGGTGAGCCCATGCTTTTAGGTCCTTGTAGACCTGGGAAATGCATGTATTCCTGTTCTACATTTCTGCCTAAACAATCCTATAGCTTTATCCAGCTCTTATCTGTATATCCATCGATCTCAGTTCTGTTCCTCACACACCTCATCTTACTGATGTCCAACTCTAACCCAAACCATGTAGACCATCCCGCCTTCTCCCACCCACTTGCACAGTATGAGCCCTGGCTCTCACTTCTGCCACACTCTTCCAATCTGTTCACTCTCAGTGTACATGTTACAGCTGCTTCCTTGTCTCACTGGCTTCATGGAGCCCAGAGAGGAGCCAGATACCGGCATGCATTTAGCAGCAGGCAGGGTGGCCAATCAGGAAGGCATGTGCTGTTCCAGCCAGGAGATTTTGCCTGCAAAGGTTCTTCTCATCCTTTCTCTCATCTCTGGCTCTGCCAAGCCCTTTGAGAGGATCTGCTGCAAGGATTCCAAAGCCTCCAGCTTACTCAGAACTGAATACTGATTCCTGCGCACCCCACAGAGCTCCGGGGAGAGGGGCATGAGGGTGCCAAGTGGGAAACCTATTTGATCCTTTTTATATGTAAATGTGACTTTAAGTAATATTTTGTAATGACCTGCATTTCTGTTAGGAAGTATCTCTTGATGGTTTATCTTTCTCTCTGTAATTACAACAGCCTAGTGATCATGTTAATTAATGCCAAAGAGGGTTTTCAGCACCTCATTAGAGGTTTTCCCTTTTTTAGGACACTGAGCTTTTGTGCACAGCCAGGGGCAGAGCAGGGCATTTTCTGGGGAGGGGGTAGAAATACATCTTTTGATCCTCCACCTCTCCCTTAGCCTTTGTGTTATCACTCCAGGTCTCTTCTTCCCTTCATCAGAGCCCTCTACACTTGCTCATTTTCCCTTAGACAGTTGTTTCTTGTTACTACGAAAGGATGTGTTGAGACAGTTCAACTGTCACCAGAAGGCTATTCTCGAGGCCTTTGCTGCTGGAACAATTGTTTCATTTTACGCTGTGATTCAAACCTCCTGGCCTGCAAGTTTCAGGGAAGCATCTCTCTGCCCCACATTCCCTCAGAAGCACCGGAAGCTGATGAGAACCAGAGTCAGTTCTGCTGCTGACTGATTTGCCGCCTTAAAATCACCACGATTGAGGGAAGGAGGATAATGTGACGGAATACAGCTTTATCGCTCCTATCCCTGGGATTGGCAAAGTTTAGCTTGATGGTCAATTTCTGCTTCCTTCTTGTTCTTGTAAATAAAGTTTATTGGCACACACTGATGCCTTTTATGCACATGTTCTCTTTGGCTGAGGTGTCATCTGCTTTAAATGGTTGAAGAAAATGCACATGACCCACAAAGCCTTAAATAGTCCTCTGGCCCTGGGAGTGTGATGGCCCCTGCTTTGTTTCATTGTTGGAGATACCAAACCTTCATTCTAATTTGAAGGAATCAGAAAAACTCAGCAGCGGGAAAACTTGCTTCATTTTCTTTGACTCTTTTCATTCAAACATATTTGATCTTACAGTGTTGCTGAGTTGGGCTGTGTAGTCCATGCAAGGATGCTAGACACAGAAATGAATGGAGAGTCAGATAGATGACCACTGATCTTGGTTCTGAAGGATGGCAAGGGATCAGAAATGTAGCAGGTGAGTGCGGAAAGAACACTTCGCTCCAGCCCACAGCCGTCCTTCCTGTCTCCTTAGGAATATAAACGTGATGGTCTTCACTCTTGTGACTATATTCCATGGAAGAAGGGACTGTGGCAAGTGATTCATTTACTAATAAATTAAGCTTAAGAGAGGAATATTGTCCATTTTCTGCAGCAGGTAGCTGAAGAAGAAGTCACAAAGACTCAACACACAAGGATGTTGTTGTTGTTATGGGGCCACACCCAACAGTACTCAGGGATATGCTGGACTTGTTGCTGAGGAGTTTCTTGTAATTTGCTGATGCTCAAGGGATCATCTGTAGTGCCAGGGATTGAACCAGTGGAGCATGCGCTCAGCCTGTCTCTACCATCCTGCCCCACATAAAGCATCGATGCATCAATCCTGTCTTTGAAGATAGCAGGAACCATGTCCTAGGACAAGACATCCTAGGACAAGACAGAGCATCACTAAAAGCTATAGTTAACCCCACTGATAACCAGTAGGGGACTGGAGTACCCTCCTATGTGATAATCCTCACCAATCAATATGGTGCCTTTGAAATTCACTTTATGCCAGATTTATAACCAGGCTCAGTTCTTGTTGACAATAGGATTCCATCCTCCAAATTGACAGTATTAGGGCACGTAAATAATGTCATGCGGTGATGAGAATTTTTGTCAAGAGTACTTTTGAGCCCTGAAATCATAAGACTATGAGATTATTATTTTTCCATCCTTACAGAAATTCTGATAACAAATCAAATGTAGAAGAAACAGAATAGGTAGGAACCCAGATTCCTCACCTAGCCAGCTACAAAGTCAATAGTAAAGTTAGAGTTTAATTTTCATTAATTCGTTCCCTTTGCTTTCATTACTTCACATTTGGTTTCTGTAATCCGCAGTTAAAAATAACTCCCCATTAGTACCCATGGTAAAATGGCGGAGGTGTGAATCCCATAGCATTCTCCAAGGCCAAGTTAACTTTTTCCTGTTGGTGAAACCTCAAAGCCACACCAGACATCTGTCAGTCAGGGGTGCTCCAGCAGGCATCACTCCACTAAGCCCTGTCGGCCTTGGATGGACTGTTGCTGTCATTGTGTTGATAAGGTTAGGGTGGGCTGAGGACAGGAGGTCCCAAGACCAGCTAATCCTTGAGGCATTCCTGGGCAGTTCCTTGACGCAGAGCCACCATCATGTTCTCATAGATGCTCAGCTCTTTGTATCAGCATAAGACAGACTGAAAATCATTTGGTGCCTTTTAACACATATTTTTGCTTCTACCTTTTTATAAAGCACTGCTTTACAAGGCCGTTCATAATACAGTTGTTTGGGCTTTTGGTGTTTCTACATCAATACACCGCCATTGTGACCTTTCTGCCACCATTGTCCCTCGTGCCCACCCCCCCACCCAAGCTTGTCCCCTTGGTCACTTGATCACTTGTATCCCATTATTCATCGATTTGCTCGAGCGGGCGCCAGTAACATTTCCATTGGACTCTATCACGTGCCAATGTAGCCCAATGGCATCTGGTTGATTCAGGAATATGAAGAGCCTCAAACCGTTCCTTCAGAGTCTTGGCAAAGAAACCTCTTTGTCCCCTTTATAGACACAAAATCATTTATTCTTTATTACTTATTACAGAAAATGGTAATATAGTTATCAAAAATTTAGTAAAAAATTGTGAAAATTGTTATATCTCACAATCACTTGTATCACCTGTCTTCCCGTTGTTCATTGATTTGCTCGAGTGGGGCGCCATTCACATCTCCATATGTCCTGTCACATGTTAGTGTAGCCCAGGGCATCTGCTCGCTCCAGGAACATAAAGAGCCTCAAACCATTCCATCAGGTCATGGGAATGAGGTCTATAATTGTTACTGGTATTTGGCATATCAAATATGACACAGGTAGCTTGCCAGGCTCTGCTGTGCAGGTGGGATACTCTCATAGTCACCCCTAACCTTGAGCATTTATTGATGAACCATGTGGCTGCAAAGCGACCATGCAAGCTGGGCTTGTGATCAGCTCTAATAGGGTCCTTAAAGTCATTGTTTGAAGTATTGAGCTGATTGTTGCAAGTGAGTCTTCTGTGTTAACTGTTTTTACTTTTCCATCTAATTTGCTGTGCTCCTCCTGGGCTGTGAGTATTATGGAATTGGAGGTGCCACATATGATGCTGTGTACTCCAGGAGCTCCAGGAAACTGGGATGATTCCTCCCCTTGCCAGAGTCTCATGATACCCAAAGGCTCTGTGGGCATACAACTCTTTGCTTTATTAATTATCTTCATCCACAATTCAGGATGAGGAAGAGAGGAGGTGAGAGGAGGTGAGACAAGCCTTGCTATTTATTCTTTCCAAACTGACCAGTCCAATACGTTGCTTCTTTCCATGGGTCACTGAGAGCAGAGATAAAAGAGACAAGACACAGGTGTGGCCTCGTAGCTAAGTTCATTCCAAATAGAAGGAAATGTCATGTGTTAAGAAACATTCCTACCTAAAAAGGACAGATATAGAATGACTGTATTTATCTGCGGGATTTAAAAAAAAATGGCATACAACCTAGAACTGAGCATTAAATGGAGGCAAAAGGATACACATGACAACCCTTTAATGTATGTTCTGTAATCCATAGTCTAGAGGGGAAGGAAAAGAGAAAGAGACAGAAAGGGAAGGAAATAAAGAACCTGCCATGGAGGGGTCTAGGGAGGGGGGGAGGGAACCGGGACGTTGGTGGTAGGAGATGGGCACTGGTGGCGGGATGGGTGCTGGAACACTGTATGACCAAAACCCAAATATGAACTTTTTTAATTGTATATCTTTGTAATTGTAAAAATAAAAAAATTAAAAAAAAAATAAAAATAAAAAAAAGAAACTGTTAAAAAATAAAAAATTAAAAAATGGCATGATTCCAAGACCAGGCAAAACATGGATCAGGAGGTCTTGTCAGTGGGTGGAATCTACTGCAAGTGTGTGGGGGTCAGAGGTTAGACAAGACAGAGAAAGGAACAGTGTGCTAATAATCCTTTGAAATGATAATACCAGCCTAGAACTGAGCATTAAATATAGGCAAAGGGATATACATGATAACCTCTAAATGTATGTATTGCAAGCTACAATGTGTAAGAGAAGGGAGAGAGAGAAGGGTGAGAGAGTGAAGAGAGAGAGGGGGGAGAGAGAGAGGGAGGCAAAAGTACCTGCCATAGAAGCAGGCTGGGGGAGGGGGAGGGAATCAGGAGACATTGGTCGAAGAAATGGGCACTGGTGGAGGGATGGGTGCTGAAACACTGTATGACTGAAACCCAAACATGAACATCTTTGTAACTTTGTATTTCATGGTGGCACAATTAAAAAAAAATCCTTCCTCACTAGAAGCCTTGTACACGTTTACACGTGTCCTGGCCTGGATTGTCAGCCATGAACAGAGCATGTACCCTGGGATGTGCAACCAGGAGGCAGAGCCCCGGCAGTGTCCAGAGAACCTTCGAGAACAGAGCTACGCTCGGTCTACTTTCCTCCTCTCTTAAGCCTCTTTGCTCCCTGCAGTTAACAAAGGAACCTAGAGAGGGTCTTTCCATCCTTCCAGCATGGAAATTGATGGGGCCCTCTCAGCTTCAAGTGACTTTAATCTCCATGCCATAGGTCAAAAAAAATTTAAATAGCCACTTTCAGATTTGATGAGAGTAAAAGCAAAATAAACGACTCCAGGCAAAACATTGGCAATCACTCCCAAATCCTCCTCACTAGGTGCTAAGCAGAAGGGAAAGTGTTCAGGGCAGATGTTCCCTCGAGCCTGAAGACCCAGAGTGTGATCTGGGGCCAAGCAGGCATCAGTTAGAAACAGAATCTGGGGTCCTCCCACCTGAACTGCTAAATCAGAATCTGCATTAACACAAGGACCCAAGGACCCAAGTGTGTGCTCTGTGCGATCTGAGACTCATTCCGTGGAGCCCCTGCCCAGGGGAACAGGGACCCCTCAGCTGTGAACACTGGAACTTTTCAATTTCTTCCTCCAGAAAAACCATCAAACCTGTGCTGTGATGAGAGAGGTTGGTGGGCAGTGTGCACTGAGGGTCTCGGTGGGTGTCGGTAGCCTCTTGCCTCTTTCTTTAGAACTGAACAAATACTTTTGTTCGGTTGCCGTCTGTTTGTGTGGAGGGTGTGTTCCATGCTGGTCACTACCCAAGTCTCAGGACAAACTGGTATAAAGGCCGACACTGTCACCATGCTCATGAGATGTACAATCTTTTGGGGAAACTTTGTATTAATTTTATATTCGCTGGCAGTCATAAGGAGGAAGGGGTCAAAGGGTGTAAGGACGGAAGACTCAGTTACCTGGAGAGGAGTGGAATGAACTCAGGGCATTTCAGGGCAGGAGCTGGACAGGTCCTGAGAAGTGCGGATAGGCAAGGCACCAGTGGCCGTGGTCCCAGGACCATTTGTTTCTGAATCAAGGATTTCCAAATCATGACTGTACCTTCCCAGGAGCAGAGTGGAGACAAGATCCCACTACCCGAAACTACCTACCTTAGAAAATAAAAGGATTTTAATCTGCTGTGAAATGTTTGCTGGGCCAGCACAGGGAGACATAGTCTAAAGCATATCCTCATATAGGGGAGATTCAGTTTTGATTCCTAGCACCACAGGGTCCCCCGAGCACCTTCTGGAGTAAGGATTGAGCCAGGAGCAGCTTTAAATAATGCCAAGTCTGTGCCCTCCTATGCCCCCTGCACATCCCCCCAATAAATTGTCTAACCAATGTGAGTAGATGATTTTAGAGTCTTTTAAAAAATAGCTGAATAAGGTGATTCCATCAGGGCAGTGACTTACACACCATCCCTCATCAAATGAAACACATGCAGAGTTTCATCAGAGCTCAGAACCTCAAGATTAATAGGGTGTAAGCTCACCTTGGGTATGCTGAATTGGCTGGATGAATTGAATCTAGGGGGCAGGCATGGGAGAGGGGCCCCTTGGAGAGTTGGATGTGGGCCTAGACAGTGGCCTTGGAATGGATTAGCAGAGAATATTCCAGGCCCAGCTGGGGAGATGAGATCACCAATTGGAACAGGTGTGTCTCAAAGGTAAAGCCAGTATGAGGGAGGTTTGAGAGACAGAGAGAGAGAGAAGAGAGAAGAGAGAAGAGAGTGAGAGAGAGAGAGAGAGAGAGCAAGAGAGCCAGCCACAGGACAGGAGCTGGGTGGAGACTTAGCGTAAGGACAATATCTGCCTCCAGAAACCTTGGCTGAAGCACAGACCTGAAATATCTATCTGACCAGGACATTGAGTTTGAGGGGCTGAGAAGATGGAGGAATGGTGGGCTGGAAGCGCGGAGGAGAACAGGTGAGGGAAAGAATGAACACAAAAACGCCCTAGTCCAGAAAGGCATGCAATAACTAAGAAACCAAAGAATCCTCATGTGAACATCCAGGTTGCACCTTGCATCGCTGTTGAGTAAGGCACCTCTTTGATCAATCCCAAATGAAACCCTTAGCCAGGGCTTGGGGCCTCATGGGGTTCATGCAAGCAAAAGCCTTCTTTTATGGAGATGGGTTCTTAGTTCACTGTTGTGGGTCATATTCAGAATGAACCAGACAGAACCACTGCAGAAACCCAGGAGTTCACTGTCTAATGTCAGTAAAGTGCTGCTTATGAGGTAAATGGCTTTTTCTGTCAAGAGAAAATACTAGAATTTATATTGGTGACTAAGTGCAAAATTGCATTCATCTGTGTTATGCTGATGAATCTCAGTTATATTTGAATAGTATAAGGGCAACTAATGGGAGATGTTGCTAGTTTTATTGTGAAGCCTAATTGATAAGGAAGAAAAGAGTTACAACCACTCTTTAAATCATCAAAACAACCCAGCAATGAACTTGAGCAAGAAATGGGCATTTTTCTGTCTGCATGTATAGAGGAAGGTTATCCTTCCTCTATACATAACATCCTTGAATCTCATGGTTACGGCAACCTGCTCTGCTGTAGAAAACTCTTCTGAAACTTGTACTCATTAATGATTTGGGAACTTGTCTGCATAATACTCTCACTGAGGACTAGTTCTCTTCACTAACAGTCTCCCTCTATAACAGGAATGAGCAAGAAATTTAAATATACTTCCCTTCTGGAAGTCAGGCTGTTTGTTCACACGGATAAATTGTTCACTGAAATTTACTGAGACATCAAAAGCAAGACTCTCATGGAATCCTGGAGCTAAGAAAGTTTTGCCAGTGTGGCAGGCCGAGAGGGCTCCCAGGCTACAACTGAGCAGCTTCTCCCGACCCCCACCATCCAATTTAATCCCTGTAGTTTGATCTTTATGAAAAGTCATTTTCATCTTGGTTTTGAGGTGGTCATAATTGAAAGGGAAATTTCTCCCCTGGAGAAAGTCTCCCCGAGACAGCTGTTTTTGACATTGATATTTCTCCCTGTTGGCCACAAGCCACAGGGAAGGGTCCCGCCATGGTAGATCATTAATTGTTCTTCAGGAGAAAGACACACAATGCTGAGAATGGAGGCAATTATGCAATTAAGTCATGCACACAATGATGCTTGTGCTCCAGTGAGCCACTGTATTAGTTGACAGTGGCTTTGACTAGACTCGCCCAGATAATTGCTTCAAGCCCACCGCCCTCCTACAAGACGTGTGTTACTTTAGTGAGTGTGCAATTGGAAGGGGGGAGGAAAAGAGGACCCTGAGCCCACCATCATTTTACGTAAAAGAGGTAGAGAGGGGAGCTAATGCCTTTTGTTTAAGTACAATTACACCTGTTCTTTTAGAAATTTTTCAGATGCTGAGACTAGACACCAGATAAAAATGGCTTATCCTAAAACTGAGTCCAGGAAACATGGGTCTGGGGATGGGAGAGTCAAAGAGGATGTAACTTCCCTGGGTGACCATGACATCTGTCAGGGGAGGCTGAGAACTGATAGAGAATTCCACTTTTGAGTCCGGCCCAAGGAGCTCAAAACAAACTCCTCTCTAGTCCATCTAGAGGCCCTCTGGAACACGAGAGCCCGCCAGGCCTATAGGGAAAGCCTCAGGCCAGAAAGTTGCTGGTGCTGGTCAGGGGAAGTCTCTTTTTTTTATGTTGTATATCTCCCTGTGCCCAGCCACTCACAAGGCGCCCAGGAGGGATGGCGGGTTCTAGCCCTGGCCCGCCACCCCAGCAGAGCCGCACAACAAGCCAGATGACCCCACCCCACTCCATCGGGCCGCCATTTTCCACAGCCGGACTTCCCTCTCGTCAGAACTCCACCCAGCAACAGCGTATCACAGCCCGTCTCATGCGGCCACACGTTTCATCTATAAATGCTATATTTAGAGGTGACTACAAGAATATGCCACCTGCATGGCAAGCCTGGCAAGCTGCCCTGTTTTATTTGATATGCCAAATACCAGTAACAATCATATTAGTTCATTCCCATGACCTAATATAATGCTTTGAGGCTCTTTATGTTCCTGGAGCGAATAGATGCCCTTGGGCTCTACTAGCATGAGACAGGACATATGGAGATATTACTGGTGTCCACTCTAGCAAATAGATGATCAACGGGAGGATAGGATAGTGATAGATAGTGTACATCAAGTAACTGGAAGACTTCCTTCAGTTTTTTTTTTTTAATTTTTTTATGAGTATTTTATTATACCACCGTGAAATATATAATTACAAAGATGTTCATATTTGGGTTTTGGTCATACAGTGTTCCAGCACCCATCCCTCCACCAGTGCCCATCTCCCACCACCAATGTCCCTGGTTCCCTCCCCTCCTGCCTCCATGGCAAGTTATTTATTTCTTTCCGGTCAGGGAAGTCTTGATGGCTGGGATTCAGAGAAAAACCCACAAGGAATATCAATGGGGCTCCCCCAAACTTCACTTTTGTCTGTAACTTTTCAGCCTAGTTGAGAAGCTCATGGGATTTGAGACTCTTCAGCTAAAAGAATCTCGTGGAATCTTACTTTAATGGTTTCTCTTATGAAACAAACTCTGAAATGCTGTCTGTTGCTATTTATTTTTTTTTAATTCACATATATCTTTGTTTGAAATGAAATGACTTCATTATACCTGGTCTTTATTTGATATGGCTTTCAGCAGCCTTTGGCTCAATGTGATTCAATTCTAACTAGACTGGTTTTGTTGGTAGACTACAAGCCAAGTAAAATCTGCAAGCATTTGCTTAACACTTATAGGTATTGTGATAATAAAAGGTAAATACTTCTAAACCACACATTGTGTTCCTTACTCTAAGCCAGCTCTTCTCCTGTGACTGTGGTATTGTTTGCAAATACAGTCAGTAAAGAAATGGAAAGAGAGCTAAAAGGGCTTATAGGATAGGAAACATGTTTTCTTTCTCTGTATCATGTTACGTTCTTAGAAAACTTGAGTGCTCAGAACTCAGAAATTGTCACTGAAACTACTTAACCATGGATTCTTTATTTTTCCAATTACAACTTCCTGTACAAATACTTGAGATTAAGTTTATCCAAATGTGATGTGCACAGAAAAATCGCCTGATCTTTCAGCTCTGTTAAATGAAGTCCACATGTGGAGTTAGGTGCCCAGAGAGTGTTAGGGGAGTAGCTCTGCATATCGTGCTTCCTAAGGGGAACTGTGTGGGTCTCCTCCACTGAGCCCTCCCACAATGCTTTGCTCCCCATAGAAACAGGGTGTTGTTTGTTCATTCCCTGTCCCGTATTTATCTGTTATATCCTCCTTCATGAATTTCTCAGAGCAGAGCTAGCGTCTCATTCATTTTTAAATTCTCTTACCTAGGATAGTGACTGGAACATAATCAGTGATCGCCACTTGCTTGTTGAATTAACTCAACTAAAAGTCATCCATATTCTAATGAAACCTGGCTAAAACAGCAACAAACATCAGCCAGCACCAAGTATCATAACAAGCGGTGAAAAACAAAACTTGCCCTTGAGACTGGGCACCAACCAAGAATGCCTGTTGTCAGCACCTCTCCTTAATGTCACCTTGCGGGTCCTGGCCAGTTCAATGGGGGAAGAAAAAGCAATTTGAAGGGATAAGGATAAGAGGAAATAAAGGTACAGTGATCATTAGAAGACATAATTGGGAAGTAGAAATCTAAGAGTTTATAAATAAATGATCACTTATTAAGTGAGTTTAACAAGGTTGCTAACTATAAAGTCAATCTGCAAAAAAAATCAATTGTATTTCTACGCACCAGAAACAAATAATTAGAAAATGAAGTTAGGGCAACTGGGGTACTTTAACAATACCATCATTCTACATGTGAATTTGTCGGGATACAGCTAACAAAACAAGTATTTCTTCTAATTTGAAAAGTATAAAACATCACTGAAAGTGATTAAAGATGACCCAAACAAATGTAGGAATCTTGCAAGTGTTACTTGCCATTGGATTTATACAGTCAGTAGAATTCTGACTACAACACTGGTAACTTCTTTCATGTATGCAAGTTAAAGAGTGGTTTCAACGTGTGTATAGAAGTACCAACCCCCTTACATGGATTTCATTCACATAAACATTTTTAAATTAGCCAAAATAATTTAAAGAACAAAGGTAGAGGACTCAAACCATCTTATATTAAGATTTAGGACAAGTTACAGTAAATTATAGTGTGGTATTGAGACAAAGGTATGAAAGTTGAAACAAGGAAAAGAATTTAAAGAATAGTTATCAACACATATGAGTACTGGAAGGAAGAAAGAAGAAAGAAGGATGTTGAGTACTGAAAGTAAGAAAGAAGTAAGTACGAAAGAGTACTGAAAGTAAGAAAGAAGTAAGAAAGGATGTTATGAAATGGGACTGAATCAATTAGCCACTCACAGAGTAAGCCAATTTTTTTTTTAATTTAAAATTTTTTTATTTTGGGGTCACACCCAACAATGCTCAGGGGGTTACTCCTGGCTCTGCACTCCAGCATTACTCCTGGTGGGTCTCTTTGGAACATATGGGATGCCAGGAATCAAACCCAGGTCAGTCGCATGCAAAGCACTGACCAGAACTCACCGAGAATCATTTTTGTCCTAGTACTTTTCCTTATGTTTTTATATGGACTTTGATACCTCAGATACAATTTTGCCCTAAGAAGAACATGCCTGGGTATTTGCCTGGATCCCCATGACTGACATGGGTCAAACATCCAGCTTGTAGCCAAAATGATCAAACTCTTGGGCTTCTTTAGATATTTTTTAGTGTGTCATCCAGTAATCACATTCAGCCCATTCAAGAGCTGTAGACAAATTGCCCAGGAGCCTCATGTATTCCATATACAGAAGCAAGTGATGGTCAGGGGAGAGGGTGGGCCCAGAGAAGTTTTGTCTCCTGAGTCTCTAGTTTTCTCCACAGTACATGGAGAGACCGCAGAGCCAAATCTCCTGACACCACAGCACGGAAGGATTCCCTCTGGGCTTGGAGCAGTTTTATGCCTTTTGCACAGTTGTAGAAAGTCTCTGGATAAGTTGAGTGCATGGAGACAATGCAACAGGTTTGTGTTTACTTAAGCCTTGGAGAGAAGTCAGGGAAGAGATGACAAAATGAGTATGGAGAGGCCTCAGAGAGGGTGTTTCTAGGAGACATGGGCCCAACTTGGATGATGTACACTTTAAATGCTTTTACGTGACTGTACAGTATATGGGCCCAGTATATTCCAAGCTATGCTTGGAATATCACGCCTCACTCAAGTGAGAGAAGGAATCCGGAGTTCTGACCTCCGTCGCTATTCCAGAATCAGGGACGCTGTCTCGCTTTGCCAAGGCATCGAAAATCAGATGGGCTGGACATGTAATGCGATTTGGAGACAACCGCTGGACTAGAGCCGTTACCGACTGGATCCCACGGGATGTCAAAAGATCACGTGGCCGCCCACCTACAAGATGGTCAGACTTCCTTGTTAAGACCCTGAAGGAACGGTTTGAGGCTCTTCATATTCCTGAATCAACCAGATGCCATTGGGCTACATTGGCACGTGATAGGGTCCAATGGAAATGTTACTGGCGCCCGCCGAGCAAATCGATGAGTAACGGGATTCAAGTGATCAAGTGATCAAGTACAGTATATGAAGAAGTCACTTTCTACCCAGGCAAATAATACTCAATTTCATTTTTTTTTTTAATTTTTTGGGCCACACCCTGTAATACTGAGGAGTTATTCCTGGCTCTGTGCTCAGGAATTACTCCTGGTGGTGCTCGGGGACCATATGGGATTTTGGGGATTGAACCTGGGTTCGCTACACTCAGAGAAAATGCCCTATTCGCTGTGCTATTGCTCCAGCCCCCATAATACTTGATTTTTAAAGCTTCTATAATTCTCTCACTGGGTGGCTATTGGCAAATGACATTGCATTGCTATTAAACATAAGAGAGCAGGGCCTGGAGGTAGTGGAGAAAAGCATGTACCACTACCCTTGTTAATGACTAGAGATCATAAACTTTCACTTGTGTCATTTGTATCACTTGTCTTCCCATTGTTCATTGATTTGCTTGAGTGGGCACCAGTAACATCTCCATCTGTCCTATCGTGTGCTAGTGTAGCCCAAGGGCATCTGCTTGCTTCAAGAACATAAAGAGCGCCAAACCATTCCTTCAGGTCATGGGAACGAGGTCTGTAATTGTTACTGGTTTTTGGCATATCCAGTACAACATGGGTAGCTTGCCAGGCTCTGCCGTGCGGGTGTTATATTCTTGGGTAGTAGGCTTTCATCTCGTGCATTTACTGATGAACAAGGAGAGACTGACTTTTCTTCTTGGGTGGAGCTCTGATGAGCTGTGGAGTCCAGATGTTGAAGATGACTGCCCTCATGGTGTGGGGGTTCCTCTGGCTTCTTTTGAGGCTCTATGGGATGGCGGGCCAGGGCTAGAACCCACCTCCCCTTCCGGACGCCTCATGATCAGCTGAGCACAGGGAGAGCCGGTAGCATCTCTGCCCTCGTGTATCTGAGTCATAAACTTTACTGGGAGTATTTATGTCATGGAATTGGACAGAGGCCATATAGCCCTTTCCCCTAGCCTGTTGGCTGACCGCTAAGCATTGCTCAGTAGTACAACACCAGACAGTCAGATAATGGGATAAAGCATTTTCACGGCTTCATTAAAAGACCAAGAAATTATATCGCAGATTGAGATTTTGCTCTTTCTTTCCTTAGACCTGCATGAATAATTCACTTGAAGCCATAGACCACTTTCCATCCAGAACCTATATTTAGAGCTCCAAAGGATCGGAAAATGAAAACCATCCAATTTAATTAAGACCAAAAAAAAAAATTTTTCATTGTTTTTGGACTCAGTGAATGAGGGAGATTTTTTTAAAATTGATTTTTGTTTTAAAGTTCAATAAAATTTTATTAATTTAATTAGGTTCCTATCAATTTTTAAATAAGCAGGGGGCTTAGATGAAATCTGCACAGAACCCCCTCCCCTCCCCCTCTCCCCTGTCTGTATCTCTATCTCTGACCCAGACCCCCTCAGAGTGTATTTATTTGCCTCTCGCTCTCCGTACTTTAGACACCACAGGGGCCTGTAAACAAGTGAAAGTGTAGGGCCACGATTTCCAGGACTTGCTTTTATTGGAATTGGCGATATTGTCCTTGTGCATGGTATGATACAAACAGAAGAGTTTTGGTAGGTTCAAGAAACGAGTCTTCCTTTGCAGCAGATTTTAATCTAAGGCTCTTGTGCTGGGTGTCAGGTCAGGGCCGGGGCAGTCAGCAGGGAGAGAGCACAGCCAGCTCTGCAGGGTGACTTGAACCCCACCCTGTGGGCATGTGGGCCTTGGATCCCTCCCAGGGGATGCAGGGGAGGGATGTGGTGATCATGTGACGTGACTGGAGAGGCCCCAGCAGACTCTGACCACCGTCATATGCTTCTCAGAGAGCAATACCGCCTTACCTCAGAATCGGAACTGCGGTTCCAAGGCTCTGAAAAAGGTAGTGCCCGAGTGGAGAGTGGCTACACCCTGTCAGTGAGAACGCACATGACAGCGGTAAAGCCGCTCCTGAAGCGCCCTGTGAAAACACACACGCTCTAAAGCTTTCCTGAAGCCCTGTGTGAGAACGCACATGCTATAAAGCCATTCCTGAAGCACCGCGTGAGAACACATGCGCTGTAAAGCTGTTCCTGACGCCATGTGAGAACACTTGTATCAATTCACTTGTCACTTGTCTTCCCGTTGTTTATCAATTTGCTTGAGCGGGCACCAGTAACATCTCCATACATCCTGTGACATGCTAGTGTAGCCCAAGGGCATCTGCTCACTCCAGGAACATGAAGAGCCTCAAACCATTCCTTCAAGTCATGGGAATGAGGTCTATAATCGTTACTGGTTTTTTGGCATATCAAATACGCCAAAAGGTAGTGCCCAAGTGGAGAGTGGTTACATCCTGACAGTGAGAACACACATGACAGCCGTAAAAGCCGTTCCTGAAGCGCCATGTGAAAACACACACGCTTCTAAAGCTTTCCTGGAGCTCCCTGTGAGAACGCACACACTGTAAAGCTGTTCCTGAGGTGCCGTGAGAACACGCACACTGTTCCTGAAGCTCCCTGTGAGAATGCACACACTGTAAAGCTGTTCCTGAAGCTCCGTGTGAGAACGCACACACTGTAAAGCTGCTTCTGAAGCACCGTGTGAGAACACGCACACTGTAAAAGCCGTTCCTGAAGCTCCGCGGTGAGAAGCGCACACTGTAAAGCTGTTCCTGAAGCGCCGCGTGAGAACAGACACACTGTAAAAGCTGTTCTTGAAGCACCGTGTGAGAACGCACACACTGTAAAGCTGTTCCTGAAGCGCAGTGTGAGGACACACACACTGTAAAAGCTGTTCCTGAAGCTCCGTGTGAGAACACACACACTGTAAAGCTGTTCCTGAAGCGCCGTGTGAGAACACACACACTGTAAAGCTGTTCCTGAAGCGCCGTGTGAGAACACACACACTGTAAAGCTGTTCCTGAAGCGCCGTGTGAGAACACACACACTGTAAAGCCGTTCCTGAAGCGCCGTGGTGAGAACGCACACACTGTAAAGCCGCTTTTTTGAAGCACTGTGTGAGAACACACACACTGTAAAGCTGTTCCTGAAGCTCCAAGTGAGAACAGACACACTGTAAAGCCGTTCCTGAAGCGCCGCGGTGAGAACGCACACACTGTTAAGCTGTTCCTGACGCCGCAGTGTGAGAATGCACACACTGTAAAGCTGTTCCTGAAGCGCCATGTGAGGACACACACACTGTAAAGCTGTTCCTGAGTGCTTTCCACTATGTTCCACACAACTTCCCCACGTGAGGTTTTCCATATCAAATAACTTTGTGACTTAGCAGCAGTAACTCTGCCCGTTCTTGCAGGGCACAGTGGGCATGGCATAGGGAATTTTCTGGTAAGTCCTGTGGCTAATTTGGTAAGTCCTGTAGACTGCCAACACCTGTTGGAGTACACTGCTTGGTATTGTGGTCATCACGGCATGGACTGTTCTACAGAAGACCGCTTTGAGATGCGATGCATGGCAGAATGAGCTGGGCTTCACCCAAATACTCCCTGCCTTCTGGAGGTGGGTCTGCCTGTCGAGGGAGTAGCCACAGGGCTAGCACTAAGAGGCCCTCTCATATTTTGTGCTTTGGAGGAAGGAGTGCTGGGGCCAGCTGTGCTCAGGGTCTATTCTTGGCTCAGTGCTCAGGAGTGACCCCTGGTGGTGCAGAGGGGGGTGCATACACTAGCCAGGGGGGGGGCACGTGGCCAGACTAGGAGTTCTCTCTCTCTGTCTCTGTCTCTCTGTCTCTGTGTTCTCTCTCCTCTCTCTCCTCTCTGTCTGTCTGTCTGTCTGTCTCTCTCTCTGGGGAGTGCTCCTGAGTCATGCCATGAATTACCCCTGTGTGGTTCAAGTGATTCTGAAAGGAGGGTTGTAGGTGGTTACAATCTCAGAGGGTAAAGCAAAAGTTACTTGTTTGAAGTGAGGCCATGAGAAGGTCCAGAGAAGGTAGTCGCGAGTCCCATAATCTGACAGGAAGGAACAAATGCTAAAAACTCCACCGGTAAGAGCTCAGAAAACTGTCTGAGCACATGAGAAGGGCCAAGTGCTTTATTAATGTTATTGTTATTATTATTATTATTATTGTTGTTGTTGTTGTCATTAAAGAGCAGGTTGCAATGGGGGGTATATAGCAGTGAGGGGCTTATTTTGCCTGGAAACCCAGGGTAAGAAAGCATCACAAGGAAAGGCAATGGCTGAGTCCTGAAAAGGGGAGAATGTGGGTGTGCTCAGGAGAGGGTGTCTCTGTGCTATTAGAAACGTGTACTTGAGACTTCACGGTAATAGCCATGTGTGCTGGAGAGCTGAAAGAACTTTTAGTGTGGCTGAGCTGGGAAGAACTCTGCTCTGCGTGTGTCTGTGTGTGTATTTTGTATATTGTTTGCTTACTTTTCCTTTTGTGAAGTCTGGGATTAAGAATGTTTGCAGTGAGTATGCACCTCAATCCCCCACCCCACCCCCACAAAAAAGAAATGAAATTTAAAATAATGTAAAAGCCTGACTAATTGATCCCTGCCTGGGAAATCCATTGTTCTCCTAATACAGAGGAGTTCTGTCAAAGAAGTATTAAAAAAATTGAGTAAAGAGTAAGCAGGGGTAAATCTGTTCCAGCTCCACTAGGCGGCTGTTAAGATTATTGTTCAAGAATAGTATTGGCCCCTCTGGAGCTGGTGGCATAGGAGCCAGAACAGTTCTCTGGTTCTGTTCCCTGACCACAGAAGCAGGACAGGGGGACACGGGCAATTTGTGCCACGTGGACAATCTAATTCCACTAAGTCCCAGCAGGCCACGCTTCCCTTGGAGCGAGAAGTCACCCTGGGGACGAGGTGCTGGCCTTGCATGAAGGCTACCCAGCTGAGAATCCTGCCTGGCCATACGGTGCCCCAGCCCCAGCAGGGACCGCCCTGAGCAAGGAATCAGTAGTAGTTCCCAGACCGCCCTAGCAAGGAATCAGTAGTAGTTCCCAGACCACCCTAGCAAGGAATCAGTAGTAGTTTCCAAGGCCCCTTGGGAAGGGGTGACTTGGAAGGAGGCTGGTGCCAAAGCTGAGTACCTGCTTCACGGTTTACCCCTTTATCCTGCTTCATTATCCTATTATGTTCCCTGACTTGTCCACTTTTACATTTGGGCTCTTCCCTTTATGGTAAAAAAAATTATTTTAAATCAATTTTCCAAATACAAACAGCGTGCAAAAAAACTTGATAAATTTGATGCTGTTTGGGACTCAGACTTGCTTTGTGAGTAGGATAAGTCCTTGATCTGAGTGGTGCGGGGGGGGGGGGGGCAGGGAAAGGGTCTCACCTTGCACTGGGTTGGCTCAACCTGGACTCCTGAGCTGGAGTCTAACACTTGCAGCTCCACAAGCATTCAACAGGTGGCGCTCTTCCCTAGCCTGGCCCACACCCCAGCCTGCCTTCTCCCCAGGCTGCCGAGCCCAGAGCACAACCTTGCCAGGGCCTGCCTTTCTCTGGAGTTCGGGCTGGAGGGTGTGTCTTGTGCCCAGGAGGGTCCCAATTCAAGTAACCCCACTCCTGGGCCTTTTAGTCTGGGTTCCCAGGCCCTCCAGGAGGATTCTGACACCGTTGCTCCTGACCCCTCTTTCCCTATGTAGAGATGAGAGAGAAATCCTTGGCCCGCCTCAGTAGAGGGTGCCCAGGTCTCTGGCCCCTAGGGAGGGTGCTTCTGTGGGACTGTCTTCAAGGCCAGGGGAGTGAGCGGAGCCTGGATACCGGGGGCTGCTCCGACAGAGAAGGGAGTATGAATATTTCATGAAGGCAGCTCCGGTTATTAAACAACGTTACAAAACCAAGCGTGTTGGCAGGAACCAGAGAAGCACATTTACATGGGGGAAAATAGAGGGGTGAGGCGCCCTGAGTAAGGGCTGACGGGGGAGAAGGACCCTGAGGTCCTGAGCTGAGGGCCCACCTCTTGGGATCCCCACATATGTCTGAAGGTCTCTGTCTCCCTTTGCCCCTTTCCCTCACATATTTCAATGGAAGAATGACCCTCCAGCCCCCTGGGGACTTGGGTTCAGTGACTGGGTAGTTTTAGGGCCTGGAACTTTCCCAGGCACCAGTTCCCTGTCTTGAGGGACCCAAAGAACTGGAAGAGGCTTAGGACTTGGGCTACCCCACGGTGGGCCTGGAATCTGAGATTTAGCTAAGGTCATCAGCATTGGGTAACTGTCACAGTGGGGTGGGGTCCAGTGGGGTTGGGGTCCCTCAGGACACCCCTGTACCACCAGGGAGCCATTGGTGTCTCTGTTCTTCCATCTCCTTGACTTCTCTGGCGAAAAGACACACAAAGATCTGTTCTCACATGCCCCCCACTGGCACTGGAAAGTCTCTGCTCACCCCATCCTATCCTAGACCGTTTCTGTATATAGACCAATATTTATCCCAAGTATTAAAGTGAGAACTTTCCATTTTTAGCTTCTCCAAAAGCTCTAGGGAGACACTCTTATAAACCCATTTTACAGATGAGACTGTTGAGAAGAGAAGGGAAGTTAACCATAGACCCACTCCTAGTCAATGTTGGAGAGGAATCGAAATCCATTTCCTTGGAATGCAGAACCCACCCTATTTATCTGTCTTGGCTGAAGATGGTTGTGGAGTTCTGCAGAGCTGTGGTGGGTGGTCCAGGATGGGGAGAGCAGGAGACCAGCTGGAGAGTTAGGGCGTGGGGACCAGAGAAAACTAGGGGGTCTGGGAAGCCTCTTCCCTGCAAGCACTGGTACAAGCAACTCATCTGCTCAGACCTTTATTTATTCCATCCCTCTGAAAACCAGAACTGTCAAATGGCAAGGCCGTGGCTAACATGTACCATGTACTCAGTAAATGGTAAAGTCCTCTTCACTGGGGACCTCTGAATTCCTCCAGAACTAATGTCTTCTGCTCAGAAAAATGTGGTAGAGAGGCTGAGGGGGAGACTCCAAGTCCACAGTATGTGTCTGTTGGATGTTCCCTCCTGCACCTTGAACTCTTCTATCTCCGTTCTTATCACACCTGTTATAGGGATCACTTGATTATTCCCAGATCTCTCTCTCTTCATGCCTCTCTGGTACACAGTGTAATTCTAAAGTACCTGCAGAGAGATTAGAAGGTTAGAGCACTCAAGAGATATCTCTGGATGGAGGAATGGATAAGTGATGGGTGGGTGGATGGTAGGTAGATTCATGGATAAGTGACTGGGTGGATGCTGGGTGAATAGATGGGTGGATGGTGGGTAGATAGACGAATGGTGGGTGGAAGGATAGCTGTGGATGGATGAATGGGGGTTGGATGGATGTGGATGGATGAATGGATGGATGGATAAATAGGTGGGTAGCTGACCAGATGGATGGTGGATGAATGGATGGATGGGCGATGGACCAGTGGGTGGTAGGTAGATAGATTGATGTCTGGTTGGCAGATGGGTGCTAGTGGGTAGATGGATGAGTGATAGACGGATGGAGAATGCATGGGCAGATGGATGGGTGGTGGGTGGATGACTGAGTGGATTAGTAGCTGGAAGAAAGGATGGGTGGTGGATATGATACATACATGAATGCATGGATGGTCGGTGGGTGAGTTGGGTGGGTGATTTTATACATGCTCAACCTAAGTACAGCTATGGCATCTCAGCAGAATGCACACTGTTATTTTCAGATGCCTCTCTGTTTCCCGTTAAGTCCATGACTTCCATTCAGAGACAGAGAGAAGAGGCTCCCAAGAGTGCCCCCTGTACCAGCAGATACAGATGGCTGTCCTGTTCCAGCCCCACACCCACACCCAAGCCAAGGTGTTTATTACGTCTTCTTCCGGTCCACCAACTTGCAGTGCGGGTGGAATACTTGATAACAACAAATGCCAAACTCATTGCCACAACCTCTCCCCTGTTGTGGAAAAAGAGCTGTTTGTGCTTTCAGAAATTTTAATTTTTCACTCAGTGTTGATGGAGGGAGGGACTGATAACCACCGATAACCAGATTGCTAATGACTCTGCTTATCTGAAGATGGCCTCCCTTCACAGGCCTGCATTTGTTCCAGGAGTCAGTGGTTAAAGAAAAAGCAAAGCTAGTGCCTGTGGCCTGGTGGTGTCAGGGTCCTGGTGGAAAGATCAGGGTTCGAGAGAGAATCGAGGAAGGGCAGGGTCAGTGGAATATTCTACTGATAATCTCCAGTTCTTATCACTGGCATGTAACCCCAGCACACACACTCCAAAGACTTGAACTTCCAACCTGAATTTGCAAACCAGCAACTTCCGGTGTGGGTGGAGGGACTTCTTCGGGAACAGTTCTGGTTCTGGTTCTTGAGAAGGCTGTCCAGGAGGCAGGCCTCTGCCCCGGCTGTTCTTCCCGTGTCCCTCTCTCCTCTGGCTCTCTGTGAATCACATTCTAAGTCGTCTTCATTCTCCTCACTTCCTGTCTAAACAAGTTCCCACAGTGGGATTGTTGGGTGCAGAATCCAGGCCCCCCCAGCTGCAGCCTTCTCACCTGTGAGCAAAATGCCTGTTGGCATCTGGCCAAAGGAATTCGATTCAGGGCCTAGGAGAACAAGACGGAGGGCGAGAGACCGCTGCTGTGATTCCCTGGAGGAGAGAGGAACAGAGTGAAAGTAAAGTCTGAAGGACACGGGTACTCAGACAGGAAGGGCACGACAGGATGCAGAGAGAGGGGCAGAGAGAAAAGAACGGTGGGGCTGAGGTCAGGAACTGGACGGGCCATATGGGTTATATGTTTTCTCACCCACAGACCTCAGGGACAATCATGAATTCCTGTTGCGTGGGTGAGCAAATAGATGCCTGGGGAGGCCTGGCGTGTGTGCTCATTGGGCAGCACCGCCCTGAGGATGGAGGCCTGTGAGTGGCTGTGGTGGGCCGCTTCCTCATCACAACAGCTCTGGTCATGCGCTCACATGTGGCCCAGTTAGTCTGCGACACTCAGCACAGCGGCATCCGGAAGTGAAGCAAGACTCAGGCCTCTGCCCCAGTCCCTTGGAAGCCAGATGGGGCCCAGGCGAGGCAAAAGACTGTCGGTCACATGGTGATTGGAGACCAGACCTGGGCCTAGAACCCAAGTCTCTGGAATCCCAGAGCGGCTGCGCTTGGTAAGAAATCCGGCCCCCTGGGCAGCTGGTACCGGCACCTACTGCTACGGAGCTCATCTGTGAAATGGGCCTGCTGTGATCGGGCATCTCTGCCTGTTCCTTGCTACTCAGGGGACGTGAAGGCATTCCTCAAAAGCGCCTGGTGGCTGTAAATGCTACACAATGACCGATGACTCAAGAGGGACTCTGCGGCCAGCCAGGACACTTTGAACACTGATTATCGAGGTTGGTCAATGAGGCTTCCAGGAAGGAGCTTGGGCAGGGACAGGGAGCCCACGCCTGAGGTCAGGATACTTGGCGTGTGTCCAGGCCTGCAGTCCTGTCCTCCCTCCCACTTCCGGTGGTCGGTTTCCTCTGGTGCAAAACCTAATCCAGAGCCCACAGGGCAGCATGTCCAGGGAACTTTTTTCCCCTCCCAGACTCACACAGCCACTTCGAGCAAGGCTTGGTTTCCTGCAGGGCTCCCTGGATGCCTCTCTGTTCTGGTTGTAAAGTCCAGTGGCTCAGAGCAGCGGCCAGGCCCCATCTGAGAAGCCCCACTGCCTGCTCCCCATGTGATCTCAGGTGCTGGTTTGCTGCAGCTCCTGTACCTGGAGCCCCACCTAGATCCCTTTGTCTGGCCCAGTCCAGTCTTTCCCCTGTGGTCCCCTGATTCTCTCCAGGAAGTAAGGATCGAGCCCGGCCCTGCAGCCTGCACCGCTCTTGCTGGCCTTCTCTCCCACTTGACTCCTGGCAGCCGATTCTTATGCTTCTTTATGACCTCGCCTTTTTAGGGACCCCCCCATGCTGAGGGGTGGGAGGTGCTGCTGGATTAGGCTTCCCTCCCCCCTGCCCCATGCAAACTCTGGGCGTGGAGGCCAGCCTTGGCTGAATGAATGAATGAATGATGTACAAATGAAAGGGCAGAAAGATGGAAGAGGGGTGCCGAGGGCAGCTGACTTCTCTCTGGGAGGCATTTACTCTCCATTACTGTCACCGAGTCGAGAATTAAGATGGGATCCCAAGGTACCTCTGAGTTCCTTCTTGTTTCCCAAGGCTGAGTCCTTGTACAATCACCCTTGGGTGCTGGGGAGAGTCTGTCTTCACAGAGCGCTGGCCACCAGGCCATGCCCACTGCCTACTGCTAGAGGATCGCTGGTCTGTACAATGCCCACCCTGTCCCTGGATTATATACTTCCTCCATCAAACTGAAACCAGCAAGAGAAATCTGAATAATCACTAACTGCTATTCTTGGAAAATTCCAGCATCACATTGTTGTACATTTGATCACCATCCCCAGGCCAGGGTTCTGCCTCTGTTCAGGGCTGGCCTCTGAAGCTGGAGACCTCTTCAATAAAAAGCTGGAGTCAGATGGAAAGCACAAGAAGGGGGTGGAGAAAGACCCAGAAAACAATGTACTTGTTAGAAAGTTGCTGAGAAGCTGAAGGCCCTGCATTTGGCGGGCTGCTAAGTGAATATGTAACTACTTTATATATTTCAACAAAATTAAACTTAAACCTACAGAATTAGGGTTTATTAATTTCTGTCAGGGCTCAATGGGGGGGGAATAAGAATGGCCATTCATTACGGACACACAATTACTAGAGACAAAAATGAAGCCCAGTGCTATTAAGTATAATAAAAATGTTGAACACTGAGGAAATTTTCATTAAATATAATCTATTCTTTATATTACTACACTTAATCCTTGCTGTCTGCTGCTCTGCCTTTCTCCAACCTATTTAATTTTATTACTTAACTTTTTTATAAATGTTTCTTAATGTAATTATGATTAAATATTTGGGAGAAGAGATGAATGTTGGTCTCTAAGAAAAAAAAAGTTTGAAAATAAGAAATCTCTTTCCATTTCCTCTTTACCTCTAAGATGGTTAAAAACGATGGTTTTTGGAAAGTGCCAGTGCTAAATGGGATTTTACTGTCGGGGCAAGGCTGGAATCTGAGCGAAGGGAAGGCGGCGACGGGACTTGGGCTCAGCGGTTGGACTTGGCTCAGCGGTTGCAGGGGAGCCCTTACTCTGCACATCTCCCTGAGTGCTTGTGGCCTTTCCTGGGGCTGAATCTTTCCAGGGCCAAACTGTGCCGGCCCGAGGCGGGTCAGGGCCTGGGAGAGCCTCATGGCCTGGGGTACCTGCTTTTCTTGTGGGAGGTAGTACAGGGGGCAACCTTTGAACTTGGAGCAGCCCCTAGTAATTCAGGGTGTGTGCCTCTCACCTAGCCCGAAGGTGGGCCCACTACTTTACTTTCACAAGATAAGGGGTGATCAGGGACTTGAGGGCTCCTTATCTGACTTTTAAGATTTCTTTGTAGTCATTGTGATTTACACCTTTGTAGTACTATCAACCCCCTACCAGTGTCCATTTCCCTCCTCAGTTGTGTCAGGGATCCTCCCTCCACCCCACCTCACACGCACACATACACACACATGCACACACACATATACACATGCACACACACATGCGCACATACACACACACTCACCTCTCATCGCCATGGTAAACTCCACTCCATAGACCAGTTCCTAGATTCTGTTGCTTTTAGCCATTTGCTGCTCCCACATAAGGGCCAAATCCTCTGTCCAGTCCCTGTTCCTCTCCTCTTTCATCTGACCCTTCCCTCTCCTACTCAGCATGGTGCCCTCTGGTTCCACCCTCATTGTGGTCAAAGGCACAGCTCGCTTTTCCTTATGACTGATAATTATTCCATTGTGAGCACTTAATCTTAAGCCGGATGGCGTCTCCTGCCCAGTGTTTCTGCATTTGGGTACATGTGTGCAGTGCTGGTGGAGACCGTAGGGATTGAAATGGTGCAACATTGCCTGAAATGTTTCTGCGACAGCAGTTAAAGCTGCTGCTGCTACTTCTTCCTCTTCTTCTTCCTATTCCTTTTCCTCTTCCTCTTTTTTCTCCTCCTTTTCCCTCCCTCCTTCTCCCTTCTTTCTTCTTTCTTTTCTTTTACATCTTTCTCTTCCTTCTTCTTTTCCTTCTTTTGTTCCTCCCTCGCTTCCCCTCCCTCCTCCCTCCTCCTCATCTTCTTCCTCCTTCCACTTCTTTTTCCTCCTCCTTCCCTTCCTTTTTCTTCCTCTTCCTCTGCTTTCTCTCAATCCAGCTGTAGTATACCTTAAGCCTGGCAGACAGAACATTGAAGACAGGTCGAACCTCACCTGTTTCAGACCACTCCTAGCTAATAAGCAGAAGTTCCACATCCAGGTCACTTCAGGAGCCCAGTTTCAGGCACCCTGTGCTGTGATTTGTTGACAAGTTTCCATTTTCTTCCCATTGTCCCATAGGAGAATTGACCCTTTTTTCCATAGCAGCGCCCAAACTCTGCCCAGCCACAGGCCCCTGGGGCCTTTTTTTCCCATTTCCTGAACCCCACTCTCCTTATACGCTGCCCTGGCCTCTTTTGGCTTGGTGTTGGGGTCCCTGCTGCAATAACCCGGGATCTCTCATCACCGCAGAGACAGACACAGGCAGGGCTGCCTCGGTGTTTCTCCTGGAAGCTGCCAGTTCCCTCCATCCTTCTGGCAGCTGTCACGACTGTCCCGACTGGCGGCCTCCCTGGTGCATTCGCCTCAGACTGGGGCATTCTGTCAACAGGGTTGGAAACGGCTCTGAGTCTCTCAGTCTGCCGTCAGCTGAAGCGGGGACTCGGCTGTCGTCGCGGGCGTCCTGGCACATTCATGTGCTCCTGTCTCTCGCACTCACTCCATTATCTCCAGCCTTGTGCCTCCCTCTTGCTTTCTTCCTGCGCTTTGTGGACTGTCTCGAGGAACTTCCTCAGTAGCACAGAGGATTTAATTTGGGGCAACGTATCTGTTAAACACCCCGCCACCAGCCTCTTTCCAGAAGCATCCAGAACTCTCCCACCGGTTTCTCTTGAGACCATCACCTTTGAGTTCTCAGCAGCATCTGCCAGTGAACTGACACATTCTTTCATTTGCTTTCTGGCATCTCTATAAAAAAAAATCCAGGTCACAAGCGTGAGAGCTGCTCGGCTTTGTTCACTGTTGGGTCTCAGAGCCAAGAATAATAGCAGCGCCACGAGGCACCGTGGACCCTGCAGGGCTGAAGGAGGTGTGGCGGTTGGGGGCCCTGACACAGACATCCTGGAAGCAAGTCCCGGTCCTTGTTTGACCTTGTTCATCTCCGGGACTTGTGTCTCTCTTACAACTCAGTAAGACGCACCATCCACCTTTGAAAATGAAGTGGAGAACAGCCGTGCGCAGAGCTGCCTGCCTGCCTCAGGGCCTCCCGCGCCTGCCTCCCCCTTCTCTGAAAACTGCTGCTGGGACGCAGTGATCAGACGCAGTCGTCTTTTCTTGAGAGAGTTAGTACTTCCCCCAACCCCAATGGTAGTGTCACTCTGCTGTTGTTATTCTGGTATGGTTACTCTGGTTCTATGGCTGTCCAACAGGCAGGCTAAGGGTTGTTCTTCCCAAGGATTCCATGTTCTAGGCAGCTACTTTTAAACTGTAGTGTGGGCGATAGTATAGTGGGGAGGGCATTTGCTTTGCATGCAACTGACCTGGGTTTGATCCTCGGCATCCCATATGGTACTCTGAGCAGTGCCAAGAGTAATTCCTGAGTGCTAAGCCAGGAATAAACCCTGAGCACTGCTGGGTGTGACCCAAAAAAGACAGAAAAAATAAAAGGCAAATAGTGGGAGATCCTACCTCTGGAGTTCCTGATTCTGTGGGCCAAAAAATAAAATTAAAAACATTATATACTGGTGTGTGTGTGTGTGTGTGCGGCATGCAGCATGCGTGCTTTGTCTCTGGACATGCATCCATCTTTCTGAAGTTCTTGATTCAGCTGCACGCAGCTCAGATGTTTTGAAAGACTTCATCATTCAGTTTCTTTATTCTTCCACTTGTTTGTATAGAGTCACACTCAGTGGTGCTGGCAGTGGCTGGATGCTAGGCCAGGTGGTGCCAGGGGCTGACCTTGTGCCCGGCAGATGCCCGTGACATGATCTCTCTCCTGTCCCCTGAAGGACTTTGTCAAATCAGACTTTGGCTCTTTGCAGAGGTGACTCCTGGCAGCATGTGGCTCTGCTGGTGGTCTCAGGGATGGGGTCCCCCCAGTCTGCACCGCTGTTACCCCTCCCTCAGTGCACTCAGCTGTAGTTAGCAACGTCTGTGGGTGCCAAGCCATGCCCGCTCTCCCTTTCATCCTGATGTTTCTGGCTTTGTGTACACACGGCCTCTGGGGCATTTTGACGGATGCCTGCTTCCCTCCCTCACAGTAATATTCAACTTGTTTAATAATCTATTAACAAAGAGGAGAAAGGTCTGATTAGCATTCCCAGGCCGCCGGGGGACAGCGGCTTTGTGTGGCTTCAGAGGCTGACAGAGGCTGACGGATGTGGTGGGAAGGGCACGGGGGAGAGAGGGGGTCTGCGTCCTGGTTGGGTCCAGCCTGTCACTCACTCTCTCTTTGACCTTGGTGAGGTCACACTGCCTCTTGGAGCTCCTGTTGCCTCTTTTTGTGGAGTCAGGGTGACTGAATCAACCTTGCGCAGTCATTTTGAAGGTTGGAGGAAAATCTTCAGGCAGGGTCTATCTTCCGATTGTTTTATTCCATTCCCCACCCTTAAAGTAAACTCATTTATCAGAACAAGGGTTTATAAATTTCATATTTTTACAGCAGAGTAGAAATGGAAATTTTCTTAAAAGAATCTTGGGGGAGGGGGTGGTGCCGGAGCTACAGCACAGCGGGTAGGGTATTTGCCTTGCATGTGGCCAACCCAGGTTTGATCCCCAGCATACCATATAGTCACCAGAGCACTACCAGGAGTAATTCCTGAGTGCAGAGCTAGGAGTAACCCTTGAGCATCGGAAAGACAGAGGAAGGACAGAGGAAGGGAAATCCTGAACAATCGGAAGGACAGAGGAATTTCAGGAAGGAAAAAGTATCTTAAGAGGACACTGTTGGGAAAAATTCAGAATCACTGTCATAGAACATCTTAGAGTGTTGGGCACTTAGTGATAGGTGTAGTTCAATAATGTTGAGCCCAGAAAATGCCGACTTTCACTCTCATATATTAACTTTACCCTGTAAACTAAGTTTTTAAATAATTAAAAACGCAAACGTGAGTTATTGACCACTTGATCACTTGATTTTATCTTCTCTCTCACTATTGAATAATCTCAGCATTGAACAGTCACAGATTTGAAGTCATGAAAAGATCCTTAGAAATTATTTTTCCTTCATTTGCTGTCACTTTATTCAGAGGTGACTACAAGAGTAAACCACCCGCACGGCAAGCCTGGCAAGCTGCTCGTGTCGTATTTGATATGCCAAATACCAGTAACATTTATATTAGGTCATTCCCATTACCTAATATAATGGTTTGAGGCTCTTTATGTTCCTGGAGCAAGTGGATGCCTTTGAGTTCTACTAGCATGAGACAGGACATATGGAGATATTACTGGTGCCCGCTCTAGCAAATAGATGATGAACGGGAAAATAGTGATAGTGATAGTGAGATAGGGTCTGTCTTGGGATCAGGATGGCACAAACACGTTAACCTCCCATGAAGTGGGGTTTTGGAGAACTGTAATGACGGCCACCAGTGAGTCATGCATTACTGAGGACCCCTGGGAAAGGGGTCGCCTTTGGCTTCCAAAGCAAACCCCACCTGTCCTCCACGATGGCTGTCTCTACTGAAACCCTCCATGTTTGATGGAGGGAGGAAGGAAACCCAATGGGGGAGAAGGTGGAAGGAGGGGTCTTGGCCATGGGGAAAGGACAAAGATTCTCTTTTTTTTCCCCCTTGGAAATGACCACTTGTGTAAACGAAACCTTTGGGCTGTCATAGCATGCTGGGTATAAGGCTACAGAAGCTGAGAGAAGCCGAGTTGTGTGTTTTTGAGCCACTGCAGTGAACGGAGGGAGGGAGGGAAGGAGGTGTCCTGGTCACTCCAGCCATCA
This sequence comes from Cryptotis parvus, assembly GCA_021461705.1. Lineage (NCBI taxonomy): Eukaryota > Metazoa > Chordata > Mammalia > Eulipotyphla > Soricidae > Cryptotis > Cryptotis parvus. The sequence goes on from JAJIBD010021133.1 coordinate 146,226, forward strand.
CATGTGCTGGCTGTGGAGAGAGTCCCCGGGTGGATCGCAGACATACCACACAGCGTCACCTGCACACCTGCAGATGGTGGGGCCTCAGTAAAGTGCAGAAGGCCAAGATAGCTCAGAAGGCTGAGTGCATGTCTGAGCCCTGAATTTGAACCCCAGCATTGAATGGTTCCCTGAGAGCCCCCAGGACTACTTCTGGACACAGTAAGCCTGGAATAGCCTCTGAGGACCAGTGGGTGTGGCCCCCAAGCCAATGAGTGCAACCCACAAATGTAGGCTCTTGACAGCAGGAGAGGCAGGGCTGAAGCTCGCTTCTGAGCTGCTCTGGGGGGTTCTAGCTATAGAGTAGCAGCCTCAGGTTTTCTGAGCAGCCTCACAGCTTCCAGCTTCCTCCTGTTCCAGCTTTTCTCTGCCAGGCTGCTGCTTCTCCACCTCGCGCTCCCCGTCACTGTGTCTTCGTTAGTCTGTGAGGGTCACAGACCTTGCCCCTGTCACTCTGGCTTCTCCAGAGCTGGTTGGCCACAAGCACCTTGAAGACGACTCTCAGGGAGAAGTTTGTCTCTGCCCATGGGGAAGGATCAAAACATATGGACAGTAGTGCCAGGCCCCAGATGGGTCTCAGGGAGGACAGTGGCTGCACGGCTGAATGACAGGAAGGCAATGGCCACCTCCCTGGGCTTGGCCCTAAGATAGCTCTTCCACTGACACCAATAGGGAATTTGGGGAGAGACTTCCCATTTGCGCCACACCCGGAGAAGGCCCCCATCTCCACAGCTGTCAGATGGAATACTTAGTCATGGGCACAGCCAGACTCTTGTTCCGAGTGGGGGGTCCCAGAGCCCAGAGGTGTTCCATGGACTCTGCTAACCTTCCTGTCCACCCCTGCCCCTCCAAAGGTTCTGATGGGGGACTCGGGCCCCTGATTTGCCTCGAGTCATTCCAGTTGTTGAGAGAGTCGTGCTCAGGGGCATACTGAGGGATATTGAGAGATGTAAACTGAGGGTTGAGAGGAACGCACCCTGTCCCCAGCTCAGCACTGTGTGGCAGAGAAGCAGGTGACGACACCATATGGGACTCAGAACCCTGGTCACCCCGCAGCCATGGCAGTAAGGGACGGGTTCCCCGAGACGCAGAGTTTGCTGTGGCTGTGCACGGAGTGTGCTCTGCAACAGGGAAGCGCCTGTTCCCGCCTGGAGTCATCACAGCCCTACAGCCAAGGGCTTCACATTCAGTGGGGCACAGCGGGGAGGCTCCGGGGTTGGAGCGAGCACCGGGACACAGAGGGACTGTTGCCATTTCAAAGGTCACTCAGCCTGATCTGGGTTTTGCTTATTTTTTGTTTTGGCTTTTTGGGGTCACAACCGGAGATGCTCAGGGGCTACTCCTGACTCTGTACTCAGGAATTATTCCTGGTGATGCTCGGGAGCCATGTGGGATGACTGGGACCGTGTTGGTCAGGAAGGCAACGCCCTCCCATCTGTAATATGGCTCCGGCCCCCACTCAACTGAACCCCCGGAATCTGCTCCCCTGCACCCACATTATCATGAACAACACTCGATTTCCATCCTCTCCCCACTGCCTCCAGCCCCCACGGGAGCCCAAAGCATTTAGCTCCTATCAGAAGCATCACAGCCTTCTGGGGAGACTGACATTGGTGCTATTAGATTCCCCGCCCCTGGCTTTTAGAGAATTTGATTGAAGTGTCTTGTGGATAAGTAACATTTACCTGTTTTCCGCTTGTTCCTGTGCTGTGCAGAGCCAGCAGTGGTGCGGCAACACCTGGACGTCAGCACCAGCCCTGGCATGCATGAAAGCTGCATTTTATTAGGAACCCCAGAGACTCCTGCTGACCCCTCAGAGGCTGTTCCTTTACTCAGGGCCCAGAACCTGGGCCAGAACATGTGCATGGAGATACAGTGAATGCTCAGGCTGAGGCCACCAGGACAGAGAATGCGGAGCAGGGGGCCGTGCTCCAGGCTGCGTTCTTCAGGGGCTGGAGCTGCAGGTTCTTGTTTGCTGGTGCTGAACCTGCAGGCCCCGTACCCATGGCTTTGCGAGTAGCAGTGAAGCTTATGACAAAGACATGTACTCAAGGTTTAGCCAGACTGGGGAAGGACAGACGGACGGACACACACACACACACACACACACACACACGCACACACATGCACACACACACACACCACCCCTTTTTACTCAGGTCTTAGCCCTATGGATGCTGGATTGTAGAGATGAATGAGAAAGTTGGGGGGAATGGCTGCGGGGTTGCAGGGGTCAGAAACAGGCGAGCCAGCACACACAGGAGCCGCTTTCAGAGGTTTAACAATAGGGCAGGCTGAGGTTAGGCTGTGTTTAGGCTGTGGTGTGGTGGGGTACAGTGGCCGCCACTCAATTTCCAACTGAGCCTCGCCACACAGTGTGCCCTGTTAGCCTGCTTTTAGTCCCAGTGCCCTCCCTTCCTGCTCTGCCCAGAGAGAGAAAGCTCAGCCCTGGGCCAGGGGAGGCCCGAGGTGCCTTGGGCTTCATACCAGGAGCTCCTGTTTCTCAGGGGCTACACAGGTGAGGGGGTGAGACTGTCTCTGATAACTGCTGGGTGCTCGGAGTTCCTGCTTTGAGATGTGGAGAGGCTTATGAAGCCCCCCAAAGGCCATCTCCCTCCCTTTCAGGAGTGAGGTTTGTCCCAGGGCCTCCACTTCGTCCAGCTCCCTAGCTAAGAACTGAGAACAGGATTTCCGCTTTTCCCATGGCCCAGGAAACATCCAAAAAGAGAAACCCGAGGGGCAGTCAGAGATGGAGTTAGTCTAACTAACTCCATCTCTGATGGACCGAGTGAGTTCTGCACGCGGCTCACATCTGTTCGTCCAAATCAGCCTCACCCCATGGGGCAGCTCGTGGGCTCCCATAACACCTGCAAGGTTCTTGCCCTCCTCGTAGTACCAACTCGCTAAGAGGGTCTGGTCGAGCTTTTCCCAACTTGAACCCCCTTAGTGCGTCTCTACAGATGGCCATAGAGCAGGATTTGGCTTTGGTGTGGCTGGTTTCTGAGTGCTGGGGGAGGGACTGGGGAACAAGAGAGTTTTCCAGGTTAGCACAGCTTGTGGATGGGTGCGGAGCTTTAGGGTTGCAGGTGCTGGCACTCAGGGAGGAGCCCCAAATCCTGCCTTGTGAGTGGAGCGGCCCTGGGCTTTGGCAGGTGCTGTTCCATGAATCTGGGCTGGGCTGAGTGGCAGCTCCACCCGGGGCATGGCACCAAGGGACACAGTGGGGCATCTCAGGTGGCACAGACATCCAGGAGGGACGTCTCCCCCCACGGGAGCTCTGGAAACTGAGATGTGTTTTGAGATGGCACTTGGAGCCCTGCCCCGATGTGGACAGTGGGGTGGGGGAGGACCAGTTGTATTTATGAATCCCATCTCGCCCGCTGCTGGTGTGGGGCGAGCCATTCTTGTAGTGCAGCATGCTTCCACCTTGCATGGAGCAGAGTTAATTTAATGAAATGAGTAGTCTTAGGATGACCCGAAGGGGGAAAACACATTAATCTGGAAACTATCAAAGCCGTCTGCCATGCATTATTGTAGGACTCAGAAAAAATAAACAGTTTATGTAGAAGATTAAGTGGTGGTGTGGATTTGCTTTTGACATATCTTGTCTCCAAATCTAAGTTGGGGATTTATTATCGCGATCATGTCACAGCTATCTCATTTATATGATAACACATCTGTAATGTTTTACAAGTGCAGCACTACTTGTTGGAAATGGGGCTTTTTTAAGTCCTAAATTATAGTACCTGGAGAGGCATGCATAATTATAGTGCGTGTTAGCAAATGAGAGGGTGCATTTTCCACCCGCACTCAGCATTAATCGTCTGCACGGTGGGTGCAATAAAATCATAATTGCTTCTTCCAAACTTCTCATCTGAGCTGTGCACGTTGAAGTCGGCGGTTTGGTGGAGCGGTGCCGACTGCGGCGTGGTGGAGGACACACATCCAGTGCACAGTGGGGCCCTCGGCTGCAGGGCTGGAACCCAGGCAAGCAGCAGGCCCTCTGCCAGCGGGCCTTGGTTCTGGCGCCCCCTGTCTGTTTCCCGCTTCCAGGCCAGTGCGTCAGAAGACCCAGGAGAACAGTGAATATGGTGGGGTTGTGCCGGGGATCAGGGAACTGGGTTTGGACTCCAGATCTGCATTTCCAGAGTTGGCCAAATGGTTCCACCTCTCTAGGCTTGCTTGTTTGTTTGTTTTGTTCCGGGCCACACTCGGTGTCACTCAGGGTTTACTCCTAGCTCTGTGTTCAGGGATCACTCCTGGTGAAGCTGACGGACTCTATGAGGTCATAGGGAGCTGACAAAGGTCAGCTGCATGCAGGCCAACACCCTCCTGCTGTACTCTTGCTCCAGCCCTGGCCTCTGGCTTCTATCAGCGAAGGATGACACTCCCCCAACTCCATGTATCCTCGTGGTGTCACCCTATACAAAAGGACCTCACACTTGGTCTCAAGAATCACTAGCCAGCTCTGCCAACATTGGTCACAGAGTCTTTGGTAACCCAGAAGCATGGGGACACAGAAAGCTGAGTGGAAAAGAACGCCAACACGAGCAGCACCCGGGTTGTGGATTACACCTGGAAGTGCGACTACTTTGTGCAATGGGGCTGCAATGGCTGAGTAGGTAGACACTGAGCATAAAGTCGCCTGTTTCATTTGTTTACTTGGTTTCTAGGCCACACTCAGAGGTGCTCGGGTCTAACTCCGACTTTGTGCTTAGGAATCATTCCTGGTGGTGCCAGGGGAGTGAATCAGGGCTGGCTGCAAGCAAGGCAGCACCTTAATCCCTGTGTGAGAACTCCAGGCCCTCTTTTTTGCACTATTTTCATTAGATTACCAGGACATTTAAAATGACATTAAAGGTTTCCATTGCAGTTTTACTGGGCAGCTGTGGACTTCAAGTGGATTCAGTGCTGACTGAAATGTCGTGAATGATTTTCACTTATACCTCATGGTTCTTGGTATTAACGCTTTTGCTTCCATTGATGTTTGATTAGCCTATTTATGGGGGGGCATTGAAGTTGGTTGGTTCTAGAAAAATGAAGGAGAGCTAGAGATTGCAACAAGTTGTTTGATTGATTGCCAGGCCTCTTGATAAGCCAAAAGAGAAAACGAATTTGGATCATCTGGGTCTTTCTTTAAAGGTATAGATTTAGGTTCCTTTGTAAGAAAAAGTTTTCTTCTGGCTCAAGATCCTCCTCAGGCCATTTCCTGGCACCATCCTGAAATCTCGTATCCACCTGTTCCTCTCCCACCCTGGCTCGAGAGGGTTCAATGGACTTAGAAGGTGAGTCACAGCCCAGTGGGGATAATTACCCCTCTCTTTGTTTATATAAATTATCTGACTTGATCCTCAGAGCAGCCTCAAGGATGGGCTGAGCAGGGATTATTCTTCCTTTTTTTTTTTTTTTTTTAAATAGGAGGATCAGGTTTCAGTGATTAGCATAAATTCTCAGAGCCAGCAAGAGGCAAGAGAAAGCCTGAAACTCAGTTGCCCAAAGTGGCACCTCCCTATGCTGCGGGCAATCACAGGCACTTGAATGAGAAAGAGCCCAGAGGAGAGGCTGAGGAGAGGGAGCAGGGCACCTCCAGAGCCAGGAAAGGAGACCCAGAGGCCAGGTGGAAGCAGAGGGCTCCAGCAAGAAGTTTCAGTCTATGCAGAAACTGAATTCATGTTGTAGATATGTCTGGGAGCGCCAGAGCAGGGGTATGGGACCCCGGGCGGAAGTGCATCTTTGCTCACTGTCCTCTAAGGTCAGCTCCCCAGAAGCAGAAGGCACATCCACTGCTCGGTGTGAGTGACAGAGGGTGACCGCGATGGGGCATGGGCTTGCCCTTCCCATGGGCTCCTGGAGAAGTCAGGGCAGAGGGTTGATGAGACACAGAGCGGCACCCTCAGTTCAGCTGCTGAATATATAAAATAAGTAATAAAAAGGACCAGAGCGATAGTAACAGCGGGAGGGGGGGTTTGTCTTGCACACGGTGACCTGGGTTCAATCCCCAGATCCCATATGGTCCTCTGAGTACCACCAGGAGTGATTCCTGAGTGCAGAGCCAGGAGGTACCCCTGAGCATTGCCAGGTATGACTCAAAAACAAACTGAAAAATGTGTAAAGAGGAGCAAGGCCTGTGCAGGACGGGAGAATTGCTGCACAACCTCGGGTATTTGTCTTCTGCCTCTTCAAAACCTCATTAATATCCACAGGGTAGTGGGGAGTTACCTGGAGCTGTGCAGGGAGACCCCTCGCCAGGCAGGAAGGCCCGTGGCTGCTGGGACGGGCTCTGCTCACCTCCCTTTTGTTGTTCTGAAATGCTGCGTCTCCAAAGGCTGAACTGTGGGATCATGTGGCTCAGAGACTTTGCTAGAGGAATTGGCCGAGAACCCCTAGATTTGGGCCCCTGACTGCCCCAGCCCTTGCCAGCTCCACCACATGCAATGAGGCTCCTCCACTCACTGGGCGCCCAGGGTGCACAGCCGGATATGAGAGTCACCCTAGGGGTGCCTCTGTGCTTCCACACTTTCTGAGGGCTTGAGGTGGAGTATGTGAGCTGCTAATAGCAGTGGAGCCAAATAAATAAATAAATAAAAAGAGAAGCAGGGACCTTGCAGGCAGAGAGAGAGGAGAGAGGAGAGAGAGTCTGTGTGTAGGGAGGGGGGGAGTGAGGGGGCACCATCCAGTAGGGGCACGCTCAACTCAGCTGTTGACTATTCAAACGTGTAAAGACTCTGACAGAGGCCCATAGATGCCCCATAGGCCCATACCCCCGCCCCACCCACTAAGTCAGCACTTATCGACTCCCTTTGGCACTATGGCATGATCAGCACAGACCCCAGAAGAGGGATTTTGGGAGCAGGGGCCAATGAAGAATCGGGAAAGGGGCTTCTAGGAAGAGGGAACCATGAGCCCCTGGAGTGGACAGGCCACTCAAACTCCAACACAGGAACCATGAGCCCCTGGAGTGGACAGTCCACTCGGACTCCAACACAGGAACCATGAGCTCCTGGAGTGGACAGTCCACTCGACTCCAATAAAGGGCAATCAGCTTTCCCCAAGTCTGAGCTGTTGAGAAATTACCGAGTAGAGATTCAGAGTACCCAGGCGGCTTCCTCTGGTCTCTGACGAGAGGCTGGACATGTCCACGGTGGATGGGGAAAGTCAAGCAGACGATGCTTCTGATGCTGGACAGATAGAAATGTCTGAGCTGGGCCTGCAAAACATCTGCAAAGCTGAAACTTGAAGGTGGCCATCCCTGCTTCCCTGTCCTTCCACCCGTCCATCCTTCTCTTCCTTGAGGTGTGGACAGGCGTGTGTCTGTGGCCCTGGAGTCCCTGCACCTCGCCCCTTCCCTCTTTCCCTTCAGAATGGAGAGCTGGCAAGTATGACATCAATTCAACTGTAATGGCTGCTTTCACTCGCCACGTTAAATCTATACTGTTACTATATACCGCCCGGCTGGTGCCAGCTGCTCCGCCACACGCCTGGCTCTCACTTAGCTTCAGAGTTCCTTGAGGGGAGCCGTGTTCAGAGGCCTGGTTTAATGCATCACCCTAATTGCAATGTGGAATGAAGTTGGTGCTGACTAGGGCATTTTCGATCTTAGAATCAAGGCAAGTATCTAACAGGAGGTAGGCGGGGTGGGCAGCGAGAGGCCTGTCCAGAGCCCTCCCTCCCCTTATTAAGGCCTTATCTTGACACGTTTTACGTTCAACTTTTTTTTTCTTAATTGAGTTCATCATTTGGCTCTGAAATAACCGTTTAGATAATGTGGTGAGTCTGCTGCTCCGTGTACACGCCTCTTCTCAGTTTCCAAAAAAAAAAAAAAAAGAAAAAGTCCCTTTCTCCGCTCTAGTCTGACACTGGCCTTGCTTCTCATTAAAAATGCCGGCGGCTTGGGAGTGAGGATGGAAGCAGGATGGGCTTCTTCTCCCGAGCTGCCGCTGAGTTCCTGCTGGAGCAGCAGATAATTAGCTCCCACAATGGTCGGCCAGAGACCCCTCTGCCAACAATGAAGTGTCAGAGCTGAGCACTGAATGCAAAGGTTGGGGCCCACGAAGGGGTGGTTTTGTCTCCAAGCTGGGCAAGTAGCACTTGGTGAACGAGGACCAGGCTAAGCAGGTATAAATTCAGGCTAAGCAGGTATAAATTCACCTGCTTTTCTAGCTTATGGTGAACTAGAGACGAAAGGAGATGGGGTGAGGGGCTGGGCGGGGCCGGGGGGGTGGGGAGCTGAGGCCTCATGGGAGGTCTGGGCAGGGCAGAAGCAGCACCAGTGCGGGACGTGCAAACTGGCCGTTGCTGGCCGCACATCCGTTGTGGAGGCAGGCGGCTGGTTTTCCTCCCTCCTGGCGCCCTCGCCCTCACCTCACAGACATACCCTTTCTCCATGCTGGCCCAAGAGTCATCCCTGAGCTCCCAGCTGAGCACCATGGGAAGCCTTGGGGAGAGGCATGAGCCTGCCTGGACCTTCCAATTGGGCAACCAGCAGGGCAGGCGGTACACATCAGGGATCAGTGCCAGGGGGTCGTGAGGAGGCCAGGGCCTAGCGGGTACGGTGCCGGACAGGGCAGCAAGCCGCTGCCCAGGGTAGGCAGTGGCTTTGGGGCTGAGACTGCGCCTTTGGGTCGCACCTGGGTCTGTCTTGGCTAAGGCCCCTTTGCTTCTCCTTCCTGCCTGCCTCTGTTCCTTTTGCCCACTCGGCTCACTGTCTCAGCTGTGTGGGCATCTCTGCCCAAAGCCCAGTTCCTCGGCGGTGCCAGTGATGATGCTGAGTCTACCTCCTGGGACAGCGCCAGCCTCGGGGTGGTGAGAGCTGGAGGCAAGTCAGACTCTCTCATTTCTTCTTCCCTCCCCCAATGCCTTCAAAGGAAGACCCTCCCCTCAGGTGACTGGTCCCTTACAAGCCTTTCTTCCGTGGTCGCCCACCTTTAATTCCTTCCACAAATTCTTCCCGAAACCCGTCCCTCAGCTAGCCCCATTTCTCCAGCCCCTCCGCTGATTTTCCCCATTCTCTCAAGTCCTCTGCCCTCTGGTTCTCCCCCAAAATTTTTCTCCATGTCTCCTCACTTGCCCACTTCTTGGACCCCGACTTCTCCTCAAGCTCCCAATTACTTAGACCCTCTCCCTGGTACTTCCTTGCTATTTGATAATGAGCATTTGAAAATGGCCAGAGTGATAGTACAACAGGGAGGGCATTTGTCTTGCACGTGACTGACCCAGGTTTGATCCTGGGTACCCCATATGGCACCCCCCCCCGAGCCTGCCAGGACTGATCCCCGAGTGCAGAGCCAGGAAAGAGCCTGAGCACAACCAGGTGTGGCCTCCCAAAAAAAAAAATGAAAAGAAAAGAAAATGAGAATTTTGTGGCTGGAGGGATGGTGCAGCAAAAGCAGTAGCCTCCACACATACTCAGCTTCCATCTCCAGAGCTGTGTGGGAGCCCAGAGTGATTCCTGAGCACAGAGCCAGGAGTAAGCCCTGAGCACGGCCAGGTGTGCCTGCCTCTCCCCGAAACTGGAAGCGAGCCTTTTGTAGCTCACATCCGAATAGGTAAGCCTATGCATGTAGAGGGGGACCTGGGCACTCTTTCATCTTTCATCGCAGAAACCAGGGGCCAGATGCAGAGACATTTGTTTCCTCGGCCTGGGCTTCAGGCACACACTACGGCACTTACTGAGTATGGCCTGACATGCTTCTCTCAGTGCTTCTCGGCCCAGGAGTCCCCTGGGCAACTGGACCACATCTGCTCACACACGATTGTCCAGGCAAGATTGTGGCCTCGTGTGATTGTGACTTTCAGGTCACTGAGAACCCGCCTTACAAGGCACAGTCAGCGCAGAACCACCATTGTTGGGGAGTGGGGGTGTTGGGGCCACACACAGTGGTATTCGCAGGCTATTCCTGGCTCTGTGCTTAGAGGTGGTGTCTGATGGTGCCTCAGGGGCCACCTGTGTTGTCAGACAGGGGCTGGCCACATGCGGCCCTAACCCTTACCCTATCTCTTTATCCTCAGCACGTCTTCTCTTGTTGTAGAATCCAGTCACGTTTCCTGTCCCTGGTAAGGTGAGAAAGACAAGTGTTCAGGCTTAAGTTGTGAGCTGGTTTCGTTCTTGAGTAGCCTAAGGAGCATCTCTGGTGTGCCAGGCATGGATCACTGATCCAAGCATATTCTGCTCAGGTCTGATTTATTATCTGTGCCTGCACGCCCCACCCAGCGAGCAGCGCGTGTTTATTACTTTCTGTCACCCAAGTGAGGCTCTCTTCACCTCTTACAGAGAAGGGAGGTTGAGGGGGTCATGGGAGAAAGGAGATGAGGATGGAGTATGTGGGCTGTACCAGGTGACACTCACAGAGTTCAGGAGAGAAAGGGGAGTCAGGCGGACCCCATAGAGGGAGACAGCTGTCTAGTAGGACCTCAGGCTTGATCAAGGTCCAGGGCGCTGTGACGGCAGGCAGCTTGCCTCGGCTTTTGATACGTGGTGGGAATGGCCCTTCTACCTCATAGTCTTCCTCCCAAGTTTAATCGCTGGGAGAGTCTTAGACAAATCCCTCTAGAAGGATCAGAATCCAACAGATAAAGCACTGCTTTACAGCCCACCCTGTTTTAATCCCGGTATCACATGATGCCCGCCCCAACAATTCCAGCATCACTGGGTACAGCCTTGCAGGACCCCGAGCACCATTGGGGTAATCTCTGTTTCCACAAAGCTGGGCAATCTATATCCTCAGACCGGAATATTGGACCAATACCTCCTTAACTGGGAATCGCTGGGAGGTGGCCCCTCCAGGCCTCCTGAGCACCACCCCCCCCAGCAAGAAACAAAATTTGAAACAAAGAAAATCCCTACACGGGAGATTTTCCAAAACATGTATGTGACCAGCACTTTTGATAACTGTATCACTGTCTTCCCGCTCATCATCGACTTGCTCGAGCGGGCACCAGTAACATCTCCATATGTCCTGTCTCATGCAAGTAGAGCCCAAGGGCATCTGCTTGCTCCAGCAACATAAAGAGCCTCAAACCACTCCATCAGGTCATGGGAATGAGGTCTATAATTGTTACTGGTATCTGGCATATCAAATACAACACGGGTAGCTTGCCGGGCTCTGCCGTGCAGGTAGCATACTCTTGTAGTCACCTCAAAATCCAGCATTTATTGATGAACCGCGCAAGCCGCTTGTGGCCACGTGAGCCGGGCTGTGATAGGCTAGTCTGCTGGGTGGAATTCTGAAGAGGGGGAAGTCCGGATGTGGAAAATGGAGGTCCTCATGGAGTGGGGGTCGTCTGACTTGTTGTGGGGCTCTGCTGGGCTGGATTAAAAAAGACTGCAGCAGGGTGGATCTCGATGAGCTGGGCTGTGATAGGCTGGTCTGCTGGGTGGAGTTCTGACAAGAGGGAAGTCCAGATGTGGAAAATGGAGGTCCTCATGGAGTGGGGGTCGTCTGGCTTGTTGTGAGGCTCTGCTGGGGTGGCGGGCCAGGGCTAGAACCTGCCATCCCTCCCAGGCACCTCATGAGCGGCTGGACACAGTGAGAGCCAGTAGCAGCTCTGCCCCATGTCTGTCTTTGATAACTGTAAGTTGAAGAAACTGTCATGGTGTAATGGGGTCAGTTTCTTGGCTAGGATTAACATGAACTCTTGTGGTTAGGTGCAATGGTGTTTAATAAAAGAGAGATTGTCAATGGCTTTTAGTAGGTTGCTGCCAGTGTTGTTATCAGGCATAACAAAGACAGTGTGAACACATAGTCTTGTTCTCCTCTTTATAACACACACTCACATTTGGCTTTGGGATATTTATGTAGGCTCACCAGTTTACTAACCATTTAGGTGGCATAATGAATCCTACAAAGCATTTTAGTGCCAAGTTATACTACAGCAGGGAGGGCATTTGCTTGCATGCATCAACCCAGGTTCATTTCTCGCCATTCCATGTGGTACCAGAGCACCACCAGGAGTGATTCCTGAGTGCAGAGCCAGAAGTAACCCCCTGAGCATAACCAGGTGTAACCCAAAAAAGAAAAAAACCCACATTCCTATAAAATTCCTATAAAATGCATAGAACTCTCTGTTACTTAGCAAAACCCTAATACATGTTGTTTATGATTTTATTAATTGTATTTATCCTTGAAAAATGGCTTTCATTTCTTAGGTTTCATTTGTGTATATACCAGGTGTTAAGCAAATCTTCGAGAGAACAAGATAATGCAATAAAAATTTTTGATTAATTTTCTTACTGCTCCAACATATCTGCACCTTTAAATTGCAAATTTTACCACTTTTCCTGGTTTCTAAAGCATGCTGTGCCTCCTCTGCTCCAATGAGGTCAACTAAGACCTAAATTATCTTCCAGTATCATCTCCTTCCTCTCCTCCTCAATTTTATTTTTTCACATTTCCTTTCTCAATTGTACAATCTAGTAAGTCTGATCTTAATAAAAAATATCCATCTGCCATATCACTTAAATATGTGCACATGTTATTTCCTTTGCAGATTTGATTTCTTCTACCTGGGATTTACATCAATTTCCTTTGTATTTTGGTGAACTCATTATTCAAAACCTTTCCTTAGATACTTTCTTCTCTATGAGGTCTTGCACTACTAGCCCAGTCGTGTAATATTCATGTCTTATTCCACATTACATCTACACTTGGTTCCTTGTACTTCAATTAGTTTTGTTGACTGGTGACCTTACATGTGTCCTCTTGTCTTTGCTTTTAAACTGGACATTGAGGGTAGAAATAAATGGTCTTATCCATCTTGCTTTTACCCAAAAATTTTAGTTTGAAATACATTTTTGGAGCTGGAGCAGTAGTACAGTGGTGGGCTGGAACAATATTACGGTGGGATGGTAGGGCTGGAGCAATAGTACGGTGGCGGTGGTAGGGCTGGAGCAATAGTACGGTGGCTGGAGCAATAGCACAATGGTAGGGCTGGAACAATAGCACAGTGTTAGGGCTGGGACAATAGTATGGTGGTAGGGCTGGAGCAATAGTACAATGTAGGGCTGGAGCAATAGTACAGTGGTAGGGGCTGGAACAATAGTATGGTTGTAGGGCTGGAGCAATTTTTTGGTGGTAGGGCTGGAGTAATATTATGATGGTAGATCATTTTCTTTGCATGAAACCAACCTTGGTTTGATTTCTGGCACCCTAGATAGTCCCCAAGAACAACCAGGAATAATTCTTGAGTGTAGAACCAGGAGTAATGCCTGGGCATTATCAGGTATGCAACTTACCCTGAATAAAGCCAATATAACAGTGGGATGGTAGGGCTGGAGCAGTAGTACGGTGGCAGTGGTAGGGATGGAGCAATAGCACAGTGTTAGGGCTGGGGCAATAGTATGGTGGTAGGGCTGGAGCAATAGTACAATGTAGGGTTGGAGCAAAAGTATGGTGGTAGGGCTGGAGCAATAGTATGGTGGTAGGGATGGAGCAATAGTATGGTGGTAGGGATGGAGCAATAGTACAGTTGTAAAGCCGGAGCAATAGTATGGTTGTAGGGCTGGAACAATTGTATGGTGGTAGGGCTGGAGCAATATTATGGTGGTAGGGCATTTTCCTTACATGGAACCAACCTTGGTTTGATTTCCGGCATCCTAGATGGTCCCCAGGAATCACCAGGAGTAATTCTTGAGTGTTGAACCAGGAGTAATGCCTGGGCATTACCGGGTATGCAACTTCCCGAATGAAACCAATCAAAAACCAAATAAAATGCATTTTTTAAAAGAATCTTTGTTTAGCAGAGACCTGATGTATGGTAAAAATACTGTATTGCCATAAGACAGAGCTGTTGCATCCCCCAACTTTGCAAAAGAAGTCTCACATGCTTGTGATAAACTAATTTCCCTTAGAGGCTTAGTGAATCTTCTAGGTTTGCCAGTAGACTTACGGCGGTCTCCCTCATCCTTCCTGGCCCTTTGGTTCGGGAGCCCAGGGTTCTTGCTATGTGGGTGAAAACAAGTAGGACCTTGAGTCACACAGTTGTTATTTCTGGACCTGCTGTGCTTGACTGGCTAGTGATGAGCAAACCCTCCATCTCAGCTCTAGGATCTTACGATGCTTTTGTTCACTGCGACCCCACCGGACAGTGCTGGATCTTTGGCATGGAAGCCTTTGGGGTCATTGGATCATTGTAAGCACAGCCCAGCTCTGCTATCTGGTACCAAGCCGTATTTATAGCCAAGAAACCTGAGTAAGCAACATTTGTTTCAGATGACAATAGCAGAACTGGCCAACGAGAATACCAAGGGTTGGAAACCAAACACATACTCATTGTCTTCTGCCGGGGTTCAACAAGAGGTGATACAGGAAGTCAAGCTCCAAGGATTCCAGTAACAGGTCAGGAAATGGAGTGGATGTTGGTTCCAGACCAAACCCAGAGGGAGAAAAAAGATAATTTTCATTAGGCTCCGATTGGCTGCTGGGATCTCAGTGTGGAGAGGACATAGGGGGGAAAGGCACAGAACAGGAAGGAATGTTGTCACAGGGACCAACAACTTCGCGAGTAATGGACTGATGAAGGATGGACAAACTCCCCACCCCGCCCCGCCACCCCCTCTCTCTCTCCCCCTCATGGTGGCTTTGCACTTTCTTGTCTCTGGTTCTTAAAGCTCTGACCTATCCATCTCCCCAGAGCATGAGCAATCCTTGAAGATTTTTAGAGAGGATACTCAAGAGCACCGTGCGCCTTCCTTGTCTGTTACCTTGTTCTGATGACATGTGTCATCTATAAGCATCATGAAGGCTCCATGAAACTGGCTCACAGGCGAGGTGGTTGGGGTGAGGCAGGCAGAGTTGAGTTGGGTGATAAAAATAGTTTTATCTGCATTTGGGCTGATTTTGAAAAGGTTTTTAACGGTTGCAACTGAATCCTTTTCAGAATCTCCCCCCACCCGCCTTTTCTGTTTTCCCCTGAGTTGCTATGAGAACATGAATCATCTCTTTAGCACAATGACAGCAAGTGTAGCATTTAGGAGCGGACCTGATTTTTCACTGTTTGTTCTTTGCTCTCAACAAGATAAGCTGTTGTTATTTCTTTCTTCTTGAACAAGCACACCATGATTGCTGAAGTGGGAAGAATAATTGGACCAAATAGTCACGATTAATGCAAACAGAGAGACTTCATCTGTTTTGCGTGTAGCAAATGCATTTGTGAGAATGCGGAGAGCGAGCTTGCTTTCTGTTTATTCTTGGGCTGGGGAACAAATGTTGCTGAGTTCACTGCCACAGAATCCTGTGTTGCTTCCAGTGGGTGGAGACCTTAAATGAACCGAGGGAAAGAGAAACAGACGCTCTCAGGGAGGAGGGTGGGCACGGAGTGGGTAGGGGCACAGGGTGGATGCGGGGAGGTGGCTGCTGCCCCCCCCATTACTTCCCATTGCTTCTCCATCTCGGGTATGGTAGACGGTCAATGAGATGAGCCCTGCTCTCTCCATGATGGGCGCCCAGGTGAAGTTGACGTGAGCAGTTGAAACAGAAGGAAGATGATTGTAGACTGGCACATTCTAGGTGCTGGGCATGGTAGTCAGTCTGAGTGTCCTTGCGATGCCCAGCCAGGAGGCAGCTTCCTGCCTGGCAGACCAGGAAGCAGATTCAGAAACAAGTCTCCAAATTCACCAAACGGGATATGGCCCAGGCTGGCTTTAGAATGCCACCCCCCACCACGCCCCCCCACTTTGGATCCTGTGAGCTTGAGCACGAGACTCCACCTCCCGGCACCCCAGTCATTTCCAAACTCAAACCACAAGCACAAAACTGTCTGGGACCCAGCCGGCCCGGACCTGTTGGGCAGCCACCGGGCTAAGCTGTGTTCTTGTATCAACTGACCATCCCGTGGAAGGTCCTCGGCAGGCAGAGTCTCCACTTACACAGCAGTGCTCTGGTCACTCAGTGTCCAGAGGATCCTGATGACTTTTTCATATTTCACCGTTTGCAGAGGGGTGGCGATCCACTGTTGCTATTGATGTGACATTGGCCCTAAGGCTGACAGACATACGCTTTGTGCTTTGTTACTTCACTCAGTAGATAAGCGAAATGTTCTCTAGGCCAGAGAGATAGTGCAGTGGGCAGGGTACTTGCCTGACAGGTGACCCAGGTTTGGTCACCACACTCCACAGGGAGTGAGCCCTGAGCACTGCCAGATGTGGTCTCCTCAAACAAACAAACAAATGTGTTGTGTAGTTCAGAGTGTCCTGTTCTGAAGCCTTCTGAGGAGGAGCGTGGCCAGTAGGTTTGATGTTTGCAGGCCAAACGGACCATGCAGAATGTCTTTCCTGTCGTACCCAGGGCTTGCTATGGGGGGGCACCTACATTTGTCCTCCTGCAGTGCAGTAACGGTCTCCACTGACCTCTCTCTGAGTGCACTGCCTGCAAAGAGAGAACCTTCAGCTCTACCGCATGTTGTTCACATCAGCCTGTCCAAATCCTGGGCCAACCCTGGATAACCGCTGCGCCCCCCTCCCCATGCACACATTCCATCACTCTGTGCCCAACTCCAGGTTCTCCCAGGGGTATCCCTGGATATATCTACTCCCCTTGGCTCTGTGGTCCTGGACTGCTGGTCACCTTAGTCAGTTGTTTCTCCTCCTGAATCTGAACTGCATATTATTGGAGTGTGTGTGTGTGTGTGTGTGTGTGTGTGTGTATGTGTGTGTGTGCGTGTGTGTTTTGGTTGGAAGTTTGCTGCAGGGCGCAGTCAGGGGAGAGCAAGGAGGGCACAGGAGTTCAGGCACGAGGGAAAGAAAGTAGGAGTTGAACAATGGGCCCTAGGAAGGGAAAAGTGAAGGATCCTCAGGGGGTCACACGGTTGAGCCCAAGCCAGAGCCTGAGTGTGTGATGGAAAGAGAAAGCTATCCCGAGCTCTGTGTCTTATGTCCCAGAGGTGTCCTGGGCCACCTCACCTTTCCCCAGTCTGCAGGGGTCTGCTTCCACCCTGAACTGCTGTTTCTTTCCATTTGATGAAAGTTTCGACCCTTTTGCTGACTCGTTTCCTGCCTGTCTCTGTGAGCCAGAATGAAGATTAAAGGCCTCTGCATGAGTGCAGACTGGGGCAAGGGCTCATCTGTTTATGTTTGTGTTTGAAGCAGGTGGATGGGGGGTGCTGGACAGGGCTTCTGGGGCAACTCTATGCTCAAACCCTGGCTTGGAGAACACACTCTGCTTTCCTGACTCGTTCTAGAAAGGTCAGTGACTTCCTTCTGCAAAGGCCCATGTTCAGGGCTGGAGAAGGAGGCACAGTCTTGGTGCTCCTGGTGCCATCACCCACATAGCTACCAGAGCCCCTAAATAGGCATTGCTTCCTCCTCCCATGGGTGGGGCTGAGACGATAGGAAGAGGGCCTGTGTCAGGTCCATAAATTCGCAAAGAACGGAGATGTGGTGTGCCATGACTGCCACCAGCCTGAGCACAAATGGTATCACCACCTACTTCCTCTGCACTGCACCTGCTTCCAGCCAACACTGGTCACTCTGCCATTCGCTCATGTGGTACTCCTTGTCTCCCACTCCCCAGCAGTGGCCCTTCTGATGCTGTATCCGCACCTGCTTTCTGAGTTCCTTGGAGGAGAGAAGGAGGAAGAGGAAGATGGCCTATTTCCCCAGTCACCTACTGGTCCTTTCCTTTGTATTCACCCCACACCAAACTGGAGAGATAGTGTGGAAGAAGCATTGTCTTATGCATGACTGAGTCCAGTTAGATCTCCGGCATTGCATATGGTCCCCGAGTAGTGCCAGGAGTCGGCTTGAGCAGTGAGCCAGGAGTCAGTCCCGAGCATCTATGGTATAACCAAAACATCTCCTGCACCTCTGCCCATCACTGTTCTGGCTGCAGATTTCTTGGTTTCTCCCCAGCCAGCATGCATAGGTCTGTGATCTGCAAGTCTGACCCCTTCTGGGCTCTGCTCTTCTTTGGGGGCATTTGCTTTAGGAGAGGGACACGTATGCTGCCCCTCAGGTCTGGCCTTGCTCTGTCCACATTTTCGGCACACATGCTGACCTACAGCATGTTTCGCACACATGCTGTTTCTGTCCTGAGGTTCTGGCCTTGGAACTCGAGTCATTCCCTAGTCCTTGTGAGTGAGGAGAACACATCTGGAGCACAGACGGAAGAGTTCGCTTGGGGTCTCCCAGGCAGGGGACATGATGGAACACAGACGGAAGAGCTCGTGTGGGGTCTTTGGTGCAGGGGGCGTGGGCCTGTGAGGAACAGATGGGGCCTCACAGCTCGTCCTTCCTCTCTTGGAAAGGAAGGAAATGGAGCAGGAAACATTGAGTGGGAAATCTCTGGGTGAGCTCCTTGGTCAAGCCAGACCTGAAGCTGGATATAGTCCAGGATTTGTAGTGTAAAGAAGTCCAATATTCCATATATGTTTAACTCATTGTGCTCTTATGCCTTGAAAAACAATAAAAGGTAACTAACTTATGACTATCAGGATTTCCACGAGCCCTTGTGTTCACATAGAATCTTATAATCCCCTGGCCCTTGGCTCAGTGAAGTGTAAACATGGGCTTCTAAAATTAGTGGGTGGAGGTGGGAACTCCCAGCACCCTTGCCTCACCCCACCCTCAAATCCTTACCCATCCCTGCTTAAATGAGACTCCACCCTACCCTAAACAGAGAAATGGATTTATATGGGTTTTATATCTCAAGCATTAGACCTTTATTGTAGATATAAAATGACTTTCCAGAGACTGCAAACAGGCATGAGCCCTTAGTGCTCTGAATTTACCAATCATGGGCTATTTCCTCCAATAATCATCTTCACATTTGCTGCTAATAACCTCGCTGCCGGCTGTTGCAGCCAAATGGTCAGTCACTTCCAGTAATGGCCAGTCTTTCAGGGCCTAAAATGGTGAGGCGGCATTATGATTTCCCTGGGCCCATGCATTGGAGTTGAGCCATTAACAAATAAAAAGGCTCTGGGGCTGATTTGGAAAGGGGAGTGGGTGGAGGTTCTATTTGAAAAGGTGAGTCTGTGTCTTCTTATCTAGTTTATTGTTAATTGTTCCTAAGCTAAGTCCTGGGGATCCTGTCCCCATCCCGTTACTGGTTCATTATTTCATCAACAGACAAAGTGCTTCCCTGGGTTTCTCTAAGCAGCTGCTGGCCCTGAGCAGACTTCAGAGCAGAGCAGTTGTAATTAAGACAGTGTGGTATTGGTATAGAGACAGACCCGTAGGCCTATGGAATAGAACTGAATATCCCGAAACACACTCTCAAATATACAACCACTTAATCTTCGATAAAGGAGCAAAAAATATTAAGTGGAGCAAAGAAAGTCTCTTCAACAAATGGTGCTGGGAAAACTGGGCAGCTACATGTAAAAATGAACTTACACCTCCTTCTAATGCCATGAACAAAAGTCAGATCAAAATGGATTATAGATCTCAACATCAGACATGAATCTATAAGGTACATCGAAGAAAACATAGGAGAAATGCTCTACGACATTGAAACTAAAAGTATCTTTAAAGACGACACACCACTAAACAAGCAAATGGAAGCAAAGATAAACAAATGGGATTATATAAAATTGAAAAGCTTCTGCACCTCAAAAGAAATGGTGGCCAAGATACAAAGACAATCTACAGAGGGGAAAGGATATTCACCCAATACACATCTGACAAGGGGTTAATATCCAGGATATATCAGGCACTGGCAGCACTTCACAAGAAAAAAACAGCCAACCTCATCAAAAAATGGGGAGAAGAAATGAACAGAAGCTTCCCAAAAGAAGAAATTTGAACGGCCAAAAGACATATGAAAAAGTGCTCTTCATCTTTAATCATCAGGGAGATGCAAATCAAAACAACAATGAGGTACCATCTCACACCACAGAGACTGGCACACATCCAAAACAGCAAGAACAACCGGTGCTGGCGTGGATGTGGCGAAAAAAAAGGGACTCTGATCCACTGTTGGTGGGAGTGCCGACTGGTCCAGCCCTTTTGGGAAAACAATATGGGCATTCCTCTGAAAACTAGATATTGAGCTCCCATTTGATCCAGCAATAGCACTCCTGGGAATATACCCGAGAGACCGAAGAACACATAGCAAAAACACTATCTGTACTTCTTTATTCATCTCTGCGCTATTCACAATAGCTAGAATCTGGAAACAACCTAAATGCCCAAGAACAGAGGACTGGCTAAAAAAACTGTGGTACATCTACACTATGGAATACTATGCAGCTGTCAGAAAAGATGAAATTATGAAATTTGCCTGCAAATGGATGGACAGGGAGACTATCATGCTGAGTGAAATTAGTCAGAAGGAAAAGGACAGATATAGAATGACTGCATTCATTAATAGGATATAAATAGATAGCAGTATTTTACTAAGTGTGGGAAAAAACTCACCATTGAATATACACAAATATACTTAAGTGATAAACTCTAAATATCTGCAGGGCTAGCCACAATGTGTAAAAAGAAGAGGGAGAGAGATGCAGAGACAGAGAGAGAAAGAGAGGAAACGGGGCTACCTGCTATTGAGGCAGCCTGGGGGTGGGCGGGAGGGGGTGGGGTACATTGGTGGTGGAAATGGGGTACTGGTGGAGGGATGGGTGCTGGAATACTGTATTACCAAGAACCAATTATGAAATTGAAAAGCTTCTGCACCTCAAAAAGAAATGGTGGCCAAGATAATTGTATGTAATTGTATGTCTCATGGTGGTATAATAAAAATTTTTTAAAAAAATAGGGGGATAGATGAGTCCTTATCTAGGAAGCATCCATTCTTGAGATTCTCAGATAAGCCCAGCACAGGCCATGAAATCCTATACAATATCTGGCTTCATTATCTGACAGTTGAGCCTTAGTCTTCACTTTATGTACTCAGAGCTTCCAGAACCCCGAGAGGTTGGTCCCCTCATTGTAGATCACACAGCGAGGACATACACGGCCTGCTTTGAAAACCAGCATGAAAACTATCCACGCCATGGAGCCTCAATGTCCAGACTCCCACTTGTTCAGGGCCAGTCCTGGCACCCAGGAGCCGAGCCCTAAGGTTGGGGCAGGTCGGAACACCCCACAGCAGAGCCTGGGAAATCACAGCCAGGCCATCCTGGTTTGCAGGTCCGGCCTGGTTCACGCCTAACAGGCTGGCATCGATGCTGCTATCCCTGGGCTTGAAGCCTCAGCTCCTGCTTCTGGAGAAGCCAGGCAGTAAAGGGAACTAGAGAAAGGGATATCGGGGAGAATGTCCTGCTTGGCCCTAGATGTTCTGTTATTTTCCAAAGTAAAGGGAGGAAGTAAATCACAGCCATTGTAGTTGTAGGTGTGTGGATGGGGGACTCCACGGACCTTGAACTGAGCAGAGGTCGGGGCAGACCCCGGAGCCCTACTGCAGCATTAGCCTTGAGGTACTCACAGCTAAGCCGGCACACAGGCTGCGAATGAGCCAAGCAGAAGCAGAGGCAGAGATTTGTCCTGAGACTAATGCCGGGCCAAGCTCAGAAGGCCAATATCCCCTCTGGCCTCAGGAAGTGACCATTGTAAGACAGATCAACACGAGCCTTGGGGAGAGATCCCTTCATGACACACAGACTCGATGAGGCACAGAAAAAAAGCCCCACCTGGATCAGGGCAGCGGCACCCCTAAACACACCTGGCAGGAAGCTTCCATAACACGCTGGCACCAAGCCCACGGTCTGGAGGTCTGGATGGCTGGGCTGTGGCGCTCCTTTCTGGGCATCTCCTAGTTGAAATGTATTTTATCTTTTATTTATTTATATTTTATGGGTACTAAAACGTGAACAAGGTGATTTGAAAAATAAAATGTTTAAGCAAGTTTCCAGTACGGGTGTGCGAGCCACAATTTAAGAAGAGAGGTTTGTAGGAGCGCCAGAGTCCGGCTCTGTACCCTGCGGCATCATTCTCAGTTAAATGAAAGAATGAAGAAATTCTAGCCTCATCACCTGCCCTTATCACCAGTTGATAAAAGTCTTTGATTCTGACTTGGCTTGTCATCTTCAATAGTGCATCTTTAATATTTCATTTGTTTTATTATCTTGAGTATTAGCTCCTGGTCCAGGAAACATGTGGTTTATCCTCCAGCAGTCATAGGGAAGGAAGGCAGACCTGTGCTAAGGCAGATCTATTTGTGCTAATACTCAAAATACTCATGATACGGCATCTAGAGAGAGGCAGGTGGAAGCCACAGTCTCTTCCCAGGCTTCCTTCTCCCTCTGAGCTGGTGTTAGAAGCTTGTGCTCCAGGTGACTCTATAGCTTCACAGCAGTTACTCTGACCAGGAACCCTGAGTCATCCCCGAGTGATCCCGGAGTGATCCTTGAATGATCAAGCAAAGTTGAGCTCTCCGCTGGCTGTGCCTAGGATCTCGGGCAAGTTCGCCCCTAACCTCCTAAGGTGAATTCCTAAGGTGAATTTCTTCTGCTACACACCTGGCCTCTCCTAGGCCAGGTGTGTCCACAGAGGTCTGGTTTCAAAGGACCTCCACAGGTCGGCCCACAAATCCCGGGAAACAGGTCAAGGGAAACAGACTTCATTCCCAAAAAACTAGACCAGGTTCCAAAGTCTGCTCCTGATCCCCAGAGAAAGTCTGGGCTGGTGGTAAGAACTGCTGGCAGGAAAGACCTAGTTGGTGGGGGCAGTGAATTTTCACAAACTTGTTTGCATTTAAAACTTCACAGAAGCAAAAGAAGTGATATAATATTTGTTTCTGCTTAAGGAAGGGATGGGATATTATTTGGAGCTGGAGTGACTATATAGGATTTAAGGCACTTGCCTTGCACACAGCTGACCCAGTTTGCATGCTCTGATTCCCCAAACACTGCCAGGAGTGATCCTTAAGCACTGCCAGCATGGAGTGAACCAGCCCTCTGTCAAGAATCTTACTATAAGAGCAAAAGAATTCAGCTTGAAGAAATGGCATCCCATTGACACATTCCTTGGCGATTGGTGAACGTTAGTTGATGGCCTTGGTTGCTCCTCTCCCGCTCCCCAGTATTTTATCCATGTGGTACATCAATTAGCCTGTGGAAGTCGGTGGTGATCGGTGGTGCCTATGTTCCTGACATAGCTGGTCCCTATCCTAGAAAGAGACTCTGCAAGTGGATGATGGTTGGGAAAGAGTTTCCAAGGGGTGTTGCTCCAAGCAGGAGGTGACAGCTCCTGGATATGGAATTCCTTATTTAGCCCAACACTCCAGAGCCGAAGCAGAGTCTCACAGGAACACCTGCAGTGGTCCCGTATCCACCAGTATCGCTCAGAACCTTCAGACCCTCCCTCAGGACTGCTGAGCCCCCAGGCTTCCATTCCTCTTCCGCCAGGGTCTCTGGTACGAATTATTGGACAGCTCTTATCTCCTCTCCTTGTCTTCTTAGCTGTTCACCATGTAAAGCTTAGAAACATGCTTGGCCCTAGAAGAACAGACATTCTTTCTGGCAGAGGGACAGGTCTCAGAGATACTGGCCTGGCACAGGTCTGCCTTCCTTCCCTGTGACTGCCGACGGATAAACCACAGGTTTCCTGGACCAGGAGCTAAGCAGGGCTGCTGCTGTGGGACAGCTCAGGGTCTGCATGCCTGAGAGCAGGTCCTCACCCTGAGCCAGGAAGCTGCTTCCAGATCTGAGGCTGCAGCATGCCACAGGCTTCAGCTTCCCAGGAAAGCCCAGGTTTCATCACCTCTGCAGTCTGGGAGGGGCATGGCAGCATCGGTCGTCACCTGGGGCATGCCAGGTTCTGCATCTTGGTCTGAGCGCACGTCTGAAGCACAGCTTTGTGTTTGCATGGCGGAACCTGCCAAATGAATCACTACACGGGTGTCGCCTGCACCTCAGAGATGTAGCCAAGGAGACCCATTTCCCAGGAGCTGCAGAAGTCAGTGCGGCATGTTCACCGTCCAGCACATGGAAAGTCAGGCTGGCCTCTGTGAGGTCACTGTGGCCTTCAGAGCCTGAACAAATTTTGAAGATTACCATGAAGCTGAAGAGCTTTCTCTCTTGCCAAGTCTGTGGGGTGCTTCAAGTGCATCCTAAGCCAGTGGCAGGGCCAAATGGTGCCTAGTGTGTGGACCAGGAAGCTGATAGAGGTAAAGGAACAGGTGGCGGTGGGTGCCCGGAGCAAACACTGATATCCTCAGTAGACACCCCCAGACCTATCTGAAGTCCAGTCCTTCAGTGGGAGGCTGGAGAGAGCTGCCTCACAGCTTCTCTGACACCCAGCTCTGCCTCTCCCTGGCCACCCGCCCCTCTACACCCCACTCTTTCCCTCTGGCCAGCTGCCCTTCTGGACAGTGAAGATGACTTCTTTCTCCCGGTCACAATGGGGGAGTTCCAGACATTTCTTGGTGAAGTATCCTGGACAGAAGGCCATTAATGAATATCTTCCCGTGTTCTACCCTACATAGCAGGTATCTGGTATGTTCTGGAACCAGGTCTCAGGGCTGGGAATGAAGACTGGGACTGTTTGCACATGGCTGAGCCTTGAAGACACTGCTGTCCGGTCTCAGGCTGCCAAGGTTCCGGACAAGCAGCTGGGCAGAGCTTGTGCCTGGACCTTCCGTCTGATTCTGCTCTGGCCTCTGGACTTCGTGCCCAGACTTCCTCTCTGCTCTGGATCCAGCTGACTCTCCCCCCAGAGACACCATCCATCCATGTCCTGTGTGGCCTCAAGGACAGCCTCCTCCATCATCATCCGCGCAGTGCCCTCCTCTCCTCCAGATCACTGGGGATTCCCTTCCACCCTAGCTCGCTGTCTGTGCCCTGCGAAATTGTAGCTTATACACAGCTCGCACCTGTCCATGATGTACCCCATGGCCTGGCACCCACTACAACACCCTAGGAATGGAAAGAGGGGAGGGGTGGAAGAATTGTGAATGGGTTCTTGAGTGAATCCATGTGCCCACAAAGAATGCTGCAAACAAAGCACGGAAATCACATTAATGGCTTCAGAAAGGGATCACTGAGCGGATCGGGTCATCCAGGGAACCTGGGCCCCAGCTCACTAGGTCCTGGTGCGCCAGCGCCCGCTGCTAGCAGCCTGGTTTCCCAGCAGAGTGATGAAGGTTGAAAAGAGTCCACGTAGAGGCCAGAAAGCGACTCCCAACCGTCTTTCAGTACCCGCCATTGTCATTTCCAGGCTGGTGGCATGAGCAGACTTAGTCTCAGCCCCTCTGAGAGTAAGCGACACCATCTGCTGTGGGTAGGAAGCCGAGTCCTGCCGTCATCTCTGCACCCTGGAGGCAGGGCCGAGAGAGGCCCTGGGGCCTGCAGGCTGCTGGCTGTGGGGAACCAACTTCCTTCTCGCTGGTTGCCCAGTACCCAGACCTCAGAGGTCTCCTCTAAATGCCCCAGCTCAGTGATAGCACAGTGGGCAGAGTGCTCACCTTGCATGCAGCTCCCCAGATAGATCCCACCACCAATACCACCACGTGGTATTGGTCCTTTGAACAACATCAGGAGTAACTTCTGAGTCCAGACTCAAGAGGAAGCCCTGAGCATTGCCGGGTATGACCAAAAAGGTCAAACAAAGTAGAATCACAAATACCTAAGTGACCCGATCCTGCCCTTGTCGCAAAGGTGGCAACTTCCCAGCTGACTGAGGGGCCATTTCTTCAGTCACCTGGGACTTGGTTTTACCCACAGGGCCAGATTCTTCCCCTCACCTGCCAGCACTCTCTGCCCGCATTCTGGAGGCAGGTTTGCAGCCAGGGTTGATCCGACCCTCCTGGGCACCAGTTGCAGTATCTGGAGGCAGTTTGGTTGGCACCAGTATGGGAAGGAAAGACAGTGATGCCGCTGATGGGGCTCTGACAGGTGGAGCTTTGGAGTGCAGCTGAGCATCTCAAAGAGATGAAGCACATGGCCCCGATATCAGTATTGCAGGGCGGAGAAGCTGTGCATTAACTAAGGCAGCACCGAAGACCTTTCAGAGCTTTCCAGATCACCCAAGAAATCCTGATTGGTTGGTGCCCTGCAACCAAGCCGAAACAACCAACACAATCAACAAACCAACACAACACAACCAACACAATCAACAAACCAACACAACACAACCAACACAACTCAACACAAACTAACACAACACAATATAAAACAATGAAACAACTGCAACACAACCAAAGTGCCTGGTTTTCCAGTTCTGACTCCAGCAGTGGAGGGGCTGTGCATAGCGGGCCAGGCTGTAATGGGAACCCCTGCACTGTACACCGCTTGGGCCTGTGTAGGTGTGGTTGCTTTGCCTCCTATGGAAGGTTGTTGGGTCATGGGAACATTTAATGAGAGACACATGCAGTTCCGCGGCCAGTGCCTGGGCAGAGAAGGGGAGCGCTTGTGTGTGTTTGTTCTGTCCACGTGTGTCCCCCTCCCTTTGACTCACCCCAGAGCCTCCTCTGTGACCACAGCCTGACTGCAGACATGGGGACAGGAGAGTGAGAAGGGGCCTGTCATTTCCTGCATCTATTTGTTTACCCCGACTTTGGCCCAGTCTCAAGCTTGTAGCAAAGTGTTTCCTGTCCCAAACCATGAGTCACTTGGTGAAAAAGGAGGCAGAGCACCGAACTCTTCACCACCAGAACTCAGCTTTAGGGAGCAGGACTGGGCACAGGCATTCGGCATGTCTCTACGGGTTCCAGGATGGACCCCATACCCCTGGTCACAGGCAACCCAGTGGCCCGGAAACATGGCAGCATCTTGTACCTCAGCCCTGGGCATGAACGAACTCCCAGAGTCACCTTACACAGCCAGACACAAGCAGACACATGGCACCATCCCCCAAATAGAGATATTTTTCGTGTTTTGGAACTTTAGGTTCACTGGACCCAAATCACTGGCCCTTGAGAGCCATTCAAAAATGTTTTGTTGATGTGCTTAGTAATGGATACACATCATAAGCGCTCACAGTTTCTATCAGAACGATCTAATCATGTGACCTACTACCCAGGTCATTAAAAGATAGCTTGAGGTTCTCTGGTTCAGTGACCATCATCTCTCCTAAGGTGATGACAGCCTTGTTTTGTATCATTAGAGGCAAACCGCGGCCTTGCTCGAAAATATAATTATTCTTGTGTGGGATGTTCTCCTTTCTCTTGGCTTGCTTCTATGTGACTCAATATTTAAAATTTGATGCTAATATTTGTTGCAGGAATTTATTACTTAATGTGTGTGGAGGGTGTATTTTCTCAGTTTATGTTTTCTGGAAATATCTTTAATGTTTCCTTCATATATTAAAGATATTTTCCTTGAAATAGAAGTTAAATTTGACCATTTCTTACCTTGTGATTTTTAATGCTAGCATTAAATCTTTGTGATTCCAGCTTTCCCTGAGAAATAAGTTTTGACACTTAAAGTTACTCTTTAAAGATACTGCATCCTTCCCCTCCATTTTCTTTTAAGATTTTTTACTCTTTATCTTTGGCCATATTGAAAGTAGAATTGTTTCTCTTCGTTTTAGATTGTTCATCACTAGCATTTAAGAGTCCAACTAATTTTTATGTCTATGTTGTATTCTGACGCCTTGCTAAATTCATTGTTTAGTTTTTTTTCATTTTTATAGATTCTTTAGGTGGTTCATATAGAAGATAAATGACATGTGCAAACAGAGGGAGCTTTACTTCTTCCTTTCCGACCTGGAGGCCTTTTCTTCTTTTTCTTGCCTAATTGCCTCCCTGATTCAATTTGCCAGTACAATGGTGAATAGAAGGGGTGAGAACGGACATCCTTGTCCTGTTCTGAGCCCAGGGAAGCTTTTCCACCTTTCACGGTTACGGACCATGTGGCTGTGCTTGTCATATATGGCTTTTTTTCAGGCTGAGGAAATGTTTTCTTTTCCAAGTTTTATTCAGTTTTTTAAAAATAATGAATGGGTGTTGGGGTTTGTCAAATGCCTTTTCAGCATCAAATGAAAGGATGGTGGATCCCCCGCCTCCCCCCCACCCCAAACTCTTAATTTGGTGTCTTGTATTGACCGGTTTTCATTGTTGAAATACCCTCGCATTCCTGGATTAAGTCCCACTTGGTCATGGTGGATGATCCTTTTTATTACGCTGCTGGATTTGATTTTCTAGTGTTTAATGGAGACTTTAATATCTTCTTATCTCTGACCTAGTAGTTTTATTCTGATTTGTCTAGATGCAGATTTTATCTCTTGCACTTATCTTCCCTATTTATCATTACAGCATCTTGGGGGTGTGTATTTTTTTATTTTCTCTTCTGGTCACACCCTGTTGTACTCAGGGCTTATTCCTGGTTCTGCACTCAGAGATTATTCCTGGCAGGCGCAGGGTCCAGATGGGATGCGAAGAATTGAACCCAGTTCCACTGCATGGAAGGCAAGAGTCTTAGCCCTGTACCATCTCTCTAGACCCTGTTGTGGCTGGAGTTCTTTCACTGCTTTTGGGACATTCTCAGCTATTGTCACTTCATGTGTTTCTTCTAAGTCTCTCCCTTCCCATTTGCTCTCCACTTACACACGAATTAAATCACTCTCCCACACCTCACACACCTCGTAGACACCTTTATGTATTTCCCACCCTTTCTTCACCCCTTACTTTAGTCTAGATCATCTTGTCTAACTTTTTGTTTTCTCCCAGGTGACCCAATCTTAAGAGTATAAACTCTTAAGAAGCTCTTCCACGAAGCCAATGCAGAATTTATCATTCCGGCCACTGGATCTTTCAGCTCCAGAATTTAGATTTCCCCTTTATATAAATTAATGCTTTCCCATGTGATATTTGTGTCTTGTCACGATCACTTAAATTTCTGTGTCTGACAACTTTAGTCTTGGCTACATCTTCATGGCTGGGTCCAGCCTCATTTTAGCCTGAATCTTTTCTGTGTTCATGGACACTAACATTCGCTCTGAAGAATCATGGAAGGTCTAGTTGAGTTTTTCCCTCTTCTGCCCAGCTCTGACACTAGAGTGAGCAGTTAGAGGGAACAAAGGGACCTCTCCCATTCCATGGTCCACCCAGGTACCACCCAGGACTTGCCCAGAATGGAAATAAACTGGGAATCTCTGGTTTGAATATTCGCAGAAAGAACTACCCAGGGGCAAGTGGGGGTGGAGGCAAGGGGCATCCCGTTCCAGAGCTCCCACAGAGAAGGCTCCATGTACTCACGGCGATCTTATCTCCATCCCAGGTGGTTACAGCATTGTCTCCGCTGTGGTTTTTGGCTTCCTCTTCTTGCCTTCAGCCCATTATGGGAAAGATCGTGAAAGGTAGAACTCACAGGATGCTGGAGAAACTTCGTGGGGAGCAGTGAGGAAACAAACACCTTTGCAGAGAACAGGGTGTGGCTGACTCCTAAAGCCCAGAAAACTGCCCCAGTGCCCCACCATCCACTTTCCAGATAATCGCCTCCCAAGTTTCTGGGAGCCGCTTTTGCTTTGCAAATGACACTTAGGCTGTTTGGTCCCATCTCAAGCCTCTCCGTTGGATTCCTTCACCTGAGAAGATAAGAACCCCTGAGAAGACAAGAACCCCCTGAGAAGACAAGAATCCCTGGGAAGACAAGAATCCCTGGGAAGACAAGAATCCCTGGGAAGAGAAGAACCTCCTGAGAAGACAAGAATACCCCGAGAAGGCAAGAATCCCTGAGAAGACAAGAATCCATGAGAAGACAAGAATCCCTGAGAAGACAATAATCCATGAGAAGACAAGAACCCGCTGAGAAGACAGTAACCCGCTGAGAAGACAATAAACCCCTGACAAGACAAGAAACCCCTGAGAAATCAAGAATCCCCTGAGAAGACCAGCTCGGGAGTGGTGCCGCCACCAAGTTGAAGTTCCACAAGGTTTCAGAGTCCACATTGGGCCTAGGAAGAAGCAGGCCTGTTCTCCCACTGTTCCATGCTCCTCAGACCTCTGCCCTGCTCAGCGTTGGGTGGGGTCTGAGATCCCAGTTCCATCTCCCTGTCCATGGAAAATGGGTCCCCATCTCCTCAGCCTGTGATCAGCTCTTGGTCGCTAAGGTCTGTGTCACCTAGAAATTGGCCAGTGCCTTCCAGGACAAAGGGTTCCAATGATTAGCCCATTCCCTCTCTTCTTTCCTTTGTGAGATTTTCCCCCCTCCAGGTTGACTCTCTTAGTAGCTGCCAGGTTGATTTCCCTCTCCCCTCACCCCCCAAGGGACTTTTTGGAAATTCTTCAGATTCTTTGCTTCTTACTACACAGGTGGCATCTCACTCTAGCTACCCGAGGGTTAGTTCACATCTCGGTCAAGACACTGAAGGAAAATAGCACGGAATGTTGTGAAGAAATTGGCGTGGTGCAGACTTTTACGGCATGGTTTGGCATAGTACTGCCTGGCATGGTCTAAACCGTCACAGTATGGGCGGTCTCACTGTGGAGTGCCAGGCCAGCCTCAGTGTGTTTTCTCCTCAGGTCCGGGCCTTGTGGCTTTCCGGCTGCCGTGAGAGCTCTTCAGTGGCCTTTGGGTCTCCCGTGAGAGATTTATGGATGTCAGCATCATCACTAGCCACGCAGAGCCACTCCTGGCTTCCTCTGGACTGTGTCCACTTATGTGAGGGATGGGCGAGGATGCAATGAGCGGTGCCCTTACTACAGAGAGGGCTTGGCAGAGCTTCCTTCCGTTTCTCCCTCTGAGGGCCTCGGGTGCCGTTCTGTGCCATCCATATTTCCCGCAGCTAGTGCACCTCTAGACTCTCCTCTCTTCTTCCTAAAAAGACCCTCAGCCTTTCGGAGCCAAACAGCAGCAGAGCTCTGCAGGTGAAAGTGCAGAGTTCATGACCTGGCTTTCAGGTCGGAAACCCTGAAATCATCCCAGAAGATGGAGAGATTAAATGCTGTGTACCTTAGATTTTCCTCGAAAATCCAAAAGGTGGGGGTGGGGGAAGGAGAGCTGCGGTAAACTGATATTTGTCAGACTGGGTGATGGGTATTAACAGGGTCTTCTGCCATTTTTATGTCAGATTGTTTGGATTTTTCAAGAACAAAGAGACAGAGAGTTGGCATGTAAAGGAAGCCCTCTGCATCCTCTGGAAGATATTCCCTCTCTCACAGAACCAATAATGTCTGAGCAAAGGTTCACTCCTTTTGTTAGGTCATACAGGGACACCTTTATACCCTCAACCTTTTCCAAATGTAGTCTTTTGCTTCTTGTCATTTTTGCCTAATATTTTGAGATGGTTTAGCAACCAACCATAGTTTTCATTATTAAGACAGTGGGCAGGAAAGATAGTCCTACAAGTAGGACTCTTGTTGTACAAGCAGCTGACTGGGTTAGGCCTTCAGCAACTCATATAGTCCCCTGAATCCTCTAGAGTAATCCCTGAGCAGAGACGGGTGTGGACCTGTGCTCTTCCAAACAGATAGTGACATGCAGAACAGGGCAATAGTACGGCAGGGAAAGCCTTGCATGAAGCCAGCCCAGGTTCTATCCCTGGGATCCCGTGTGGTCCCGAAACACTGCCAGGAGTGATCCATGATTGTAGAGAAGGAGTAAATCCTGAGCACTGCTGGGAATATGTCTCTACCAAATACAATAATGATATGGAGAAATAGGAAAAATGGTCCCCAGGGACTTTGAGAGCCTCTGGCAGCCTTCTAGGAGCTCCCTTTGAGGGTTCTCACCCCTAAGAGGGGCTGGTGGAGGTCGCTGTTGGAGAGAGAGAGAGAGAAGTATCTTGAGGGGTGCACTAGTGGTTTTGGCCCCTTTTGCTTCTCCAGCTCTCATCCTGTGTCTCTGTGTTGGGTGTGGTCTGTGTGTGTGTTTCCATGTGCCTGTGTGTCATGTTGTGTGTGGTGTATGTCTGTGTGTGGTGTGTGTGATGGGGGTTAGGGGGTTATTGTTAACAGACTGTCTCTTTCTGCGTGAGGCCATGTTCATCTACCATTCCCAGCTCTGGGCTCTTGCGGACGACCTAGAGCCTAGGGAGAGTCACATGGAGAGTCAAGTGGAGGAAATATTTTCCCACCCAGGAAGAAAGCCCGGGCTTTCTTCCTGAGCAAAGGCAGGGGGTCAACAAAGGTTCTCCAAGGTGTTTGACTTTAAGAAAAACTTTCTCACATGGCTCAGGGGCCATGTGAACATCTGCATGGATCAAACAGAAAAAGTGCTGGAATTGGGCACGGACTCTGAATCTGTCTCTTCCCCTGCTCGGCATCCTTCCTCCAATCACTTCCTCCTGTTGGGCCTTCCGCTCCCGGTGCAGATTGGACCTTTGGAGACATAAGGGCAATGGGTCCGTCCTCATGTGGTAAGGATCTAGGCGGTGACAGGTATGTGTGACTGCAGTGTGGGGCTCAAAGTCCGGTGCTGTTCAGAAGCCCTCAATGATGGTTCTTAGCTGCGTCCCCCTCACTGCCCGAGAGCCTGTGGAGAAGGAAGGCCCACATCTGAGACCCCAGCAGACCTCACATCTGGAGGCTGAGCGCAGGCCAGCAGGCCGGAGGCTATCTTCTTCCCCTGGGGACCCTGCTGACGTGGGAGACGTGCCCTTCCTGCCGGCTGCCACACCACCAGCCCGAAGCTTCCTGGAGCTAAGGACACTGCCAGACAGAGAGAAACACCCTTTCTCCCCCTTTCCTGAGTCATCAGCTCTATTCAGACAGGGATCTAGGCAGGTGGGGAGCGCTCCAGGCCTGGTGGAGGGGATGGGCTGACTCACTCTGCGCCATGAGTCACTCTTCTTACATAAGGGCAGATCAAGAGCATTCAAATGCCACACAAGCCCAAATCTGTCCCCATAGACTGGGAAGGGGCTGTCGGGGCTGTTGGTGGGAAGCGTGGCCCCAAGGCAAAACAGAACAGTTTTGGCCCCACTTCTTAGAAATATCCCCAAAGGAAGCTGTCACCCCCCCATTATCACCATCATTAGCATCATCATCATCATCACTGATGGCACAATAGGACCGAGCAGATAGATAAACGACTTCAGCACTGGAGAAAAACTCTAGATAATTCACTTTAACTTAAAGAAATGGAGATTAATTAGCACCCGGAGATGGGGGAATACGAAAAGCAATAACTCCTTCTTAAAAGCTGCATAAAAAGTATGGTGTTGGATTAAAAAGCAATTGAATACAGAAAATACATTTATTGAGCAAACAAGGGAATAAATTGTTGGCTCTGATTAAGTTACAGCCAAGTTTCTCCTTTAACTTAGGACTAGCCAGACCCTGGCGCTGCTCGGGATGGACTGCATTGGCTCCGGGGATGTTGGTGGAACATTGGTAGAAGATTGTGCTGGTGACCTTTTTTCTGACACCAGACAGAAGCCAGATTCACGTGGGTCCTTAGAAAGAGGGAAATTGTCACTACCGTATTGCTCAGACTAAGGCAAGTGGCCTCAAGTCCAGCCATGCAGTTCAGTCTAGTCTACAAACATTATTGGTCATGCTCCTCTCTAGAAAAGTTCTGCACGCTCAGCACTGGAGAAGTTTGGCCAAAACACTGAGTGAAATGACAAAGTGCAGAGCGTGGTAAGCATCAGGGACTAGGCAGCCAGAGAGCAGTACACAGCCTGGTTTTCCCTGGGTTTCCGTTGCTTCTGGGCTATCCTCCACTTCTCATGGTGCTTGGATAAAACCTGGCACCCTCCCCAGCTCTGTGAGCCCCAGACTCTGCCTTCTCAGCCTCCTACCCTCATGCCCTCTCTGCCTTCTCTGTTCTTTTCTCACCCTGAGCCTTGAGCCTCACCGGAACCTAGAAGATGAGCCCCAAGGAGGCAGGGCTTGGCTTTGCTATGTCACATTACGTGTTCTCAAACACTGAATTAACAACTCAGAAGCTTGAATCAGCTCTGAAGAAAGATGATTTTTCCATCACCATTTTGCTTCTTTTAAAAAAGAGTGACAGCTGAGTAACAGGGAGGAGGTGAATCAATTTTGAGGTAGAATTGGGTTCAAATTTAAGATTTCCTTTTTCTTTTAGAGAGATGGATTCATTAGTTCCAACTTTATACTTTATTCAGCTAGTGACTACATGGTTGAGAAATTAAAGGGAAAGGAAAACAGCAATGGCACGGTCTGCTATGAGAGTTATTAACTCAAAAGAAGAGGGCAGGCTCTTCTTGAGAAAAGTCAGTAAAGGGGCATGTTTTAGCTGTGAGGAAACTGTAGTTAGCTATACAGGAAGTTTAAGTATCTATAATCTAACCACTTGATAATAATGACTTAAGATTCTGGTGCATCTTCTTGTAGTATTGTTTTAAAATGAGTACAGCATAATTCATGCAGACTTGTTGTAATTTTTTGGATTTGACTTTGCTTTCGAGGCTTAACAATCATGCTTGTGTGTGTGTGTGTGTGTGTGTGTGTGTGTGTGTGTGGTGTATGTGAGAGAGAAATCTACTTAAAAAGTCCTCCCCAGGTGGTTATTAAAGGTAGCTATTAAAATGAAAAGAGAAATCCACTCTAAAAAGAAGACCAATAATTTCCTTGTAAAATTCAGGCTGTTTGACAATGGGTATCCCCGTTTACGTACTTCTCACCCTGCAGAACTTTGTCTGCTACTGGTTTTCTCTGCAGAGAGATCAGGTCACTCCTTTTGGTGTTCTTGCCTTTGAAGTGTTTTCTTTGTCAGTATATAAATGACAGCAGAAAATTTGGCCACGCCAATAAAGCTCAGAGCCATGAGGGTGTTGCTCTTATCAGGGCTGGTTCTGCTTCCAGGACAGAGGCGGTGATTCCGGCAGGAAGGCAGCAGAGAGCGAGTTGTTGAGAAGGTCGCAAGTGGGCCTCAGGATCAAGGACACAGATGTGTGGGTGGTGAAGGGGCTAACAATTAATAAGGTGTCGAACAGCAACACCTCCATAGTGATGACCACCCAGATGAATGAGTGTAGGCTGACTTGGGACAACATTAAGGAAATTCCCGCCAGAATTCCCTTCAACGTCAAGGAAATTCCCTCTTGGGAGAAGTCAGCAGATCTGGGTCGAGACCAAGAGCTTCCCCTCATCCCAGCAGCTCCCCGATGGACACCCCTGGAGCCAGGCCAGGCACCCCTCTCTGCCCTCCCCTCTTGTTCTCCTCCCTTCACTCTCCATATACACAGCTTCCAATGCTGGGGACCTTGAGCACAGCATGTCTCTCATAAACCAGGATTCTCTGCTGCTGTCTCTGAATTCCCTCCTGGAGCAGCGGCGCCTTTGGGCCTCCCTCTGCCTCGGCTTACATAGATTTTCTCTTAATGGTCTTTTCCTCCCAACCCCCTGCTGTCATCTGTCTCTATCAATCCTGGGAGGATCTCGACTTCTCAGGGCTGCACAGTCTTGTCTGTGCCCAGGAACATCTGGTCAACCATCCAAAGTCCAGCGCCTACCAACTGCTGCAGCTCACTTCTACCAGTGGCTGGGACAATGGCTGCCCATCTCTGCTTCCCTACTGGGACCCCACTGCACCTCACCCTGCATGCCAGGCTTCCCATAAGGTTCTAGCAGGTTTGATGTCTCACTCTTGTCAACTCCCACCCCAATCTCCTATATTGTTGCTTTGTTTTATCTTTTGATTTTTTATAAAATATTTACTGGGGCTGTAGCCATAGTATAGCATGCCAGTTGCTTATCTTGCATACAAAAAAACTTAGGTTCAATTCCTGGCACCCCCAAAGGGCTCCCTGAGCCCACCAGGAGTGATCTCAGAGTGCAGAGCCAGGAATATGCCCCGAGCACTGCCCAGCGTCGCCCCAGAACAATAAAAATTGACTTCTTAGAGTTTGAGTCACACGTGTACAAGAGTGTTGACCCTTATTGCTTTGATGTTTGTAGTTTGGTCACCTCTGAACCACTGAAATATCTGGCATGACTGCTTCTCCTAACTCAGTTACTTCCCTTTCATCCATTACATCTCTCTCTATATCCAGAAGTAGGTGAAAACATCTGGTGTTTTCCTTCTCTCACTGACTGACTTACTGGAGCACTCCTCCAGTTCCACCCAGGTTGAAATGAAATAATAAAAGGCACGATTTCATCTTTGCTTACAGCTGCATCATATTTCATTGTGTATATGTCACAATTTCTTTATCATTCATTTGCCATTGGAAGTTTGTGTTGTTTCCATTAGCTATGGTAGTAAGTGCTGCAATAAATATAGGTATACAATGATCTTTTACAATTAATGTGGGTTTTTTGGTGTGTGTATGATTTGGGTGTAGAGAAACAGAATTTTGGGGCCATAAGGAATTTCTAATAGTTTCCTGAGAAATCTCCATTTTATTTTCTATAGAGACTGAACAAAACAACATTCCTCCAATGTGAAGGAGAGTGAAGTGTCTTTTTAATGCATCCCTGTGAGCAATCGTTGCTGCTGTTTTATTTTGGTATGTACCATCCTCACTTATTTATGAAATAATGCCTTGTTGTGATCTTAATTTGGATTTTCCTGATAAGAAGTGATGATGAAGACATTTTCATATACTGAATGGCCATCTCTCTGCATGTCTTCATGGAAATATCTATCATTTTCTTTTTTCATTTCTTGATGGGGTTATTGAATTTTTTTTGTAGCTGAGCTCTCTAAATGCTTTATATATCCAGAATATTGATATCCATGATGTTAGTCCTTAATCTTGTGTGCAAATATCTCTAACCATTTAAATAGGTGTCTTTTAATTTTTGGCCACATATTTTTTGCCATGTAAAAATGTTTGTCTTGATGCATTCCTGGTTGTTTACTTTTTATTTCTTTCATTTTTGTTATTGGAATGACATTATTGAATACACCTATGAGGTAAAATTCCTGGAACATTCTGTCTATATTGTTCTCATTATATTTTGTGGATTCTGGTCTAATATAGAGGTATTCTATCAACCTTGAATTGACTTTTATGTAGTATAGTGTAAGATATTGAAAAATCCGTTAATTTTTCTGATGTGGTCATCTTATTTTCCCAGCATCAGTTGTTAAAGAGGCTTCTTTTGCTCCACTTCACCGCCTTTATCATAGTGTAATTGTCTGTATATTTGAGAGTTAATCACTGAGCCCTCAATTATACTCCACTGATTAATGAAATTACCTTTATTCCACTGCCATACTGCTTTGTCTACTATTGCTTTGTAATATAGTCTAAAGTCAGGAACCATGATACCTCCAAAATTTTTTTTGTCTCTAAGAATAGATTTGACTATTTGGGGAGTTTTATTATTTCACAGAATTTTTTAGTATTGTTTCTAGGACCTAGAAGAACGTCATAGGAATTTTAATGGGGATTGCATCAACTCTATGTTTAATTTGGAGAAAATGCTCATTTTGACAGTTCTATAAAATTTAGAATTTCCTGACCTACCACTACAGGAATTCTTGTGTAACCGGAAGACTCTACGTATTCTATTGTATTTGTTTTACTTTTGTTTTGTTTTGGGGCTGAACCTGGCAGTGCTCAAAGGTTAGCTTCTGACTCTGCCCACAGAGATCACTTGTGGTAAAGTTTGAGAGACCATATGGGATGCCTGGGATCAAACCCAGGTCAACCTCATACAAGAAAACCTCCTTAATCACTGAACTGTCACGCTGGCCCCATCTCCTTCACTTTCAATGTGTTAGTATCTCACAGTGCTTGCTTTATTATCTTCCTTCATATATAAAATGGATATAAAATTATATTGTACATATAAATTTTCTTTTAAAAACATTTTTCACATGTATACATATATATCTTCCTTGTCAAGTGATCAAATGATTACATATATTGTGTAACAAATATTATATAGGGGTCACTTGATCACTTTACATCCTGTTATTCATTGATTTGCTCAAGC
This sequence comes from Cryptotis parvus, assembly GCA_021461705.1. NCBI lineage: Eukaryota > Metazoa > Chordata > Mammalia > Eulipotyphla > Soricidae > Cryptotis > Cryptotis parvus. Next base: position 183,938 of record JAJIBD010021133.1, read on the forward strand.
AGGCACCAGTAATGTTTCCATTTGTCCCTGTCACGTGCCAGTGTAGCCCCATGGCATCTGTTTCCTCCAGGAATACGAAGAGCCTCAAATGGTTTGCTCAGGGTCTTGATGAAGAAGTCTGGCCATCTTGTAGGTGGTCGGCCACGTGATCTTTTGAAGTCCTGTGGGATCCAGTCAGTAATGGCTCTAGTCCAGCTGTCGACTCCAAATCACATTGCATGTCCAGCCCATCTGATTTTTGACACCTTGGCAAATGAGACAGTGTCCCTGATTCTCAATCATCAGTGGAGGTTGGAATTCCAGATTCCATCTCTCACTTGTGTGTGCTGTGATATTGCAAGCATAGCTCTTTCGATTCCTCTTTGGGAGACCTGAATAGCGTTTTCATCCTGCTTTCGTAGAGCCCAGGTCTCTGAGGCATATTTTAATGCAGGGAGAATGGTGAAGTTGAAGAGATGTGCCCGGAGCTGGAGGTTCTTTGAACTTTTAGCTATTTCTTCGATGCCTTTGAAGGCATTCCATGCCGCTTTTTTCCTCCTGCGCAGCTCAGGTTTTAGGTCGTTCATCATGTTGATTTCTCGACCCAGTTATACATAACTGCTGCATTCAGAGATGTTTGTTCCATTGAGAGTGAATGGGGCCTCTGGAACTAGTTCATTCTTCATGAATATTGTTTTATTTAGATTCAGCTGAAGACCTATCTTTCCACATTCTCGGTCAAAGTCAGCCAGCATTTGTGCCACTTGGCTAATGTTTGGTGTTATTAGAATGATGTCATCAGCGAAGCGGAGGTGGTGTAGTTGCCGACTATCTATCTTCACTCCCCATTCCTTCCCATTCTAATTGTCGCATGATGTTCTCGAGGGTGGCGCTGAAGAGTTTTGGTGAAATGGTATCACCCTGCCGAACCCCTCTTTTCACATTAATGATCACTTCTTTGTAGAATGGTGAGATCCTGGTGGTGAATCCGTAATACAGCTCACGAAGGATCTTGATGTATTGGGTTTGAACACCCTGTTTGGCTAGGGCTTCGATGACTGCTTCAGTCTCCACAGAATCAAAGGCTTTCTGTAAATCAATGAACGTGAGACAGAGTGGCATCTTGTACTCCCTACAAACCTCAATGAGCTTGGTTACCATGTGGATATGGTCGATTGTGCTGAATCCTTTCCGGAAGCCTGCTTGCTCGCATGGTTGTCCTTCATCTAGTGTTCTGCTAATCCTGTTCAGGATGACTTATGTAAACAGCTTGTAGATGACAGACAACAGGCAGATGGGGGTGATAGTTGCCGATGTCATGAATGTCTCCCTTCTTGAACAGTAGAACTATCCTGCTGGTTTTCCATTGGGAGGGTACTTTGCATTTGGACAGGTAGCATGTGAAGAGCCGAGCAAGTGTATTGATGAGTACCGACGGCAGATTCTTCAGGTGTTCAGGTCTGACTTTGTCTGGGCCTGGTGCCGTTCCCTTCTTTACCGATGAGATGGAATGTCGGATTTCAGAAGGGAGAACGTTGGGAATGACATATCCATCCTGTGGAATTTGGTATGTGGGCAGGTGGATGTGGCTATCAAATAGATTTGAGTAGAAGTCCTGGATAATCTTCTCCATTGCCTTTCTGGAAGATGTGATAGATCCATCAGGGCGTCGGAGGGCAGTCATCTTGGTCTTATAGTTGGCAAAGGACAGGCGGGCGGTGCGAATGCTTTTCCTGGCTTCTGCTGCATCTTCCAGTATTTCTGCTCTTCTTTCTTTGAGGTCTTCTTTTATCGCTTCTCTGCACCATTTAGCAAGCTTGGACATTAGCATTAGGTCTCCTAAGGCTCGCGCCTTGCCACGTTGGCGAATGAGCTCGAGAGTTTCTGAAGACAGGTGTTCTTTTGTGTCTTTCTCTCTCTTGGCATTCTTCGCACAATCATGGAGGTGCTGAACCAGTTGGTTGTATTCTTCATCGATGTCGTCAATGATGGTATCTTCCCATGTTGCTGCAATGGTGCCAAAGAGTTCCCAGTTGGTGGTCGTTCTGGGAGTTCTCTTCTTAAACTTTGCAGCCTTTTCTTTCCATTACGGGAAGTAGAATTTTGCACGAAGGAGACAGTGGTCCGATCCTGTTTGGAATTTGGGGATGACAGTTACATCGGTCAGACAAAACCGTCGATTGAAGATGATGTGGTCAATTTCATTTGTGGAACTGTCCGCCAGGAGATTCCCATGTCCAACGTTTCGCTTCAACTTTCTGGAACTGTGAGTTCCCATGAATGGTCTTGGTGGACATGATGAACTCAGATAGTCTCTCACCCTGTTCGTTCCATTCTAGGCCATGGGTCCCGATGTGGAGTTCTTCAGCCGATCTTCTTGGTCCTATCTTGGCATTAAAATCACCAACTATGATCTTGTAGAAGGTGTGATCTTTTTTATAGAACTCCTCCAATTCCATGTAGAATTTATCAATTTCATCTTCTTTGTATGTGGATGTTGGTGTGTAGACAATGAAGATAGAAATTACTGGCAGTGGGCCACATCTCTTCAAGTGTAATCATCCTATTCGGTTTGTTAGGCATTCAAATGAATCAATGTTTACGGCCATGTTCGTGTTGACAAGGACACCAACACCACCAATGCCTCTTTTCGTTGCATGTTCCAAGGAACAATTCTTCTCCGGTGTCAAATACAGCATGATGCAACTGACGCCTCCTCGTCTCAGTCAGACCAATGATGTCATACTTGATCTTTTGTGCTTGCACCATCAGATCCTCAATATATGCTTCCGATGCCAGCATACTTGCATTGAAATTACAGACAGTCATTTTAGTCCTTCTTCGTTTTGGCAGCCTAGGATGGCCATGAAATTTTATCAGGCACTGCTTATTTGCCTTTCTTACTGCTGCCATATTAAGGGCTCTTTCGGGTCAGGAAAATAAACATTTCTGTTACTGGATTTGGCATATTGAACACCCATCGGACAGCTTGCCAGGCTCTGCCATGCGGGTGCTATATTCTCATTACTTTGTGGGGGCTCTCTCAGAGGGGTGGGTAGAATATTTATGGTAATTTGGAGGTAAATCGCGTGGCCGCATAGTGGCCACGCCGCAACAGGGAAAGCTGGTTTCTGCTCTGCCAGGTGCACCTGTGTCTTAGGCTCAAGCATTCCTGCGCTTGAAATACTCTCCTCTGAAGGGGCGGGTCTCTGCGTGGTGGGTCCTTGTAGGCTGGGTTTCTGACAAGCCAGGCTGGAGACTGGATTAATCTGTGGGCTGGAGACTGGATTAGTCTGCTAGGTGGAGATCTTACCTGCTGCAGAGTGTGGATTGTGAAGATCGCTGCCAAGGTGTGGGGGTTTCTCTGGGCTCCTCCAAGGCTCCATCGGGATGGTGGACTCGGGTCAGAAGTTGCTCTCATGGTCCATGGAATGCAGGGGGTTCAATGGGGAAAGCTGGTTTCTGCTCTGCCAGGTGTACCTGTGTCTTAGGCTCAAGCATTCCTGCACTTGAAATACTCTCCTCTGAAGGGGCGGGTCTCTGCGTGGTGGGTCCCTTGTAGGCTGGGTTTCTAACAAGCCAGGCTGGAGACTGGATTAATCTGCGGGCTGGAGACTGGATTAGTCTGCTGGGTGGAGATCTTACCTGCTGCAGAGTGTGGATTGTGAAGATCGCTGCCAGCAAGGTGTGGGGGTTTCTCTGGGCTCCTCCGAGGCTCCATCGGGATGGTGGACTCGGGTCGGAAGTTGCTCTTGTGGTCCATGGAATGCAGGGGGGTTCAACGGGGAAAGCTGGTTTCTGCTCTGCTGGGTGTACCTGTGTCTGGGCTGGATTGAAACAAACTGCTGCAGGGTGGCTGTCGATGATCTGGGCTGTGATAGTCTGGTCTGCTGGGTGGAGTTGTGACAAGAAGGAAGTCTGGATGTGGAAAATGGCGGGCCCCATGGAGTGGGGAGGGTGGTCTGGCTTGTTGTGAGGCTCAGCTGGGATGGCAGGCCAGGGCTAGAACCCGCCATGCCTCCTGAGCACCTCACGAGCAGCTGGGCACAGGAAAGCAAGTAGCAGCTCTGCCCCATGTCTGAGAGTCCTTTTAGTTATTTCCTTTATATACTTTATATAGGGGTAGAGGCCATTTATTTCCATGCTTGTTGAGGAATATGTTGTATACACGAAAGTGTTTCTTAAAAAACCAAAAACATTTTCACATTTTCATTTCATAATCCCAATTCAGTGATAAAAATTGGGAATTTACATGATTCTATTGCCTCAGTCAACTTTATCTAATTTACTGAAGCTGTTGTGTTATAACAAAGTGTGTGTGTGTGTGTGTGTGTGTGTCATTTTGGGATGAAATATTTAGTTATCTGCCAAGACTTGTACATCTGCTGGAGCTGCTCAGTATTTGTCTTTTGTGGCTTGGAAGCCATAGAATGTGTTAAGAAGCATATTTTGTGGATTGTCTTGCAAGCGGATTTGTCTGGTCTTTCCTCGTGATTTGATTCAAGCAATGCTGTAGGGGAAGATGTCTCAGAAGTGCGTCCTCATGTCTGGTACCAAGAGCCACATGACACCAGTTACTTGAGCCTCAACATCGTCACCTTGCTTGTAAGGCTGCACTTTTAGAGTTCTTATCTTTGTTTGTTTTGCCATAGTCAGTGTTGCTCAGAGCCTACTCCTGCTCTGTGCTTAGGGATCAGTCCTCGGGGCTCAAGGGAACATAAAGGATGTGGAGGATTGAACCCTTGCATGAGCTCATGCAAGGCTAGTTCCCTGCCTACTGTCCCATTTCTCTATTCTCTGGGTGATATTTTATGACTGTGTCAATTTGATTTCTCATCAAAATTTTCTTTATTTCTTTAAGCACCTTTTGATGAATGTTGCTTGAACCAATTATGACTCTGATAAATACCAAAGAGTACTTTTGAGTTTCTTTATGTCTTTCCCACCAATGCATTTCCCTTCTATTTTAAGGAAAGCCTTCTCCTTTCCCACTCTGTTGTCCTACCTATTACAGTATTTATAGTGCAATACATTTTCAGTAAGGAGTCATGAGTGAGTTCCTATGGTCATTCTCGGAGTTATAATTTCTTGCTACTTATTTTTATTCTGCTACTCAAACTGTCCCATCCCACTAATAAAACTCATCCTCTCTGCTCTTGACATGACTTTGTACTCTAGAGCATATTGCGGTAACAGACTTGACTCACACAATGATCTTATGCACATGGACCGGAGGCTGGTCCGTGTCGCAAGTGCAAACAATGCTGCAATCTCCTGGGACACAGACCGTCAGGACCAATTTTTGGCAATGAAATCATTGGGTTGAAGGTGAGTCGCAGGCACTGTTCCTTAAGGGATGCATATGCCATTCCTTAAGGATTGCCGAGACTCTCTCAAGCGTGATGGCCATTTATACTCCTACCAGCAAGAGAGGAACGTGCCTAGAACACTTGTTTTCTAAAACACTTGTAAAGCCTTCTTGGGAAGTAAGTACATTTGTTGACTTAATATGTTGAGTCACTGCCGTGCTGGAGAAATGACCACTATCCAGGAAAAGAAGGTGATCTGAACGCATGTCTGGCAGCAGAGGGGACAGTTGACTAGAGCCAGTGACACCTGCCAATCCGGCCCTGCTGGTGCTCCCCATCCAGTGGAGGCAGATGCCAGTGAATTGCATCTTGGTGACGCTTGACTGGTATCAAGGGGAAACGTTCTTAGTAACATCAGCAGAGTTTGAAGTCAGGGAGAGAAAAGGCACGGTTGCTTCGTGCATGGTGAATGGACCATGAAGGACCCGGAGACTGCTGACCCCATCTGAGCCACCGCAGTCTGTGGATGCAGGGGACCAAGCAGCCGGCTGCAGCCAGAGGCTCCTGTCTTTGCCTCTGCTCTCTTCACCTCTCCTTCCCACCTCCCCAAAAGATTTCTGGAACCAACATCTCAGCTTTGCTACTGGCCCCGACCTTTCCCAGCCCTCGCCTCATGCTCTGGGCTCAGCTTGTTTCACCCCCTGTGGGAAAGCCAACCTCTGGCCACAGCCGCCCTGTTTGGGAGCGGGGTTGAGTGGGGTGAGCTCCTGCTGGGTTTCCATGTGCTAAGGAAGTGGTTTTTCTAAGTCAGGAGCACCCAAAACTGAGTATAAACGGTGTAGGGCAGTGGGACCCACTCACACCCACAGCACCAGCCCCTCCTGCTTCATGACATCAGCCAGCAGCGGAGAAAATATCCAAAGTCTTTCCTCAGGAGGAGATGAAGCAGAGTTGGCACACATCAGACTGCTTCCAAATCAGAGAATATAAAGGGCTTATGTGTCTGCTTGAACCCGTGAAAACTGTTATTTGCCTGACAACCGTTTGCTTTGCTTCTGTTCCCTCTCCCTTGAGGGTGACTCCCAAGGCCCAGAGCAAAAAGGGGCCCGGAGAAGCGAGCCCGCGGCTACGCCAGTCTGCCATTCAGTTGCTTTGCTCCCACAACAATTATTTGTAAACTAATCAATAAACCACTCTTAGTTTGTTTGCTCCTTTAGAACTCTCAGCAGCTGCCTACCGAACCATGAAGCAACTCAAAATAGCCACGATCCCTTCCCTTCATCCCTGCCAGCACCCGTGGCGTTTACACCAGAGGCCAGGCACAGCTAATCTGTATGGAAATAAAGAACGGAAATATTCAGATTGAGTTTTGTTAAGTGAACCTTAGGTTCTTCTGTGCAGCAAAATAGGCCAGGAACCTGCGTTTCTAATACTGAATAAATTGCTGGTTTGCCCTTTTGCCTCTGTGTAGAAGTAAGGCATGAGAACCATCTGTGTTGAATACAGAGCATGACTTTTCCTCATACAGATCCCCTTTCCCCACGGGACTGATCCCAGAGCACGGAGCCAAGAGTAAGCCCTGCGTAAAGTGTGATGTGGCCTCCAAACTACAAAAACCAAAGCAGAAAAGGGGCTGTAGTCATAGTACAGAAGGGAGGGTGCTTGCCTGGCATACAGCTGGCACAGGTTCAACTCCGGGCCACCCATATGGTCCCCTGAGCACTTCCAGGAGTAATTCCTAAGTGCAGAGCCAGGAGCAATCTCTGAGCATTGCTAGGTTCACCCCCACCCCACAAAAAAAGCAGTGGTTTTCTTGAGTACACTATCACATCAAGAGAAATGAGAATGAGCTTTATTCTCTCCATGCTGAGATAGTCCCTGGAGCTGTATGTAGTTTACTGTGGAGGTCAGAGAGTCCTGCAGGCCCATCCTGGAAGTCCCCTGGTCTGGCGTCTTTGCAGAGAACAGGGGAGGAGGATAGTGGGGAATGAAGAAGCATCTAAGGTCCATTTCAAATGCACCTAAAAGCCAGAGAGATGGTGCAGTGGCTTAGGTGTTGCCTTGCATGCAGCCCACCTGAGGTTTGGTCCCTGACACTCCAAAGGATCCCCGAGCACCGAGTCAGGAGCAAGTCCTGAGTACAGGAGGGTGTGGCCCCAAGCCAAGGACTCTGAGCATCCTGATATTGGAAACAACACCCCTTGACTCTTGGGGCAAAGGGCCCCTCACAGGTACTGTAGGGGAAAGGAGATGGGGTCTTTCTACCGAGGGTATGTGACAGGCCATCTCAGATTCCAGAACTGGGAGTTTGGTTTGATTCTACACTAGGTTGCTTTCATTCATTTACTAATTTTAGTCATGGATTTGACCAATGTCTGTTGGATGCAAAGGTCTTTTGCGTAAAGCAGCAGACGAGCTGGTCATTGTCTTCTCTCATGAAGCATATCATCATGTCCTGTCAGGCAGGGTTGAGGGTCTGGACAGGGGGCACACGCAGGAACAAAAGGCATTTGGGACAGAGGGAACAGCAGGAGAGAAGTGCTGGAGGAGCAAAGTCTCTCAACTCCTTCAGATGTCACTCTGTGGTTCTTATTTCTTCTTTGTCACCGAGGTGAGAGTCATAATGATGGGGAGGGTAGAGCCCTACTGCTAGTTTGGCCAAGAGGCAATACAGAAAAGCGAGAAAATTCTCTATCATATTTCCCCTTGTGCTCCTGACATATATCAGGTAGGGAAGAGATAGATGTTTAGAGTTCTTAGACCAAACCTTTTGGTGAGAGTTTTGGGCTCCATGTGGCATTGGATCATCATTATTCCAGGGGGCAGAGGAGAGACAAGCAGAGCCACCAGCAGAAATGGTTTAGTCTTGAGCAAAAGCCATGGGCAAGGCCGGAGACCAAAGGCCCTGGTCTCTAGTCTGAGCTTTCTGATCTTCCATTAGGGTCTCCTGGTCCGATAGTGCGCTAGGAGTTTCCTCTGGAGGGGGAGCATCCTCTGAACATACCCTAGTATGTGAGACCCAAAGACAACAAATAATGGCCATGAATAGCATTTGCTGAATCCCAGAACTTTTGTCAGAAGTGAGATCAGCTCCTAGCCACTGATCACACAGAACTGTTCAAAGCAAGTGGTTCTTGACTCTACAAATGGATGTTTCACCTGGTTTAACTACCAGGTTGCACAAACAGGATGGGGGCAGAGTTTATTATCTCACAAAAGCTCAGTCACCCACTTGAGGTGTAGACTTTTAATGTCCTTATTTCAGAGCAGAAGAAACTGGAGGCCGGCTGGGTCATGTAAATTGCCCAAAGCTGCCCAACCAGAGGAACGAGGGCGTGGATTTAAATCTCTTTGACGTCAAAGTCTGAGAGCATGGTTGAGGCTGGTCACTCTATTCTCCCCAAATGAGAGCCCTGTAGCCGCCGGTGTGTGTGTGTGTGTGTGTGTGTGTGTGTGTGTGTGTGTGTGTGTGTGTGCATTGGGAGTAGGAGGTGCCGGTGGGAGAAAGCTATGGATCTTTTTCTTCCTCTGCCATTTACTTTTCCTTTTCGCTCAGAAGCTAGCCTGAGGTTGGGGGTCACCAACCTCCTGGCTGGTAAATGAGATGTGGAGCATAAGATATGGTCATCTTGTTGCAGACTTAGCTCTCAAGGAGGGCGGAGGCAGAGAAGGATTATGGAACTGTTTCAGGGGTGACTCAATCTCTGCAGAGCCTTCTCATAATAACTGTCTCAGAATCTCTCTCCCCACCTTCTTATGTTTTGTTAAAGAGGATCTTGGGACTTGAGGGGTGGGGAGGACGGTGGTATATGGAAGATTGCAGACTTGCAGGGGGGGAGAAGATGGGGTTAGTGCCCAGAATAGCAGTCACTATGTTCCCTGCTCCTCTCTGTCTCTCTTTCCTGCTCTCTTGCTCTTCCTGTCTCTTTCTCTGTCTCTGTCACAGCACTGCTCTAGCAAGGTTCAGCAGGAATTCCCTGCTCTTCCCAAGGAGGTGTTGTCTCAGCCTATGCTCTTCTGTCCAACCAAACACCATATCCATCTATAGATGTGCTTTTTTTCCTGTTTGTTTCTGGGCCATATCTGGTGGCACTCAGGGGTTCCTCCAGGCTCTGCACTCAGGAATTCCTTACTCGTGGCAGTGCTCTGAGACTACATGGGATGCTAAGGATAGAAGCTGGGTTGACCGCGCTCAAGGAAAGAGTCCTCCCTGCTGTACTATGACTCCAGCCCTTGTGTGTGTTCTGGCTCTTTGCCATAAAACGGCTTGCATCATTATGTTCATTTTCATTGGCTGAACCAAGTCACATGGCTTATTTGCCTTCTTTAGAAGGAACAGGATAATGGTATCCAGGAGGCCAGCACAAAAAAATGCTGGGTGAGAAAACCCTTGATTTTGAAATAGATATTCGAATTGGAGGAAAGAGAGAAGAAGGGACTCAGCTATGGGTCTTCAGATATAGTTCTGACCAAAAAACATGGCCGCGTGGATTCTGATTCGACAGGGTAAGAGGCTCAACCTAGGAAACTCTACCAACCAGAGGAAGCGTGAGGGAGTGTTTGAGTGCCATTCCATCACCTGGTAACAAGAGCTGGAATCCAGAGAAGGAGAAATTTGCTGTCCAGTCTGTCTCCATTTTGCTATCACTTTTCCTTTGCTCTCTAACCCAAGTAGGTCAGAAAGAAAGATTCTTGAATAATTAATAACAAAACTTAGACATTACTTCCAAATAATCCTCCTGTGTGAAACCAATGTGATATCATGGGGGCCTATGCCAACATCACATTCCAGAATTCCTCTGACTTAGGCAAGCCAAATAAACATTCTGAAACCTTGTTCTGAACAGCTGTCAGTCACTGAGCTACTAGGAATTGATGACATATAATGATAACATCAAACAAATTCGTTTCTATGTCTCTGTAATAAAGACTTCTATGAGTTTTATAAAGTCCGATGATTCTGACAAGTACAAACAGTACTAGACAATATTTACATAAAGTAAGAAGATAGACCTCTGGACTTTTTTTTTTTGCTTTTTTGGGTCACACCTGGCAATGCTCAGGGGCTACTCCTGGCTCTGCACTCAGGAATCACTCCTGGCGGTGCTTGGGGGACCATAAGGGATGCCGGGATCGAACCCAGGTGGGCACAGGCCGGCTGTGTGCAAGGGCAAACGTGCTGAGCTATTGCCCGCCCCCCAGGGGCTTTTTTTTTTTTTTTTGGGTCACACCCGGCAATGCTCAGGGGTTTCTCCTGGCTCTGCACTCAGGAATTATTCCTGGTGGTGCTCGGGGGACCATATGGGATGCCAGGGATCGAACCCTGGCCGGCATGGGATGGTCGCGTGCAAGGCAAACACCCTACCTGCTGGGCTATTGCTCTGCCCACCCTCCTCCCCCAGGGACTTTTATGTAGTGAATAATCACAAAACTTCACCTCTCCAAATTTTTAATTTTTAAATTTGTTTCTTTAATATTGAAGGACTTGTGGTTATAAGACTTAAGATATATATGCCAACACAAGCTGATGTCTTATTTTCCTTCTAAGTCAACTCACCAAATCCAGTATGAGTGCAAAGGGCTAAGAATACTGAGGGCATTTCACTTTATTATTTCTAACAACAATATCAACATATTCCGCAAATGTTTATTTTGTGTCTACTATGCTTTCAACCATGAGTGGGATGGACAAGGTCTTTGATCTTGTGGAAATTGTATTCCAGTGGAGACATGGCAGTGAGTGAGGAAACAAACGGGTGTATATTGGAATGTCAGGTACGAAGACTTAAGACTTAAAGCAAAGTGAAGCAAGGAAGGAGGTTGATGAATGACAGATAGGATTTATGGAGGGTAGTCATAGATGCTTTTCTAAAGAGGAGGTATTTGGGCCAAGATATAAACACAGTGAGCAAATGAGTGAGTCATTAGAAGGTTTGGGGAGAGAGTTGCAGGCAGACAGAACCACAAATACAGGGGCTCTGATACGGGGATGAATCTGCTATATCTATAAGCACTAACACTCAAATCATGGAGCAGAATGAGTCCACTGAATATATAGAAAATAGGTGGTGAGTTCAGAGAGGCTGGTAGAGGTGAGAATGTAAGAGTCAGGGTTAAGGATCTGTATTGTATTACTCATGTGGTACAAAATGATTGGAACTGCATGAGAATTAACACCGTTCAATTTTTATATTGATTTGCTCAAATGGGTGCCAGTAACATCACCATTCATTGAGAATGAGGTCCATTATTGTTACTGTTTTTGGCATATCGAATACACCATGGGTAGCTTGCCAGGCTCTGCTGTGGCTCTGGGTTCATCCCAGGGGACTCAGTCTTTTTTTTCATATATATTTTTAAATATATAAATACTTTTTTAGGGGCTAGAGGTAAGAGTAGATGTTGTTTCTAAATAAAAACAGTCCTAAGTAATACTTTTTTTCTCAGAAAACTGCCAGCTCAAGGAGAGAGAAATAATCTGTGTTAGTGGTTCGGAAGATGGCTTAAAGTTCCTAAAAGGCATATGTCTATATGTAGGAGCCTTGGGGTTAGGCCCCAACACTGAAGTTTCCCAGCACTGGAGGGAACAAACCAAGAGAACTTGGATAGGAGCAGGAACCAAGTCAGCAACATCAAGTGCGAAAAAACTAACAGACATTAAAACAATAAATAAAAACCTCATCTTATTAATATACACTTAATAAGAGCATGTGTCTCACATAAGATTGGGCTGGAGCTATAGCACAGCGGGTAGGGCGTTTGCCTTGCACGCGGCCAACCCGGGGCTCAACCCCGGTACCCCATATGGTCCCCTGAGCACCACCAGGAGTAATTCCTGAGTGCAGAGCCAGGAGTAACCCTTGAGCATCGCCGGGTGTGACCCAAAAAAGGAAAAAAAAAAAGAGTTCTTAGAGGAAATTTAATAATTACTTTCTTGATAATTAAATTTTCTTTCCCAGTGCTTGGAGAGTCACCATAACTCTATGCTTGGGAGTGTGAGTGTATGTGTGTGTGTGTGTGTGTGTGTGTGTCTGTGTCTGTGTCTGTGTCTGTGTCTGTGTGTCTGTGTGTGTGTTTCATCCAGATCTTGTGATGTGCTATGTACTCTATACTGGGGAACCGTATACAGTACCAGGGATCAAAATGGGACTGGCAAGACGTAATACAAATTAATCTGCCTCTTATTATCCCCACTCAGCTGTGTTGAGAGCTTACCCCTGGCTCTGTACTCTGAGATCATTATGGTGGGGAACAGAGATCCATATCAGTGTTAGGGATGGAAACCAGGTCAACCAAGTGCAAGGAGTGTCCTACCCACTATCTCTCCAGACCTTTGATAAAAATTATTATGGACGATTATAGTTAGTGAAAAAGCCTTCATTAATGGAATACTTTAAAGGAAATATAGAATGGACAGGGCAGAGGAAGGAGATGGTTCAGTTCCTGTCACTCCACTGCCCCCTAAGCAACAAGTTAGTAGTAGTGCTAGGCACTGGTGTATGGGATGAAAAGAGAGGGAAGGGGAGGGGATGGTTTTTACCCTTGAATACTCTTATTTTATAATTGTCTTTTAGAGTGAGAACTAAGTGGTCTTAACAGCTTCCAGAATCGCATTTTTTTTTTTTTTTTTGCTTTTTGGGTAACACCCGGCGATGATCAGGGGTTACTCCTGGCTCTGCACTCAGGAATTACTCCTGGTGGTGCTCGGGGGACCATATGGGATGTCGGGATCGAACCCAGGCCGGCACAGGCTGGCCACGTGCAAGGCAAATGCCCTACCCACTGGGCTATCGTTCTGGCCCTAGAATTGCATTTTTAAGTAAAAGAAATGAATTAATAACCTTTGAGAGTTCTCCAGCAAGAAAGTTTCTTAAAAACAACAACCAAAAAAGAAACCCAAGTGCTTTAATTTCTTATGCCTCATATCATTTTTACCTTTTGATTACCCTCTCCAGTGGTTACACAGATATTAACAGTGAAGCTAACTTCTCTGTCCTATTAAAATCAGGAAATCCTTTTGATAGTCAAGAGTATGTGTTAAGTAATTGTCATCCATCTGACTTTTAGTCAGCCTTGGATTTATTAAATATGTGTGATGTGGAGTTTTGTTCTCTTTATCTTCCCATCTATATAGTGTATTGTCCAGCTGTTGAAATCTTTCTCCCAGGTTTTCTCTCTAACATAATATTTGTATATAGGAGATCTGTTTGGGTTTTCTGTTTTGTCCAGTTGTTCCACAACACATTCTTTGAAGATAAAAATCAGTGTAGGTGTTTGGTATTTTTTTTAAAAAAAGTAAATATTGCCACCCCATTATTAGCAATTTTTTATACCACTTCACTTGATCACTTGAATCCCATTATTCACTGATTTGCTCCAGCGGTTGCCAGTAACATTTCCATTGGACCCTATCACGTGCTAATGTAACCCAATGGCATCTGGTTGATTCAGGAATATGAAGAGCCTCAAACCGTTCCTTCAGGGTCTTTACAAGGAAGTTTGACCATCTTGTAGGTGGGCGGCCATGTGATCTTTTGACATCCCGTGGGATCCAGTCGGTAACGGCTCTAGTCCAGCAGTTGTCTCCAAATCGCATTACATGTCCAGCCCATCTGATTTTCAATGCCTTGGCAAAGGAGACAGCGTCCCTGATTCTGGAATAGCGATGGAGGTCAGAACTCCGGATTCCTTCTCTCACTTGAGTGAGGCGTGATATTCCAAGCATAGCTCTTTCGATGCCTCTCTGGGAGACCCGAATAGCATTCTCATCCTGCTTTCATCATATCATTCCCAACCTTCTCCCTTCTGAAATCCAACATGCCATTTCATAGGTAAAGAAGGGAACAGCACCAGGCCCAGACAAAGTCAGACCCAAACACCTGAAGAATCTGCTGTCAGTACTCATCAATACACTAGCTCAGCTCTTCACACACTACCTGTTTGAAAACAAGGTGCCCTCCCACTGGAAAACCAGCAGGACAGTTCTACTGTTCAAGAAGGGAGACATTCACGACACTGGCAACTATCGCCCCATCTGCCTGTTGTTCGTCATCTACAAGCTGTTTACACGAGTCATCCTGAACAGGATTGGCAGAACACTAGATGAAGCACAACCATGCGAGCAAGCTGGCTTCTGGAAAGGATTCAGCACAATCGACCATATCCACACGGTAACCAAGCTCATTAAGGTTTGTAGGGAGTACAAGATGCTGCTCTGTCTCACATTCATTGATTTAAAGAAAGCCTTTGATTCTGTGGAGACTGAAGCGGTCATCAATGCCCTAGCCAAACAGGGTGTTCAAACCCAATACATCAAGATCCTTCGTGAGCTGTATTACGGATTCACCACCAGGATCTCAACATTCTACAAAGAAGTGATCATTGATGTCAAAAGAGGGGTTCGACAGGGTGATACCATTTCACCAAAACTCTTCAGTGCCTCCCTCGAGAACATCACGCGACAATTAGAATGGGAAGGAATGGGAGTGAAGATAGATGGTTGGCAACTACACCACCTTCGCTTTGCTGATGACATCGTTCTAATAACACCAAACATTAGCCAAGCAGCACAAATGCTGGCTGACTTCTACCGAGAATGTGGAAAGATAGGTCTATAGCTGAATCTAAAGAAAACTATGTTCATGAAAAATGATCTAGTTCCTGAGGCCCCATTCACTCTCAATGGAAAAAACATCTCTGAATGCAGCAGTTATGTGTACCTAGGTCGAGAAGTCAACATGATGAACGACCTAAAACCTGAGCTGCGCAGGAGGAAGAGAGGGGTATGGAATGCCTTCAAAGGCATCAAAGAAATAGCTAAAAGGACAAAGAATCACCAGCTCAGGGCACATCTCTTCGACTCCACCGTTCTCCCTACGGTAACATACGCCTCAGAAACCTGAGCCCTCACGAAATTTTTATATACTATGTCCAAATCTATTCTGGTTTCTATGTGGAAAATCCAGTGTGAGAGCAATTTTGGGAGCAGGGAGATCCATAGAATATTCCAGTGGTTGAGCTTAAGAGCTCTGGTGGTCAAGTTGAAGTCAAGCATTCACACATTAAAGCGCAGAGCAAACTGGTTCGTGTGGGCATTAAGGGGAAGTATTAAATTAAGGATTTTTTAAATTGAGGATTAAGCAATTGATTAGAAGGCAATGCCATCTAACCAAAAAGTGATAGAATTAGTTTGAGGAGGAAAGTCATGGGTTTTATTTTAGTCTCTAACAATCGAGACACTACTAGCCTTCTAAGTGAAGATATTAGTTATTCAAATGAATATTTAAGTCTGGGGTTCTAGGATGACGTCAGAGCTAATATACCAAGACAAATTTTGAAGTTGTCAGTGAAAAGATTTAAAATCAAGAGAAATTATCACCTAGAGAGTAAGTTGTAGATAGGGAAGAGAAAATAACTAAGTTTTGGGCCGGAGCGACAGCACAGTGGGTTGGGTGTTTGCCTTGCATGAGGCCAACCGGGTTCGATCCCTAACATCCCATATGGTCCCCGAGCACTGGCAGGAGTAATTCCTGAGTGCAGAGCCAGGAGTAACCCCTGAGCATTGATAGTGTGACCCAAAAAGAAAAAAAAAGAAAATAACTAAGGCTAGAATCCTTGAATAAACCGATACTACATATTAGAAAACTTGAAAGAATTGTGTTGGTTGGTGATGCAGCCAGGTAACCAAGGAAGCATGGTGACTGAGTCGCTAAGAAGGGGTTTTCAAGAAGGGATATGTGAACCACGTATACCAAAATGACTGAGAATTCAAGTTACAGGGACAGACTAATGGACATGAAGAGCCTAAGGGCATTTAACAATGGCTGTGTTAGTAGAGTAGTGGGAAGGAACACTTTGACACTTGCTGGAAGGTGTTAAAAATGTTTTGAGTTGCTAGAACGTTTAGTGAAGGTGAGTATAAAGTGACTTGTAGCTGGGAGGTATTTTTTGGCATGTCTGGAAGCTGATGGAGATGATTCTAAGGGTTGATGGTGAGGGAATGTAGGAGTCCTGTAGCAGTCTGGGTGGGCACCAAGGGTCAGGAGGCATATTTGGATCATTCTAGTTAGGGAAGAGAGAAATCTGTGCATAGACATATCGGTAGGAATGATAAGATGCTCTTCTCATGCCTTCTCAGAATACAAATCAGGTCATTATTGACAATGAATGTTGCCTGAAGAAAGAGGTGTCAGTCAATGTCTCAATGTCAATCGTTATCTAGATACTTTGGAAGAGGTATTGGCAGGGGACAGCTGAATTTCACATGGTTCTGAAGGTCCACTTAGAATACATGATCATAATCTAAATGGAGACCAGTGAGTCTGAGCACAAACGTTCCTTCAGCCACATTCTGCTTCTCAGGTCCAGACACTGACCAAGAAGAAAGATGAGTTTAAACAGTGTTGGGGGGTTGCCATAGCAGTGATAGAGGAGTGTGGAAACTAGAGAAACTTGTTGCCTGCTGGAGAAAGATGGGTGCTGTTGAGCAGGCTGGAAATTTGAATAGCTAAGAAGGTAATAAGCACTTTGTTAAAGTGTACAGTTTAGAACTAATTTTGTAGCCAGAAAATATGATATTGTAACTTGCATATAGCGGATGGCGTAACTAATGATAACATACAAACCAAGGGTGTTTATTTGGAAAAGGACAGCTGATGAGGCTGCAGCAAGATCACTAATATAACCTAGAGAATAGAGGAGCTGGCATTATTTTTAGACTATGACTCTTAAAAGAAAGGGGCATGAGGCCCGATTCCTAACATGGGTTAAGTTATGCTGACTGTGGTTCTCACCCAGATACATTACCCATCTTTAGAGCAGATCTGAGATCTGATCATACAGTGCATTGCTGATAACAAAGCACCAACATTTGAGATAAGTGATATTTTAAAAGGAAAACAGGCTGCAGGTCAGTCTTTATAATCATCTCATTGTGTGGATCTCAGGTTACCCGTGTTTTTGAATGTGAGAAAAGAAATGGATTTAGAACAGAGTGGAAAATACTAAAGATTCCACAGCCTCTTTTGGAATAACATAAACTACCGTGGGTGACCTTGAACTGTTGTGCCATCAATAGTTGTGGTGCTTGTGGATTTTTGTGGTATTTTTAATTCTTCCATGTAATAGGAGGGGGCATTCATGAATACCTAGACACCCCAAAGAGTACATATTAGTCATGCGAAGGACCGCTATGTAGCTTTATGGAAAAAATAAGAGAGGATCATATTGTGGACGATAGATCCCGGCAAGATAATGTGGCCACTTATTACAGAAATGGCCCCAGTGAATCACGTGGTTTCACACACTCTACTTTGCAACACGACTTTGCTCCTCATTCCATCTGGAAGTGGAATTTATTTCTCCATTCTTTGACCTGAGACGATCTTATTTGTGGCTTGTTTTGACTAATAAAATGTGGCAGAAGTGACATTGTGCGATTTTTTGAGTCTAGACCTCAAGAGGTCTTGTGGCTTTTGCTCTTTTCTTTACCGTAAAAAAATAAAAAAGGAAAAAAAAAAAAGGTTACTCTATGTCAGGGCCCAGGATTGACTTTTGGAGGGAAGCTATTTGGAGTGAGAGGTTCTGCATACAACCAACACTCACAGTCATGTTGAATGGTGCTGAGATCTTCCAGCCCCTGTTAAGACACTAGCTCACTGCTGCTATGTAAATGACCCCAGTTAAGAGGAGCAAAAGAACCACCCTGCTGAGCTCAGCCCATATTGCCATCCCAGAGAATTGTAAGCTAATGAGTGACTATTGTGTGATGCCATTAAATTTTAGGACTCTTTGTTACTCAACATTAGGTAGCTGATGTAACATTGAGCATCATAAACATTACAGGCAAATGGGAGGGGGAGAAGTAATATTTATTTAATACGTATTTGGGGTTGAGCAACCCTTGGGCGCATGATTTTGATTTTGCATGATAACACCTCTCTAAGATTTCCTTTTCTTCCCATGGGGAAAAGTGGAGGCCATATAAATTCAGCAACTGGCCCAGATTATCTAATGAGAAATAGAGCTTAGGGATAACCTAGAAATATAGCTGATAGTAAACCATACCAAATCCCACTCTTCAAATGCATCAGTTTCACAATTTCAACTTTAAAAAGAGTGTCTTCATAAAATTTAGCATGTCTTTATACTATCTGGACTATCCTTTGCTTAGTAATACCTCTTTTAAATTGGCCTTCTTGAATAAGTAACTAAGCAAATCAATAAATTTAAGGAAGAAACATTTTGTGACTAATGAAAACAGGGCTTAGTATTTGTTGAACACTTTCCCTCGGGTGAGATAGCTCCCAAAATGCGTTGTATGAGCTAATTGATTCTATTATTTTGATCTTCATGGAAACTATTTGAGTTATATTATTATCCCCAATTTACCGATGACAAAAAGGAAGCAGCAGAGATTAAATAAGTGCTCAGTGTCACCAAAGAAATGAATGAAAGGGGCATGATTTGAACATAAGATATACATCCCAAGCATCTGAACACATCCAGGTTATGTCTATTTCTTTTTTTATTGTCATGACTGGAGGGCAAGCTACTGGTCCAGCATGTAGAGGCCAGGGGTGTGT
The DNA here is from genome assembly GCA_021461705.1 of Cryptotis parvus. Classification (NCBI taxonomy): domain Eukaryota; kingdom Metazoa; phylum Chordata; class Mammalia; order Eulipotyphla; family Soricidae; genus Cryptotis; species Cryptotis parvus. The sequence continues at coordinate 202,809 of JAJIBD010021133.1, forward strand.
CTTCACAGACTATCATGCACGAGATCCCGCTCTCCTAGCACCCTGGTGTAGCGTCAACAGTGCCCAGGTTCATGAAAGCTGTTTCTTCCTATCTAAGTGACAAACAGAAGCAAGGATCCTTCACGTTAAATAGGATTCAACAGAAACAACTGATGCTACTGTATTTCTGTAGATTCAGGGGTCACCAGGACTATGAACTTTGGGACTTCTCTTTGGTCGACACAGAAGAAACCTTAGAAAGATAGGCAAGTCTAAATCCCTAAAGAGTTTCTCTAAGGGCAATCAGAGGATCATGAGATTTAAAACCAAAATGATAATCTCCAGCGGCATGACTGGGTCCCGACCACATTGCTGTAGGTAGCTCACCCTTCTGAGCATGTGGCATTCTACCCTAGGGAGGCACCACAAACCAACTCCATCTATTGCCTATTTTGCAAGCAGATTTTTACTGAAGCATAGCCATGTCCATCTAGGTACGTGTGGTCTGTGATAGATTGTGCATGACAAAGACAGAGTTGATGAACTGTGGAAAAGACCCTTGTTCCACAAAGCCTAAATGGTTTACTCTTTGGGTCTTCAGAGAAAGGCAGCTAGTTTGGGGGCTAAGAGATACAAATGGACCTCCCTGGTGAGGAGCCCGAGATGGATCACCAGGCTACCAGGCGCCTGGGCCCTTCCTTTCTCCTTGTAGCTGCTGGATTCTTGGTGCTCTCCTCCGCACTGCTGAGGGATATATAACAGACAGGGAGGCCTATAAAAGTAGCATCTGAAACTGCCGCAGCGCCGAGTATTGATTTATTCGTTACTATAAATTTTTTGTCATTACTATGCAATTGCTCTATCTCAGGAAGAATTGATAGATGTGGTTGGAAGCTGCAACCCACTGTGCAAAACTTTTTCCCTCTTCTATAATTTCCTGTAACTCTTCTAAAGAATCATTATTCCTTATTACATAGCTCTGGCATGCCACCTATTTAGATAAATGCGTGAACAAGTGTGCAGTAAATATTCATAGTGGCCCATGTGTCAACGCTGATATGTCACTAATTAGATAATTTAGTGGTTCAAATAAATAAATAAGAAAATAGAAGCACACCCAGGAAAACAGGGACATAAAACACAGACTCCTTGTAGGAAACCAGGCAAATAGGACAGTTTTTCAGGTTCTAGAATCATCTTAGATGCCAATCAAAAGGGCACAGTGGGGCCAGACAGAAAACCAGACACAAAAGAGCAGAGCATTTCCTGGGTCTCTGCCGCAAGCCACGCACCTGTTACCTGTGCAGGTGTCCTGGGGAGGGGTCTCAAGGGGATTGCATACCCTCCTTGTCCTTTATATGTTTTATCCTGTCCATTCTCTTTGTTTTGTCAAGCTTGCAATTTGTCATTTCTTTCTCACAGAGAGAACTGAGCTGAAGGTGAGGTGCTCGAATTCTGACTTGAGCACTCAGAGGGCAAGTTCCTGCTTCACCTTGAGGCTCAAGTGTTCCTACCTGTAGAATGGGAATTATTTGGTTATTGATGACGACAGTAACTCTCAAATGAAGCAGCAGACCTGAGGGTCCGGATCACAGAACCAGAGTTTTTTATTTATTTATTTGCTCATTTATTCACTTATTTATAGCTTTGGGGTCACACCCAGCGATTGCTCCTGGCTCTACACTCAGGAATTACTCTAGGCAGTGCTCAGGGGACCACTGGGATGGGGGGATAGAACCCGGGCTGGATATGTGCAAGGCAAGTGTCCTACCCACTGTACTATCACTTTCGGTGGCAGAACCAGAGTTCTTAACTGGAAAAGTGCAGTTTAGAAAGAACTTTAGATAAATGGCGCCAAGGCAGGGCAACAAAGGCAGCAGATCAACGCCAGAAATGCAGCAATTAGGAGCTACTGTGGATAGGTGCCTCCTTTCTATCAGGATTTAGGTTAGAGTCTTAGGCTAGACTTTTCCTATAGGTTATCAACCAGAACACAGCCAGCGGAAGTAAACATTATCTTCCACCTTTCCAAGCTGGTGAAACTGAGAGTTCATGATACCCTGTGAAATTTGCCCATGATGCCTAAGGAATGACTCCCTCTAACTTTATCTTCCCATATGCCCTTAGCTAGCAACATGCTGTGCTATTTCCAGGATTAATTTTAAAGTACTTACTTATTTAGAAATTTCAGACAAGATTTCAATCTGAGCTGTCCAGATAGGTGACTATTTTGACCAAACTCACAGAATGATTGCCCCCACCCCCTATGGAACAAAGTAGAGTTCTGTTTACATAAATGCAGTTAGCCCCATCTTGGTCATTTTGATTAAGGATCTCTGTGGTGACCTCATGAAGTGGTGTTAAATAAAAATAATTGGGTCCACCGCATCCCGAGAGCTAGGCTGATTAGCTGCTAATGCATGAATCTGGTCTCAGCCTTTTCAGTGCGGTGGCAGATGGATGCACTTTGTCACACAGCTAAAGCCGACTTTAGCTTGCTTTCTCTTGTTTCTTTGACATGCCTGCACTCGCTGGCCTTGCCTGGGCATATTGATTTCTCAAATGCAGATAGGATGAAGCCTGCACATCACCATTAAGCAATCATATACAAAGTGAACTTATTCTTATCAGCCCTGCAGGCCACTGGATTATCTGATCACAGTGCTACCTTTCTGGTTTGGCTTTAGCTACTCATAACTGAGATTACTCACTCATCTAATTAGCAAATATTTAAGTTGTACTTTCTGTGTGTCCAGAACAATGGGCAACAAACACTAGGAAGGCAAGGATGAATCAAACTGAGAGGGTTATACCTCTTCATGGAACTCTGCTTAAGAGCCCCCTGGTGTAATTGTTGAACAATAAAAAATGAAGATGGATGGATGGGTGGATAAATATACGGATGTGTGGTTAGGTGGATGGATGGATGACTTGACAGATGGAGGGATGGATAAACACAAGTGTCTTAATCATCGCAGTACAGCTGCAAGCTTCCTTCCAGCTCTTAGCCCAGAAAAGGCCAGAACCACTTACTAATATCTACATGACTAACTTCAGTATTAGAGTGTTTTTCTGCAGGTTAGTATTGATATGTCCCCATTGCAGATTTTCTTCCTTTTTGCTTCTAGATGGAGTTCTTGGCTCTTGGCTCTTGCCTAGTTTGTGTCTCTTTGCAAGTCCTTCACAACTTACATTTTAGTGGTGTTGTCTGTGTAGACTTGAATCAGGGCTCATGTCTAATTATCTGCTTTGATCTCTCTAGTATCTCCCTAGTAACCAATTCAGTGACCACAGGCATGGAATTCTCCAGGATGGATACATTATCAGATAATGATTAGTGAGAGGTTTGTGGGTGGCTGGAGAAAGGGATGACCACATTGTTCAACCTTGTTCTGCCATCAACACCAGGGCTCGGCTCATAATAAGGGGGATAGGGTGAGTAAACAGGTGCTTAGGTGATTGGCTGAGTAAAGGAATGGGTGATCGTGCAGACGATGAATCCAGGTCACGACTGTAGTTGAATGAATGGATAAAGTAATGGATTGGTTATTAGATCGGAAGGTGAATGGAATAAAGAACTGATTAATAGATAAGTAACATCAATGAATGATTGGATAAGTGAAGTAATGTATGTATGCATGAGTGAGCATGAGGGTGTGAAGTTGCCTGGACAAGGTGAGGGTCATCTAGAGGTGACAGGGTGAGTGTGTTAATAAACGAGTCGATTGTGGAATGAATATTTAGCTCAGCGCCTTTGGGGCACTCAGAGAGAGCAGTTGATACTTAAACCCTGTCCCAATTAAGGCCAAAGTAAACAATTCTTTTGGTTCAAAGGAATGATGCTGCTGGCTTTGGGACGATTAAGGGCATCACACACAAAGGCATGGAAACTCTGACTGGCTGGCCAGAAGAGTGATAATGACTTGTGGTTTCCAAGCCCTGTTTATAAACTAACCAAAGAGGCAATGAGTATGTGTCTTGGGTTCCTTGAGGCCACAGTGAGGAGGCTTGTAGCCTTAGCAGGGACAGCCTCAGTGAAGGAATCGCCAGGACAGTGCGGCTGCCTAGAGGCTCCAGCTCTACGCCCAACCCAATGGCCTGACATTTCCTCTCCTCCCACCCCCACCCCATCTCTCCTGCTCCCCACTCACGCTCTCTCCCGTCTGGGAACTGGCTTGTGCTGTGCTTTAAAATATGGGACTTCACCTAAGAGGCCATTTCCGACTTATAGTTGAGCTAGTTGGATGCTTCTTTACTCAGTATCATTTTCCCTGGTTTTATGAATAAGCGAGAGGACATGTAGTCAAACAGAAGCGCAGGGGCTGCTTGGAGTCAGGGAAATAATATTGTCTGTAGCATCTTGTGGCATTCCCTAGGCCCCTAAACTTTTATCTGTTAAAAAGTACAAATGGGGTATACAATTGAAAACTCTCTTAGAATGGTTATTGCAAGGATTGAGATAAGTAAACCAATCGGTAACAGACTGGCACGTAGTAGGAGCCTCAGAACTTTTAGTAATTGTCCCTGCCTGTTAATTGTTTAACCTCTGGTCTAGAGTTGACTGTACAAGCATCCACATGCGTCCTAGGGTAAAATAACAGGGGAGCTCATTTATCTGGTCTGTTGGAGACTGTGGCTAGCAGTTATTAAAAAAAAAATAGGCATAGAATGACTATATGATACATCCGCTTCTAGATCTATACCCCCCCAAATTGAAACAAAAACTCAAGATAAATTTCAAATAAATGCTCATGATAATGTTATTCACCCCAGCAAAAAATAGAAGAACAATGCAAATGTCAATCAGTCTGTAAATGAATAAACAAAATGTGATTACCAACGCAATGGGCTAGTATTCATCCTTTTAAAGGAATGGCATTCTGAGACATGTGACGACATAAATAGCCCCAAATGATCACGCGAGCCGAAAGGAACCAGACACCAAGGGGCAGATGTCTAATTTCCCTTGCAGGAGAGGGTAAATTTATAGAATGTTTGTAAATATTTGCCATTGGTGAATGTTGCCCAACAATGTGAATGTAATTGATGCCACTTAATTATACACTTAAAAATGATTTGTATGCTTAATTTCTCTGAGTATATTTACTAAAGAAGAAATAACACCCTCCCCACACCAAAAAAAAATCTAAAAAGAAACATGACCTGTGAGCCACAAAGGTGAAGGCTCTGGCGAGCTTCCGCCTTGAGGTCAGACAGTCTGGTTCAGAGGGTTAATCTCAGGGTATAGTTAAGCTCTTCTACCTCAAGTTGGCTTTTCAGAATGTCAACATTAGTTTCCCCCTTTCCTCATGTTTCTGCAGGCACCACTATTTTATAATTGATCCTATTGACTGATGTGATAGTCACCTATATTAGCCAATCCTCGCACCAGCCAAGCACCTCAAGGGTAGGATCTTTCCAAGCCCTGAGATGTGATTGGTTGTTATTTAGATGAACTCTCATAATACCTTGTGGTTTTCTCTCTCTTAATACTTCTGTATTTTAAGAAATGACTGGAGTAATGCCCTTTCTCCCCAACAGACAGCAAGATCTCTAAGGACAGAGGTTGAGTTTACTTTTTGCTGGATCCTCCTCCACACACACATAGCAGAGACTACAAATAATTATATTTATATAATATATATATTTTTATATAAGTTATATATATTTATATAGCTCCAAGGACAGGAGAGCTACCCTGCATGCAGAACCCTCAGGTTCTAGCCCTGTGCCCCATGAACATTGCACCAAGAGTAGCCCCCTGAGAAATGCCAGGTCACTTGATAACTTGATCACTTGACATCCCGTTATTCATTGATTTGCTCGAGCAGGTGCCAGTAACATTTCCATTGGACCCTATCACATGCCAATGTAGCCAATGGCATCTGGTTGCTTCCTTCAGGAATACAAAGAGCCTCAAACCATTCGCTCAGGGTCTTGACAACGAAGTCTGACCATCTTGTAGGTGGGTGACGACGTGATCTTTTGACATCCCGTGGGATCCAGTCGGTAACAGCTTTAGTCCAGCGGTCATCTCCAAATCGCATTACATGTCCAGCCCATCTGATTTTTGATGCCTTGGCAACGAGACAGCATCCCTAACTCTGGATCATTAACGGAGGTGGGAACTCCGGATTCCTTCTCTCACTTGAGTGTGGCATGATATTTCAAGCATAGCTCTCTTGATTGCTCTTTGGGAGACCTGACTAGCGTTCTCATCCTGCTCCTGAACATCCCAACTGGTAAACTAGTGACAGGGAAGAACACTTATTACGGCTTGGTATGCCCCCAAAGTTAATAACTGAAATGCCAGGTGTGCCCCCCCAAAGTATTAACTGAAGACTTAATACAGAGGTAGGTCATCAGTAAATTCCTAGTTGCTGGCACATGCTGGAAGAGAGAAGTTAGTTAGGGTTTTCTGATTGTGAGCAACAGAAACACAATTTGGATAATAGAACACTAAAGTAAGAATGTGCTGAAAGGCACAGGATAGCCCATAGATTATAGTGGAAGAGTTGAATTATCAAAACTAAGAATGTCAGTGGCCAGAAACCTGCCAGTTTCAGATTTCCAAAGCGCTGAAAAGCTGTGACATGGGACATGATTTCTCTGTCCGTGATCTTCATTTCTGTTGATGTCGCAGGTGAAGTCAGAGGCTGAGTGAGTAGAGTACCCACAAAGACATCTCCACGAACCACTTCAGTGGAATAGCTCTGCTTTATTAGGCAGAACAGGAATCTTCAAACTAGGAGAAAGTGGGGTGTGAACTCTGTGTTAGCCAATCAGGTAGAGGGATTAAAACAGTGTGTGAGCTTAATCTTAATCGGGTCAGTGTGAAAGGGGATTAAAACAAGGTGTGTGCTTGTGTTTACAATTCCCAAATGAGGGCCTGAGCAATAGCCCAGCAGGTAGGGAGTTTGCCTTGCACGCGCCGGCCTGTGCAGGTCCGAGTTCGATCCCCGGCATCCCATATGGTCCCCCGAGCACAGCCAGGAATAATTCCTGAGTGCAGAGCCAGGAGTAACCCCTGAGCATCGCCAGGAAGCAAAAAAAAGAAATTTCCAAATGAGAAAATGTGATAGATCAAAGCTTTTGTCAGAGAACAAGGCCTCTGGCCAGACAAGAACAATAGTGATAGCGAAGCTACTATTAAGGGTCTTCTCTTCTGTCCCTGCATTACACAAGCCTTAATAAGTGCTCTCCCCTGTCACTAGTTTACCAGTTGGGATGTTCAGGAGCATTGAACTATCTCCAGAAAACCAAGGAGGTCACAGAACAAAGTAAGATGCTTCAAGCCCTGCTACAATTCTTGTACAGTCTACGAAGTTCCAGAGCCTCAATTATGGGTACAAAATTTCAGACTTTGCTCTGGCTTTTGTCAGCTTAAGACTCTCAAGGTAGTTTACACAAAGATTTGTATGTCTGAATTTTTCCCTGGCAGGTTCTCATTATAACCTAGATAACACAAACCCCAAATTTTTGTGGTTTGCAACAATGAAGAATTTTCAAGTTGCCTGACATCTTCTATCCATGTGTATCACCACCTAGAGTCAATATTCAGCTTTGAGACAGAAGGGCGGGGTGAGCATATTTGCATGGTTTGTCAATGTCTGAGTTCAAACTCCTCACCGCCACCCCCTAAACATGCACACACCACACCTTTGTGCCCTCCAAAGCATTCTTTCAGAGCTATGCAGAAGGACATATATCTATGTCTAGTTACTTAATAAAAATATCACCAACTAACACTTGCCTTTTGACATTGCAGGAGGAGAAGGGACTTTGAAAAGTGAGCGTTCCTCCTTCTTTCTCCTGGCGGGATTATATTCTTTGCTTCCATGACAAGTTGGTTCCAGATGAGGAGAACAACGTACCACATCGGTAAACAAAAGACTGTTTACATAAAAAAAATATAGATTTCCTTTAAGCACTTTACTTAAGCCTCTAGTAAGTCATATTTATGTTAGTGTTGTTGGCGTTCCCAGAAATCGGTGGGAGGATGGCCTTGTTGTAGTGTATGTGGTTTCGTGATTCACACTTGATGAGGCAGCTATCACATGGGGCGGGGTGTGTGGGGGGGAGAGTCAGGGAAGCTCACAGAAGATTATAGCAAGCTCCATTGTGGTATCTCTGGCCTGAACCTCATGGCACAGCCCAGGGCCCGGGGATTTCTGAGTCAGTCTTTCAAATTCTCAGACATGTTTATCCGTTTTGAGTTTCAACCTGGCCCACCCAGAATAAAGCGCCATAGCACCTGATATTTCACTGGGACCAAGTTTCGGGGATTTTCAGGAGACTCGAGCTCCCTCTGCAGCTGTGGGCTCGCGCCCTGAGAGTCCCCAGCGCTCCAGCCTGCAGTTGGCTGCTGACTCGTTCCTCGGTGCAGGTGGGATCTATCCCATCATGTCTAGAGCTTAGGGCTTGAGTGGGCATTTGGTGGGGCAGGGGGTGTCACAGGTCCCCAGCCTTAACACCTGTAAAGTCACGCGAGGCCTCTCATCTCCTTTGGGGCATCCAGCAAGGGTCCATATGAGTAGTTCCAATCTGGGTTTCCAGTTCAGGATAGGGCTGAGAGGCGAGCTTGATCCGGAAGCAGAGATGAGACTGGGTGTGTTGCATTCCGGCCTTTTTTTCTTTTTTAAAATTTGTTTGCCAGATTCTTTGTTGTTTCTTTTGTTTTTAGCCCCAGATCTGCTTCTTATTAGCTCCATGGCTGGGCAAGTTTGTTAACCTCTTTGTGACTTAATTTACTCATATTTGATGGAGAGACTTTGTACTTCCTCAGTTTCTGAGAGTGCTAGTTGAGAGAATGTGTGTAAGACCCCGTGGGAACACCTGATACATGATCAGCTTATAATACCTGTTAGCAAGGCTTAATTTGATTATATCAAGTCAGCAAGCAAGAAAATGGAGACGCATCAGAGCTGGGGAGGAGGTAAGGTGGTGGAATTTCCCAGGTGAAGTCTAAGAGTGTGTGTGTGTTTGATGTGTGTGTGTGTTTGATGTGTGTGTGTGTGTTGCAGGGATAGGGGTGGAAGAGGTTAATGTTTATGACATTGGAGTATAATGCCAAGGATATTTCAAGAAAACTCTAGCTTGGGAGCTAGAAGGGTCCCAAAACCCCATTCATAATCCATTAGGGTCTGTATCCAGCAATGGGCTGTTAGGATATCACAGACCCTTCTCTAATCAATGCTGGGCCCACACGCTCTTCATGCTGGTTATTTTTAACACATATACTTTGTTTGAAAGCTCTAGTTTAATACGGATACTAGATATAAAATAGAACTTGGGAATAAAGCCTGGTCTCCAAGCCTACAGACGTTGAAACCCAGATCTGTATACTGGAGCTTGGCTGTTCATTCTGTGATTCTTCTGTTACTTTATTCAACAGCATTTGTTGGATACCAGTGAAGCAACTTAAACATCTGTCAAGGTCTGTGTCCAGTGCTGGGCTATGACGGTGAAAAAGCACACATGAAACCTTTATCACCATTGAGCATAGATTCTGGTGAGAAAAGCAACCGCCATTAGTGCAATTGCAAATTGTAATAAACTACACATCCCTATAGAATGTAGAAGAGGGCACATGAGAATCTAGGAAGATGGTCTTTGGGAAGTGCCTCTGTAAGAGATGAAAAAGAAAATAGAAATCAGAGAGATAGTATAGGGGTTAAGGCACTTGCCTGCCACGCAGCCAACTCTCATTTGAATCTCTGGCACCACACATGCTCCCCTGAGCACCACCTGGAGTGATCCCTGAGAACAGAGCCAGAGTAATCCCGGATGTGCCTCCACCAAGACAAAAATAAATCAATAAGTGGGAAAAGAAGAAGACAGTTTGCTAGGGAGATGCCCCTATGGGCTGGGGCATGTGCTTTGCACTATGGGGTCCTAGGTTGGATCCTTGAACACTGCTAGTTGTTCCACCACCAAAAAAAGCAAATAAAACATTTTTTTAAAAATAGGAAGACATTAAGAAAGGTACCAAAGTTGAAAGATAAGAAGAGTTGTAAGGAGTTCAATTCCTGCTATGTAACAAATCACTCCCAAATTATTTAATGCCTTTGAGCACTATTTCATGATGTGTCTCTCACGCAGCTGTAGTCAATTGTTTATGCAGATACATAAAGGCTGTTCCAGTCATTGGCCCCTGGTGCTTACTATGGACTGAGAGCTCAGCAGAGCCAATGAAATAAAATATCTGTATGTGACTTTTTGGAAGCCTGATATTTTCATGGCCTAGTAAGAGGGAATCCAAGGCGCAAGATCCCCTGAGTGTGTTCTGTAGGTCCAGGAAGAACCTGTTAGATTTTCTATGACCTGGTCTACACATTCCCAAAATGTTACTTCAGTTCACATGGTTCAGTGAGTTTCCAGAGCTAATCCAGATCAGAGAACAAGGAAGAAGCAGATCAAGCTTTTCAATGATGAGCAAGTTTGGGCACAGAGGGAGGGGAAGAATCTATTGGTAGTCATGGACCCAGTTCTTGTGTTTTGGGGTATGATTCTCCTCAACGACTCACATGTGCATGGTTCATTATCTCAGTCCAAAATATATCATCTGTATGTATCACCTCCTCAAAACTTACTCTTCCGTGACCCTATTGATTCCTCTCAGCATCCTTTTCACTCCGAAGTGATCCCTTTAGTGAATCATTTGCTTGTCATCCTTCCCACAACTCTACTTCAGGAACAGTAAGCTCTTGAAGGTCACATTCTTGATGCAGGGCATATTCCCTAGAAAAATGCCTAACACGTAGCAGGAGCCAGATGAAATATCTATCATGCAATGCAAGAGATGATCATAGGCCCAAAAGAAATGGCATGTGCAAATGTCCTGGGTCAGAAAGTGGACCTGCCGATCTATGTAGAGCCACGTAGGCCAGATTATGGGAGGGGGTGTCAGTCAAGTGCCAAGGAGCCAGGAACGTCATCCTGCTTGGCTGATCATATCCACACAGACTCAGCCCTGGTCATGCATGTCATTTCTCAAGCGCAGAAAAAAACCAACTTCATTTTTGGTTCACATGCTGTCCTGTACAGATGTGGGTGGTTTGTGCCCCTAGCAACTTACCTTGTGAATCAGCGAGCCCAATGATTCAAGGACACCTTATTTTTTTTATTGAATCACCTGCAATAGACCATTACAGAGCTTTCGTGATAGGTTTCAGGCAGAGTTCCAGCACCCGCCCTGCACTAGCGTGCATTTCCCAGCACCCAGTTTGTTTCCCTCTCACCAACCCCTCCTTCCCCAATCTGCCCTCTCTCTCTCTCTCTCTCTCTCTCTCTCTCCTTTTGCACATTGTGATTTACAATACAGACTCTGAACGGTTATTATGTATATCCCTTTACCTGTTTTCAATATTCAGTTCCAGTCTAGAGCTAATATTTCCAACTATTACTGTCAAAGTGATCCCTGAATCAAAGACTTTTAATCAAAAAGTCTGAGAGCAGCAGCCACCACCACTGAAGGTGGGCTTCTGGGTTCCGAGATGATTTTCTGCACTTTCCCGTTTTTACTTAGTTCTTCCAACTTCTCTGTGAAGTTGGCAATTTAAATCCCTTTTCTCTTCCAGACTAATGATGATACCCAGGGCACAGGAAACTTGCCCAAGGCTTTTCAGTGCTGTCCGGTAAATGCTGGGTTCAAAGGCAGGTCTGCTTTAGCTCAGAGCCCTGCCACGTCTGGGAAATGGCTTAAGGGGACAGGAGCAAGAAATCAAGGAGGTCATGGTGTCTAAGCCCAAGCCCACAATGATAGATTCCACCATGGCACCGACTCAGCTGGCTGAGCTCCACAGGGACCAGGGTCCAGAGTGGGAATCCTGCCTCAGGATGAATAGTCCACAGCTGGAAAACTGGACAGACCCATTCAGGACTCTGGACATGAGGAAAGCGCTGCTGGTTTTCAAAGCAGAGGCAAAACCTCTCAGAGACCCAGACCATGGTCAAGTGTAAAGACAAGTACTGAGAGCATCAAGCTTTGATCAGAGCCAGAGGCAGGGAGGTTACTGGAAAGTCATCTGGCTTCTTCAGGGGAGAAGGGGTCACTGTTCTCTAGGTTGGGGTCACTGTTCTCTAGGTTGGTGAACTCAGCTTCTGAACGGAAGTGCAGGTCTTCTGGAATGGGGGCAGGGAGACACCTACCCAAACTCCAGGCCTTCACTGCCAATAGCTCAGTGTGCCCAAGTGTGTGTGTGCGTCTATGTGTGTGCGTGTGCCCTCTGTGGTCTCTCCCTATACTTGTGCAGTATTTTCCTGGTCAGCTCTGATCAGCTGCTACTTGCTCTCCCTGTGCCCAGCTGCTCGTGAGGCACCTGGGAGGCATGGCGGGTTCTAGCCCTGGCCTGCCACCCCAGCAGAACCTCACAACAAGCCAGACCACCTTCCCCTACTCCATGGGGCCTGCCATTTTCCACATCCGGACTTCCTCTCGTCACAACTCCACCCAGCAGACCAGACTATCACAGCCCGGTTCGGCCGCGTGGTTCATCAATAAATGTTTTTATTTAGAGGTGACTACAACAGTATGCCACAGGCACGGCAAGCCTGGCAAGCTGCTCGTGTAGTAATGATATGCCAATTACCAGTAACATTTATATTTGGTCATTCCCGTGACCTAATATAATTGTTTGAGGCTCTTTATGTTCCTGGAGCAAGCGGATGCCTTTGGGTTCTACTAGCATGAGACAGGGCATATGGAGATATTACTGGTGCCCGCTCTAGCAAGTAGATGATTAATGGGAAGATAGTGATAGTGATTTTCCTGGTACAAACAGAGCAGCCTATTCTCTTAGTTTTTAGTCTAGGTTTTACACTATTTTTTCTTCCTTTTACTCCATATGGAGAAAGGAATTTTTTATATATATATATTTGTATATATGCATGTGTGTATATATTTAGATGTATATATGTATGTGTGTATATTGATATGCATATGAGTATGTGTATATGTATGTGTGTATACATGTGTATGTGTGTGTATATATGTGTGTATACATGTATGTGTGTATACATACATATATTCTAAATTTATTTTCCTTTTTCAAAAGATGGCTAGAAAAACTTTCTTTAAGCCAGATTATCGGTGTTGGTAGAAACTTTAGACTTTGGTCTGTGAAGCAAATTGTACTTTTCTTGTTTTCTCCTGTTCTTGTGTGACATCTAGGGAACACAACAAAAGGGAAGAGGAGGCTTTTACCCGAGATCTGGCAGAATGAGGAACTGAGGTGCTGGGCGGACATTGAAGTGCAGCCGAATTATCTGTCCTTTCTGGGAAGAGGTGGACAGGATTGGGATATACATGAATGTATGCAGCGGACTTGGGGAGCCGACCGCTTGGTGCTTGATTCTCCCTGAGACGTGTGCTGAAGGAGACTATCAGTGTAGGGGAAGAGAAATCCTAGGAAGGAAAGTGGGGGGGGGAGGGGACTCATTCAGGTGCTGAGAAACTCCTTGAAACTATTGTCCAAGGTGCTCCAGCTTATATTGATGTACCCGGCAACCATCAACTCAGTTCAAGACCCACGTCTTTCCAGAACCACTTCTTCCAATTCTCGCCTCTTACACTCCTTTCCTGGCTCATTCCTGCCATGTTGTGGCCCCAAACCTCACTCTGTGAATGGTGCCAGGCTCAAGTACAAAGGGAGTGAGGAGGGAACAGAACCACCACCCACACATACCCACACCGATGGCATCCCAGTGCCTGCTCAGGTCTTCATGATGATACTGATGCACCCAGACGTGGGGTGGAAATTGAGGGGTGTGTTGCCAGTTCCCAGGAGTGTTTGACTCCTATAGTCAAGCACAGTTTCCAAGACTGTGTCTTCACATAGAAAAGCCTCAGTCAGCAACCACAGGGACAGGGAATTTCTCCAGGCTGGCAAGAAAGAAGTTGGAGACGAGGATTCACAGGCAGCAGCTGCTGCTCTGCTTGCCTGAATCACTGTGACTCTTGTCACTGGCCCCGAAGGTTTTCACTGGCCCCGAAGGTTCTCACTGGCCCTGAAGGTTCTCACTGGCCCCGAAGGTTCTCACTGACCCCGAAGGTTCTCTCTGACCCGAAGGTTCTCACTGGCCCCGAAGGTTCTCACTGACCCTGAAGGTTCTCACTGACCCGAAGGTTCTCACTGACCCTGAAGGTTCTCACTGACCCTGAAGGTTCTCACTGGCCCCTTAAGGTTCTCACTGACCCCTGAAGGTTCTCACTGACCCAGAAGGTTCTCCCTGACCCCGAAGGTTCTCACTGACCCGAAGGTTCTCACTGACCCGAAGGTTCTCACTGACCCTGAAGGTTCTCACTGGCCCCTGAAGGTTCTCACTGATCTCTGAAGGTTCTCACTGACCCTGAAGGTTCTCACTGACCCCAAAGGTTCTCACTGAACCCGAAGGTTCTCACTGACCCCTGAAGGTTCTCACTGACCCCGAAGGTTCTCACTGGCTCCGAAGGTTCTCACTGGCCCTGAAGGTTCTCACTGGCTCCTGAAGGTTCTCACTGATCTCTGAAGGTTCTCACTGACCACGAAGGTTCTCACTGACCCCGAAGGTTCTCACTGACCCCTGAAGGTTCTAACTGACCCCTGAAGGTTCTCACTGACCATCGAAGGTTCTCACTGGCCCTGAAGGTTCTCACTGGCCCCTGAAGGTTCTCACTGATCTCCGAAGGTTCTCACTGACCACGAAGGTTCTCACTGACCCGAAGGTTCTCACTGACCCCTGAAGGTTCTAACTGACCCCTGAAGGTTCTCACTGACCATCTAAGGTTCTCACTGACCCTGAAGGTTCTCACTGGCCCCGAAGGTTCTCACTGACCCCTAAAGGTTCTAACTGACCCCTGAAGGTTCTCACTGGCCCCAGAAGAGGTTCTCACTGGCCCCAGAAGAGGTTCTCACTGGCCCCAGAAGAGGTTCTCACTGGCCCTGGAGGGTTCTCCCTTTGGGGAGCAGACAGGTTCTCTGGGGAGACAGTATGCCCATCACTGATTTGTGGTGAGAGTGGGGAAATTTCCTGCCCTCTCAGAGCCTGTTTATTGAGATGGAAATAATGTCATTGTTTCCAGGCAAAGCTCTGCAGAGCTCCAGGAGTGCTTAGAGAGATCTGGGTTGTGAAGGTCTAATCCCAGGAGTAGGTGCCAGGGTTGCGCCCTCCACCCACCCTGCACTTGCTCTTTTGATCGCGGTATTCTCTCAAGATATCGTTGTTTGGGAAACTGGAAGCAGGGGGCAAGTGTGGCCATCTCCAGGCCAATGGTGCTTCTGTTCTTTGTGCCATCCAAGTCACCCCTAGAAATGGTGGCAATGCAGATTCTGACCCGGGGCCAGGGGGCACAGAGTCTGCATTTCCAAGCACCTTTGGCTGTTTGTTTGTTTGTTTTGGGCCACAAGGATTAATCCTGGCTCTGTACTCAGGCATCACACCTCATGGTCTAGGGGACCTTATGTGATGCTGGGGATCACACCGGGTCTGCTGCATACAAACCAAACAGCTCAGGCCTTCTATTTACCTTGCTGCAGCAAGTTCCTAGCCACCAGAATTCCAATATTTCCTATTAAAAGCATCGCCTTAGGATTCTATGTTCACATCAGAGCAGATGTGAACAGACCACTGGTAGACTACGTCTATAGAGGTGAGCTGTGAACTGTCATAGGAACATTGTGATTGGGTGGAGCCCAGGAGCTCTGGGTACAAAGAGGCAATGGCTCGAGGTTTCTGTAGCCGGAAGCCTTTGAGAGCAGAATGAGGCAGGCAACACAACCCAGGATTGAAGCTGGACTGTCCTGTGTCACCTTGCAGCGAAGTCCATAAGCTCCTGTGGGTGACCAGTCAGCTTCCTGTGATGTCACTGACAAACTTCCTGTGATGTCACTTCCGGAGGGTATTCTCGCTTCCTTCCACATTGCTGCCTGCAGCAATGAGGCCCTGTCCTGGGTCTGGGTGAAAATTGTGTAGGGTTCTGGCTTCAATAAGGAGACACAGCAACATGATGTGAAATGTTCAGAGACCAGGCTGCAGCCATAGGCTCGGTCCTACAGTGCATGCTATCGCTGTTGTTGTGAAGATCCATACTTCTTCCTGGGATACACAAAGGCCCCCCAGACACTTTGTGAAAAGCGTTTCAGATTAGGCAAAAACTGTCTCATAGCACCAACCAGAACTCCTGCTAAGAGCTGGGTGCCAGGGGCCATGACAGGTTTGGAATATTCTGCCCCACCCAAATGAGAAGTTTCTTGCAATGTTCGCTGGTCTATTTCCTTTCAGAGATGGTGCCCCTTTCCACCTTCTTTTCCTTTCCATCCCTATTCTTGAAATTTAGCAAGTTCGACAACATCTTGGCCTGCTGCGGAGGAGGAAGCTGGAATATTTGAAAACAGGCGGGTGCAAAGGTCCGTTTCAGCCCAGGGGAAAAGAAGAATGCAGAGCTCCACGTGCTGCCTGCATGGGTGTGTGTGTGCAGGGGCCGGGCCGCATGGGAGGGGCCAGGGTAGGGGGCTGGCCTGGACAATAGGCCATCACAGACTGGCATTGTGCAACTGGCCGCTGGAATTCACAATGGTGAAGGCGCGATTGTCGAGCAGCCTGTCCCCAGGCCCCAAGGTGGGAGGGAAGCAGGCTCTGCAGCTCCCACCCAGGTGCCCTAGAACAGGCTGTGACCCAAGGGGAGGCCCCGGCTGCCACTCAGGAGAGAAGGGAGAATCCTTCGGACACAGGAACTCACTCCCAGACTCTGTACTTCAAGTCAAGGCAATTTGCAAGTGATGAACCTGCCCTCACCCCCACCGGCCAGTGGCTCCTTGGAAAAAGCAGGAAGCGGGTTTGTTCCATCCCGAAAGCTTGTTCCGAGCTCAGCAGTGGGTATGTTCGACAGCTGGGTAGAGGCTGCTTGGCCTGAATCCACATAAGCCCCCAGAGCAGGAAGTCCAGGAAAGCTGCTCAGAAGCAGTGAGCTTTGAGGATCAACTGGCTGGAGCCATGGTGAAGGCCCTAGGCTACTTTCCACTGCTGGGACCTGGAGAAGCAGAGAGAGGACAAAGTTGCTCCTGCTTAAGCTGCCGTCACCCTCGAGGGCTGCTGCCTGCTCTCCCCACCTGCCTGTTCGTGACTTTCCCGATCCCCAAGCTCAGTGGGCACCTGTCTGCTCTGGGTAGCCCTTCTCGAGGAGCCTCCACCTTCCACCTGTCTGGATGGCATGCACGCCCCATTTGGGGGGGGTCCTCATAGTTCTGTGTTCTGATCCTGCATATCTGGACTTGCTCCCCTGCCCCTTCTTGGGGGCTCTTTGCAGCGCTCACATGTGCTGTGCTGAGGTGAGGCTGGCTGGGGAGAGCCCAGGGCTTTGCTGTTCTCTCGCAGGAGACTAACTATGTCAGTGTCACACAAGCCTTTCTCTTGCTCTATGAGTGACTAGGAAGAAGCTATTTTGTTGTATTTAAGTCAGACACGCTGAAAAGGAGCTAGGCACCGATCCTAGAGCTAAGCCACTGGTGTGGGAAACATGTGCCTTTCCGGGGGGGGCCTGCGGTTCTGTGGGAGAACTTCCAGGCAGGGAGGGGCATGTGAGAAAGGGCAGGGGCAGTGCCCACTCACAGTGGCCCGCAATGAAAATGGAAGACAGTGACGGTGCTCATAAAGGCGGCCCTGAGTGATGGGACGATCCCAGTGACAGCAATGAAGGCGATAGTGGTGGTCCCAAGGATGCCCATGAAGGTGGTGATGGTGGGAATGGTGACGATGAGGATGGTGAGGAAGGCTTGGCTGGGTATTCTGGGGCGCCGTCCAGTGTTCCTTTCTCTGCTTTCAATCTTAAAGTGAAAATAGAAGATGCACGTTATTATTGTTATTTCTTAAAATTCCTCTCGAGAGAGCTGCTTGATGTCAACAACTGTGCCCACTTACTGTCCATGACGAGCTGAGTCTGAGATGGGTGTCACCATTGAAGCCATAGAAAGTCACCTCTGTTTAGTGCCTGAGACCTGGGTGTGACGTGCCTTGTGTTGAGAGGACCGGGCAGCGCCTTAGCGAAAGCCACTTGACTACAGAGCAGAGCTCCAAAACTCATTTATTTTACCTAAAACTTGACACTCATTGGCCACCACCTCCGCACACCTGCCCCCTGCCCCTGCCCTTACAAACCACCCTTGTACTCTCCATTTCTGTGGATTTAACTAATTCTTATTCCACATATAAATGGAATCACACAGGATTTGCTGCTCTGTGAAGGGCTTATTCTTACAAAGCGTGTGATAGCCGACACCGTCACCGAGCAACAAATCCTGTGTGAGTCCATTCATATTCTTAGGTGCACTCAGTGGGGACTTCATGATATGGGGCGCTAGGAATTAAACCCAGCTTGGCCAGCAGACATGAAGTACCCACTGAGTGCACCTGAGAATATGTACTGTGAGGGATATGTTCTGCAAAGGGAGTCAGAGGTCAAAGGAATCGGGGGAGCTGCTGATCTCTGATGTTGCTCCCACTGACACACCTATGTCCTTGCCTCTGGGGACAGCTGGTCTGGAGCACCAGCAACCCCTCTTCAGGCATTCAGGCCTGTGCCCGGGTATCACTTTCGGCCACTGCAAGAGCATCAGCCACCACACACCCGTGAGCACAAATGCTGAAAGCTGATGTGTGCTGTGTGCATTCGCACAGGTGTGTACAAGGTGGAGCCTGATTTTGTCTGTGCATGTAGGAATGACTGTATGTGTTGATACGCATCATGGCTTTCTGCATGTCTCAGTTCAGAGAGAGAAACAGAAAGGACTGGCTGGGAATTCACCCGAGACAAATAGGATGGAGATGTCCTCCATGGGCTGTGGTCTGCCACCCCCTCGGTCCTTCCTTTCTTTGAAGCCAGATGACATTTGGGGGAGTCTGCTTTGGGTTGGTGGGGATCCTGGGCTTTGCCCCAGCAGTGGGGCCATGAGCATCATGGATTATTGGGAGGTTATTCATTCACGGGTGAAGACTTGTCCGTGATGCACACTTATATTTAAAGGCACCCTGACATTTTCCCTCTCTCTGTGGTCCCTGTTCAGGGAACAGACACTGCTTAGACTGGGCTCCAAAGGTCTGCTGCTGGCCAGGTGCCTCCCAGGCCAGGCCACCAGAGCCCTGCAGACCCCAGGACCTAGGAGCGTGTCAGCTAGAGGCCAGAGCAGCCCCGTGTAGAATGCAAACATTACTGTTTGCTTTCGGGATGACTCAGACAAGGCCCTGGATAGTGCCACAGGGCATTTCATGTCACAGGGCTGTGGGCAGAACCTTCTGAGACAGGAATTCTCTAGGCAGCCATGTGGTAGAACTTCGGAGTGGCTGGTTCAATCCTATGAAAGGTGGGAATGCACGAAGGTGGCTGTCAAGGTGTTTGTCTTGTAAAGACAGACAGACAGACAGTAACAGATCAAAGAGAAAAGCCACATCCTCTGGCTTCTCAGCTCTGCTCCTAGCCCCCAACTCAACCGAAACCTTTGCTCTCTTCTGTGTTTCTACATAGCACTTACTCCTGGATTTCTTTTATTTCAGTCTTCACTTTTGTTTTGTTTTGATTTGGGGCCATACCCAGCAGTGCTCAGGGCTTATTAATGAATCTGTGTTCAGGGATCATTCCTAGTAGGAATCAGGGAATGATATGGGGTGCTGGGAATTAAACCTAGGTTGGCCAAATGCAAGGCAAGTGCCCTACCTGCTGCACATTCTCTCTGGCCTCCACAGTCTTTCAGTTCATTTAGATTTTCTAGTTTTTTTTTAAGTATTTTATTATACCACCGTGAGATATACAAATAAAAAGATATACAATTAAAAAGTTCATATTTGGCTTTTGGTCATACAGTGTTCTAGCACCCGTCCCTCCACCAGTGCCCATCTCCCACCACCAATGTCCCCGGTTCCCTCCCCTTCCCCAGCCCCCTCCATGGCAGGTTCTTTATTTCTTTCCCTTTCTCTCTCTTTCTCTTTTCCTTCCTTTCCAGACTATGGATTACAGAACATACATTAAGAGGTTGTCATGTTTATCCTTTCAAAAGTGGAAATTATCACAAACGTGTGGGTGTCAGAGGTTAGGTAAGACAGAAAATGGAACAGTGTGCTAATAATTGTCGAGGGTACTAATGCCAACCTAGAACTGAGCATTAAATAGAGGCGAAAGGATAAAGATTTTCTAGTTTAAGAGGATGAATGATTGGGTACGGAGCAATAGCACAGCGGGGTGGGCATTTGCCTTGAACGTGGATGACTGGTTCAATCCCCAGCATCCCATATAGTCCCCAAGCACTGTCAGGAGTAATTCCTGAGCAAAGAACCAGGAGTAACCCCTGAGCATCGCCGGGTATGATTCAAAAAAAAAAAAAAAAGGACGAATGATTCTCTCTTGGACAGAGTATTGATGTTATTTATTTTATTGTCTCCTCTCTATTGTGGTGTGGGGGTCACATGTCTGTGATCAGGACTTACTCCTAATTTTCCCTCAGGGCTTGAGGGACCTGACAGGGCTTGAGGGACCATCCTCAGTACCAGGGACTAAATCCAGGCCAACTACATGCAACTCCAAGCACCTTCCCTGTGGCTGTAACTCTCTGGCCGCTTATCCCTTTGTTTCTGTCCCTCTGCACATCTTACTTAAGTCTAGAAATGTCACCCACAGCTTAAAAGTCCCCATCACTATGAGACACGGGCCCACATCCAGAGGACGGTGCAATCCCAAAGAGGTCTTCAGATGTTTGCTGCAAGCTGTAAACTGTGTTTGGCTCAGGAGAATGACACAGAGAATGCAGGATGTGCCTACAGCCGTCGAGAAAGTCACAGAGGGGACAAAGGACCTGGTAGTGACAGGCAGAAACATTCCAGGAACCTTGCAGCTTTGAAGCTACAGGCACCTCCGTCCATGGTGGGGACACTTCAGAGAGACAAGGGTCCCAAACCCCAGAATGGGCGAGTCGAAGGAATCTACTCCAAGCAGTGGGCATTCAGTCAGGGAGACCCCACTCAGTGGACACTCATTGCTGGGTTCCAATATGCGGTGACCATGATTATTGCTACGGGAACTCTGGTGGCACAGTTGTTGGATGAAGGTATTTGAGAGGTTGATGTTTCCAGTGCTCGGAATATGGCCGGTCCTCTGCCAGATTCGACTTTGCTCTTCAGAGAATCCGGATACCAGGGAGGGAGCTGATGGTGCAGCCCCAGGCTTGTTCGTCATCAGAGCTGAGGGGCCCAGATCGAAGTGTCTTTCCTGTGTGAGACTCTATGCTTCAATTCAAGTCTCTGGCTCCTCGGAGGTCCCTAAAACCTGTCGATGTTCGTCTTGAAGGAATAACACGGCACAAATCAGGGGTGTGACCCAAGTGGGAGACTCGTGCTCTGTAGGTGTGAAATCCTGAGCATCCTCCTCAGCACTTCCAGGGACCCCTGAACACTGCACGGGGTGTCTCTGAGGGTCTCCAAGCACAAATGGGGCCAAGCACCAAATGCCAGGCCCACACCACTGGGTAGAGTGATTCTGAGTGGTGCCCACAACCCTCCTCTCCAGTCAAAAATGCTTAAAATGTCAGTGTTATGGATCAATTCTGCTCCACAACTTCCTACTCAAAAAGATAACAAGGGAACAAAGACGCAGCTCAGTGGCAGAGAATTCGCCTAGACTGTGGAGGTCCTGGGTTCAATTTCTGGCACCCCCATAATTGCTGATCAATCTAGGAGTTTAGTTTATAGTTTGCTGCAGGTTGACACGGCAGGGTCTGGCAAGCTACCCATGTCATATTTGATATGCCAAATACCAGTAACAATTATAAACCTCATTCACATGACCTGATGGAATGATTTGAGGCTCTTTATGTTCCTGGAGCAAGCAGGTGCCCTTGGGCTACACTAGCATGTGACAGGGCATATGAAGATGTTACTGTTGCCCGCTCCAGCAAATTGATGAACAAGGGGAAGACAAGTGACAAGTGAGACAATCTAGGAGAGGTAGTACAGGGGTTGGCACATGTCTTGCATGTGGCCATTCCCAGTTCAGCCCCTGTCACCACACTGGGTCCCCTGAGCACCACCAGGAATGACCCCTGAGTTCAGAGCCAGGTGTGGGTCCCCAAATCAAAATTACAAAAAGAAGTGGCTGAAGTTCCAGCTGCCTCCCCCTTGCCCAGTACCTCAGTCTGTGAACCTATTTGGAAATAGGGTCTTTGCAGACTCAAACTAGTTAAAATAAGGACCACAGGCCAGAGACACCGCTCAGTGATAAGCTTCCTGCCTCGCATGCAGAAGATCTGGGTTTGGCCCCTGCTACCACACACACACACACACACACACACACACACACACACACACACACACACCTGATTTATGAACAGAAAAGGGAAAAGCGACATGCGCAGAGTGGAGGCAGAATCATGAGCACATAACCGCACTTGCTTCTGCTGCAGTCCATCAGCCCTGATTCCCGGGAGGCAGCAATGGGCTCCTGTTTTCTCCACTCTAGAGCTAATAACGGTTGGAGAGAAACAGTTCCATTCTCTCTCTCTGTTCTAAATCTTTGGATGCAAAGGACAGCCCATTCCATGCAGAGAACAAAGGAATTGATGGCCATCCCTCGGGAAAAGAAGGTCTATGCTCTTGCCTGGAGGCTTGTAAAGGACCACCGCCAAGTCCACTGGTAGTTTTCAAACCATATGCATTATCCCTTCAAAGGACAAGCCCAGGGGGCATGGGCACCTACCCCTTCAGAGGATGACTCCAGGGGGCATGGGCACCCAGACCTCAGTGCCAGGCCTTCGCTGTGATGTTCTTAGACCAGTGTGGTCTGAGACCAGCTCATGTGCCATTGAAAAGTCCAAGTCCTCATCTTCATCATCTCCCCTAAGAGCTTTAAGCCTCCCTTTCCTGCAAGCTTATATTTCGACTCCTGTAGGCGGCGTGTTCTCCTCTAGGGTAATTGCTTTTCTCTCCCTTGATCCGCCAACCTGCCAGAAAGAGGATTTATTTTATCAGAACTGGGACTATGTCTCCTTTTTCTGGGTAACCCAAGGGGTTCCTTATTCAAGAACAAAGTCCTGCATCAATCAAGCACCTGATGTTCTAAAACAATAAACATAGACAAATCACAAGCATTCTGTTTCTTACCCTAAGTGGAATCCAGTGAGTCTGTGCTGGGTTGAAAACAAAAATCCCAGAGTGAGGTCAGGCAGAGAACTCCCAGGCTAGACCACATGCTTTGTATGCATTCCATCCTAAATTTGGAGCACATCAAATATTCCAGCACGTCATGGATCCCCAAAGACACGGATGTAGACTTAGTGGTCCTAGAGCAACCCATGGGGAGCCCCAGCTCCACCTGGCTAAAGCTTTGCCATGTTGAGCGTTTAGCCATCAAAGGGGGTGTACCCAGGGCCTCAGCACTGCTTGGGAATACACATACAATAAAGGAGAAAATACTAGTGTGATGCGTTGTTCACTGCCAGGACTTTGGGGTTCCACTTGTCCTGGGAAAGTCATCTAGCTTGAGGTCTGCACCTGCAAATAGGAGCACATCTTTGCCCATTAAGAAACTCCCCATCCCCTGGTAATTATGGCATAAATGACTTGTTAAATCCGAAGCCTCACAATACATCTCTGCATGTGTAGTTCATATTCCTTGGGCGGTTTATCGCACTTTGGAGTAGTGCATATTTTATAGAGAAGGGAGAGCGCGCAATTAATAGTAATTGTGATGGAAGCTGTAATGCCCAACTCCAGCCTCATTCTGCAAGAGGAGGCTGGAAGGCCCATGTTAATTGCCACAAAGAGCCCTGTCTATCTGCGGCAGTGGATAAATAATGCATTAGAGGCAGGCCGAGCACTGCCATCCTCCGGTCTTCAAGGAGGTATGGATATTTATGTAGTGCTGATTGCTAAAAATCCTCTCCAGTAATTATTAGTAAAAGTGGAATGTCTACTTTTTGTAAGGGAATTTTAATTAAAGGGAAGGTGACTCTCCTTGTGCGGAAGAAGGAGCGTTTGGGGATTACTGCCCAGGGCTGGGACCTGAACGCAGGGGCCTCATTGGCTGTCTCAGCTGCTGCTTGGACCAGGGCAGGAAGCGTAATTCCTCAGGGTTCAATTTCCCTGGTTACTAAGCCAGGGGAAATAAAGCCTTTAAAAAGTGCCCAATGCCATTGAATAAATAAGCTCTCTAGTCAGAGAAGCTTCTTATCGGATACTCCGGCACCAGCCAGTGGGCTAGGATGAGTGTCCACTTATTGGACAACCTCCCTTTCTTCCTCCACACATTTTCACAGTGACTTTCTGATGCAAATATATATATATATATATATATATACATACATACGTATATATATACATATATATGCTATATTTATATTTGCTATATATATTTGCTATATATATTTGCTATATATATTTGCTATATATATTTGCTATATTTCAAATATATAGCAAATATATATAGCAATTATATATATTTGCTGTATATATTATATATAATATATATATTTATGTATGTTTGGAATTTTTGTTACTGGTTTTGTCATATCGAACATGCATCGGACAGCTTGCCAGGCTCTGCTGCGGGTGCTATACTCTCATCACTTTGTGGGGCTCTCTCAGAGGGGTGGGTAGAATATTCACAGCAATTTGGAGGTAAATCGCGCGGCTGCTGTGCGGCTGCGTGCAATGGGGAAAGCTGGTTTCTGCTCTGCCAGGTGTATCTGTGTCTGTGGCTCAAGCATTCCTGGGCTTGAAATACTCTCTTCTGAAGGGCGGGTCTCTGCAGGGTGGGTCCTTGTAGGCTGGGTTTCTGACAAGCCGGGCTGGAGACTGGATTAATCTGTTGGGTGGAGATCTTACAAGCTGCAGAGTGTGGATGGTGAAGATCATCACCTGCCAGCAAGGTGCGGGGTTTCTCTGGGCTCTTCCAAGGCTCCATTGGGATGGTGGGCTCGAGTTGGAAGTTGGTCCCGTGGTCCATGGAATACAGGGTTTTCAACGGGGAAAGCTGGTTTCTGCTCTGCCGGGTGTATCTGTGTCTACACATATTTATTTCTGCTCTGCCGGGTGTATCTGTGTCCGGGCTTCAGGGCAGCGAGCCTCGAGAGTGGATCCACTCCGTAGCCTGTGCACGCTCGCTGCCAGCTAAGCGTCTTGGAGAGGCCTGCGTGCCTTGGTCTGGCCGGCGCTGCTGGAGGCAGGGGACAACGGGAGGCAGGGGGCAATGTGGTCGCTGGCTCAGAGGAAAATAGAATGCAAGGAAGGCGGCAAGAGTGGCGGCAGCACCCACGTCACTCCAAATTCCAAACAGGATCAGACCACCTTCTCCTTCGTGCAAAATTCTACTTCCCGCAAGGAGGAGAAAAGGCTGTAAAGTTTAAGAAGAGAACTCCCAGAATGACCAACAACTGGGAACTATTTGGCATCATTGCAACAACATGGGAAGATACCACCGACGACATCAATGAAGAATACAACCGACTGGTTCAGCACCTCCATGATTGTGCGAAGAATGCCGAGAGAGAGAAAGGCACAAAAGGATGCCTGTCTTCTGAAACTCTCGAGCTCATTCACCAACATGGCAAGGCGCATGCCTCAGGAGAACAAATGCTAACGTCCAAGCTTGCTAAACAGTACAGAGAAGTGATAAAAGAAGACCTCAAAGACAGAAGAGCAGAAATACTGGAAGATGCAGCACAAGCCGGGAAAAGCATTTGCACCGCCCGCCTGTCCTTCGCCAACTATAAGACCAAGATGACTGCCCTCCATGCCCTGATGGATCTATCACATCTTCTAGAAAGGCAATGGAGAAGATTATCCAGGACTTCTACTCAAATCTCTTTGATAGCCACATCTACCTGCCCACATACCAAATTCCACAGGATGGATATGTCATTCCCAACGTTCTCCCTTCTGAAATCCAGCATGCCATCTCATTGGTAAAGAAGGGAACAGCACCAGGCCCAGACAAAGTCAGACCCAAACACCTGAAGAATCTGCTGTCAGTACTCATCAATACACTAGCTCAGCTCTTCACACGCCCCTAGACAAACAGCGTGTTCAAACCCTATACATTAAGATCCTTCGTGAGCTGTATTATGGATTCACCACCAGGATCTCACCATACTACAAAGAAGTGATCATTGATGTCAAAAGAGGAGTTTGACAGGGTGATACCATTTCACCAAAACTCTTCAGCGCCACCCTCGAGAACATCATACAACAATTAGAATGGGAAGGAATGGGAGGAAGATAGATGGTTGGCAACTACACCACCTCCGCTTCACTGATGACATCGTTCTAATAACACCAAACATTAGCCAAGCAGCACAAATGCTGGCTGACTTTGACCGAGAATGTGGAAATATAGGTCTACAGCTGAATCTGAAGAAAACCATGTTCATGAAAAATGAACTAGTTCCTGAGGTCCCATTCACTCTCAATGGAACAAACATCTCTGAATGCAGCAGTTATGTGTACCTAGGTCGAAAAGTCAACATGATGAACGACCTAAAACCTGAGCTGCACAGGAGGAAGAGAGCAGCCTGGAATGCCTTCAAAGGCATCGAAGAAAGAGCTAAAAGGACAAAGAACCTCCAGCGCTGGGCACATCTCTTTGACTCCACCGTTCTCCCTGCATTAACATATGCCTCAGAGACCTGGGCCCTACGAAAGCAGGATGAGAATGCTATTCTGGTCTCCCAGAGAGGAATCAAAGAGCTGTGCTTGGAATAACACGCCTCACTCAAGTGAGAGAAGGAATCTGGAGTTCGACCTCCGTTGCTATTCCAGAATCAGGGATGCTGTCTCGTTTGCCAAGGCATCAAAAAATCAGATGGGCTGGACATGTAATGCGATTTGGAGACAACCGCTGGACCAGAGCCATTACCAACTGGATCCCACGGGATGTCAAAAGATCACATGGCCATCCACCTACAAGATGGTCAGACTTCCTTGTAAAGACCCTGAAGGAACAGTTTATGCCTCTTCATATTCCTGAATCAACCAGATGCCATAGGGCTACATTGGCACGTGAGGGTCCAATGGAAATGTTACTGGCGCCCGCTCGAGCAAATCGATGAATAACGGGATTCAAGTGATCAAGTGCTTTATGTATGTATGTGTATATATATACATATATACATATATATGTATATATATACATATATACATATAATAAAGAGACATGGGCAGAGCTGCTACTAGCTCTCACTGAGCCCAGCCACTCATGAGGTGCCCGTGAGGGATGACAGGTTCTAGCCCTGGCCCGCTACCCCAGCAGAGCCTCACAAGCCAGATGACCCCCACTCCATGAAGACCTCCATTTTCCACATCTGGACTTTCCCCTCATCAGAACTCCACCCAGCAGACCAGCTTATCACAGCCCGGCTCGCACGGCCGCTGCGGTCGCACAGTTCATCAATAAATGCTGGATTTTGAGATGACTACAAGAGTATGCTGTTCGCATGGCAGAGCCTGGCAAGCTACCCGTGTCGTATTTGATATGCCAGATACCAGTAACAATTTTAGACCTCATTCCCATGACCTGATTGAATGGTTTGAGGCTCTTTATGTTCCTGGAGCAAGCAGGTGCCCTTGGGCTCTACTTGTATGAGACAGATCATATGAAGATGTTACTGGTGCCCGCTGAGCAAATCGACGATGAACGGAAGACAGTGATACAGTGATAATAAGAGACCCAGTATATAGAAGCCCATGGAATCCTCTGTGGTATATGACAGTTCCTCCCATTGAGAGAACAATGGTATCTGTTGACTGTGTTTCCTATGATGTAACTATTTCAGCTATCAAGGGCTTAGAACTAGGAAAGCATTTGTGTGTCTCATATTCCACCCCCAATGCTCAGCATCTACAGCTGAATGAGATAATCACAGTTGACAATCTCAAATTCCAGTGACTATAGTGATGCTTAAACTTTTTCCTATTTATCTATTCATTTATGATGGGAAGAGAGATACAGACTCCTTTACATTGCTGATACAGCTCATGGAGACTCATTTAGGAAATCATATCGATTTTACTCAGAGTCCAAGACAGTTCCTGAATCTTCATGGTGACCATCCCTGTAGCCTGCAGTGAATGACCCAGGTGATCCAGTGGGCTGAACTCAGGAGATTGCTGGAGCTGGGAGCAGGAAATAGAAGAGCCGATGCTTCCATGTGCCTTATGATCCCAGTGAGGGCCTGCAGCCTCCCTCTCCCCCACAGGAAGCCTCCAGGGAGGCCCCGCCCAGCATTGCCACTTCATGCCAGAGAGGACGCCCTTAGATCCCGGAAATGCATCCATCCACAAATGCCAGGGAATCTCATTTAGTCTGTGGGTAACATTGTCTCACCTATCCCCACAAAATATGGACGCAAAGCATGAAGAAAGACCAACCTTTCTGGGAACTGACCCTGGGGAAGGAAGGCTTTGTTTCAGAGAAGAAGTAAGAAACTAGGAAATAAATGGAACAGAAGGAACAGAGAGGTTTCAGTTCAATAGGCCGTGAGTGATTCGGAGGGTGGCCGAGCATCAGGACTGCCCTGTGTTGCCGGGCCCTTTCCTCTGTTGCACACTTGGTTGCTAAGTTTGCACTTGTGAGAGCAGTTTGCCATAGCCACAGAGCACACAGTGTCTCACACCGCAGAGCCATGGGGCAGTACACGGTTCCTCCCTGTGAGGCAACGCTGGGAATCAAACTCACAACCTCGGGAGTCCTACATGGAAGGTATGTGAAGTGCAGTGGAGCTGCCCAGGTAGGCGAATAGCAAAGATTTTGGCTTTTCTGAGCTACAAAGTCTGTTATAGCTGTTCCCCTCTCCCGTGTATTTTGGAAGTCCCCAGAGGCATCAGGTCCATGAATGGCTCTAAGTTCTGATACACTTTCATTTCCAAACACTGAGACTTGAATTTCCTTGTGTGACAAAATATCATTTCCTTTTGATTTTGTCCTAAGCATTTAAAAATGACACCCCCTTCATAGTTTGTCAGTTATGCAAAAAAATGGTGGGATGGGGTTGGATCTGAAGACCAGAGATTGTGGGTCATGGACTTAGAAAATGCAGTTGTGCGATTTGTCTTTCACCAGTATGAAATGGAGGGCAATGAGGAAATTCTGGGCATAATCCATGCTGGTAGAACCATGAATAATTACAGCGAGCTGAGTCGCAGGGCCCAGCATGGTGGCCTCGCCTCCCACGCTGGCTCGCCTTCCCGGGTGAGGGCCTTGACAGTTCTTGACTTGGTCCAGGGCTCAGTATTTCATGTGTCTTCTGCTCACAGACACACTCATGCTTACAGAGATATTCCAAAGTGCTCACACTTGGGCAGCCGTGTGTACCCACACCCTCATGTACAAAACACGCATTATGTTCTGATTCCCATACCTCCTCCAAAATTATTTTGTTCCCATATATAGACTCTGTAGGACTTTCCCATAAACACCATGTTTCTCACAGAAAACTTCCTTTGGGCTGACATGAGTTATCCCGGTGATGTCAAGGCCATTCTGCCCAGTTCAGTTTGTTCTCCTTCCTTCTAGAAACATCTTGAATCTCCAGGTGGGATCTATTCATGGGAAAACTGGAAAGTGTGGGGCAAATGACCTTCTCGGCTCCATAACAGAGCTATTTGTAGAGCTGTTATTATTTCCTGGCCTTTGTATTATTCAGAAATCCATACATTATCTTCCCCTTTTGTGCCCAGTTTCCAACAAACCTCCCTTTGTCCCCACCACAAAGACCAATATGCTCCATGCAGCCAATATGTTTCAGGCACTGCTGAATATGAGCACGGATTGTAATGCAGTCTATATTTTCAAGACAATAAACTGATGGCCGAAGACAGTGGCAGAGAGGGAGCCATTGAGAGGGATAACGTCCCTGGTCAACGGGGGCCAAGAGAGGCAACAAGGAAGCTATTGAGGATGGCCCCAGCTCAGAACCCCAGCTGAGGGGGAGAGGGGTGGCATGACCATGTGGTTGGCTCCAAGGCTGCTTTTGTTTGCCTGGCACAAAAAAGAGCACATTAGACCTAGTTCTGTTTAGATTTCTCAGAAATTCATTAAAAAGGGAAAAAGAGAACAGGAGAGAAAGGCTTTTCCAGAGCCTTAGGTACTAATCAGGCCTGTTCTAGGTTAGCAACTTGGATACCACCAAGTCGGATCAACCATAAGAAATTATAGAAGGTTGTGGAAGAAAAAACTTGTCCATGCTCATTCTCCACATAGTAACTGGAGCATGGCTAGTCTCTGGGTGCCTGTCCCCTTGGGATGGGGACAATCATTGGTTCATTCTCCCATAGGCAAATATTAGGAAGTGCTCATTTATTCCTGAGGTAAAGATTTATCCTGTGCTTTTTGAAAAAGAGCCGATGAGATATTGGGGGGAGGGAGGGAGAAGCAAAATGAAAAGTTGGTAGGTTTCACCCATTTGCTCTACCTTTTCAGAAATAATGGCATTGATTTTATTGATGATTTTCTGATCTTACATTGCTTCTGATTATTAAAAATAGTATTTATTAGAACATCCCCTCGGTTAGGAAATGACCTGGAAAGGAACTTGGTATGGCTAACAATCTAGAATTTTGCAAGTCATAGTACTTGGCTGGGTTCATTTGAGGGGGAGTCTTGTTTTTAAGATGGTCTCTCACCAATGATCATTTGATGCCTTCATTTCAGTAAAGCATTTTGTCTTGTGTTTTCTGCCCATCAATACTCACTAGATTCTCCTCTTTCCTGTTATTCATGTTCATATTCAGGAAGTAGAGAATTTGCCTAGCTCTCCCTTTCTTTTCCAGTTCTACTTTTCAGCCAAAGGTTGGGAAGTTTAAAAGGGAGTAAAAGTCTCAGTGCGAGGTGTCAGCTGCTTCTACCTTTGTGTCTGCCTTACAGGAAGCAAATTTGCAGAATAGAAGTCTTTCCCCAACAAACCACGTAACTGTTAACAGAACTCTAAAAGTCTATCTGTTAAAGGGGCGGTGCTCTTCGCTTCTCACATTTTTTTAGTGTTGTTTCTTAAAAGCAGGACTGAGAAAGGTAAGAGGAGTTCGTGTGACCTTTTGTTTGTTTGGTTTTGTGGTATCAGGGCCCTAATACACTCCAGGCATATATTCAAAGCTTAGGTACATCCATAGCCTCTAAAATGAAACAAGCATCTTTCCTAACCTTACTGGCGACAGAGCAACAAGGGGGCATTTGAAAGATCAGAATATAGTTTTTCCTCTTAAATGATGTGATTTCTATGTCCTTGGAGTGGTCTTTCTTAAGAGGAAAAAATTACAGAGGACAGACAGCCTTGAAGGTTCAGGAATGCGGCAGAAAAGGTTCAAATGTAGAAGGACTGGAGAGATGTTCCAGGGTTTCAGACACTTGCTTTACATGCAGCCAACCCGATTCTATTCCTTGCACCACATAGAGCCCAGAGTCCCACTAAAAGTGGCCCTGAGCAAAGAGCCAGGAGTAAGCCCTGGCTTGCTCAACACTATTAAAATCCTCTAAAAATAGATGAAGTTTATGGATGAGCACACTGCTGGGTAAGCTAAGTGAAAATGGTCATACATGCTAATGAAATTTCCTAGGAAGATACACTAGGTACTGGGGAGCACCAAACTAGTCAGAAAGAAGGGTATTGGGTGCTCTTGGAGCTGATGACACTGGAAGAAATTCCAGTGGGAATGAAGCAGGCAGAGAAGAGATGAGGCTCTAGGCCCAGCGTGTCAAAGACAAGCAGATGTTGGTTTCTGGTATCTGGGATGCGGAAAGCAGGAAAGTGTGTGCCTGAAGAGCAGAAAGAGAGCATTGAGTGGGAAGGATCTAGGGAGCACATCTGCAAATGAGAGAGACAGACAGGCAGAGACCCCTAGACATCTCCGCTCAGCCCTTCCTGTCCCTGAGTAGGTTCTGAAAAAATAATATGCTTCCATCTTTGCTCAAAGTAATTTGAATTGGCTTTCTTTTTCCTCATTTACCACTTGCAAGTCCTTCCCCAAAGCCATGGTCACAAGAAGACCTGGCGTAATAGACCAGCAAGGTCTGAAGCTCACGTGTGGCCCAGTGGGGGCTGCAAAGCCCCGGGATGGAGCTCCAGAGTCATCCACCAGCTAATCCAATTTTCAAAAGTTAATTACACAGAATAATCTGTCAAATGGCTGGGCACGTCATGTGAGTCTCTCTTTCTGGCATTTACAATGATATCACGTATCTCTCTCTTGGATTATTGCAATTTATGACTATTCTCCAGGGCTTCAAATCCTGCCCACCTACCCCTCTCCCCTTTCTGCATCCGCATTTGAACTAAATGAATTTTATAATATGTAAATCAAGCTATGATTCCCCCACCCCATGCTCTCAGGAGAGAGCATGGAGTTTTTATCATGGCTCTGAGGCACCCTGGGATCTGAGCCCATACTAATCTCCTGCTTCATCTCTCAGCGACACTTCCCAGCCTTCCTCCATCCTTCCAGAAGCCCAAATCACACTGATGCCACACCCCAAGCACCCCCTCAGTTTCTGGTAGACACATACTGAAGACTCTAAATCTTGGACACTGCCAGTCATAATGATGTATCTATCAGCCAACATTTTCAGTCCTTAAGCAATTGGTGATGAGTCATGTGACCAAGTTCTGGTCAGTGCACAAAGTGGTTATCAGAAATGCGGCCATGGAAAAACATGGACCTCCTCATTATCCTCTCCAATTCCAGCAGAGAAGAGAGTCTATAACAAAAGCTAAGGAAGATTGTCTCAAGGAATAGTGTCTGGGTTCCATATGGGCTGTCAGAGTGTTAGGGAATATAAGCAAAAGAAGAGGAAGGGGGTTTGTGGCTTCTCACTCAGAGCAGGGGGAGGGTCCCAAGGCCCCAGGGTCAAGCGACCCCCTTGTAGATACCATAGCCCTAACAGTACTCGAGGGTCAGGGGAAACCATGGCAGCAGATGCCAGGGCCTAGCTGGGACCCCGACAGTACTCACAATCCGTTAGGTTCCCTGGCCTGTGTCTGGGACCTAAACCATTCCCACTGACCCATCAACAAGACCAGAGGTTCCTGTTTAATCCGTCTTCTTACTCCACACTGGTGCTTACTTCAGTAACCTCTCTCCAGGGACCTCCGGCTCTCTCCCGGCACGTTCCCGGCAGGCTGCTCTATTAGGGGTGTCTATTCAGGCTCTTCTAGCCAGGACCTCTCTCTTTTGGAGGTCATTGTCAAGGGCATCACGTTTCAGGTCCTCTCCCAGGACCTCTCTCTTCAGAACCTCTTCTTTGGTCCTTTCTATTCAGGGCCTCTTTTCTCTTTGTTTCTCTATTTATCTAAGTCCTTCTCTCTTCTTCCTAAGTTTCACCACTTTGTCCTGCTGCCTCTGATTCTCTGTTACTCTGTGTCCCTTACTCTATTTATCTGCTTCTCCATTTGGCCTTGTTGCTCTGTTGCCCTGTTGGCCTGCGGCCTTGGTGCCAGCTCGAGCTCAGGCACCAGCCTGGTTCTGGCCCTCGGGCTTAGGCACCAGGTGCAGCTTCTCCTCCCTGGTGCTGGCTATTCGACCCAGGTACCAGGGGCCCAGGGCCCAGGTGCAGGCCTTATGGCCCAGGCACCATGGGCCACTGCTCTCTCCATCTGGCAGCCCCCAGATGCTCTCCTGGGGCTCCTTTATAGTCTCAGGCCAGGTTCAGAATCCTGGCCTCAACTGACTGAAGTTTCTCAGCTCGGGTTTCTCGACATCAGAGGGCAGGTAGACTCATCGTCGAGGCGGCCAGAGGACCGTTTCTGAAAAGACAGATGTGCTCTGAGACATGGAGGATGGGAAGGGGCTATTGAGGTATGGGAGGGTTTCAGGCAGAGTGTTCTCAGCTTTGCTGCATACTGATTCTAAAGCTTTTTTTTTCCTTCTCAGAATTTGACTCAGTTGGTCTAAATAAAGAACCAAAGGTTTTCTATTGAATGCATTTGAATCTCAGACACAATCGGGAACTGACTCTCCCAGAAGAAACAAAAAGCTATATGGCCTGTAGGAAGAAATAAATTTTAAAATCCAAGGGGTAAGGGATGGGCACAGGATCAAGACGCCAGATAGCAACGAAAGCAGGAAGAGTGACGGGAGAAAGGCGCCGGGAGTCAGAGGTCAGGGTGGTGAGCAGAGCAAGTTCACAGAAGGTCAAATTAAGGAATCTGGGTTTTATTTTGGTTGCAGTGACAAGTTACTGGAGTCCTGTCTTGGGTAATCACATATGATTTACACTTCGAAAATAGCCGGTCTCTGGGAACAGTAGGGAGGAGTTAAAACTGTGTGAGAAGGAATCCAGGGTGTTAGTTTGAGTAGTGAGGAAAAGAAGACGTTGAAAAATAGTAGATTTTGTATACGTTCTGGACATAGAACTCTCCTTGGGGGCTCGTGAAAGGGACTATGGGAATTCCGAGTGACTTATTCTTGAATGAATTTGGAATCTGGAACATGGTGGGTGGCCATGCTTACTGACAAAGATGAAATTGACCTAGGAATGATGTGGAGTGGGAGGAATAATGAGTTCTTTGGGGAGCATTTCATTAGCTGCCCAAGCGAAAGAGTCAAAGGAGAAGCCAGGTTGACATTGCAGAACACAGAGATGGAATTGGGGGACCGTGAGTGAAGCAGTGGGGGGGGAGAAGGCCCGTGAGAGCTGCCGTGCTTTCGGACAGGAGCAGTGAGCGGTGTCCAGAGAAGCTGAGTCATGACTAAAAGGAAGTCAGATAATTGAGCATGGGCCTTGCCAACGTGTTGACCTTAATCTAGGTGTCACAGGGAAAGAAGAGAAGTTAAGGGAAGCAGAGAATATGAAGGTACGGTGCCAGGGATCACCGGCCACCCCATCCTTGCTCAGGGACCTCCAGGGCTATATTCAGTGATGCTCTAAGATCCATATGGTAGCAGGATGGAATCAGGATTTGCGTACCTTACTCTCCGTACTCTCTCTCCAGTTCCAAGAGAATTTTGTTTTAGCTTTCAAAGAGGCAGAGAGATTGAATTCTAGTTGGAAAACATTGTGAAACGGAATCTTTATGTGTTTAGTGAATATGTGGATGGATGAAGGAGGGAATCAAATGTTGAGGTGTTAGGTGAAGCCCAAATCTATGTCCTGGGGGCCGTGTACACCATAGAAACAACCCTCTGGCTCTGTGGGCTCCTCACCCTGAATTGTTTGGCACTGGCTTATCAAAGACACAGTTCATTTCTCAGATGCTCTCATGGAAAAACAGCCATAAATCCTCCTTTTTCCTTTCAGGATTAGGGATATTTCCAGGTGTTTCCTGGATGTTCCAGGTGGGCTATGAAAGTACTTCCCAGGGAGCTCTGGTACTTTCCTCATCTAGCAGGCAAGGGGGTTCTGAGGAATCACAGTAAATAGACCTGAGATGCCATTTGTCAGTCTAACATATCATGTCAACGGCTCACCAACAAACCAGGGGCTCATCACTGGGGCTTTTGGGGAGAAATTCAGGCTTGGCCTATTTTTTAAATGTTTCCTTCCTTAGTAAAAAAAAAAAGGACAAACTGGAGACTAGGAATATATGCATTTAAAATTTAAAAAACATTTCTATATTTTTAATTAGCCTAAAGCAAACATGAAATCAGGTGCCCTGCCACCATCTATTACCCTGATGTGCTCCGAGCGTCGCTGCCCTCCACCTGAGCAATGTTCTTTGAAGGCTGCCTCATCCATAAAGGGCTCTGCTGAAGTTTCCCAGGCCTCGAATAATGAATAACAATTAGAGGCATTTAAAAAGTAATATTTTTTCTTGCAATTTGGAAATTGATATATGATTCTGGGGACCCTCCAATTTCATCAAATAAGTGGTTTGTGTAGAAGAGTCCTTTGCCCAGTCTTGGAAACAACCCCCACTCACCCTCACCCCCAAACTCTGGCAGACCTGGTAAACTTTCTTGCCAGGTGATTGATTCTAACAGAAAAATGAATTTTTGATGTTTAACAAAAGTTGACTGTGTGCATCAAGAAAATCCAGAGTAATTTTCACCTAGATAATTACTGCATAGAAACCAATTCTAAAATAGATTGTATTTCCTCTTCCTTGAACCTAGTTCTCTCCAGAGGATTCTATAAGGAATTTGGTCTGAACGTTTTATAAATCCATATTGTTTCACCCCCTGGCTGTGAATGAAGGAGGAAGTACCATGCACCCTCCCAGAAGAATGAGTTTATTAGTGAGTATATAATAGTAATTTAGGGTGTAGAGAGAAGCAGAGACATGACCAGAGCTTTTCATATGCTTCCTAATACTAAGCCAGAGCATCAGCTTGGAAGATTCCCTTGATTGATTTGGATCAATTTGAATCAATTTTGAGACCAGTTTCATCAGCACTCAAGTTTTATGATCCTTTGTCTCAGAAAGATAATTCACCCAGCAAACATTTATTGAGCATTTCTAAGACTCCAAAAACTGAAATGAGTCTTTAGAATGCAGAAATGAAAGATTTTACAGCTCATAAGAACCCTCAACCTAGATTCAAGATTAAGAAAAGAGTAAAATAAAATAATATAATAAGATCAATTTTTGTTCTTTCCTCTTCACTTGCTATTTTCAAGGCACAGAGCTAACTTTGTTTTAAACAGCTTCACTTGTAATGGACACAGAGGGATATTCTTCCCTTCCCTTTGGCGCAGAGATTTCCCTTCTGATGTTTCATTCACATCTAGCTTCTTCATGGCTCTGCAGCATTTACTGCAGTGGTGTTCATCCACAAGGCCACACAGCCTCTCCAAGGTGCCGCAGAGAATAGCGGCTCCCCAGCAGTAAGCTCCAAGTCTGCACCGATCTTTCTTTCATTCTTGTATGGATTGAACTTTAATGTAGGCTCTCTGGCTGTATTGGACTGTGGGTGTCAAGTAAGGTCACGAGATTGATCTTTATGCTTTGGTCTGGATCCTAACTAAAATAATACCCAAATGCTCTCTGCAAACTGCTTTACTACCAACACCCCAAAGTCAACTGTGTTCTTTGGAATTCTGCATGGCTAGATTCATTATCTGGATGAATCTTGATAGAATCAGGATTTCAAGTTCCATGACCATGTTGAGCATTTTAGGATTCTCTTCCTGTTCCCACCTTCAACCTTGTTACTGCTATTATGTTCATAATATAACTCTTTTTTAAAAAATCACTTCATATTTCATAATAAATTTATGAAATTTTTATTATTATAAGCAACTAGTTGCATATTATTTTCATAATAGTGCTGGCAGCCTGAAATCTCACATCGATAGTAGGATTTCTGGAGAACTTTGGGGAAGATTTGCTATTTTCAGTGTCTACAGGCACTCGCCTTCTTTGAATCATGTGCCCTTGCACAATAACCCCCTTCTTGCTTCCACTGCCACTGCTCTTTTGGATTTCCTGCTTCCTGTATAAGAACTCTTACTACTTCATTAGGTCTGCCCAGATAATCCAGGATGCTATTTCCATATCAAACTCTTTAACTTAATCACAACTGCAAAGACTCTCTTGACATACAAGGCAGTGAGTGAGTGGATCTTCCACTACCAGTCCACGAATAATGACTGATCTGTAGGTGCGTAAGTACTAAAAATTACTGGTCTACCACCTTGGTCCTAATGTGACCCATCATCCAATAAGCAGAACTGGTACCGGTCACAGGTGCAGAAAGGTTGAAGAAAGCTAATATGAATTCACATTCAAGGGTTCTGGAGTCTAGGGTGCAGCTATCTTTGGGGAGAAGAGTGGGCCATTTACTCACTGATGTACTCAGTAACCTGCCAGATTGGCTTCAGACTGAATGGTGAAAATGGGGAAGGGTTTCAAGATTCTGGTTGGTCCTTGAAACTATTTTATTTTGGGAACTATTTGGTGAATATTGCAAAAATGACTTTTTTTGTGTTGGGGCTATATTTTTCCTTAAGAAAACATTTTACCTGGCTCAGTTACCAGCTGAGCATTTGGGTGCCCCCACAAGCACTGCAAAAGAAGACACCAAAATTTTTTTTCAGTGGAGAATAAAGTTAGATATATTGAAGAGTGTGTATTTTTCTTTTTAAAAAGTTATGCTCCTAGGATCATTACCTAGTAAAGTTTTCTACATCTCAGTAATAAAACATCATGAACCTTTTATTTATTATTATTATTTTGTTTGGGGCTGCACCCAGCAGTGCTGAGGGTTTACTCCTGGTTCTGCATGAAGGGATCACTCCTGGCTGGGCTCAGGAAACCTTAAACAGTTCCAGGGATTGAACCAGGGTTGCCTGCATGCAAAGCAAGAAACTGACTTACTGCATTATCTTTCTAGCTCCATAAATATGTTTTTTAAAGTGTTCATCCAGAGGACCAGAGCAATGTACAGTGGGTAGGGGCGTTGCCTTGCACGAGACCAATGCTGGTCATCCCATAATGTCCCCCGAGCACTGCCAGGAGTAATTCTGTACAATGTGACATAATATAATTCTTAATATGATGGTAATTGCTCTCAATAACTCCCCCATGACTAAGCATTGAAAGTGAACAAATCTGGCCGGAGTGATAAGACAGTGGATAGGGAACTTGCCTCGCATGTGGTAGACCTGGGTTTGATTCCCAGCATCCCATGGAGTCCCTCATCCTGTCAGGAGTAGTCCTTAAGCACAGAATCAGGAGTCCTTGAGCACAGAATCAGGAGTAATCCCTGAAAAACAGTGAGTGTGTCCCAAAACCCAAAAAATAAATAAATTGAACAGATTCCCAGCATCCCATGGAATTCCTCATCCTGTCAGGAGTAATCTCTGAGCACAGAATCAGGAGTAATTCCTGAGCAATGGTGAGTGTGTCCCAAAACCCAAAAAAAAATAAATAAATTGATCAAATCTTATTGCTTATTTGCACCTGTGGACAGGTGGAGCTGGGGTCCAGCTGTAACCTAGGTTTGTATTTTTTTTACTGTGATTGAGCAAGAAAAGGCCAGCTCTGTTGATTCCATGTATTTAGGGAAAAGCTAGATATCCATTTGGGTTTCATATGATGGTGATACACTACATCTCAATTTTGCCTGTTTGAAACATTCCAACAGGCAACTTGCATGTACCAGTTAGGTGAGAACTCCTGATTCTAGGACCCAAGCACTCATGTTTTTCTGAAGGGCCCAAGAGATTCCAGTGTGCAGTAGTCAAGAGGAAGACACAGAACTCTAACCCTGTTGCTAATTAGCTGTGTGACCCTAGTGAATGGTTGATCCTGACTAAGCCTCAAATGGGGGTAGCCATTATACACCTGTCTTTGGTTGTGTTATAGGCTTATGTGAGATGATGAGTTTACAGTTCTACCATGTGTAGCACATTATACATGGTCACAAATAAAATTATTATTGTCTTAGCCAGGCTAGAATATCAAAACAAATTGCCATACAACAACAGAAATTCAGTTTCTCACAGTTGTGAAGGCTGAGAGTCCACATTTCTAATTGCGTTCTAGGGAACAACCCAACTGATGTTCTCTCAAGGCTTATACACAAGCTCCTTCTTGCCACGTCCTTCCCCGGGTAAGAAGGTTTCTCCTTCTTAGCAGGTCACAGTACTATGACATTAGGAGCCAACTATCTTTTAATACACCTCATTTTCTTAATTTTTTTTTATTTTTACAATTACAAAGATATACAATTAAAAAGTTCATATTTGGGTTTTGGTCATACAGTGTTCCAGCACCCATCCCGCCACCAGTGCCCATCTCCCACCACCAACGTCCCGGTTCCCTCCCCCTCCCCAGCCCTCCTCCATGGCAGGTTCTTTATTTCTTTCCATTTCTCTCTCTTTCTCTTTTCCTTTCCCTCCAGACTATGGACTTAACTCCTTAGGATCAGCATACCTGGGCCAGATTGAAAAAAAGAACTGGTGCAGGGTGGAACTTCGATGAGATGGGCTGTGATAGACTGTCGCTGGGTGGAGTTCTGAGGAGAGGGAAGTCTGGATGTGGAAAATGGCGGCCTGATGGAGTGGGGGGGTCATCTGGCTTGTTGTGCGGCTCTGCTGGGGTGGCGGGCCAGGGCTAGAACCTGCCATCCCTCCAGGGGATGCCATCCCTCAGAGGACACTGCATCCCAGTCCTTTACTATTTTTTGCTAACTAAATCCCAGAATTGGCATTTCCAACACTTGGGACTAAAGCCTTGGGGTCCCGAAGTTTATCTTATAGAATTGTGTGACTGGTAGGTTTTGCTCAGCATCACCAGACTCCATGTGGAAATGGAGTTTGCTGGAGGTTCCAGAAGCTTGTGGGTCACACAGCATCATTCACTTGCATCCAGGGGCCTTTGTACTCTGCAGAATCCTGTGTCAGCAGGAAAGACTGGCCCTGACTCGCTATTGTCCAGTGACCTGCTCAGCTGTGAACTCTCTTTATCCCATCCTCACTCCCGTTCACAATAGTTTCTCTTCATTAAAATGCTGAGTCAGATCCTCTTCACTGGTAATTTAGCGTGGACATTCCTAACGTGCAGTGTGTACTGTGTTGTTGGTTCATCATGGCAGAGACCTCAGCACCTTCCAAACCCAGCAGAGCCCAAGGCAGACTACACTCTCCAAACAACTGAGAAACTCTCTGAAATCTTCCTCTTGTCCAAATATTCACAGTCAATCAACCTGGATCAATTCTATTTTTTATCAATTCTAAATTTTTAATATTTATATATTCATCTACCCACCATGTATCAATTCAACAGGAATTTATGATGTCTGGTAGTTGCTGGCAATAGGAATACAAAGATGAAGACATTTAATTTTATTTTATTTTTTCAGTAGGCTGTATCTTTACATTTATTTTTTAAATTTTATTTTATTGAATCACTGTGCAATGTAGTTAGAAAGCAGTTTATGATTGGGTTTCAGTCATACAATGTTCCAATACCCAGCCTCTGCCAGTGTGCATTTACCCAATGTCCAATGACCAGTGTCCCCGTTTATCCTCGGCCAGCCCCCCAACCTTCTACTCCAGCCTGTCTCTCTGGCAGGCACTTTCCTTCCCCACCCTCTCACTCCCATTGGGCATTATGGTTTGATGAAGATATTAGAACTGGTTCTAAATCCCACTGAATTTAGAATCCGTGGGGAGGGAACATGACAGCTGAAATTTGAACAGAAACACAGTTGTCCTGGTCTTCATATTCTTTTCTGTATTGGTGCCAAAAATATTATTTCCTCTGCTCTTGTGACTCAGCATAAACAATCTGACCAGCTCCTGAAGTTTCTTTCCAGGGCTGTGTTCTTAAGGTGTGGCCATACCTATTAACATGTGCACATCTTTTATGTCAGATATTAATCATCACTTTTACAGTGCAGCTTCCATCCACTCATTGTATTAGTTATGTTGTGGCTTAACAGATTGTCTCACTTCCCAGCTGAAGGAAACACATGAAGTCTTCAAGCTTTGATGAACTGGAATTTAGATGCCGCTCAGACGGTGCTCTACCTCCAAGTGCCCCCTTGGAGCCCAGTCAAGGGGCCACCCCTGCCCATAGGCTCATCTGAAGGCTCACCCATGGAACATCTCATTGAAGCTTTCTTCTGGCTGGGTGTTGGCGCTGTTC
This sequence comes from Cryptotis parvus, assembly GCA_021461705.1. Lineage (NCBI taxonomy): Eukaryota > Metazoa > Chordata > Mammalia > Eulipotyphla > Soricidae > Cryptotis > Cryptotis parvus. The sequence continues at coordinate 244,316 of JAJIBD010021133.1, forward strand.
AGTTCCTCATGGGCTGCTGAGCTTGTACTTCAGTTTTCTTACTGATGTCTGTTACGTGTCTGTGTGCCTTTCCAAGGTAACTTGCTTCATTCAGATGGCACTAGAAAGAAGGCTAGCAGCAGGAATGTCACAGCCTTCTGGATTCTAATCAAAGCTTGATATATTTAGTATGAAGCAAGTCACCAAGTGTTGTCTGCACTCAGAGAAAGAGGAGTGAATCAGTGGAGGAAAAGGCATTGGTGGGCTATGAGAAGCCCACCTACTACCCTATGCATTAGGTGGTGGTTCTCTCTTGGTGCTCTCAGAGCCTAATAATCTAATTAAGCTCGTATTCTTATGCTGATAAACTCTGAGTTGGCAAAGAGCCAACTTGTCAGGGACATGTGCAAGCTTAGTGTCACTGTAAAGCTTTATTTTAGAGGCTAATGTTGATTTAAATCAATTTCTTGGGTCACACTCAGCAATCTTCAGGCGTTATTCCTGGCTCAACACTCGGGAATTAATCCTGGCAGTGCTTGGGGGACAATATGGGATGCTGGGGGAATCAAACCCAGGTCGTCTGCTTGCAAGGCAAACACCCTACCCACTGTGCTACCACTCTGGCCTCTTAAATCAATTTTTTAGAACGCATATTCTCTTCTGTGACATAGCCGAGTCTTGCAATAACTTAACTAGCCCAGTTGATATTCCCTGAAATCGGAGGAGTTCTGCCTCCAGGGGCCTTTGGACTCTAGCTTGACACGAGCCCTTCTCTTAATTTCCGGTCTGCTTACTTGTCCTCTCCCTTGTCTCTAGAGCTATTTCTTTAAAGTTCATCTCTATATAGTTACATTCATAGATATACATTTACTCGTGATGTGTACATACACACACTTGATCGTTGCTATAGTTACAACACCCAAAACAAATCTCTGTACTCATTGAATTCGTTCATTATTTGTATGGTATTTATTTTCTCCACCGGCCTCTGTAAGCCGTGAGCCTCACACTGTGTCCATCTTGTTCCCTGTTGCATTCCCTGGACAACAGTAGATTTAACACACAAATCACTCTATAAACATTTGTAGAATTCACACATGCACTATCACTATCACTATCACTATCTTCCCGTTAATCATCTATTTGCTAGAGCGGGCACCAGTAATATCTCCATATGTCCTGTCTCATGCTAGTAGAACCCAAAGGCATCTGCTTGCTCCAGGAACATAGAAAGCCTCAAACCATTATATTAGGTCATGGGAATGACCTAATATAAATGTTACTGGTATTTGTCATATCAAATACTACACGAGCAGCTTGCCAGGCTTGCCGTGCGGGTGGCATACTGTTGTAGTCACCTCTAAATAAAGCATTATTGATGAACCATGCGAGCCAGGTTGTGATAGTCTGGTCTACTGGGTGGAGTTGTGACGAGAGGGAAATCTGGATGTGGAAAATGGCGGGCCCCATGGAGTAGGGGAGGGTGGTTTGGCTTGTTGTGAGGCTCTGCTGGGGTGGCAGGTCAGGGCTAGAACCCGCCATGCCTCCCGGGCACCTCATGAGTAGCTGGGCACAGGGAGAGCAAGTAGCAGCTCTGCCCCATGTCTGAGAGTCTCTGGTTCAGCATACCTGGGCCGGATTGAAAAGAAACTGCTGCAGGGTGGCTGTCGATGATGGCTTTCTTTCTTTCTTCACCCACCCAGAAGAAATAAACCTGTAACCGCATAGTCATGTATCCCCAATGATGACTGATGCTAGTGGACCCCTCAGTCAGAAGCATCTCCCGTGTCTCTCTGGAATTCGCAGTTGCCAGTGCTTTGTCGACTGAGCACATGCACACGAATTTAATTTACAGAAACCAAAATAAAAAGTTCATTTGAATCCTACCAAGTGACCCTGTATTTGCACCAGTTAATTCTACACGAGCGATGCTTTACCATTTAGACATAAATGTTAGTATAGAGAATCTCAGTGTTCAACCCATGAAACAGGCATACATGTGATAGGTACCTCAGTCTTTTTTATATATGAGCCATAATGCAATGCCGAGGTGCTTGCCTTGCACACGGCCAAACCATGTCCCCACACTCCCTATGGTCCCAAAAATCCCACCAGGAGTAAGTTCTGAGCATCTCCAGGTGTGGCCCAAAAGACAAAAGGAAAAAAAGGGAAGGGAAAGGTAACATGAGCCCCTGTCATCCTTTTGTAGAAGGCCGAGGTGTGAGAGAGCCTTCTTGTATTCATGGTGTTCTCAGTATCTTCTATGGCAAGAGCAGGCAGCGGGCATTTAACTCAAGGAATCTAAGTTGGCGAAAATTGGCTTGTTGGCATGGTGGCCCTGCGGCAGTCCTGATGACTCATCAACCTTCTGCGTGATTCAGCACATCCTTCAGGATGGACATAATGGAGGGCTCCCCTTTCCAGGAGAAAACCTTGCCTCAATTGTTACTCTCGCAAAGCTTCGTCTAAGACCAGCACTCATAATGGGTAATGGAGCTAGCAAGGGAGAGTCCAAAAACCAGACCTATTTATCTTCAGCTCTGCTTCAATACTGGCGTGTGTCAGAAGTGCACGGCTCCGCCCCAGTGTGGGTTTGAAAGCAGGGGGTGCAGTATCTTAGCAGCTTGCTGTGTGTGATAACATCAGCTGAAGAATACTTCCTAGGATCCATTCCCACTGATAAGGCCTTATCAGTTCACATATTGATTAGAGATTTATCTGTACCATCTGTGGCTCTGGAAAGGAATGATTTGGGGCTGTGCTTCCTCCAAAGGTGGATTACTGAGAAGCGCCATGTGAATGATTAGGAAGCTCATTCTGATAACGCCTGTGCACAGGCAGTATTGCAACACACTTTGTAGGTGGTTTCTGGACTGCCGGCTTGGACTGCAAGTGCACAGGGACTGTGTGTCCCGGAACGATCTCTCACCCCAGAGACTCACGTGGTCCTGAGAGCTGGCAGGATTTCCGGGAAGGTGGGGCCCACAGCCTGAGCACAAAATGTGAACACTCAGCCACATGTGTCTGGCCAAAGTTCTGTTTTTGGCCCAAGAACATTTCTGGGGCAGTCTCCAAGACAGGAAGGCTTTACTCCTATGAGTTCCACAGAACCTGAATGCCGCAGTTGAACAGACACGTTACCTGAGTGGCTCAGTGTGACACTCAAGGTGAGGTGAAGATAACAGAGAATAACGGGCAGTGGTGCGCCCTGACAAAGGGCCGCGTTTGTTAAGAGACTGAGAAAGCAGGGAGATGGGGAAGTATGAATCCAGCATCGAGGTAGCACATTTTTAACATTCCGGCTACGACTTGGAATTTCTGATACTGAGTCAAAGTCGTGAGAGTTGGGGGAAGATCAGCAGTGCTGCTAGCACGCAGGATGTGAACTTTCAGCACGCATCCAGACTGGCACAATAAAGTTAATTATTAAATCGTTCTGTTTGGGTCTTTTTGTTGTTGCTGTTTGGGTGCAGTGGGGGACCTGATGGTGATTGTGGGTTACTCCTGGCCCAGAGCCTGCATGTTTGTTCTCTGTAGTGCTCTGGGGACCGTGTGGTACCAGGGATCAAACCAAGGGCTGTGGCACGTGAAGCTTGCACGGCATCCCCGTGAGATGGCTCCTTAATGAGTCTTTCTCTTAGAGATAAGCAACCCAGAGATGTGAAGAAATGCTTTCAGGATTAAACATCTAATATAGTCAAGCTTGGATTGAGCTCTGTTATATTTGATGCCAAAGTTCAAACTTTTTTATGCTTTTAAGTCAAGGAATGTTCTGGAAACAGACAACATTTTTTTTTTTGACTGGAATCCAGTGAGACCTCTGAAACATCATTTCTATCAGAGAACTTACTTTCTGTTTGAATAGTCCAAGAACATGATGCTTTCTGTTTCTCAAAGTAGCCCACTTAAAGGAGAATGAAAGTTAATATTGGAAAAATTCTTTCTGAAATTATATATTTAATTTCTTTCTAATATATTTCGATCCTGCAGCACTGTCAGAAATATGTATAGATTTTTAAAAATAGATATGCCTACCTTTAAAATCCAAATATATGTTTTATCACTTGTATCTCTCTCACAGACATGGGGCAGAGCTGCTACTGGCTCTCCCTGTGCCCAGTCACTCACAGGGCGCCCGGTGGATTGCGGGTTCTAGCCTAGGCCCACCACCTCAGCAGAGCCTTGCAACAAGCCAGACGATCCCCACTCCATGAGGGCCTCCATTTTCCACATCTGGACTTCCCCCTCATCAGAACTCCACCCAGCAGACAAGCCTATCACAGCCCAGCTCGGCCACGCGGTTCATCGATAAATGGTGGATTTAGAGATGACTACAAGAGTATGCTACCCACACGGCAGAGCCTGGCAAGCTACCCATGCCATATTTGATATGACAAATACCAGTAACAATTATATACCTCATTCCCATGACCTGATGGAATGTTTTGAGGTTCTTTATGTTCCTGGAGCAAGCAGCTGCCCTTGGGCTCTACTTGCATGAGACAGGACATATGTAGATGTTACTGGTGCCCACTCGAGCAAATCGATGATGAATGGGGAAGACAGTGACAGTGATACAGTGATCACTTGTATCACTTGTCTTCCCATTGTTCATTGATTTGCTCGGCGGCACCCAGTGAACATCTCCATATGTCCTGTCACATGCTAGTGTAGCCCAAGGGAATTTCCTCACTCCAGAAACATAAGGAGCCTCAAACCATTCCATCAGGTTATGGGAATGAGGAACTGGTATTTGGAATATCAAATACAACACAGGTAGCTTGCCAGGCTCTGCCGTGCTGGATGGATATTCTTGTAGTTGCCTCTCATCTCATGCATTTATTGATGAACTGTGTGGCCACTTTGAGGCCATGCAAGCTGGGCTTGTGATCAGATCTTCTGCTGGGTGGTGCTCTGACGAACTGGGTAGTCTGGATGTGGAAAATGGCAGCCCTAATGGTGTGGGGATTCCTCTGGCTTCTTGCAAGGCTCTGCAGGGATGGCGGTCCAGGGCTACACCCGCCTTCTCTCCCGGGTGCCTCGTGATCAGCTGGGCACTTGGAGAGCCGGTAGGCAGCTCTGCCCCATGTATGTGAGTCTCTGGATCAGGCATACCTGGGCTGGGCTTGAAAAAGACTGCTGTAGGGTGGGTCTCTAATGAGCCAGGCTTGTGATCAACTCTTCTGCTGGGTGGAGCTCTGATAAACAGATGTGGAAAATGGCGGCCCTCATGGTGTGGGGGGGGTATATGTTTTATACAAAATCAATATGAAAGAATTCTGAACTATGTCCCTACATAAAAATTTATGATAGTTTGTTTGAAAACTTAAGCCAACAAGCCTGGCTACAAACCGGGTTTCATTTTTTAATTTTTTACTCAATTCTCTCTTTGTAAACAAAGTTTGATTGGTTTATGGCTGTGCCTTAATTTATGCATGGCCCAAGACTGCTTGTAAGCCACAGTGCGTAGAGTGGAGCCATCCTGACAGTCACTCTGTGGCCCACAAAAACAAAAATTTATTTCTACTTGGCCCTTTATAGAACAAGCTTGCTGTCTTCTGCTCTGAAACTGCCATGTGCATAAAAACTCACCTGGATAAATTGTCAAAAACTATCATTGAACTGATGATAAGAGCTTCCCTGCATCTGGACTAGCACACAGAGGCTCTAAGGCAGGGAAAATGCTTAGACTCATTCACGGGAATGGAAGTTGCACAGTGGTGACGTAAGAAGAACTAGAATGATGGAGAGATGCCCAGGACCAGACACTCCCTGGACTGTATATCATTGACTGAAACAAAGGAAGGGTCTAAGTAAAGGAAGCAAGAAGAACATATCTATGTTTCTGAATGACCCAACCATCTGCTTTAGTCAAGAGAACAGAATCTGTTCTCTGGGAAGGGGCAGATGAACCCCAGTGGACAGTGGAGACTTCTCCATCAATTTGAATAGTGATGGTGCCTTGGACCAGCCTGTTCTTGGCTGTCTTTGGCTGCCGTATATCCTGGCAAGAAGTTCAATTAGAATTGATAGAAAGAACGAGTTCTGAGTGGTGAAAAAATCTTCACAGAAGATGGTGGAATTAAAGGGACTTTGAAAAATTGCTCGAATGTGGATACCCAAGAAATATCAAATTGTTTCTTACTCTGATCCCACTTTCTAATTTTGGGAGAGCTCTAAAAAACATTGTAAGTGGGCAGTCATTCTTTATAAAAATTCTTGGCTTGGTATTTCCTTTTCTTGGCAAAACAGCCAACAACCTATTGGGGTTACACTTGCACATCGGTCAGCATTCTTTCTCTAGCCCATTGAATTTCACATTAGAATTCTGCCATTTTGAGTGTTTCATATTAATCCATCTCCAATAACAATTATAACTGGAATGTTTACTTTGCTTGATAGCATTTAGACTTCTTCTGCTTGGCTAATGTTTGTTATTCTTGAAAATTTATTATTAGGAAAGGCTTGCAGCATTGAACTTTGGAGCATTTTGTTTTATTCTAATGCAAGCTACACTTCATAGAATAGAACACGGATGCATATGTTTGAAATATGAGAATATATACTCAAATATTTGTTAGGAAAAGAGATTTCCTGATAAAACTAATAGGAATACTAGTGTCTATAAAACACCATCAAGTCAACTCAAATGAATTGTTATAGTAAGTGTAACTGCTGATCTTTCTGGAATTAACTCCTTGTGTTGGAATATGAGAGCACCGGTGACCCAAGAAAGGATGGCTGCACAGTGGCACTGACTTGACTGTTCTCCTTCGGCACCATTGTCTAGGAAAAGCAATGCCACCTTTAGCAGTTTGATCCTGTCTTTCAAACTCTTTGCCAAGTGGGGTATATTAGTGCCATGTGGAAAGGAAGTGTAGTTGTGGTATCCACTCATATTATATTTCAAGGTGAATGAGAGATGTTTATTGATCGCCTCCACATGGAGAAATCTTAGAAAAATATCGATTTCTCATGGCCCAGCATCCAAAGGGTATTCTGCAGAGAGAGAGAGAGACAGAGAGAGAGCTGTGAGAGAGGGGGAGAGAGTCAGTGGGGCCCTTTCATGCATGCTGGCCTGGCCAGGCTCCAGGGGGTCCCTGTTGAGCGTGTCTGGGCTGGAATGGGCGGAGGCTGCTCCGAACACCTCTTGGCAGCCACGGTGAGAAAGGAAAGGAAGGTTGGGGAAGGCCACGTTGGAAGGTACGATTCTGTGTGAGAAAATGGTAACTGGAAATAGCCTTTAGTCCTGGCCAAAGGACGCGCCAAAAGACACTGGGTGAGTGCCCTTGCCGGGGCCAGGAAACATCTGTCTGAGTCAGGAAACGGATGGAACTGGATCATAGGTACATTTGTGGTGACTGAGGGTGGGATCCCAGAATGGGAAGAAATCTCAACTTTGGAGAGAGACGGTCCCATTGTAGACGTAAGAGAAGAATAGCTATTAACCTGTGCCCTTTTCTCTCTCTGGGGCTTTTGGCAAACCGTCTTTTTCTTTTTTAAATTTCACTTGGATCAGATTTGCACCAGGTATATTATGAAGGTATACTAGAAGATTCAAGGGAATACATTTCCAGGGAAAGGCCAAAGAAAGAAGCCAACCAAAGTCTATTGGAAGAACTATCTCAAACTTCTTGTTCCTGAAAACTATTATCAGACCCACTGGGGAAAGGGCAGATTAGATGCCTAATTAACATATGGCCTGTTGTTATATTCTTTGGCTGCTCTCTGGCAGAAAGAAAACATCTCAAAATATCTGAAAGATTCTGTGATAGATAAGAGACTTCTAGAGGATTAAACCACTCAAAGTCAGAGAAGCAAAGTGGAGATTAGTGATGAGGCTATTTGAATGCTTCCAAGTGCATTGGAGGGGCATGATCTTGGGGGCCTGAATCCCCTTGCATCCCCTCCATCTGGGGGGCTTCTGCATCTCTCACGAAGCTTCCCTGCTCCACCTCTAGACTCCCCAAGCCCTCCCTCAAAGCACTCTATTACACTTCTCAAATTTACTTAGAGGTACCTAAGGGATGGCATGGCATAGCACGGGGAAGAAATAAAATAAGGAAGGAATTCAAGAAGATAATAAGAAAGGTTATATTTTAATTTTGAAAGAGCATCGCTAACATATTTTATCTCATAAATGCAGATTTTTTGAGAAGCCACGACGAACTATTGCTGCCATTTTAAAAAGAGAATTTTGAAGTCAGAATGAGCAGTAGAACCATCAATATGTACATAAATTAACTGGCTCTTCTGTGTCTCAAGGCTTGTCACCTCAGAAAAACCCTATTGCCTATTTTAGAATGAGAAAATGGCTTGAATGCACAGCAACAGGAATGCCTTAAGTATTTCCGTCTTCCACAAATTTCATTTGTGAATTTTTCCTAAGCATGGGAACACAAAGATCCAGAATGTCAGCCATGAGGTGAGAATAATCCCAGCAGCCAGTGGACCCGGCGGGCAGGTGAGCAGTGAGGGGGGTGAGCCTGCCTAAAAAGGAGATGTTACGGGAAGAATAGGACAGCGCTCTAGAGATGCTCTCCACCCTCAACCCTAAAAGGAGTCATTACGGTAAGAATAGGACAGTGCTCAGAGAGATACTCTCCGCCCTAGACCCTAAAAAGGAGTCATTATGGTAAGAATAGGACAGTGCTCAGAGAGATACTTTCCGCCCTAGACTCAAGAAAAGATCATGTAAATTGGGCTTCAGGTTGTCCTTGGAAACTGGCTCACTCTGGAGCAATATCTCTGGGGCAGGGGGTCTCAGTTTAGGGTGGGGGGGGGTATGGTGTCAGTCCAAACTGTTTAGAACTCCTGGAAAACTGTGCCTTGTTTTATTTTTCCACCCTCAATCTTTCTTACATCTGTCCTCCACTTGTTCCCCCCAAAGACAAAACATTCTCAGTAACAGCCTGACTAGAGACCCTCTCACACAGGTCCAACCCCTTTGGCTAAGGGCATGAAGACACCAAGGAAGCTTCCTTCACCGGAGGTTACCTTGTGTCCACTGCATTTCCTTCCTCCATAACACTGAATCTGTGCTGAGCGCAGATATGGGTCAAAGAGCAACAGTCCGTGGCTTCTTTCTTGCTGCCCCTCAGTTCAGAGTCTGCTCGGAAAGCTGCAAGGCTCGATGGGTGTGTGAAGAGCCAAGTGGGAGGCTTTGGGTGTGGTCCAGATCACCCACAGTCAAATCCATCTGTCCCTCTTCACCAAGGCTGCATCCTGTGGGTAAGGTGGCCTGGGGGACAGGTGCCAAGAGACCAATAATTCTGTCAGGGGTTGAGACCATACAATGGGGTCGCGGGCAGGGAGCCAATGGCATGACTCCCTCAGGACCACACTGGCCACGGTATCTGTCATCGGTCTCTTTGTTCCCGCCGCTGCTCCTCACCAAACCTTGTTTGTTTGTGTTTGTTCTGTTCATTGGTTGTTTGGAAGTTGGACTCAGGAAACCTGGCAGGATTGGCACTCTGTGAAGGACTGGCTTTGACCAGCTTGTCTGATCTGGGCATTCATTAGGCATTTAGCTGAATCAACAACCACTAGGTTCCATCTGTTCTGGGCTCTTTAGGAGATAGTGTACCCAAGTGGTTAACTGTTCAGTCAGCCAAGTGGTTAACTATGAGGTAGTACATGCATGCCCAATACCAACCAGCTTCAGGAAATGAGTAGCAGGGCTTGTTTCTATGATCAAATGTAGTTGTTACCCAAACTCTGCTCTTTTGAAGGCAACTCTGAAAGGCTTTCAAGTTTCACACTGGGTTTGCCTTCTGGCAACTACATCAACTTTCTTAATGACCTTGAGAGGAAAGAAAGGTTCTTTAATCTCTCTAGGTTTCAGTTTTCTCAAAGGGAACTCATATTACCTGTTGAAGGATTAACAAGATATGGTGTGTAAATCACCTAGCGCTTTCTGTCCTTGGTGAACCCCACAGTAAATCCAAGTGATTATCATTATTCTCTTCCTGGGAACTTTCTCCCCTGGTCACTGTTTCCCAAAAGAGGGTGTTATCACCATTACTGGAACAACCTAAGGGGAGATGGTGTTCATCTCGGGGGCAATGGAGACACTTATTCTTATTCACCTACCCACCCACTGATCCATCCATCCTTCCATCCACCTAAACAAAAACCTACCCCAGGACCTACTCATGTATCATGCATTAGTTGTTTCTGAACTATCTGTGTTCTCTTCCTACAGGGCAGAGATACCACTATTCTTTATCTCATTGCTGAAATCTCAGCACCTAGAACAGTTTCTGGCACTTAGTAGAGACAATTAATATTAAATGTCTTAACACATATTTTTCCTGGCATTCTTTTGGCTGGAATTTGGTGACAGCAATAGATGATAATCTAAATAATTCAGTTGTTAGACTCATGAGCAAACCAGTGAGTTGCTTACTACTGATATTTCTTGCTGTCCATATTCTGAGAATAGTTGACAATTTTTTCTGTGTTGAATTTTTGGGTTTTAAGTTTGGAGGTTTTAAGTTCATCCCAGCCCCTCCAGAATGAGCTCAGGGGCTCTCAGTCCTGCTGCTATGGCGTTACCTCTTTTAGAATTGCTCTTAGCTGATGAAAGTTGTCTTATCTAAGGCTGGGACTCCTTCATGAAGGCCCGGGCTGCCGTCACTGGAAGAGGCAGTGCTCGAGTTCGCCATGTTGTTCCTATTCAGACACCTCAGAAGAGTCATCCCAGAGCTCTAGAGCCCAATGGAAGCGTCTTTTAACAGTTACACCCAGCAGCATCTCCGCCTGACTCTCTCTTTGTCCGTTTCCCTGCCAACACATGGTGCATGTGTGGATCTGCAGAACATTCTCTGAGCAATTCTTGACGTGCCAATCACTGTTTCAAAAACTACTTCCCACTAACCTGAAAAAGAGACCTTTTATTACAACTTGTTAAAACTTGTTTTTTTTTATTTAATGGAGGTGGGGGACAGTCACCAAGTAGTTCTCAAGAGACCCAAAGAACCTCCAAGAGTTCTCAGCCAACTGGGCTGGCAGATCAGTATGAGGGCCTGGGAATGCAGGGCTGCTTAGGTCCGGGTGTTTTGGGGGTGTCCAGTGGCCATCAAGGCTGTACCAAGTGAAACTTGTAGTACTGTATGGTGCCAGGGATAGAATTGGGTCTCCCACATGCAGTATCTGCAGTTTAGCCTCTATGCTCGTTCTAAGCATTTTACTTTGAATGTGCAGATGCCCAAACTTCATACCACAAAGTTCCATCGGAGGACTTCTCAAGGGCAAGGCTTCTCTCCAGTGTCATGCCTGGGCTTGCTTTCTGCTTATTTTACTTAGGAGTAGCTTGGTTGGTTTGTTGAGTGAATGTGTTGTAGTTCAGTGTGGTGCTGGGCTCCCTGGGAGGAAAAGAACTCTTCCAAGTTTTCAACTCTTATCTGGACTTTTCTGTCAGTGGAAAGGTCTATTCACTGCTTTCCTTAGGGTAGGAAGACACACTTGCTCCTTAGGATGATCCAAGTCAAAAAATTGTACAGTTCCAATAATTATAATTCTCTGTTTAATATTCCTGTGTTACCTTACTCAAATCAGCTTAGGGGTGTGATTGTCTAAATGTACACATTTATCATCTGGCTTTAATGATAAGCTTGAAGTTGCTTACTGTAAAGGCCCCCAAGTATCATTGGTTGGAGACCCTGAGCACCAGTACAGGGGTCTTGGTGATCTCTGGTACTTCAAGGCCAAACAGCACCATATCCTCGGGCTGAGCATTGAGCCAGAGACACAGCCGACTGAGGATTGCTGTGAGTGGTCCCTGGTTCCACGAACACTGCTAGGGAGGCATCAGCCTCATACATATGCACATACGTGCACACACACATACATATACATGCACGCACATGCACACACATGCACAAAAGTTGGCTTACTTCGTGCATCTTTTTGTCCTTTTTATTTGTCTATTGTGTCCTGGAATTGGTCCATGTACACTTCTATAGTTCTCCCTTATCCTGGTGTAAAACTCAGTGTTAGGCCACGCGTTTTCATTCATCCTTTAACCCCTGTAGTCACTCAACAAATATTTATCAAGTTCTGAGATCAGCATGTTTTGAGCTCTGAACAAGATTTTTCAACGGTCTGTAAATTCAAGGAGATAAGATTCTAGTGAACCCATCAGAGAAAGAAAGAAGAATGCCACTGGAAGAATAAGCTCTTTCCAAAGAGAAGAGGAAATGTAGAGATACAGGAAAGGGTGATGGGTAGTGAGGAGAAGAAACTGGAGCAGCCAGAGAAGTGATTGGTCGGAGCAGGTCTCTCTTTGGGGTGACATCAGCATCGAGCTGAATCAAGCCAGACACGGTAGCCCATGCATGGCAGGAGATACTCAGAGCAAAAAGGAGAGCCAGAGCTGATGGTCTGAGATAAGAGTAACTGGCTCCTCTAAGGCTCAAACCAAAACCATGTGCTGGAGGTCAGAGCACTAGATTTCAGCAGAAGCATGCTCTGGTTGCTGTTATAATCCTGCTTCTGAGAAATATATTTTTGAAATTTGTTACTCGATAAATGATACTTAATAAGCATCTACTGTGTATGGGAGATGAAAGAAGCAGAGCTGACATAAGTTCTGTCCTCATGAGCTGATGGCCAATAGGAGAGACAGATCTTCTAAGTTAATCCAATAGATGTTTGAAAGCCAAAATGATGTTGTGCATCACATTTGTAGAAAAATCCCTTCTTAAAACAGTAGATTGTCATCCTCCAAGAAAATAAACAGTACCACCTACAGGAGCTCATTGGATTTTGATTGTATTTTAACCACATGATTGATTGCCATGTGCCCCATTATTGCATATTTGTTGATGTTGTCTCTGGAGCCCCCGTTCATACCAGAGTGTAGTGTTAAACAAAAGCTTTTCCTTCCCTCTTCCTTGAATATTGGGAGGGCTGATGACTTCTCTGAAAATGCCCATTTTCACTTACTACTGTAAATATTATTCGGAAATTCTTCACTTAACTCAGTAGTTTACTCAACTGTCTGTCCAATTCAGAGGGTCTTATTTTAACCCGAAGTCAACATTAGCTCTTAGAATTTCTATCATTAAGAGGTTTGAGCGATACAACTCCTATCTCCCCCAATCCTGCTATCAACACTTTCATTTTAGCAGTGTCTTTCCCTGCCAAAGTGGTCCTGGTAAGGATACGTGGGAGAAAGGACAAACAAAGGTAGAACATGTGAAATATCAGAGCTGGGTGTTCTGAGTTAGAAATCTGTGTGCACTGGACATCTGGTCTCAGACAATCCAGATATTATGAGGCACACTTATGGTGAAGTGAGGGAGACATTTGTTTCAGACACGGTGTTTAAGAGGGCACCATAACAGCAATATGCCAAATTAGTGAAAAGGGTCCATGATGAAAAGAAAGTCAAGATTGTAAATCATTATTGAGTTTCATGTGTTAGGACCAAGATATGGGGGAGACAACAGAATGTGTGGTGTAGTAATGCTTCACCACACCTTTAAATGTTCACCTAGTGTTTCATCTGCTTACCTGCCTTCATCTTTATTGACCAAAGAACATCACATACAGATGTATTATGAGAACACATTTCAATAATCGGTGTAAAACAGGGTATACACCATGACTTGAACATCTTACCTATTTTCTGTCTTTGAAATTCTTCTCTGACTCCCACTTGTGATGCAAACTGGGGGATTAACGTGAGAATGACCTTGTACTTTTGTGCCCTTTGATGTCAGGTGCAATTCTTCAATGGCTGACCTCTCAAGTCCTCAAGCATTGGTCTAGTCAACTGTGAGATGCTTCTAAGTACTTTCCTCTCATATGGATCTCTCTCTCTCTCTTTCTCCTTCTCTCCCTCTCCTACAATAAAATGTTGGCAGATATTTATTTACTCTTCAACAAAACCACTGCAGTCTTAGGTAGGGACAGTCTCTGGCTCAACGGGACTCACCTAGACATAGTCTAGATATATAACTTGAGATGCTTCCCCGCCTCCCTCCCGATATATGACTTGAGATGCTTCCCCCACCTCCCTCCCTTGCACAAGCAGAGGCATCATGCACAATCATCACCTCAAGTTGAGTGCCAGGGTTTTGCTTTATGAGCGCAATTTCAGATCCATTGGAAGTTTGGGCACGAGGCCTAATATGAAGTCCTAAGTATCTTCTTGGCACCATTTCCCCACCTGGTGCCATTGCCAGCTTCCCTCCACCCCAGTCTCAGTGTTCTTTGCTTTCAAGGGTTCACTCCTGTTCCTTCATAGCCCTACACTATCTCCAAATGTGTAGAATCCTTCTGACAGCCCCTGACACAGTGAAGTAGAAGAACCTCAACTTGAAGTTTCCAACAGTAACCAACCTTTCCCTCTGATGTGCTGGTGCCAGACTCACAAGAAAATTCAATGGAGAAATGCTTTTACCTGTAGAAGCAATGGAATACTGAGATGGTAAAGGAATTGGAGAAAATAGAATTGCCATAGATTTCTAGGTCATTTCTAATCTCAAATCTTATACTAAAGCCAATAGCAGATGTTAAAATAATTGAAAGAAGACCACACTGATCGGATGGCTGAGGAGCCTCTGATGTGTGAAGAAGAGATGCTGCATCTGATTTCAAGGACTTTGACAGTGAAAGGAAACCCTGGCATACTTGGGTTTCCTCACGTTTACATACTTGGCTGTTAGGTATTTGGGACAATACCAAATTCTGTTTGACTGTGAAGAAAATAGCAATGTTTGACTGTGACAGAGAACCAAGAACTCTGCCTTTATTCAAGTGGTGCGGGTTTGACTCTCAAGCTTTGTGTCCTTGTGTAGCCATGATCTCTAGCACCCTTACAAGTAATGAGAATAGGAACAGTAACACTGGTCTCAAAGTCTGAGAGAATTAAATGATCAAATACATCCACATGGAGGATGATCATTCCAAAGGACAAATGCCAGGTTTGTAGTTCTCCAGAATAGTACAGTAGTTTCAGTTCAGCCCGATACACCTAGCTGATTTTGTTTGTTCCATCTTATAATAATAGAGGGCTGGTTGCCTTGTGTCAGCAACCACACACAGGGAAAAGCAGATGGGAGTGACGGTGCTCACAGCTTCTCAAGGCCAGCTGAGGAGAGCTGGATGTGGTTGGCCCAAAAGTCAGGGGACAATGAGACGGGAGGCCGAGCGGATGGCTTCAAGGTCCATCACCATCTGCTATGCCACTCTGTCTTTTCTTTTGTTACCCTCCTGCTATCTTCTCTGCTACCATTTCTACCTTCTGTTTTGAAATAGTGGAGGTTCCCTAGACCCCCTCTGCTTGTCCACAAGACAACTTCCTGTGACTTAATGCCTTTGGCCTCTAGAATTCTCTGTCTTTTAGGGATGATGAACTTTTGTGGCCAAACAGCTCCATGACAGCTCCTCACTCCCACAGGTGATGTTTGAATCTCCTGTTTCACCAGCATTATTTTAAGCCATACTTCACAGTGACCTTAATAAAAATTTAAAGACCGTAGAACATACATTATCCTGTTGGTGTGTTAATTAGTCTTATATATGACATCATCTCTGCTCCTGGGACTTTTTTATAGCTGTCATATATTTCCAAGGAGAGACTTAGCCTTTCTCTACAAAACTACATAAAATTCTGTTAATTTTCCAGGCACAACACAAATAAATATTTTCTCTGGAGCATCACTCTTTCTAGCAAAGACAATTACTAAATAATATTTAGAGAATTTGATCTCTTTCAAATACATTAACTTCAATATTTTATAATTAAAACTGAAGTACATCAGTTTAATAATTTTCTTTGCATCATTTTGAAAGATGTTAATGTGTTAAAGACTTTCTACATTTATGTGTAAACATATCTTTAAACATAGGAATAATTTTATCTTTAGTTTCATATGATAGATCTCTGCTAAAACCTGTCATCCCTCTTGATGTTAATATATGGCAGGTGTAGTTGAGAATTTAGTGGAATTTTTCAGTATTCTTGGCATTTAGGTACTGCGACCCCAATCTTCACTCTTCAGACCCAAATTGAATTGTCTTGAAAGAAAGAGCTCAGAGACTCAGAATAATATTTGAAAATCACTCAAATGTTACTTCAGATAGGCTGAGTAGTGCCATTAAAAGTGTATGGATTTAACAATGATGAGTGGGGCATATATTATATCCAGTGAAAAATCATATACAATTTTAAATATATATCATTTATTCATTTTATTCATATCAGCTTGACTTATTTTTCTCGTTTTTTTCTGTTAAGTTCCTCAGGGGGGAGAGAAAGAATGGTCTCTACCCCATTGATACAAATTGTCTCATAGCACCTTTAGTGTATTAATACAATGATTTCCTGAGGGTATGTGGATAATTTAACCAACAAAATAAATGTAGAATTCCTACTTTTCACTGAGAATTATAGCATCTGGTCCTCATTATCCCAAGAGGTGATGCAAACAGAATGCATAATTATATTCAACACAGTTTGTAGGAATGCACAGAACTCAGAGAGTATTAGAACTATGTGTGTATATGAGTATATACATACATACATACATGTGTATATGTACATATATATATTTGAGGGTTTCTACAAGCTGCACATAGATTAGTGGCATATAGATTAGATTAGTGGCATATTAGTTTGAAACTTAAGGACGGTTGCAACTTCCTTGATGACAATGAATCTGACAGTGGCATTCTTTGATTCTGTCTCCCAATGTTTATGGAGCACCACTGTGTACCCAACCAGCACTAATGTAGGTAAATACATGCTTAGTTAACAGTCCCACCTCTACTGTACATTCCTAGTAGTTAGGGTCCTAGCTCTGAGGGTGTTAAAAACCTCAGCATACTTTCATCTGGTGCCTTTAGCTTTTTTGGGTCACACCCGGCGGTGCTCAGGGGTTACTCCTGGCTCTTTTGCTCAGGAATTACTCCTGGCGGTGCTCAGAGGACCATATGGGATGCTGGGGATCGAACCCAGGCCGGCACAGGCCGGCCGTGTGCAAGGCAAATGCCCTACCCGCTGGGCTATCGCTCCGGCCCCTCCTGGTGCCTTTAGATCCAATAATGCAAGGCAACAGGAAACTAAATGTCGAGATGAAACCTAGAACTATGCCGAGGGACCAGATGTCACCACCAAGAGCCCTCAGAAGCACGGTGCTTGGACTCACCAGACTCGCAGCCATAATGATCCAGATACCGATAACCTTTTGTGATATAAAATCTCTTGCAAATGACGCAGTAAAAAGTCCCGAGCACTTGTGATGTTGCCCTCCTGTTTCTGTAGAGTTTGTCTCGGCCCCAATGCAGAGGATTCTTTAATGATAAACATGTTTGCCATACGGTAGAGAGTTAAGTAATGCCTGCTACCATGACACTGGGAAGTCCATGGGGGCAGAATACTAGGCTGTGGACTTGTGGTATTTGCTCTAAAGTTCCAAGGAGAATAGATTCATAGAGGCCGTGCAACCCTGGTCAGAGGTGAGATTATTGTACTTCCCGTTGACTGAGGGGCAGGGGGGGGGGGGGGCGAGGAGCGAGAAAACCCCAGAAACAAAGCATTGGAACCTGTTAATGAATTAAACCCTATTGATTGGTTGGGGTAGGTGGGAGCTCTAGATTTGAAAACTAATAGAGAATCCCCAAAAGGTAGAAAGCCCACAATAATTAGGTTGAACAGTTTTTGTTGGTGGTGTTTTAGGTATCAGATCAATAAAGCAATATTAATAATTAAAGACCAAGATAAATATACCAATTTGAGATTAGCGTGTTAAGCTTTAAATTGCTTGTGCCACAAGCTTTTATTTTTATAGGCTCTACTCTTTCCAGATGCACTGAAGGGCTCTAATGTGACTCCTTTAAAGCATCGGATTTGGTGAGAAGTCTGAGGTTCTCTAGGGTAGGGCCGTGTGGAGGTCCCAGGCCAGGCATCCTGTGGGACGTGACAGGAAAGGAGAGCTGCTGTGTCACCGGCAAAGGCTGCCTCTCGGTCTTGTCCCCTTTCAAGTGTGGTGAGAGAGATCTGAAGCACTGCGAGGCTCAGAGCTTTCTGCTCCTCGGAGGCGCCTGGAATTCTGCCATGAGGGGCTGGAGCGTGGGCAGAGAAGGAAGGGAAGCTCTGAGGAAGATGAGCAGGCAAAGTGCTGGAGTTTCTCCAGTTCTGCAAGTTAGTGTTTGGCCCTGCAGTCAGCGAAGAGATGCATCCAACAAGGGATAGTTTGGGCAGATCAGGATGGAATTCCAAAGCAGCCCTTGGCTACAGCAGAGAATGGCGACCTTCTCCATTGACTTGCTTCGCTTGTCTGTCTTCTGAGATGTGGTCTCTGTTCCCCACACACGCATGTCCTGTGAGAGGGGGCAGTTGCTTCATCTGGATGGAGCTTCGGAGCAGTGTCTGTGGCTGCCGGAACCACATTTCCTGTGAAGCCGTCAACTGCATTTCCTGAGGTGTTCTGCCCATCGGGAAGGAAGTGACTCTCACAGCAGCCTGGCCTTCCACCAGGTACATCTCATGCTTAAAAATAAAAGACACACCCACATCCACCACTACTCCACGCCCTTCCCGTGGCTCCCGTTCTCATTTTGTTGAATTCCCCATTGTTTCCCTCATTCTTTTTCTTTTTCTATGAGAAACATCGAGATGGTCTCTTACTGAGTCTTATCCCCATGATCTACCTCTCCTTACAGACATCGCTTCAGGGTCAGGGCCTTCATATTCTTTATGTTCTGCTTCTCTTTCACCTTAGCTCAGTTCTTGGTTCCCCAACTTTGCCACAATGGCTGTGCACCTTTCCCACTATGTACACAATTATCTGCGGCTAGCAAGGCAGGTGTGGATTTCCTTTCCGGACTCCTGGCGACTTTAGATAGAAGATCATCAGAAGAGCACGCATAGCACTGTTTACTAACGCTCATTTTTCCACACACCTCCCTCCCTCCAGCCATGCCTCAGCCTAATGGGTCTCTCACTGCAAGTATCTCGTTTGACTGGAAACACTACAAAATCATCCTCTCTGCTAATGATTTGAAGACAGGTTGAACTTAGTTTAATGATCCCCAAACTTCCCTGGCCAGCAAATTATCCTTTATGTTTCCCTAATTCATGTCCTGTGACAATATTTGGACAAGCACTATGGAGGAAGAGGATTTAATTGAACACTGTCCTCCGCAGAGTCAACTTCCCTGATAGATCACCTTTAGAGCCATCCAGATGCCTTGTGTGAGGACCAGCTTGCTGCCTCTCCAGGCAGACTCATTCCGCCTGAAATAGAGTCTGAGCACATTGGACCTCACATCTCTTCACTAATCCTGCCAGCTTTGTGGAAAATTCGGTTTCTGTACATACGTTGAGATGCTCCTTGTGTATCTCTTTCACATCCCACCTCTCCTTTTCTTGATTAGACTTGTATATTTTTTCTTAATCCCTACCACTATACTCCTTTTTTCTGTGTGTTTGGGGGGCCCTACTCAACATTGCTCATGGGCCTGAGAGCTACTCGGGGCTCGCCTGGAAACCATTTAGTCAACTGGGTTTTGTGGCTCAATGTTAGGGCCCCAAAATGCCAAGTTTCTTAGGCCTTCAGGCGCAGGGAGCCATCGACTACCTCTAACAGTGTTTGGGAACCCTGTGGCACTGGGCTTTGAACTTGGTCTACAATGAGTCCTCTCGTCCTCCCTCTCTCCCTTCCCTTTTCCATCTTTTTCTCCTGCTTTTTCCTCATTCTCTTTCATCCCTTTCCTTTGTTCTCTCTCTCTTTTTTTTTTTGTAAATGCTGTAAATTTTATTTATTTTTTTTAAAAATTTTTTTATTATACCACCGTGAAACATACAATTACAAAGGTGTTCATAATTGGTTCTTGGTAATACAGTATTCCAGCACCCATCCCTCCACCAGTGCCCCATTTCCACCACCAATGTACCCCTCCCCTCCCATCCCCCACCCGCCTTAATAGCAGGTACCCCAGTTTCCTCTCTCTCTCTCTCTCTCTCTCTCTCTGTCTCTGCATCTCTCTCCCTCTTATTCTACACATTGTGGCTAGCCCTGCAGATAGTTAGAGTTAATCACTTAAGTCTCTTTGTGTATATTCAGTGGTGAGTTTTAATCTGCCATTACAATTTCCCATATTTATTAAAACACTGGTATCTATATCCTATTAATGAATGCAGTCATTCTATATCTGTCCTTTTCCTTCTGACTAATTTCACTCAGCATGATAGACTCCATGTCCATCCATTTGCAGGTAAATTTCATAATTTCATCCTTTCTGACAGCCGCATAGTATTCCATAGTGTAGATGAACCACAGTTTCTTTAGCCAGTCCTCTGTTCTCGGGCATTTAGGTTGTTTCCAGATTCTAGCTATAGTGAATAGCGCAGAGATGAATAAAGAAGTAAAGATAGTGTTTCTGCTATGTGTTTTTCGGTCTCTAGGGTATATTCCCAGGATGCTATTGCTGGATCAAATGGGAGCTCAATATCTAGCTTTCGGAGGAATGTCCATATTGTTTTCCAAAAGGGCTGGACCAGTCGGCACTCCCACCAGCAGTGGATGAGAGTCCTTTTTTCCCCCACATCCACGCCAGCACCGGTTGTTCTTGCTGTTTTGGATGTGTGCCAGTCTCTGTGGGGTGAGATGGTACCTCATTGTTGTTTTGATTTGCATCTCCCTGATGATCAAAGATGAAGAGCACTTTTCATATGCCTTTTGGCCATTCGAATTTCTTCTTTTTTGGAAGCTTCTGTTCATTTCTTCTGGATCTCTACAAAGAAAACTACAAAACTTTACTTCAGGAAATAAAAGAAGACCTGAGGAAATGGAGACACATTCCCTGCTCATGGATTGGAAGGATTAACATTATCAAAATGGTAATACTCCCTAGAGCTTTATACAGATTTAATGCGGTCCCTATAAAGATACCCACGATGTTCTTCAAAGAAATTGAACAAACACTCCTGAAATTTGTATGGAATAATAAAACCCCACGAATAGCTAAAGCAATCCTTGGGAAAAAGAAGATGGGAGGTATCAATTTCCCCAACCTCAAGCTCTACTACAGAGCAGTTGTAATTAAGACAGTGTGGTATTGGTATAGAGACAGACCCGTAGACCTATGGAATAGAACTGAGTATCCTGAAACGCACTCACAAATATACAACCACTTAATCTTCGATAAAGGAGCAAAAAATATTAAGTGGAACAAAGAAAGTCTCTTCAACAAATGGTGCTGGGAAAACTGGGCAGCTACATGTAAAAAAATGAACTTAGACCTCCTTCTAACGCCATGCACAAAAAGTCAGATCAAAATGGATTCTAGATCTCGATATCAGACATGAATCTATAAGGTACATCGAAGAAAACATAGGAGAAACGCTCTATGACATCGAAACGAAAAGTATCTTTAAAGACGACACACCGCTGACCAAGCAAATGGAAGCAATGATAAACAAATGGGATTATATAAAATTGAAAAGCTTCTGCACCTCAAAAGAAACGGTGACCAAGATACAAAGACAATCCACAGAGTGGGAAAGGATATTCACCCAATACCCATCTGACAAGGGGTTAATATCCAGGATATATCAGGCACTGGTAGCACTCCACAAGAAGAAAACAGCCAACCCCATCAAAAAATGTTCTCTCTCTCTTGATCCCTTATTTCTTTTCATCATTTCTCCTCCCCTTCTTTTCTTATCTCTGTAGTGAATTTATTTTTCCTCAGTCAACCCCCTCCAATAGTCCCTTCCTCTCTTACAGATCCCACTCGGCCTCATTCCAACACAGAGAAATCATGTTCTAGAGTGAAGGGAACCTGGAGCTGGCCCTCGGAAGACTTTTTGGTTTACATTTTATTTTAGTCACTGTGAGCTACAGTGTTCTATTCTCTCAAGAGCAGGGTTTACACGCACAACACATACACACCATAGCCCCACAGAGTGCCCGTTTCCCTCCTCCATTATCTCCGGGTCGCTCCTTGTGTTTCCTTCTCAGCTTTACCAAGCTCTCCTAATCCTGAGTCCCACTCCACGCTCCATTCCTAAAAAGGAATTTTAAGGACCAGGTTCTAGGCATAGGCTTATAGGAATATGAGGATGGCTGCTTGTTATTGAGCCATACTTTTGGCCTCTTCACCACTTGACACGCTTTCCCTTATTTTATTTCTTCTCTTCAGGGTCAACCCTACTGGACCATGTGTTTCATTCCTACTGAATAAAGAAAGTAAGCAATGATCTCGGTTTCCAGATCCATGCTCCTGTATGGTGGGGCGGTAACACTAACTCAGAGTCGGTTTATGCAAGTAAAGTACCAAGTAAATGAGGGTAGGACTTTGGAGCTGGGCCGGAACCCAGTGGGCTCTCCCCAGTCGTGAGTAGTAGCTCGTCGCTCAAGACCAGGGGCGTGAGGCAACTCCTGCTCCTCCTCCTGCCACTCCTTTGGCACTTCCCAGCAGGCAACTTGGAAACGTGTGTGAATGTATGTGATCTTTGAAATAAAAGACCACGCTCAAGTCTGTATAGGGTCTAGTAACATTAGTGAGAATCCATGCTTCTGCAATGTGGCATCATAGGTGGGTCAGACATCTGCTTTTCTTCTCAGGCCAATTCATATCCAAGAGTTGGTTGCCTACATGGTAAAAAATGGTGGAAACGGGCTTTTTACAGTGGATTGCCATCTTTGTTCAGAAACTAACATGCCTGCTCTCGATTGACAGAGGGCTTTTCTTATCTGGTTCTCTGAGGCTCTTGAACATTTATGCGATGAGGCTGCATTGTTGAAAATGTCATAAACTGTTGGGCGGTTTCTTCACCATGCTTCTTGATGATTTTATTTATTAGGATAATTGCAGCTCATTAATTTGGATGCTCTATTTCTTCAGATCTCAAAGAAATCTATTTGAAAAAACACTAATGATGTTGACTTGTTTCTTGTTCTCTGTGTGATAGGCAGCTTGTAATGCAAATCTAAGGGTTGCATTCAGGTGTTTTCACCCGAAGGATACATGTCCATTGCAGTGACCAGAAGTCATGGCACAAAATTTGTGATGGGAAGTGTAAAGTTGAGTGCAGGGTTATTTTTCCATTTCTGGATCATGTGGATCCCCTTAAGAGCTATTTTTTCTCACCAGAGACCATGAGCTCCCTAAACCCATGTTTTCGCTCTCCCCCACATCTAAATCACCCCAGAGTGGGCAGAAAGATCAAACGAGGGTGAAGGCACTTGCCTTACGTACAGATGGCCCTGGGTTTGAGTCCTTAGCAATGTAAATAGTCCCCAAGCACCACCAGGGGGACTCCTAAGGACACAGCGCCAGGACTAAGCCCCTGAGCAAGATTTGGTGTGACCCAACCAACCCCTGTCTCCAATTTAAATAATGGATAAACAATAAATGCATGAATTTATATTTATTGAATACAAATATATACTATATAACTATAAATGTATGAATACATTTTGAAAATATTTATATATACAAGGATATGATGTAATATATATAAACATCATGTAATAATAATGTCTATTGTGATGTATAAATGCATAACATGCATATATAATATATACATCACTGTCTGTCTGTCACTGTCTTCCCATAGATCATCGATTTGCTCGAGTGGGCACCAGTAACATCTTAATATGTCCTGTCACATGCGAGAGAGCCCAAGGGCATCTGTCCACTCCAGGAACATAAAGAGCCTCAAACCATTCTGATAATATATACATAATAATGTATATTATGTAATAATAATGATATGTAAACTATGCCTGTAGATTTGTCTATAAATCAGGCCAGGAATTCCCCTGATTTTGCTGTTTTTTACTATAAACAGCATTTTATGTCTCCCAATTTGGTCCCTACAGTTCTTCCAGAGACTTCCACAGGGCTTCTGGGCTTCTGGTCATCGCTACAAAGACTTTCCTTCAAGTTCTCAGACTCAGTATTTGCCTCCTACCTGGAAATTTCCCTGGTCTCAACCTAGCTCTCTCCTGGAAGCTTCAATCTCATCTGATGTATCCCATAAACAGAGAGCTGTAGCCCCTGCTACAGCCAGTCCCGTGTGTTTTCATTCTGGCTTCTTTCTTCTTATTTTATTGAATTACCAAATGATGGACCATTAGGAAGCTGTTCATGACTGGGTTTCAGTCATACAGTGTTCCAGCACCCATCCCTCCACCAGTGCACATTTCCCAACACCACTGTGCCCCATTTCCCTCACACCCTTCCCCAACCTGCCTCTCTGGCAGATACTCTTTCTCTTTCTATTTCTCTTTCTCGATTTCCTTTTGTGCATTCTGGTTTGCAATAAAGATACTGAAGGGTTATCATGTATATCCCTTGACCTACTTTCAACACTCAGTTCTAGTCTAGTGCTACTATTTCCAACTAGAATTGTCAAGCTGGACCCTGCTTTACCTTCTCTACCTTCTCTGGTTTCTTTGAAAGGAGGAGACAGCACCTACTTTTTTAATCTGGTCAGACTCTGACTGCTGGTCTTCGAATACAGCTTGAGGGAGCCGTGTCAGCTTCCAGGCTTCACCTAACTTTTGAGCAATTTTTTGTCCCTCGCATTGGGCAGCAGGAGAGTATCCCCACCATGGGAGAACTGTCCGGTGTCTCCTTGCTGTCAAGAAGCCAAGCTGGCCCCCTGAGGGCTCCACTGAGAGCTGGGCGGCTGTCCAGGCTGGGAGCTGAGGAGATGAGCAGGGAACCTTCCATCTCAGCCGCCACTGGCTTCCTCCACAGCAAGGAGGGTCCCTGGAAAGACCTGCTCAGCCGCAGCCTCTATTCCAGACTCCTGTGGGGCCGTGAATGCTGTTTTGGATGTGAGGTCAGTTTTCAGTTTGCAGCAGTGAGTGCCTAGGAGAGCTTCCTCCTGCCCAACCTCCTCATTTCACTTTGCCCCTATTGCTTTTCCCTTTCTGGACTGTCCATGGCAGCTGCTGATTTGCCAGTCTCAGTTTGGGTTTGTCAGAAGCAGAGCCTGGGACAGGACTCATTCCAGGAGGATTGTAAGTCAGAGATAAAGGCTCCGTTCCTGAGAATAGATGTGTGTGCCCGGCTCTGCCCAGTGGATGTTTCAGTACAATTGTCTTGCTGCTCCCAGTTTCTGTCATTCTCCTGGGAAGTGATTCCAGCAGGAAGAGAACCTCAGGGCACCCAACAGGGTCCCTCTAGGGGCTGAGCTCACTCTTGAGGCCAACTCTCCACTGGTAGAGCTGCCGGAATGCTGGGCACCAGCTGGCTCATCCCCACACCTCTTGGCCTGGGCTCATTTCTGGAATGTTGATCTTCTGACACTGTCAGTCACACAGGCAGAGGTCACACAGGCTCCACTGGACAATGGCTCAGGCAGAGACAAACGTCACCTGTTCAGAAAATATGGTGGTGCCTCCAGAAGGGCCTGAGGTGCTGAGGCAGTGTAGATTCCGTGGGAATAAGAGGCCGTGTCCCCTTCTCTGATTTATGTGGAGACCTTGGTCCCGCAGTGCTCACTACAAAAAACTGGATGAGTCAAGGATGGGGAAGATGCCACTTTTCTAAAGACTTTGCCGTGGTCTCTACTTTAGAAGCCTCGGACTTGGCCCTGATCTGTGGTCACCTTAGTTATTGCCTTATGTGATACAGTTCTCTGCATATGTGACAAACGGGGAACACTTCAGATGTTCCCGAGCCCCTCCGGTCATGGCTTCAGTACCTGATTTAATAACCTTCTCCAAGCCAAAGAAATCTGTGCACTTTTACCAAGTAATGGGATGAGCCTTTTAACAAGAAACTGTAGCTAGTAGAATCCTGAGAGCTATGCCGTGATCTTCTGTCCTTTGAAAACAGGAAGGTTAAGTCTTGCATAAATTGGGCTGCATATACACAATGGAATTATTTAGCAGCCATTAACAAATCAAGTTTATGAGGAATGTTTTATGATACTGAAATACAGGAATATATTATGTGTATAAAATGTGTGTATGCGTGAATATGGATCTGGGGGACAGGGAAAGATTATCTGAGTTCTTTCTCAGGTTAGTGGAATAATGGGTGATTTTTATTTTCAGATTGAAACTTATTTATACCTTCAGATTGCAGGTAATAGGCATGTATTATTTTTATGATCAGAAATTATTTAGCAAATGTGCACATAAATGTGTTTACCGGTGCAGAGAGAAGGTATGAACGTGCAGAAAGGGCGTGTTAATGGACTCTGAGCACGACGCAAGGAAAGTCCGTGGCCTGTCCTGAGTAGACCTTAACATTCACCCATGATGAAGTAAAAAGGGATGCATGTAGTATTTATTTTTCATACATCTTATTTTCTAACATGAGTGCTCTATCTCTGCCAAGCTCTGCCATCCTCAGTATCTCCATCTGTAAAATGGGTATGGATACGGAATGGTTCTAAAGAGAAAAGGTAACAATGCTGAAAAGCCCAGCGCAGATAAGGAGATTCATGAGCATGAGAAAGAGTGAAAGCCAGGCTCAGGAAACAGTTCCTAGATTTCTTTATAATAAATAATGTAAAGGTGAAGAACCATAGCTTCAGCTTAGTCTAGCAAAAACTTCTAGTCAAGGGGTAGTTCTCATTTCAGAAGACACTAGAGGTAATGGGGGCTTCTAAGAAGAGAGATGAGAACTGGGCGTAGGGGTGGTGTCTGGGCTTGCTGTTCTCCAGTGCTAGAAAGCTCAGAGCCAAGGAATAGGGAACTTGATTTCTTACTCCAGTCTTACAGGCCATCTGAAGGCCTGACCTCTGAGTGCCCAGAATGGCACGTTGCCATAGGGCCTTTATAGGGAAGGGGTGTCAGGTGGAAGTTCTCTGAGTGGGCGTTGGCTCTATATGGCCTTTCTAAGAAGAGATACCAGAGGGATCACCGTATGCAGTGACAGCCGATGGTGACCCCTGTCCATTGGCCAGGGAGCAAGGAAAGCTTCTGAGGAAACCACCCAGGCTGGCTTCTTCCTCTTGAACTCCAAGACTTAGAAGATATATTTTTTGTTGACATCCTTGTGCTCCTCAGGGTGTTGCAGGTGTGGCTTCAGTACCCAGCTGCTTTGGTAGATGGCAGGCAGAAGACAGACCTGCCCATACCCAGGGCTCTGCCCTGTGGGCCCTGGATGGTTGATAGTCTGACATAGAAAAAGACTGGGTCCCCTGGGGTGAACCCAGAGCCACAGCAGAGCCTGGCAAGCTACCCGTGATGTATTTGATATGCCCAAAACTGTAACAATAATGGACATCTTTAGGGCCATAGTGTTTGAGGAGAGAGCAGACTCAGATGGCCTCACTGATTGAGCAAAACGTAGAGCCAGCATTTATAGATGCTTCCTGGGATAAGGCAATAGCAGAGGTATGGTTCATTCAAGTTGGATCCTGTAGCAAACACCATATTCACGAACTCACAGTTACTTCTCTTGGTTCTGGAGTCTCAGAATTCCAAGCCATGATGCCTGAACTTAGAGCCCTTGGTGAGGCCCTTTCTTTAAGCCGTGCGCAGCTCCCTCTTGGCTGCGCCATGGAGCCCCGCTGCTGTTTATTTGGTGTATGTGCTTGGCTAAGGAGCCAATGGGGCGAAGCTTTGGCAGCATTTCCACTGCCAAAGATCTATCCGCATGGCTCTATAAACTGTGGCATGGTCCATAGTGAGCGAGAAACAGCCCTAAAGAGTCCCAGCTTCTCAGCTCCCCTAAGGAAGTCCTCGGCCTATCGCCAGAGAGAGAAGCTCTTAAGTGAGCCTCCACAGCCACTCCTGGCCCACCACTCACTTGCACCCAAAGTGCCACTCAAATCCTGACCCACATGAACCAGAAAAATATTGTCAATAAATTTTGTAATTAGGGTTTGCAGGGGTTTGTTTTATAACACTAGAAAACACATATTTTAAACGATGGGGATGGTATAAATGACCATATCACATGGTCCTCTTTAGCGCCAAGTTTGTGCTGGAGTCTCCAAACATGACAGTGAGCATCACGGGACTGAGGTTTCCTTGTAGACACGGGCCAGGAGGAAGCTGGAGTGTCTGAGTGAATCCAGCGCTCCCTGACCTCTGATGCACTTTAAATGATGACTAATGCCGGGATGTTGGGCCTCTCGCTTCTTTCTGCCCGTGTAAACACATTTCTATAACCTCATTATTAACAATGGCCAAGTAGAAATTAATCAGCGGGAAGAGGTCCAGCTCTTTAATTGATGACCATGAGCGTGACTCAGGATGGGGCCTATTCAAGCAGGGAGCTTAGGGCTCTTGCATGCTCTTCTCTGACAGTTTCTTCTAGCGTGGATTTTCAAAAGCACACATCCACTCTAAGATCTTGCCAAAATATTTCTACAGAATTTCATGGCAGGTAATTTTGTTACTCTCAGGGTAAAAGTGGTTTCTTCTACATTATAGCCACTGATTTGTTGGGCTGATGTGGTAACTTCACTGAAGAGTTTATTACAGCATGGAAATTCTTGTGCTTTCTCACCTGTAAGGCCTCGTTTTTGTTATCTATAATGATAGATTCAGTCGGTTACAAGATTTGCTGCTGACTCTGCTAAGGAGACCGACATAATCTGAGAGAGCATCTGAACTTGGCATGCGTACACTTGTTGGCGGGTGTCTACACATGTGTACATTCATTCACGTGTGGGATCTCCAACCATAGGGTTGCATATTGTGCGAGTCGTAGAGAGGCCAGGCTGGCCAGAGAATGACACATGTGTTGTGTTGACACAACTTTGTTTGACAACAAAGTTGTGTTGAAAATAAATAAGAATTTTCTTATATAACAGATTAGAGATTCTATTTACAGTAACTGCTCTTAGAAAATTGATTTGGCACACTGCATCAAACTCAAGCACCCTGGCGGTATAGCCAACCAAAATGCACAAATCATGTCACCAAAAACAATACACTTTGGTTATAACTCTGAGTTGCAAACATCAGAGAGGTGTTTATCAGTCTCCATGCACTGTAGGTCGGAATCAAAGGTATGCAGTGCTCATGTAACTGAGTGCTGTACTGCCAGGAAAAGACACAGGTACAGATTGACTGAGTAAAAGGGATCTGGCCAAGGTAGAAAGTCTGCCCGTGATCTCATCCTTGTGACATACAACAGTGAGTGTGTTTCAGCTGTGGCATTAAAAATAGCGCTAAGCATTATCCTGAGTAAATCAACAGAAAGGGGCATGGAGGGGCATTTCTAGTTGTTTCTCATGCTTTGCTTTTTATGGAGGAAGTGGAACATACATGTGGTCACATTTCTGTGTTTTTCTGTATGCAGCATTGTAAGCCCACGAAGATGATCCCGATTCCCGATTGTTTGCAAATTCAATTCTAACAAATCAACAGGCCAATCAAATCTTCATGATTGAGTGCTAGTCTACTCTCTCTCCTTTCCTTCTCTGCCAATCGGTTTCTCAAGTACACATATTCTTTCCCATTCTCTTGGGAATGGAAACCCATTCTCAACAATGTGGAAACCCAACCACATTGTGAAAATGTGGTTTTCTGGCCTGAAATACTCCCTTTTATTCCTTACCTGGAACATCCCTTTGGAGATGCGCGGGTTCAACTGGAATGTTATTTTAGCAGGAAATCATCCCACTGGCTCTCACCACTCTCTCTTTCACTCATAAATAATCCAGTTCCTTTGCTTTACTTATAATTTTGTTGTTTTTAAAACTATGTTTCTAATCACCCATTTCTCAGACCCTGCAAGACCTAGATTGTTCATAACTTGGTACAGGTTCCAAAGTTCTATGATTTCATCTTAGAAATTTTTTTGTCTCTCAGGAACCTAGAGTAGGTCTTGGCACACTGTATGCACTAATGTTTGTGGAATGACAAACACACAAGTGAATTCTGGATGAAATCTCTGACTTGGAGTCCTATGCATAACTAAACTGTGAAATAAAGGAACATGGGGGCCCATAATTGGTATAAAAGCACATCTGTCGATCTTATACCATTGATTCTTACATGGTCTAGTCCAGGAAATGGAATTTCTGGATCATGTCAAGAAAATGGTATCACTAGGAGGAATGTCTATCAATACAAACTAGAATGTTGGATCTAGAAAGCCTTGAACACAGAGTTTTAAAAGTAAAGAGATGCAAAGTGTAAAAATACAATTACTTCCTTATAGCAAATGAAAGCATCTAATTCATGCACTTATTCACTCACTCACTCATTTATTACTTTTTATTGAGAAGAAAGAATTATCAGTTGCTAGGTTGGGTATTGTGGCTCACAGGTGATTCTGTCTGGGCTGACAAAGGGAAGAACAATCCAGGACATATTCCTCGATTGATCTGACTGGACATGTGGAAATCAGGAACTGCCCATAGTGTTTCTTTTTCTCTTTGATGACTTTGGTAACGCTGCTTTCATTATTTGATATATTGCTGTACAACCCAGATAACTAGTATTGCTTTACTAGGTGGAAAAATTATTTTTGCCTTTTTATGGTATCCCATAGGCATCCAATCATAATTTCCTTTCAGGAAGTTAATACTTATAATAACAACAAGAGCAAAAAGATAGAAACTTCAAGTGTTAACAAACCTCTGTCCAAAGAGACAAAATAAAAATGTTCTAATTAGCTCTCAGAAACGTTTTTACCTTGTCACTGGGGACACTGAGAAGGATGTCCATGTTCTATCAGTCTGTTTTTTTCATTTTCTTTCCTCCCTCCCTCATTTCTCTTTTCTTTCCTTTCTTTCTGTCTTTCTGTCTTTCTGTCTTTCTGTCTTCCTGTCTTCCTGTCTTCCTGTCTTCCTGCCTTCCTGCCTTCCTGCCTTCCTGCCTTCCTGCCTTCCTGCCTTCCTGCCTTCCTGCCTTCCTGCCTTCCTGCCTTCCTGCCTTCCTGCCTTCCTGCCTTCCTGCCTTCCTTCCTTCCTTCCTTCCTTCCTTCCTTCCTTCCTTCATTCCTTCCTTCCTTCCTTCCTTCCTTCCTTCCTTCCTTCCTTCCTTCCTTTCTTTCTTTATTTCTTTCTCTCTCTCCTCCTCCCTTCCCTCCTTTCTTCCTTTCTTCTTTCCTTCCTTCCTTTATCTCTGTTTCATTGATAAATATGTGTGCAAGAGGTGATAAATGTGACCGTTTTAAAATCTTAGTGTCTCTTACAGTCAAGAGGTACTTTACTGGGACCAGAGAGATGGCAGAGCAGGTAGTGTTTGCCTTGCATACAGCTGACACAGATTCTACCCCTGACATCCCATGCGTCCCTAGGAGTGCCACCAGGAGTAACTCCTGAGTATATATATCCAGAAATAACCCCTGAGCATCACTGGGTATGATCCTGACACCCCCCAAAGGATGCTTTTACATTCTGGGGACCACTTTCTAAAACACATTGACCTGGATTGGCAGGCTTCCAGAAGGGGTGAGCCCCCGGTCTGTTTGATTTGCCCTCTCCTGCGCTATCACCACCCACCTGACGTGTTGCTGTGCACTCACTGCTCATCCCAGGACTGCGCCCTAGCACACATTTGCTTTTGCTAATTCTGTGGCGTATCCCCCTCGCTCCCCAGCTGAGTATTTGTGGAGTGGAGAGAGCATCCCTGCTTACCTGAGTATTCCAGGCTTGGGTTCAATAATGGTACCTTGGTTTTGAAGTGAAGTAAACACTTTCAAGTGAAGTTTGTGTCAAAAGACATTCAGAGACTTGTGAGGGGAGAAAGAGAGAAGTATGTACTCAAGAGAGAACATGGTCTTGTCCAGAGTGGAAAGAGGTCCAGGGAGAAGATTATCTATGACTTCTCCAAGTTGTTTGGGTTGGAGTTCTCTGCATACATAACATTAATCTGGGAGTTGCCATGGGGCAAGGCTTGGACTCCTGATGATTCTTTCATCTTAGAATGACTTTTAGACTCTCCTATAGCTTCTCCTTTTTTGAGGAGGAATCCACCCTTCTCTGGGAGGTGCCTCAGTTTCTCCATCTCCATAGTGTGCAGAATTTGCATTTAAACGGGGGTAAATATCACATCTTGAAAAATACATGTAAGTGGGATGGAATCAGCAGATTGAAGCGGCAGGTTCTTTGATTATTTTCCAAATTATTTGCCCAAAGATACGTGTGTCTTTAGTCCCTGTGGTGCGTGGAGCTGGTTTTGACAAGAACGAACTCTTTGATTCCAAACTGAGTTGCAGGAATTGCAGTGCATAGGGCTGGGATTCTTGATGTCTGCTCTGAGGAGAGACACATTCCCCACTCCAGAGAACAGGAGATGTGTGATGTCACCCCTTGGGAAACCCCACTGCCCACTCCAGAAGGAAGTCTGCCTTGGAGAGTTGACATGGCGGCTGGGCGCTTGGCTGTCACTTTTGCTCACATTTATTCTGAATGAGCACGATCCATCCATCAGTGCTTAAAGAGTTTTCCAACAGTACATTGACCTTGAATGCGGCACATTGATTTTCAGTAACGCACCGCAAATAGGGTCGTTACAGAGTCACCCAACAGTGAATGTGATTGGGAACAGATTTCTGAAATTCCAATAGGGTGCCACCTGCCCTGGATGATGGATCAGCCTACTGGAAGTCATCAATCCTTGCTGGGGTCTTGAAAAGGGTGACACCTGTATAAAAATCTGTGGTTATGCACACCGTCGGCAAAGTGTAAGGCCATAACTGGGCTTTTCCAAGATGCTGGAGCCTCTTAGGCAAATGGTCTGTTTTGTTTGGAACAGCATTTATTTACTGAAACTTCTTCCTGAGAAGGAACAGGGTAATGGTGACAAAGACGTAACCACTGTAGGGAATTTTCCCGCAGCAGGACTGAGTGATAGATATAAAGCCTATGTCTTAAGCTGTTAGAGACTAATGCCAGATCAATTAAGGTGATTGTTTCTTAGATTGCATTGGACAAATGTACACACACAAAGGGACATTAGCCCAACCAGAAGAGAAGAACAAAGAGAAATTAACTGGTGCTAAAACCCAAGTCAGAAATGCGACATTATCATAAGGAAAAGTTGGCTTCCAAACTGAAGCTTCTGTCTTTTTGCTATTTTAGTGTAAACATCCTTGGTGGTGGTGTGGGGGATCTCTTTAAGAACTACGTGAGTGTAGGAGCCATGCTAAGTGCTTCAAAAAGAATTTGGGGATCTATGTCTATGTTTTTGAAAAATGGCAGTGTTTCATGAATATAAATAGCAGTCATTTATTACCTGCCATGTAGAGTTGCCGCCCCAGGAACTGCACAACTCTACACATTTCCCATTAACCTCTCCTTCAGGGGGCCCGTCCTCCTCCCATTTCACAGATACAGCGGACAAAGTTCCAGAGACCTCGAGGAAGCTGCTGAGGTGCCAAGTTCTCAATAACAGAACTTAAATGGGAGCTGCTGGCCTTTGCGCTTTGCAGAGTCTGTCTGCTCCTCACATAGGCTGATGAGGGGGGCCACACACTTCCATTGCATGCCTTGTTTCACAGTGCCACGTTAAGAGCGGTGAGTTAGGGCTGGTTGGACGCTGACCCTTCATGTTTGGGTGTGCGTGGTTTGGAAGATGCCAAGCTCATGATTCTCCTTCCCTAACTGCAAGCTGCTTAGCAGAGGAAAGTGTTCTGAGGGTTCTGAGTATCATAATTGATGTTGGTGAGAGGCGCGGCCCATCCAAACAGTTCCATCTCCCTGAACCCTGTTCTTCCGTCCTAAAGACACACCCCCATCCCCAAACCAGCCTGGCAGACCTGCAGGAGTTGAGAGCTGAGTACTGCCAGTAGCCAAAGCTCAGTTCCTACTGCTCTTGGAATGGTTTGGAAAATTCTCTCCTCCCTTCTTTTGAAGAACTAAGTCCTTCAGGGGTGGATTCAACAGGGCTGCTTAGGGAGGCGCTGGATATCCCGGGCATGTGCTCTGCCTGCTCTTCCTGGGAGTGTTTCTTGCCTACTCTTCCCCAGGAACATTCTCTGCCTGGTCTTTTGACTTGCCAGAGCAGATCAGACCCGATTCCAGAATACACCATTTCTCCTTTCTGCATTCATCCAGCCACTTATTACATCTTAGTCTCTTCTGCCCAAACAAATTCAAGCTGGGGTTCCCAGACCGTTCTGCAACGTCTTCCTGTCCTGAATAGCACATATTAAGCTCATCTCTTAGAGAAGGCTCTTGACATTCATTGGTAGTTTGTCTCCAAGAGGCCAGTACTGCCTCACCAGGAAACCCCGAACAGTGAATGGGTAGTGTGTAGCCTTGTGTTCAAGTGGGAATGCTTTTGGCTTGTTTGTTTAACATAGAATTCTGGGGGCTTAGAGTTCTGCAATTCTAAGTGGTTGTGTTTTCTGGAAAGTGGGAAGTAAACCAAGTGACTTTGGAAACAGCTGGTAGGGCATGCACCTCTTTGCCTGGGTCATGTTACAGAGTCTGTGACACCATGTGATGTAATCATCAAAGAAGCGTATAGCCTTTCTGTGGTGGGGACACAATAACAAGATGGTCCTTCCTGGGTCTTCACAGGCTTGTGATGCAAGCAACACAGTGGAATAGATGATGCATGACTGTATCTCTCCATACATAAGAAATGAAATAAATGTCCCTGAGAAACAGATTAGTTGTTAAGCACTTAGGTGAATAAACAGCCGGTGAATGAGTGAATGTCTTCAGACTGGGTGGCTGTGGAGAGTTGCTGAGTGAACAGATAAATGGCTGCTTGCTGAGTGGCTAGACATGACTTGGTTCTGCGCTTTCCTACAGTGTTGTGGATTCAAGCAGAATGGATGAGGTGGGCAGCTTTACATCTAAACTTCGGCAGCGTGTTGTGTCCAAGCTGCATATAGGAACATTCTGACTACACGGTGATCAGAGTCTGTGCCCTGCTTCCAAAATCTTCCCAACCATTCTAGTTTCTGTGTCTCCAGGTGACCCTCCCTCATACTTTCGCCCTTCATTTCTTCTCCTGTGAATGAATGACGAGTCCAAATGCTATCTGGGGAGGCGACACACTGGGTGTGCCCTGGGAACGCTTGGGCGCTCCTTAACTTCGATTCCAGGAGTGATCAGTATTCATAAGGGAAACTCAACACATGACAAATGTGATTAGAAACGACTGTCAAATCATGACAAATAAGTTCTAATAAAAACAGACACAATCTTAACAATTACTTGAAATGCAGGTATTTATCAAACAGAGTGAGATTAAAAATGACCGTGTTGCATTAAAGAAATCGAACTGATGGAATTTTAAATATGTAACTTGCCATTGCCTTGTGCTCATGGCTGCTTCCCTGCAGAGTGGCACAAGCTCATGGAAACAAAGGGGCCAATAACGGGCAGCACAGGATTTGTGTCCTTGTTTCCTGGTGTTGTCTCCAGGGTTCAGCACTGGACAACGAGCCTAGAGGAGTATGTGGAAGAAAATATACCTGGATGCTCTTTGCGGCATGAGACATAACAAGAGCTGATCAGTGCATGTGGGTGAGCAGCGCTCCTGGCCCTTAGTGACTGTTGTCTGAGGGGCATGAATTATTCATGAAAAAGTCCAGATGAATTGATCTATGGAAAAGCAACTGACCGGACATTGACGGCTAGGAATCCTTTCTCTGCCTCCTCTTGCCAAATCATTAATTATCCATCCTTATTTTAGGGACTTTAAAGCCTCTGACTGCAGCCACAAGGCGCTGGAAGAACCAATATAAAATTCACCAGCTATGTACTTTCCCTTCAAAGTGGTGGTTCTATTTTTTAAAAGAACGCTACCACTCCCACTGCGAATCAGAGTATATGCTCTTTTATTTTAATCGCCATCATGATTTATGGCTGATTAATATGATGCATCTTTACAAGCTCTAAAGAAATGAGATTGCTACCATGGACCATGAGGTGCTCCTGTCTCCATGCCAGATGATGGGTTGCTGTTCGTGTTGGGTTTGTGGGTCTTGGCGTGTACGTGATTTGGAGACTTTCTACAAGAAAAATACTACCGAGCTGGAAAGCACACGAGCTGGTAAGGTGTTGCTTGCCTTGTAGCAGTGCTCGGCGATTACTTCTGACTCATGCTCAGGAGGGACCCCTGGCAGTGGGGGGCCATGACGGGTGCTGAAGACTGAACAGATCTCGGCAGCATGGAGGTACCATGACAGCATCACACGGCAGGAGCCAGAGCGAGTGATCTCCTTTGGCATAGGTCAGTCTTCAGTTTTCAACACGGCCAACATGGAGAGCCTTGCCTCTGCTCTCACAACTGCTCTCACCTCCTGCTCTCACAACTACGGCGCATCCGCATCAGAAGGAAGAGTCTGATTTCCAACTGCTGCGAATGGAATCCTAACTGCCCTCCGCCGAGGCCCTGGCTGACTCTTCCACCTCACCAGACATCACGGTCCTCTTCTCCCCTCTGCTCCTACCCCTGGTTTCTCCCAGCTTGAGATTTCTGCCTGTGTCATGCCACTGCCTGTACCTTTGACCTGTTTAACTCTTCTCTTACCTCGTGAGTCCCCAAGATTCCCCCCTGGCCCCTCTCCATTTTGTTTCTTCTCCATGCTCATTTGGTTCCTTCCTGGCTTTGCCCACTGGAATAGAATTCCCAGGAGCACAAGCATCACTTCAAGAGTTAAGAGAGCGCCGTCCTGCTCAACATCACTTCCCAGCAGGAGCTTTGTCCTTTCTACGGTGATTAATGTTTGACCTGATGCCTGACTGGACACGCCCTCCGGAAGCTTCACGCCTCATATGCAGAACGAAGCACCCAGAATAGGGGAGAAGAGTAATGACCTTTTCTGGCTATTTTCTTCCCAACAAATAGCCAAGATATGCCCGTTCCACTGTGGGGGTGGGTTAGTGGAGGGTGGATAAAGAGAACAGCAGCACCCAAGAGTTTGTATGAACTCGGGATGCATTACTGCCCACCCTCTGTCTCTGTGAGCCCAATCTAAAGTTCCTTTGTGGTCATCCACCTGAGAGCAGAAGTCTACGGAAACGCTGCTGCAGAGATGATCTCAGGTGACGAACTGCTCATTCAAGGGGAGGAGATGGAGGCCAAGGCCAGCAGAAGAGCTGGCGGCAGGCTGGCTGCTTTGTGTGAACTTCTTGTTTTCTCTGAAGCTCTTTGTTCAGCCATTGCACTCGTTCTGCTGATGCTTGTCCCACAGTTCTGCACAAGAACAGAGTCAAAGGGAAAAAGCAGAAACGCACCGTCTAGGCAGAGATGGCACACAGCCTGGGGAGCGAGGGGCCAGCTCAGAGAAACTGTGTCTCAGCCCCACCATGCACCAAGGCAGGGCACTGGGGTGATTATTTTGTTGCTGAGTCCCAGTTTACTCATCCATTGGGTGAGCACATTAGAAATGTTTGGGTCATGCACCATGTCTGATGGTGAAAGAAAGAATTCAGGGAAGTCAGTGTGTGACTATCACCCAGGACTCAGTTGTTCCTGCGTATTTGAGCAGTGGGTAGTGGAGAGAGTTGAAGAGAAAGAGGAAGAGGAGCTCCAGTAGAAGCTTCTGGTATTTGTTGAAGGAGGGGAAGGGAGAGGAGTTGGTGTGGGACAGAGGAGATGATGATGGCATCGGTCTGGTAGAATAATACTAGGAGGAGGAGTTAACGAAATTGGTTCACAGAGTTGGTGGCTATTGTATTGTTTGTAACAGCCAGTGGTAGGACTGTAATAGGTTGGCGCTGGTGATACTTCTTTAAGGAGTTTCAAGAGAGTGATGATGTAGTAGTGGGTGTGACAGGTGGGGGCAGAGTTGTGGGGCCGTCATCACCTCATCACCGTGAGATAGTGGGGGTAGTGGGGGCAGAGTTGTGGGGCCATCATCACTGTGAGATAATGAGGGAATGGGATTATTTGAGAAATCATAATAGTATTCAAAAGTACCATTAATAAAACTTATCAAGGAAACACCAAGGACAATAAAAATCAAAAGAATAATCTTTTCTTTTCCAGGAAATATAGATTTTATTTGTCAGATAATATGGCTGTAGTACAGGAATAAGAAAACCTAAACCAGGAACATACTTTAAAAAAAATCTAATAGATTATTTTTACTCTCAGGTGAAATCAAGGCCTAATATTTCCTCAAAGGCAAATGGGATCATTACTCACTCACAAGAATAACAATTTGTAGGAAGATTTAACATTCCTGAACTTATATGCACTGATTATCAAAGCCTTAAAATATTTATTTTTATTTTTAATATATATTAAAATAGATTCTATATACTATTGTAGATAATATATTTTAAATAATATTTATATATTATATAATATATTCTAGTTTATATTATTTTGTTACTGGATAATAATATAAACTAGAATATATTATATAATATATAAATACATATATATTATATGTAATAATTATAACTATATTATATATATATGAATCACAGTAAGATACACAGTTACAAAGTTGTTCATGACTGTTTCAGTTATACAATGTTTGTTCTGTCCCTTCACCAGTGCACATTTCCCATCACCTTGCCTGCCTGACTCTATGGCAGGCACTTTCTCTTTCTCTCTCTCTCTTTCTGTCTGTCTCTCGCCCTCCTTTTGAGCCTATGAATTGCAATAAAGATAACTAAAATGTTATCAGGAATATCCCCTCACCTACCAAAAGAATAATCTTTACCCATGTTCTCCGATTCTCAGGTCCTGGTTTCCCAGAATGACTAAGTTGGAATTTCTAGTCAGTCTGGAGGAATCCCTGAGCTGGTCTGAGTTTCCTCAAAAGAATAGAGACACTCTAAGAGAAAAATAGTCCACAGCTTCCAGGGCCTCACGCAGGTGACCCTGTCCACCCCTGGGGAGCAGAAGCTTCTGAAACACTGGCGGGCTGGACTTCGGGTCCCTTGGCCTCAGCAGGGAATTGGATGAGTGAAAGCAGGGCAGGTACTTGGGGGGCTCCCAATCAGGCAGCCCGTGTGTTGTTTCCTCTCCTGTGACCGAACAGTGAAGAGGTCACTCTCCGGTCAGCAAGGTCAGCACTCTGCCTGTACAGACTCTTGGCCCAGGACAGTGGCTTACAGCCCCGTCTAGGCAGGCTCAGACACCCCACTGCAGCGCCCTGTGGCTTACAGAAGCCGAAGCCTCACTGGTCTCTTGTCCGCTTACTCATTCTAGGCATTACTTGTCCTCAGTTGGACTACAAGGTCCTCAAAAAAACCTGATTTTCCATTTTTTTTTATTGCACATGGTGTCCATTAAAAAATAAAAACCAGCACAAGCTTTGTTGCTCAGTGGCCATGTGCTGGCAGTCACCATCAGACAAAGTTATTTGTACAAATAACCAGGGGCAGAATGAGTGAGTGCTCAGACACGGGGTTTGGTTTGTTTTCATTTGCTAGAAAGAAAGCAGATGGAGCAGCCATGCTGGACTCAGCAAGTGAACCCGGCCTAGTCGTTCTTTTCAGAGAAACAAGAGGATCACAAATGACATTGCCTCTGAGCATCAATTTTGCATCCTAAGACCACCAACTTCTCTTCCAATTTGTAGGCTTGGAATGACTAGCTCACCTTGGGAGCGGCTGGTAAGCCATGGGATAGAAGGAGTGAAGGAGACAGTATATCAGGGAAGGAACTTGCCTGGCCAAGCCGGGTTCAATTTCCCACAGCATATAAGGGCCCCAAGGGGTGATCCCTGAGCACAGAGCCAGGAAGAAGCCCTGAGCACTGCTGGGTTTGGTCCCTGAACAAAGCAGAGTAGACGCAGTTGGACACCTGTGTGAACTTCGGCATACACTTCTCACCTCCATTTCCTCACCTCTAAAGCAGGGGTTTGGGTACACTAATAGGACCTCAGTGGGTATAGACTCAGGGAACACTCACACTATGTGTTTGCGCGTGGTGCGTGGTCAGTGCACAGTGATGTTTAGGAATTAGCAGCAGTGATTTGCTATAGTGTGAGACATGATGACAGAAGAACAGACCCAATAGAAGAGTCGGGTGGGTCCCTCTTGGGACCCTGAGACATTGGCTACTTTTCTGGAAGGGGAGAAGGTGCCACGGATTCTAGGCGAAGGCTGCGGCTAAGCACAGGTGGGAGAAGAAGCTCAACTAGAGAAATGAGATCAGAAGCCAGCATGGAGCCTTGTCTTCCTCCAGGAAGCCACGGCCAGGTGGGCACTGGCCCCGCCTGAGTCTCAGGTGCCCCCTCGATGCCTCTGAAATGTGTGTCTGCAAATCCCAACACTGGCCGACACGGGCACACTTGCCACGTTGCTGCTCCTCTCGGTCTCCATGTCTTTTCCTCGGCGCAACTGTGTACCGATTTGTCACTTTTTTAGGGTAAGATTATGTCTCTGCGTAAGCTGATTAGTGTTAGACTGATTGTTTTAAAATAACCCAAGCGGCATCTGAATTTATTTACATACATGATACTGCCTTCTATAAACACAGCTGTATACAGAAAGAAAATTCAATGGTATTTTAGGAAGCTAAGCCAACAGTTTAGTTGTCATGAAGACAGTCTTCTTCTGGATTCTCTTTATTATTAGTTTTTGCATTCTGGATTCGGTCTCCTTTCTACAGGAAGTGGGTGTGAGCGCTTTGGCTTTCACAGGGTCTGGGGTGTGGGAGTTCACTCTGTTGGCCTATGGGAGCAGGCCAAAGGTCATTAGAGAGACCCTGCAGAGGAAAGCCAGCAGTTATCCAGCCCTGCCAAGGATCCCCAAGACCACGCTGACTTCTGCGCCTCGAGTCAGCTCTATGAGGGCAAAGGCCTTTTCTACCTACAGCTTTTGTCTCTGCCATAAAGCCCTCTTAGAGAGTCCCGCCATCAGTAAGACGGAAGGAGAATGGTTCCATGATGGCAAAGGTGGGAGATGCGACCAAGTGTGTCTCGGACACCGTGGGCATGTGAAGGGAATGTGCTAGGCCTGTATACCTGTAT
Organism: Cryptotis parvus; assembly: GCA_021461705.1. Lineage (NCBI taxonomy): Eukaryota > Metazoa > Chordata > Mammalia > Eulipotyphla > Soricidae > Cryptotis > Cryptotis parvus. Next base: position 285,083 of record JAJIBD010021133.1, read on the forward strand.
ACCCAGGGCTGTGCACATAATTGAAGAAGTGACATTTAAACAAGAGCTGTGGGTTGAGTGTGGACAGCTAGTGGGAGAGGCAAGGAAAGAGTCACCTGAAGAGGGGGATAATGGGGTGTGGTATAGGGAAAGAAGTGGGGAGACCAGGGGGAGCAGGAGTCCCAGCAAGGTGCGATGACTCACAGGTTTCCACTTCCTCCTCCTAATAATAGAGTCACTGATGGGTTGCATTGGCAGCAAGTGACATGGTCAGATTTCAGAAAGATCACCTGGACTGGGGGGAAGGGAAGACATGTAGGAACGCCCACAAATGGATGAGGCGTCCCTGTCACCTGGCTTCTGCTGAAGCACGGCTAGGCAAGGGTGGGGGATGGGAGTGTGGGCGGGGGCTCCAAGGAAGGAAGTGGAAATCAGTCCCGTGAGATAGCAGGAGTTTAACCACTGGGGTCGTGTCTGATTGGAAGGGAGGAGTGGGGGGGTCAGGTCCAGTTATCCCGTCCTCATCACCTCACACACAGTCTCCAGGCAACGGAACACACAGGTTCCATTGAAGGCTTTAGGGCTGACAGGAGAGAGGCAGGTTAGGGGCACAACAAGGAAAGCAGAGCCAGGAAATTGAGAACTATCTCGATGTTAATAAAATTTAAAATGACTAGACTTGAGATAGCGCAAGGGTGAAGGCCCATGACTTGCAGTCGCTGACTTGAGTTCAATCCCCAGCACCACATGGTGCCCTGAGCCAGCTGGGGGTGGCCCTACAGGCCCCCAGCATGGCCAGAGTAGCCCGGGAATCCTGGGCAGTGCAGGGCCCAAGCAGACCAGCATTCTTCGGCCCTAGCTCTGAACAAGGGGCCCAGATGACTAAGAACTGCAGGAAGGCGCTCCCAGACCTCCTGAACACTGCTTGGGAGGCCCAAGGAAGAAATAAAAATTAAGATGATTGTAAACTTCAAACAGGAGATCATAAGAAGACAGAAGATGCATAGATATGAAGGTTTTGGGAAGGATTTGGGCAGGAATTTCCGTTTGAAGATAGTGTGCAAGAGTGGATGAGATTAGGCAGGGAGCGAGTAAGGAAAAGAGATTTCTGCAGCTCTGAGCAGCTCGAAAGCATCTCCACACTGTCAAGACACTGCAGTCTCTGGGTGAGCTGGGTGGCTAGGAGGGAAAGAAGAACCTTCTCCCCCACTAGGATGCGTCACCAGGCAGGGCAATGTCATTTTTGAAAGCGCAGTGAAGAACCTCCAAGGCTGCTGCTCGTCTTGTGCTGAGAATTTGATTAACCTGTTATAAATGCTCCTACGTTAATTCCATGCCATAGTGTCTAGTGCACAAGAAGGATGGAGGAAAAACAAGAAGGAAAGGCCGGTGGATTGTTCTCTGGAAAAACAGAACGGCTCTGTGTGGCAGCTCTCTTGGCAGATCCCTAACACCTTTCAAGAGGCAGTTTGAAGGGATCCAGAGCAGACCCAGACTCGGCCCTGCCGTTCCCCAGCTGTGTAGCCTGGAGTAAGTCCCTCTCCCTCTCTTGTTCAATAGAGAAAATGATAACACCTACCACATCAGTTGATGTAGCTATTACGTGAGTGAATTGAAACAGTCAATGAGAAATATGTCTGCTACATATCAATACTTAGCTGGGACATTTATTAAAAAAACTTGGTGGAGGTTTGCACCTGGCAATGCTCAAGGTGTACTTCTCACTCTGCACTCAGGAATTACTCCTGGCAGTGCTCATATGGATCGCCAGGGATTGAACCGGGTCAGCCACATGCAAGACAAGTGCCCACCCTGTTGTATATCCCCCAGCAGGGACCTTTTTTTTCAGGGGTACAGGAATCTACAGTTACATGATCAATTCTATGATGGGGGGCAATCATAGCTTGAACAATTTTTTTCTGGAAATGAAAAATATGGGGAGTGGGGGGATGGGATTTACAGAGATCATTCTTTTTGTTCATTTTAAAATAAAAATGGAATCTCTGAAATATACAAAGAAAACAGTTTCTTGTGGAAAGATGTTAAGACATTATATAAAAGAATATTGTTAACAACTTAAATTATCAACCACAAGCTAGTATATAAAATTTGGCTCATAAACCTGATAAAATATTAATTTTTATATACTGTTGAGTCACTGTGTACAAATGCACAGTAGCTATCAGACATACACTATTTGATTCTGAAGAATTCATAATTTAGCATGAGATGGAGACATCTTTGGTAATGACAGAATGTTCTTGATTAGAGGAATTTATTTTTCTTTCCATATTCCTGTGCCAAAGACACATCTTTTTTATAATCAGTTTTTACTGGGGTTTTATGACATGAGACCCACCTTATTTGAGATATAACTGGTGAGCTTTATGAAGGGTATTTCTACCTTCCCAAGGTGCCTTCAGTCCCTGTACTTCCTGCCCCGGTCAATCCCGCCCTTGGTGGTAATTTCCATGATATTTTACTGACTTTCTTTCCAAGATAGCCACTCCACAGTGTCTAGAATGATACACAAACGTGACCCTTGCAAGTGCTGTCTGCATCTCCACCTTCACCAAGCATGTCACTAAGATTCTGAGTTACTGAGGATATCAGTAACGGGTCTTCATTACTGAGCCACATTCCGTTGTACAAAGAAATCATGCCCATATACCCATTTATTGTTTCTTGTGGTTCTATTAAGTAAAATGTCTATAAGGAGTACAGCACTGTCTGTCAACTTAGTTTGCATTTAATTTTGGTGATTATTGAAGTGTTGGGCTCCTAAGGTACAATGTGTATTTGGTGTCGGTCATTTTCCAAAGCAGTTTTTTTCCTTTTCATATCCCATCCTAATGTTTCGCTGGCACCACCTTCACACCAGCATTTGGTACTTTCGACTCCAGCATCTCTTGTGGGTAGATAGTTATGACTCTTGTGGTTTTAACATTTTCCTAGTTATAAATGTTGCCAAGTACACTTTAAATTGTATATTTTCCATCCATCTCTCTCTCTTCTTTGGGGAAGGGTCTATTCAAATATTTGCCTATTCTTTTAATAAAACACTTTTTGTCCTTTTTATTGTTGAATTACAAGACTTTGGGTTTACAATCCTTGTGCGTGTGTCTCCAAGATGGGAACAATGCTTTTAATCAGATATTTGTTTGATGACCTTTTTCTCCCCATCTTGGTATTTTTAAAATAGTAAAGTTTTAAACTTGCATCACTATTTTAAATCGCATTTTATGGTTCTGGCATTCTTAAGTGCAAATTCAATGCTAATTTTTATGGATGAGCTGGTTGACTTATAGTAACTGTGCCGGGTGTCCCAAAGTTCCTTCTTGAAGTCTGTAGATTTTGTTATGGAACATATTAATGCTGTTATTCCTAATATTTTAGTAACCTTTTAACATCTGCAGAGTATGTCAAAATCACTTTCTAAAATACCTGATAATAAGAATTTGACTCTGTCTCTGCCTCCTGTCTCTCTGTCTCTCTCTCTCTCTCTCTCTCTCTCTCTCTCTCTCTCACACACACACACACACACACACGATTAGATTGACTGCAGATCTTTCCAAAGAGAAGAGATCTTTCTTTGGTTTTCTTCATTCTGTTTTACTGACCAGAGTACTTTTTTTTTTTTTGCTATTTCTTTGTTTTACTTGTTTTTGTTTTAGTTAGTTTTTCTTCTCATTTATTTAGGTGGAAACTAATTTGAGACCTCACTCATTTGAGACCTTTCTTTTGTTTAATATGAGTATTTATCATATGATTCCCCCAACTACTGCTTAAGCTGCATCTCACAAGTTTTGATGGACTCTTTTAATCTGTTTCAGAGTACTCATTTTCTAGTTGGGTTAATTATTTAATTTTTACTTCAATTTTCCAGGATCTGGAAACTTTCCACATAGTCTTCCATTATTGATCAGTTTAATGCCACTGTAGTCAAGGAACATTTTATATTATTTCAAATATCTCAAATTAATTAAATCCTTTTTATGACCCAGGGTGTAATGAAATTCTGTGTGCACAAAAATGAACGTGTTTTATACTCTAAATGGGTGCAATGGTCTGTAAATGTTGCACAGGCCAAAGTGGCTGATGGCATTGTGAGTTTTCTACATTCTTAGTAGGGCTTTTGTCCATATTATTCTTTCACTGTGAATTTCTTACTCACTCATTTGCTGTTTCCTTGGAACCCCCCAGTGTAACCCAAAATTGTCCACTTCTCTTCAGTCACACTATATTTTGCTTTCTGTAATTTGTAACTCTCCACTTGGCATGCACACATATTGCATAGCTATAGCAGTTTGCTGCATTGCATTCTTTAAAATTAAACCACTGTGAATTACAGAATTACAAAGTTATTCATGATTGAGTTTCACGTGTATAATATTCCAACACCAATCCCTTCTCCAGGTGTACAGTAGCCCAGTGCTAATCCTTTCTCCAGGTATATAATATTCCAGCACTAATCTACCTTCTCCAGGTATATAATATTCCAGAGCTAATCCCTTCTCCAGTGCTAATCCCTTCTCCAGGTGTATAACATTCCAATACCAATCCCTTCTCCAGGTTATAATATTGTAACGCCAATCCCTTCTCCTGGTATATAATATTCCAATGCCAATCCTTTCTCCTGGTGTATAATATTCCAATGCCAATCCCTTTTCCTGGTGTATAATATTCCAGCACCAATCCATTCTTCAGGGTCCACTTCCTTCTATCACTTTCCTCACTTTCCCTCCAGACCCTAGCCTACCTCCATGGCAGATTTAAAAAATATTTCTATTGTAAGGAGAGAAAAGAGATTGGGAAATACAGGGACATAGACAAAGAGATAGGTGAGTAAAATGTGCCTGCAATGGGGGCAGGCAGGGTTTGTGTGGGTGTGTTTGGGAATTAGGTGGTGGGAATTGGCACTGGTGGAGGGATGGATTCTGGAACACTGTATTGTAGAGACCTAATTATGAACATCCTTGTAATTATATATCTCACGTTGTATAATAAGGATTGGGGAAGATGAAGGAGAGACGGAGAGAGACAGAGAGAAAGGGAGAGAAGGAAGAAATGCCTGCTCTGGAGCTGGGAGAGGGGGACTGTGGGGACATTGGTAGTGGGAATGGAGCATTGGTGAAGGGATGGGTGCTGGAACAATATATGACTGAGACCCAATTATGAACATCTTTGTAATGTTGTTCTCATGGTGGTAAAATAAAAAAAATTTAAAAACTAAAAAAATTTCTATTGTAAGCCACAACGCATTTGTATATAAAATACTCTTCCTCATCCCTGGTTATATTTCTTATAACCAGAGCCGACCATTTGCAAGTTAAGCACCTTAGCTCTGCACTGTCTCTCTGACCCCCACTGTCTCTCCTTCTTAACCTATGTTTTATGTTGCAAGTGGGCTTCTCATGAAAGTTTTAATTTGATAGTTTAAGTATATGTCAACTTGATTGGACTATGGTCCTGATATTTGGTCAAATACTAGTCTAGATGGTGTTATAAAGATAATCTTTGGATTACATCAACATTTTAATCATCAGACTTAGAGAAAAGCAGATCACCCTACCTGATGTGTGAGTGAATTTTATCCAGAGAGCTGAAGGCCCGGAAGGGTGAGGTCCATTCAGGAAACAGTGCTGGTCTCCAGATTACCTTCAGACTCAAGACTGCAAGAGCAGTTTTCCCTCGATCTAGCCCCTGTTGGCCTCCTGCAGATTTTAAACTGACCAGCCCCCATCATCACTTGTACCACTGCATCTGTGCATGCTGTTTCTGTGGAGATTTGGATCAGTACACTGGTTCTTATTTTTCATTTGTGACACTCCCTGACCTTAATTGATCTAGGTTATTTGCATTTAATTACTGACATCCTTGAGTTTTAATTGACAGATGATGCTTGCTATCCATGTTACATATAATCCTTCTAGCCTTTCTTCCTCTTCATTTATACCAGTTGAACATTTGTAACTTTTTTTATTCATTCTATGAATTACTGTTTTGCCTCTGTTTATTGTAAGAATAATCTATATCTGAAACTTATTATAGTTTACTTTAAACATACTATTACTTAGGGGGTCATACCTGGTAATTCTCAGGGGTTACTCCTGTCTCTGCACTCAGGAATTACTACTGGTGGTGCTCGGGGACCATATGGGATGCAGAGGATCAAACCCTGGTCATGCAAGGCAAACACCTCCTGCTGTTGTCGCTCAAGCCGTAAACATGCTATTTCGCCCAGAAGAGGAACCCGACAAAGTATACATCTATTTTCTAGTTTTCCTTGATCACTTGATCACTTGAATCCCGTTATTATTCAATTTGCTCAAGCTGGCGCCAGTAACATTTCCATTGGACCCTATCACGTGCCAATGTAGCCCAATGACATCTAATTTTCCTACTCATACTTTATTTTTCTAGACTTTCTAACTCTCACATGCAGTTATTTTCTGCCTTAAATAATTATTTCTATAGATTTTAGGTGAAAAAATGTCTCCTTGTTGACTTATATACTAATCTAATAAAATTCTCTCCCAGTACTACATAATTTTTAACAAACAATAATCCTGTGGCTCGTTTCTCTTGTGCTCATGGATAGTATTTCTCTGGATGCTGGATTTTCATACAATATACTGTATTTTTCTTTCCCTATTTAGCATGGTCTATATTTCTCTTCCATCTTCAATGTATGGACTATAATTATCTTAAGTGTTCTGGTTTCGCTTCTACCGACTGATATTTCTCCCGTTGTGATAATTTTTAATAGAATTTAGGACATTGCCAGGCATTGTGGATTGTTGAGTTTATTTCTTCTAGAACAAACACTGCTGCCAGGTTCAAACCACATGATTTGGACTTGGTCAAATGGACACTCCCTTTTTGAACATTTTGAACATTGATCAAATGGCACAAAGATATGAAGGAATATGGTCATCAAATTCCTTGAAAATATGGACTCCTATGATGGGGCAGAGCTGCTACCAGCTCTCCCTGTGCCCAGCTGCTCACGAGGCGCCCGGGTGGGATGGCGAGTTCTAGCCCTGGCCCGCCACCCCAGCAGAGCCTCTCAACAAGCCAGATGACACCCTCCCACTCCATGAGGGCCGCTTTTCCACATCTGGTCCTCCCTCTCGTCAGAACTCCATCCAGCAGAGGAGCCTATCACAGCCCAGCTCACGTGACCACATACATGCTGTATTTAGAGGTGACTACAAGAGTATATCACCTGCACAGCAAGCGTGGCAAGCTGCCCGTGTTGTATTTGATATGCCAAATACCAGTAACAATTATGTTAGGTCATTCCCATGACCTAATATAATGGTTTGAAGCTCTTTATGTTCCTGAAGCGAGCAGATGCCCTTGGGCTCTACTAGCATGACACAGGACATATGGAGATGTTACTGGAGCCTGCTCGAGCAAATTGATGATAAACAGGAAGATAGTGATAGATAGTGATAGTGATTTAGCATGGTCATATATTTCTTTTCCATCTTCAATGTATGGACTATAATTATCGTAAAGTGTTCTGGTTTCGCTTCTACTGACTGATATTTCTCTCCTGTTGTGATAATTTTTAATAGCATTTAGGACATTGCCAGGCATTGTGGATTGTTGAGTTTCGTTGGGTACATGACTCCAGGCTAAGCTGTTTAGAATTAGTTGGAACGATCCATTTGAGCCTCACCTTTGAATGGTGAAGATGAGCACGTAGCCCTAACTTAGCCCATTTCTAAAGCAGTAGCCTTCTGAGAATCCTCTACTACTCCCTGTTTAATCAAGACCTTTTCTCTCTGCTGGTGGAAAGCAAAGTGTTTCCAGTTCAGTGTGGGCTCAGCCCCTGCTGCCTGCTACTCTCCTGGGTATTTCCTCCCTCCACAATTTAAGGCTCAGCCAAAGAATCAGGGGCTTCATGGCGCAGGTATCCCCGGCTTCCTCCAGCCACCACCATGCCAGTTTACTCAGCCCATTGATCCTAGTAGCCTGGATGTTCCCAAATTCCTGGATTCTGTCTCCTCGAGTCCCCAAGGCTGAGCTGGGTCTGTTTAGATTCTTAGTCTCTGCTCCATCTTAGAAATTGTTGCCAGCTGGTAAGTTATTAAAATAATCAAGTTTACCTTCTTTTAGAAACCATGTTCCTATGGTGCTTGTCAAATGCCTAAAGGCCACTGATAAGTAGAGAAACATATGTGTATCTGTGTATGTATGTACTTGTGCATTTTTCTATACATATAAGCATATTATGTATAATTTGCTTCTTCTTGTTTAAGGTCAGGGTAAATCTGGTCTTTATTATTTTGCATTAGCCAAGAATAGAATCTGGGACCACTCTTTATTCTAAGTACACTTCTGACAATTTTTAATAATAAATCATGAATTGTTTTTTCTAAAGTATATAAATGTTTTAATTAAAAAAGAGCATATTTACACAAGCCTGTTATTATTGTCCTAGCTATACAAAATGATAGTATAAAATTATGTTTTGGCTTTTATGTATGATGATATGTTTGAAGAGACTAAAATTATATAGATTTTGCATTTTTGAATTTTTTCTCATAATTCATAACAAAATTTAGAAATTGATTTTGTATCAAAAAAATTAAGTACTTTAAGTAAGGCTATTACATCATTCTGCACTAAGGAAGTAATTCTCAAGCTGTCATCTATTAAAGAACAGAACTATAATACTATAATAGTTCTATGCACAGAACTATAATACACGTGCAGATTTGATTTCTCTATACTGAGGCCTGGCACTTTCCCCACACATTTCACTTATTTCCAAAATATAATGGGGACTTATGGTAAACATAGATATAATAAAATAATAAAATGCCCAGGATGGAGGGAAAAGTCCAAGACACAGGAAACGACCTGGGTATTGAGTTGATGGTTGATATTCACCACTATGAACAGTGGCAGGGCGTGAACAGGAAGCCAAATAACTGAGCAGAAAACCTCATGCTTTGGAAACAGAATATAGAACTTACCTGTACACTTGCCGGAGGGGAAAAAAAACAAAAGGGAAGGTGGGATTTGGAGTTAATCAAAAGACATTTCATCTGGACATGCTGTTATTGAGTTGGATTTTTTTCTAGTGACTTGGAAAGGAATATTTTCATAAGCACTATATTAAAAAATAACTCAACAGATAGAAACGGTGTCCAGCTCTTTGAGCACAAATGTGAATGCTGGGCATGACCCATTCATTCCTTACGGAACTGGGTTCCTAGCATGTAGGGAAGAAGTACATAAGCCTGGAACTATTTCAGACTAAAGCACAGTAGTGATGTTAAGTCAAAACCTGCAAGATTTCAGTTAAAGGCTGACCTTTGATCCTTAATGAATGGGTGAGAAGAGATGAGTGCAGAGGAGAACAGGCTTTTGGGGGTGCTGAGGAGAGCGGGCAGAGAGCAGAGCGGTACTTTGCAAATGGCTGGGACGTGTAAGTGGCTGTGAGGAAGCAGCAGAGATGTGGAAATATTCCAACAAGTCTCTCGTTCCACAGAAGTCAACAGCAGGCCACATGTGGTGGAGGAAACATTGCTAGCTGACCCACAACCTCTAGGTCACTCTCTCTCTCTCTGCTAAGTGAGAGGGATGAAAGCGAATCAAGGCAGCACCTTCTACATGAGGCCTTAGTGGGCTAAACGAGGCTTCTATGGAACAGAGGCCACGCCAGCAAAGGCAGCGCCTTCTACATGAGGCCTTAGTGGGCTAAATGAGGCTTCTATGGAACAGAGGCCACGCCCCACGCTCCATTCTATACTTGGGTATTTGATCCAGCCTAAGGACTATGGAAAACCCTCCCTCAGAGGAGGTAATAATTTTGAGTCCAAACATGCTTTTAATAAGTTTTAGGAGATATTGATTTAACAAGGCATTTTGGCCATCAGCAGAAAGGCTACAAATCTCCAATGGAAACTTTCCCTTTTGAGCCTGTCATTTAGCAGAGAAATCTGATTTTGTCGTTTCCTCCAAAGATGAGTTTGGGTCTGCTGAAAGGGTCAGAGAGCAGCAGACTGGATGAAATGTCTACTGCAACTTTAATATGACCTCGCTTTAAAAATGTGTGTATGAGTGTGTGTGTGTGCCTGTGTCTGAGTGCATGTGTATGAGTGTGCTTGTATGTTCACTAGCGTGAGTATATGGTGTGTACGCCAGTGAGTGTGTGAGTGTTTGTGTGTGTGTGTGTGTGTGTATGCATGTGCATGCGTGCCCACCACTGCTGCTACTATGGGTGTGAGCCCTCCGCCGGGGAAAGCAAGTTGCTTTGAGACTGAATAAGATAAACCGAGGAAACTCTTTAGAAAGCCGTGACCACCTCCAGCCTCATCCTTGATGAGCTAAGACCCAGCTAGGAAAAGGACCCACCCTGGATCTTTCAGTGGAAGCCACCAGGGCACCGACAAGGCAGGGGTGGGCATGGAGATCAGAGCTCACACAGGGAGTAGCTGTAGGCAGCAGTTCCAAGCCCTAGACACGAAGGATATAAAGTCCTGTGGAGGCTCTTGGCGCCCACACAGCCCTCCCAGGTACAGCTAATTCCCAAGCTGCAACTCATGGAAGCTGAGATTCAAAGTCTGGGTCTGTGGCGTTGCTAGCCAGGAGCTTCCGTGAGGCAGCCATGGGGTCCTTCTGGGCTTCCTGAGACGGGGTCACAGCTGCCTCGGGGAGAGAAGTTACTGCTGCCCATGGCAGAGGCTGAGAGCAGGTGCAGGGCAGAAGGCACCCAGCCCCTGATCTCCCTAGCGCTCCCTATTGGCAGAGCTACTAGCTTGAAGGCTGAGATGGCTAGTGAGGGCACAACCGCACCAACACCAAGGAGATGGGCACTGACAATGCCTACAGGAAGTACCTCCAAATTCCATGGCAGCACCTCCCAAATGCCAGCATGGGAGACGCCTGGCAGCATGAACACAAAAATACATCTCTGAGGACTTCCTTGAGAAAGGACCATTCAGGGCCGGAGCAATAGTCCAGCTGGGAGAGCATTTGCCTCGCATGCAGCCAACCAAGTTTCCTAAATGAACCCTCGAGCATTGCCAGGAGTAATTCCTGAGTTCAGAGCCAGGAGTAACTCCTGAGCATCGCCGGTGTGACCCAAAAAGCCAAAAAAAAAAAAAAAAAGGAGAAAGGACCATTCTGACAACTGCCCAGAAAGTGTGTGTGTGTGTGTGTGTGTGTGTGTGTGTGTGTGTGTTTCTATCTGTCACAAGGCAGATGCCTGAAGCCCCGAGAGTTTGGGGCTCCCCCAAGACAGTAGACAGGAACACAGGGCACCCCTCCCTAAAGGATAGTGCTCCACACAATCTGGGCCCCATTTCCCAGTCCTGTACATCTTCCCCAGAAATGCAGCAACTCCCTGAGATTTGGCCTTGACCTGACAATACAGGTTTCTGGCAAGTGGCCACGGGAGGACTCCACCAGTGGTCTGCGTGGGAGTGAGTGTGGGTGTGTGTCTTCACGCATCTGAGTGTTCTCTTGCCCTGAGTGAAAGGTGAATTGGATTCCATAAAGCGTCTGTTGCATGGTGCGGACTCCATGTGGACACTGAACACACTTGAACACACAAAGGGACGCAACTGGCCTACGAAGCCCTTCAGAGGGACTAACACTGGGTACTCTGAAAATGAGGCCAGAGTGAATCCATCTCTGATCTTGGGATTAACTATCCCATTAAATCTTGGTCACCTCTTCCCTGTCCCCGACCCATCCCCCACCAAGCTCAGCCTATCATTAGCCGCTATCTGGAATCGACAGTAGAGTAATTTGAACTCTGGTTCCCAAGGGCCTATTCTTTTTACTTCCTGCTGTAGGAATACGGTGTGTATTGATTAGATATCAGACTGTAATGGGCTTCCAATCTCTCTGCCTTAAGATATATGATGGAGATGACAGGAAACAGATACCCTGTTACTACTTGTAAATAGTCTGGTTGAACAAAATGGTTGGTAACCACTTCGCTGCCGCACGCTGTCACCACCGCTGGCAAGAAGTGGTTTTAGCTTTCTTTCCAAAAGGTTTCCTTTGAAAAGGAAAGCGTGATATTTCCGGAGCTGTCAAACATGGCTATCCCACAGGCGCGTGGGCTAGTCCTTCGAGGGAAGCCCTGGAGAATTGCAGGGGAGTGACCTGCCCCCACAGCACCACTGACTGCTTCCCTGTCCCTGAGCAGAGGCCAAAGCAGGCCTGGTACCCTGGTGAGCAAGGAGCCTTCGTTTCCTCATCTGTGAAATGAGGGCAGAGTCTCAACCACAAGCTGCTGCCACCAGGGAGCAAACCTGGGCATTGAGAGTAGCTAAGCCCGTGGCCTTCTTGGCTCTTCTTCCTTCCCCAGCCAGGATCAGCTCCTGAAACAGAATTCAGACAGTTTCCTGCAGGGAGAGACGCTGCTACACACAGCACGTCCCTGAGTGCAGCCTAGTTCAGACACTGTGGCACACACTGACAGGGTTGTGAGGCAAACGGACCAAGGGTAGCGGAGACAAACTTCCATTAACACCAGAGCACATGGTGGGGGCCCGGTGGATGGCACTGCCCTGCCCCCAGGTATCTATAACTCCCCATTGGAAGCTGACCTGGGCTGGCTTCGCGGGTTTGCCCACTTCCTGCCTGTGAGTTTCCCTTGAGCAGGACCCTGAGTCATAGCTTGATAATGACCACAGCACGTATGACATCTCTTGGAACATTCTTTCCCTAGCCCAGCAGGCGCCAAGGATAAGCCTCACGTGCCGCCCTGGCCAATCGGGGCTCGTTTGCCCCGGAAGTGGGTGTCTTCGATTGGGTGCTCATCTCCCTCTCATGCCTTATCAGCGATATGACGGAAGACGCATTCACAAAGGATTCCAAAGGATGGCTGTAAACTTGGAAGGGGAATTCAGAGAGCGTTTATACATTTTTAATTATCCTGAGCCTGAAGCTCATTTCCATTTATTGCTACAGATATCAGCTGCCTACCTGCCGCTTCCCTAATCTTTGCCCTGCAAATAGGCATGACCTCTGGTCAAGTAAGATAAATGGAGAATTAAAAATAGCTACCTGCTGGAAACAGAGAGAGAGAGAGAGAGAGAGAGAGAGAGAGAGAGAGAGAGAGAGAATGGCAGGAGGCCAGGTTCATCCTGATGCCCTTCCCACCTTCTCTCTGTTTACTGATTCTGTGGATGAAGGCGCCGATCCAGAGGACTGGCCTTCTCTGCAAACACTGCCCCGCTTTGCTTCCTCCCCTGGCCCTGCTGGAGTAAGATCAATAAAGCCGGCTGAGAGAGAGGCAGGGAGGGATTCATGCCGGATCTGCAGCACGTGGAGAATGGCTAGAGTCGGGGCCTGACCCGGTTACACATTCCCCAAACTCAGACCTGGAGTATTGGCTTCATCCGCACTGTTCCTCCCTGACGTGCTCCCGTATTGGCTTCATCCGCACTGACGTTCGTCATCATCACGTTCCTCCCACTTCATCATCATGTTCCTCCCTGACGTGCTCCCACTGAGCCCAGGAGGAAGCGAACGCTGGGACTGTTCTCTCTGTTCCCAGAGATCCAGCCAAGAAAGCGGCAGACTCGGGAAGTTGTGACGGGCGCCGTGGACTGAATCTTCTCACTACAGACCCCACGCCAAGTTCCTGACTCCTTCCCTTTTCATGAGTACTCCCTGAGGGACGCAGCTGACAAGGAGGGCTGAGGCTAGGAGAAATGAGAGGCTGACCCTGACGAAGCAGAATTCACACCGAGGCCTACCCAGTGTCCCCAAACGAGGACAAGCTCCCAGGTTTCCATATGCCAAGTGTGTCAATCAGATAAAGGGAGAGGTACAAAAAGTCATGCAGACCCTTGTTTTTCAGTCGAGGTAGTTTAAGTTCAGAGACAGAGTGACTGGCCCAAAGTCACTCAGCAGATCTGTAAACTAGAGCCTCTCATTCCGAATGGTCAGCCCCATGACCTTGGCAAAAATGAAATGATACCAATTCATTACATCTACACCCAACCTACAAACATCAAGGAATACCGCAGATCTGAAAACTGGGGACCCAGCAAATTGCCACAATTCCGGTGAATAGCACAGGTTATTTCACTAACTCCGACTATCATGACCGCAGCAGTGGAAAACAAACCGGCTTTAGATTCACACACGCATGTGTCACGTGTGTGCACCTGTGTGCACTTCAGAGTTGAACCTATAAGTAAAGTGAGGCAAATAATATGTAAAAAAAAATAAGGAAGCCTGCAACTCTGTAGACAGCTATACAGAGCAAGATACCCAAAGGTCGTGGTCCTGTCCTGTTCACTTCCCTCACCCAGCTTCTCGTGGTCCTGAACTCATCAGGGTTTTTGACTTCATTAGTCGCAGGAGTAAAGAGAAACAAGGGATGAAAACCACCTTCTAAGTTGGCCGCTCTAGGTGCAGAGCCCTGAGCGATTGAGAGAGAACGATGCTGCCGCTTGCTGAGTCGCCCCTTGAGCTGTGAGGCACACCACAGACATTACCTCACTCAATCCTCTCTGAACTCCTGTATGCTGTGATTATATCCATTTCACAGATGGGGAAATCCAAAGAGGTGGGAGAGTTCACACCAGGCTGCAAAGAGCCACATGACTTGTAGGAAGAATGCGGTAGGTCCTTTCTCAGTCACGAGGCCAGTGTAGGGTCATGTATGAATGACAAAATCACAACTCCAAACTGATCATGGATTGACCATATGTCAGAAAATTCCAAATGTCCTGGATGACCCTCCCAAGAAGCCCAAGTGGGAAGCGTTAGTATAAACTGCATCTTACAAGCGAGGGAGCAAGTAGGGAAGGGACCCAGGACCACCCGACTAGACAGAACACCGGGTCCAAGTCCACTCAGTGCACCCCCAGTCGGGCCTACCTGCTCTCCAATACACTCTTGTGCCTTTACAGGAAGAGGTTTCACATGGGTCATTTGTTGTCAGAAATTTGGTTTTCTATTCTGGGCAAGAAGAGATGGACAGGTGAAGAGAAGCTAACAGCAGTGATCACTGAAAGCAGATATTCTAGAAAAGCAAAATATCACCCTCAAGGCTTAATCAATGGGAATGTGGCTTCTATGAGGAACTGCCTTGCGCCATATTTGCAGTTCAGATTCTGATGACTGTTTTTCCTCTGAGCCAGTTGCTCTGCCACATGGCAGCGAGCGTGGCACCTCCAGAGACATCCGTGCCACGCTCTGATTCTCACTCACAGTGACCTGGAACTTACAATGTCACCTACTAAATTTCTTTGTCTGTTATTATCTTTGTTTTGGAGGCCACTGCAGACAGTGCTCAGGGAGCACTCCAGGCAGTGTCCGAGGAACCTGATGCAGATGCAAGAAAATCACCCTAAGCCTTTCCTATTGCCGTGACCCCAAGCATTTCTTCGGCCACTCCTAGAGGTGAGGAAACATGTTCATTGTTCCTGCAGTTAACGTGCTGGGTTTCCAGTGCTTGTTGGATTTGTGGCTTTTCTTTCAGGAGCTCTGGGAGGGAATTGTCCAAACAGGGGAGGCCTGACCTGTCTCCACTCTCAGGGACACGTTGTTCTGCTTCCACTTCCCAGTGCAGGAATCTGAGTCGTAGGAACTTTGGGCCTTTGCAGCTCTGAGTCTGACTCATCACTGACTTTCCAGGTCATCTTAGCTGGTAGAATCCTCCTCTCCGGCTAAGTGCTGTCAGCTGGTCCCCAGCACTGTCCCCACCGCCCATGAGGGGCCATCCGAGAGCAGAGTCCGAGGAGACAGCAGGCTGGCATCTCTGCAGCTGCTGCTGGCTGCTCTCCTTTCATCATCCACAGAAGTCCTGAGAAATCACTGTCCCTGTTTTTAGAGGAGAAACAAGGCCCATATGCCAGGTTGCAAAGTGAGTTTCTTATTAATAACTAGAGACAACATTTGTTAGGGTCTGGAGACACTGCCCTGAGTTGCAAATATTAGTTAATTTAATTCTATAATGGGGAGAAGGTCAGCAAACATGATTATTCCTGCTGCCTCGCCTATGGCTGAGAAAACTGAAAGTGAGAAATTGTGAAGCTAATTTCCCCAAAGTCAAACAGCTCCACGAGGAGCTTGGAACCAGGGATTGCTGCCTGACTTAGTCAAGATAGGGACCTG
The DNA here is from genome assembly GCA_021461705.1 of Cryptotis parvus. Taxonomy (NCBI): domain Eukaryota; kingdom Metazoa; phylum Chordata; class Mammalia; order Eulipotyphla; family Soricidae; genus Cryptotis; species Cryptotis parvus. Next base: position 301,169 of record JAJIBD010021133.1, read on the forward strand.
CTGATTCTTCCAAGGAATCCGAGAGGAAGGACCCGAGCCATAGGACAGCAGTAAGGACTATTGGCAGACCTTACAATAGCAGAAACCCAGAGCTCCAGGGCCAGCCATGGCGCCCCTCCAAAACCCCCAGCAGACACTTGTTTTTTTAAAAAAATTTTTTTTCTTGAAGAACTACACTGAATAAATTTTTTTAAATAGTTCATTATACCACCATGAAAGTTACAAAGATGTTCATGTTTGGGTTCAGTTTTACAGTGTTCCAGCACCCATCCCTCCACCATTGTCCATTTCCCACCACCCATATCCCCAATTTCTTCCCCTCTCTCTTAGCCTGCCTCTATGGCTCTATGGCAGGTTCTTTATCTCTTTTTTTTCTCTCTCTCTCTCTCTCTCTCTCTCTCTTCCTTCTCTTATACATTGTGGATTTCAATACATACATTTAGAGGTTATCATGTGTATCTTTTTGCCTGTATTCAATGCTCAGTTCTAGGCTGGTATTATCCCTTTGACAATTATTAGCACACTCTTCCCTTCTCTGTCTTACCTAACCTCAACTCCTACCCATTTGTGGTAGATTCCACTTTTTAATTTTTTAATTATTTATTTATCAGCTGGGTGGATTGGCTCTTCTCCTGGGAGGGATGGTGGCTTCTAGCCCTGGCCAGCCACCCCAGCAGAGCCTTGCAAGAATCCAGAGGAACCCCCACACCATGAACCCTCACACTATGAGGGTCGCTACTTCCACATCCGCACTCCCTCACGTCATCAATAAATGCTCAAGGTTATAGGTGACTACAAGAATATCCCACCCGTATGGCAGAGCCTGGCAAGCTACCCGTGTCATATTTGGTATGCCAGATACCAGTAACAATTATAGACCTCATTCCTATATCCTGATGGGATTGTTTGAGGCTCTTTATGTTCCTGGAGCGAGCAGATACAGTACATTTGGAGATGTTGCTGGTGCCCGCTCGAGCAAATCGATGATCAATGGGAAGATAAGTGCTAAGTGATTTATTTATTTATTTATTTTTTGCTTTTTGGGTCACACCCAGTGATGCTCAGGGGTTACTCCTGGCTCTTCACTCAGGAATTACTCCTGGCGGTGCCTGGGGGACCATATGGGATGCCAATGATGGAATCCAGGTCGGCTACATGCAAGGCAATTTGCCCTGCCTGCTGTGCTATGGCTCCAGCCCCTAGATTCCACTTTTGACAGGACCTCCTGATCTATGTTTTGCCTGACCTTGGATACTGGTATCATAATGTGTGTGTGTGTGCGGCCAAGTGTGTGTGTGACGCAAATGAATGCAGTCATTCTATATCAGACACTTTTTTATGTGGCTGACCCGAGTGGGTTCCCAGTTCCCAAGCACCATATACCAGGCCCTGAGTCCCGCAGGACTGATCTCTGAATGCAGAGCCAGGAGTCAGCCCTGAGTACCGCTGGTGTGGGGAAAGGATCCAAGAGGAAGAGTCTGAGTTCCGCCGAGAGGGTTACAGGGAGGGGCACCCTGGGAAGTTGTCAGTGGGGATTTGGAGTCAGACAGTGTCAGCCGGAGGGTCAGTCCTGTGGCTGCCAGCAACAGAACCCTGGGCAAGACACCTTCCAGCAAAGGTCCTGAGAACACTCTAGAAGTTCAGGGACGGGGAAAGGCAACAGGAGCTGAGGTGCCAGACTGCTGGAGCCCCCAACAAACCAAGCCTGGCTTCTAAAGGTGCCCCCATTTGGAGCTACAGCTCAAAGGTGTTTCTATTTTGAAAACAAACTACTTTGGGGGGCCCTGAAAAAGGTAAATCGTATCTTTTTTTATTGGAAAAAATAGTTGATTTTATAAAAGGACAAAGAGCAGTGAAGCGCCTGCTCCAAACACAAGTGGTTCTGCCCCTTCTCGAGGGACCTTTCTGCCCATGCGTGGCTGCCGGGCGCACCTGCCCCCTTACTGAAGTGCCCCCCTCAGACCCTAACTTCTTCCAGCCACACTCCCAGGCAGTAGCCACGTGACTAGCTTGGTCTTCACAGCAAGCCCAGTTCATCTGGTCTGCGATCTCCCAGTAAATCTGATTCATGAGCCCCTCCGGTGTCATTATGATCCCTTGGCCCTGCCGCAGTTGGGCTCCACCAGTACAGGGTAACTTCGGTCTCAACAGCCACACTTAGTGAGGCAACTGACCAGGGTGAAGTTAGGGGAAAAGTGTCCCCCATTGCTCTGTGCAAAGCCAATGAAGGACTTAGAATAGCTTTATCTCCTTACGAAAATACAAAAGGAAAACCAGTTGCCTTGAGTATCCCAAAGATTTTTTCCAGCTCCACCACCCCAACCACTGCCTCCTTAGACGAAGGCAGGTACAGGAGTCGTGGCCTCCAGCGAGATCATTCGCTCTGAAGCGCTTCTTTGAGGTTGATTTAAATCAATTCCTGCTATTTCTGGTTTCAGGCTCTGCGTGTCAGATGGTGACTGTGTGTTTCAGGAGCCATCTAAGTCTGGCCCTGAACTCTCCCCTGACTCACGCAGCATGCACTTTAAGAGTAGACTTGAGTCTGTGGATTCATTTCTCTTTTTCAGGGTGATGGGTCCTTTTCCACCACAGCTGCTGACCTCCTCGTGCTGGGAACTGACAATTTTGTGGGGGGAAGAAACTAAACAAATCTTTCAAAAACAGTTTTCAAGTCTTGTAACAGCATGTTTGTGCTGTTGCAGCTAAAGAACTGTCAGCCTCTGGCATGCACCTTGATTTCTGTTCAGCAAAAGGAGCAAAATATCCATTTTGGGTGTAAAATTGCCAGTGTAGGGCTGGGGTTCTCAGCCTCTCAGCACGCTTGCGCTTAGCAGGATGCCTCGGGCTTGTGCCCAGGTTGGAAAATTGGGCCCCTAAGTATAGGCACTTTCCTTCCTCCTGGCACAGAGAAAGCCGACCCTGAAGAAACAATGCAAAGTGACAACTTCGTATGCTCACAGAGACGATTTTTCCTCCGAAAGGAACAGAAGATTTGTTGGTCAGGTTCCCCCTTAAGGGCGCCCGCATGGCGGGTTAGCTCCAATGTTCATCCTCCAATATGCAGCCAAGTCCACATGGCTTTACACCTCCACAGTGTGCATTTATTTCATGCAAACAAACCAACTTCAGGAATGAGGATCAATGTAGCCCTTTCTCTGTAAGTTGGACTCAAGGACTTTCAACGTCTTCAGTTCCACTTATGGGGGATCAATCCTAAGGAAATAAGCCTTTTACCACTTTCCACCTGCTAAGGCTGTCACATCCAAGAATACTTGTCACAGCATTATTGGAATGGGCTTAAAAAAACACTGGCAAAGAAAAGTTTGGGTAGAAAAGTACATAAAATCGGGCAATATCTTATCAACTAGACGAGTATGAAGTTGAGTTTGCAAAGGAGTTTATAAAAGTATTATAGCCAGGTTTTTCTTGTTGGTGTTGCTTTTATGCATTGGCTCAGCCCATTAAACTACTTCTCCAGCTCAAATTTGTTTTGTTTTTACACCACATCTAATAGCACCTGGGGCGACTCCCAGCTCTGTACTCTGGGCTTGCTCCTAGCATCTCTTGAAGGACCCGGTGGTGCGAAAATCCAACGCAGGACCTTGGATTCACACACAAAGGATGTCTTCGGTTCCTCAATCTCGCCAGGACTTTTGGCCAGTTTTCTTCAGCAGAATTTATTCAGTAATGTTTACTGTATAACAGAAAAGTACCTAAATCATGAAGTACACGGTTCTAAGAATTTGCACAAAATGAACATACCTACATGATTGGGGAGATAAAGATGATGTTCCAAGGCCTCCAGAAGCTCTCCCAGTGGCCCTTCAGTACTTGCCTCTGTGGAATTCTAGCTGTTTTGACTTGATTAAAGGAACGGCGCCTTTTGCGTATTCTTTGTGTGCTTGGTTTCATTTGATGACTGTTGGGAACACTCATCCGTGCGCTTGTGCAGAACTAGCACCTCATCTCCATCCCTCTGTGTTCGTATTCTACCATTATTGATCCATTCTGCTGATGAGCACTTGAGTTCTGGCCACTTTTAGCCATTAAGCATAGCACTGCTATGATCATTCTTGAATAGGCTGATTTGGGCCAACCTATCGCACCGTTGCTGCTGGTACCTAAGAGCAGACCTGCTGGGTCATGGCTGCGCATGTATGCATGTATGCTAATGATGACTCAGCCGTAATTGTGAGCTTATGGCTCCAAAGAGTTAGTTTTGGGGTTGAGGGCAGACCCTGTGGTGCTCAAGGGCTACTCTCTACTCCTTTCTCTGCACTCAGGAATAATTCCAGTACGCTTGGGGACCATATGGGACACGGGGGATTGAACCAGAATTGGCCACATGCAAGGCAAGCACCCTGCCTGTTATCTCCTTGGGCCCAGTTTTGTTTGGTCTTGTTGTTTTTAAATCCGTCAGGCAGATTACCAAACAATATGATCACAGATTTTTAAAAGTTTAGACATGCAAAATCCTGGGAGGAAGTAATCCAGTGCGTTCTGAGTAGTGGCTTTGTGTGGAGGATGGAATCACGTTCTGTAAAGAGTTTAATATCTCCCCAGGACATTTCTCTTATTCTTTATAATGGATATTTATTGTGGTAACTCTGTTCTTTATGCCCAGGAACAGGGGCGAGGAGACCAAGGGGAGGGGTAACTCTTTGGAATGGGGTGTAGAGCTACCCCCTCGTCGAATGTTCACTTTCAGCTTCAAGGTGCACCTGGATTCCCCGGGCTCTCTGCCATGGCACAAGCCTGACTCAGAGACTCTGGGGTGGGGCCTCCAGGCTGCAGCCCTGTGAAGCTTCCAGGTGTGATGGGGATATTGGTTCATTAATCACATATAAAAATAGCAGGGGAGGACCTGAGCGATAGCACAGCGGGTAAGGTGTTTGCCTTGCACACAGCCAACCTGGGTTTGATCCCTGGCATCCCATATGGTCCCCTGAGCACTGCCAGGAGCAATTTCTGAGTAAAGAGCCAGGAGTAGTCCCTGAGCATTGCCAGGTGTGACCCAAAGAGCAATAATAATAATAATAATAATAATAATAATAATAATAATAATAATAATAAAAAGCAAGGGAGAAAAGGCAAAATGATCTATTGGTGTTTCCCGACCTGGGAGTGACTATCACCCCACTCTGAGCTGCTTCTCTTCCTATACCCATGCTTCTAATTGGCTCCATTTAATGTGATTTTTTTTCACCTGTTTTCCTCTTGGACAATCTCAGACTTCCACAAAGAACTAATATCCCATGATTGAAAAATGCTATAGTAAAGGGCCATACAAATAACTAAAAATTTCAGTTATTAGTTTGAATAAGGTCGTTCATGAATGACCTAAAACCTGAGCTGCGCAGGAGGAAGAGAGTGGCATGGAATGCCTTCAAAGGCTTCAAAGAAATAGCTAAGAGGACAAAGAACCTCCGGCTCCGGGCACATCTCTTCAACTCCACTGTTCTCCCTGCATTAACATATGCCTCAGAGACCTGAGCCCTACGAAAGCAGGATGAGAATGCTATTCGGGTCTCCCAGAGAGGAATCGAAAGAGCTATGCTTGGAATATCACACCTCACTCAACTGAGAGAAGGAATCCAGAGTTCTGACCTCCGTCACTATTCCAGAATCAGGGACGCTGTCTCGTTTGCCAAGGCATCAAAAAATCAGATGGGCTGGACATGTAATGCGATTTGGAGACAACCGCTGGACCGGAGTCATTACTGACTGGATCCCACGGGATGTCAAAAAGATCACGTGGCCGCCCACCTACAAGATGGTCAGACTTCCTTGTAAAGTCCCTGAAGGAACGGTTTGAGGCTCTTCATATTCCTGAATCAACCAGATGCCATTGGGCTACACTGGCACGTGATAGGGTCCAATGGAAATGTTACTGGTGCCCACTCGAGCAAATTGATGAATAACAGGATTCAAGTGATCAAGTGATCAAGTTTGAATAAAAGAAAATGATTTCATTTAACACAGACTCATAGGGGTGGAGCAGTAGCACAGCTGATAGGATGTTTGCTTTGCACTTGGCCCACCTAGGTTCAATCCCCAAATGGTTCCATAAGCACCAATAGGAGTAATTTCTGAGCACAGAGCCAGGAATAGTCCCTGAGCATGGCTGGGTGCAACCCAAAAAAGACAAATACAGGCTCATAAATTTAGTTTTGTGAACCCCAGGACATACGTAAACCACTTACTCATTTGCTTCATTTTATAATTTCTCTTGTTGTTGTTTGGGGCCACAGCCAGAGGTGCCCAGGATCTATGTTACACCCAGCTCTGTGCTCAGGGGACCATGAGGTGCTAGTTATCAAAGTCAGACCTGAATGCAGAGCTCACTGGCGCCCTATTTGCTCCCTCTTTTTTTTTCTTTTTGGGTCACACCTGGCAATGCTCAGGGGTTACTCCTGGATCTTCACTCAGAAATTACTCCTGGTGGAGCTAGAGGGACCATATGGGATGCTGGGGATGGAACCCGGGTCAGCCGCATGCCAGGCAAACACCCTACCTGCTGTGCTATCGCTCCGCCCCTGCTTCCTCTTCTTAACATGAAGACAGCTGTCTTGCCCTTCAGAAGATGAGGAGGTCATAGAGGTGGTTAAGGAATGATTTCCCCTGCCCATTCCTTCCTCATAACCCCAGTGAAAAGTTAACAACCACAAATAACAGGCATTCAATTCAAGGAACAATCTCTTATGAGTCCATTGAGCAAGAGGGATCTTAACACAAGTGATCGACACACTTTTGAGATGGGGAAGAAAGAGGCTGATGTGTTTTTAACAAACCCGAGGAAGAGAGGAGTATAGGTAACATGTTCCCTCCGGGAAGAAAGATTTCCTGGAGAGACCCTGCCTCTGGCAGTGCCTCCCTCCAGCCCACATCTGACAGGCGCCGACTTCCCTGCGCAATAACACTGCCATCAAACAGCCACACATCACCAGTAACATGTTTATAATTTTACCATTTTTTCCAATATGAGACTTGGATTATGGATGGTGAAAACATAGAGTCTTTGCTTGGGAGGGGGAAAGATGAATGTCTGATGCCATTTGAAAGACAGATTATAGATATTTGGAGGTTTTAACTCTTTAATATCATCCCTCTGCCTGAAACAAATCTATTACCCTAAGCAGCTAATGCCTCCCATTAATGTTAGCAGGCTGGAGAGAGACAGCAGAAGTTCCTTCAAATAAAGGAGCCATGAGTTGCAGGAGCTGATCCTATGACCAAATGGCCACAACTTCCTCACAGTGTCACTCCACCACCTCAGGAAGCCATTGTGGAGATGCGGAATCCACGGTGTGCCTCAAGCAGATACGGAATCAAACTCGGCCGTTTGATTCTAGCCATTTAATTTTGGCCAAGCAACTTAGTATTTTTCTAAGCTGTGGCCATCTGGGGGATAGTAATGGCATTTCTGGGTTATAGGAAATATTAAATTAAAATAATGTATATAAAGTGCCAGATACATGGTAACAATTGTTTTAATTGAGGTAGTAATATTCATAATGGGGTTTGGCCTTCATCCCAGAAAGTAGAATGTGTGAGGAGCGGGAAGGCCGAGGACATAAGCAGGGATGCAGACTCCAGCTCTCCACCACCAACAGGGATGACCACTTACTTCTCCATCTCCTGAGACCTTCATTCAAATGCCAAGCAGTGGCTTTCAAAGGAAGGATTTTCAGAATGTCACTGTCACTGTCACTGTCTTCCCGTTCATCTTCGATTTGCTCGAGCGGCACCAGTAACATCCCCATATGACCTGTCTCATGCAAGTAGAGCCCAATGGAGCCTGCTTGCTCCAGGAATATAAAGAGCCTCAAACCATTCCATCAGGTCATGGGAATGAGGTCTATAATTGTTACTGGTATCGGGCATATCAAATATAACACGGGTAGCTTGCCAGGCTCTGCCGTCCGGGTAGCATACTCTTGTAGTCATCTCAAAATCTAGCATTTATTGATGAACCACGCAGACGCAAGCTGCTGCACAAGCCCGGCTGTGATAGGCTGGTCTGCTGGGTGGAGTTTTGATGAGGAGGAAGTCCGGATGTGGAAAATGGAGGTCCTCATGGAGTGGGGGTCGACTGGCTTGTTGTGAGGCTCTGCTGGGGTGGCAGGCCAGGGCTAGAACCTAGCATCCCTCCCGGACACCTCATGAGCGGCTCGGCACAGTGAGAGCCAGTAGCATCTCTGTCCTTGTCTGTCCTTGTCCTTGTCTTTTCAGAATAGGTGGGCGAAAAGCGGAGAGGAGAGAGATGGTTACACCTGTAGGCCCAGCCTCGTGGTCAACACTTGACTAGATGTACAGATGGTGTCTCGGGAGTCACTGGGCACCGTGGCCAGCCCTCTGCTTCCTCAACTCATCCATTCTTCACAGATCAGTGCCACCGGTTCTTTAGGTAAGAGGTGCAATCTCAACCCTCTTTGTGGAGGGAGCTAGGGGCCCCTCACCTTGGTGCCAAGAAGCCACCTCTCTAATTCCAGGAATACCCCAAACCATCAGGCAGATGGAGAACTCCCTCTCCTTTGACCTGTGACTTGTAGTTTGGTCTCTAGCAGACCCAGAAGAAATGCTCCAGCTTGCAACTGGTTGGTCAGAGGCCTCAAGCCTGGCTCTCTGTCCTCAGGGCTCCTCAAAGGCCTGGCTCTGTGTTTCTGCACTTCTACCTGGCTCCGGAGCAAGGCAAACAGGGTGCCGTGGGTCGGGCAGTGCAAAGTCCAGGAAAACAAGAAAGCCGGCACTCAAACTTTGCACCGGGCAACAGAGAACACAGTCAAAGTCGAGGCCAAGCCAAGGCCCCGCCTCGAGTCCGCAGTGAGCCCTAGTTAAGTCCTGAGTTATTGTCCCGCCCTGAGACTCGAAGGCTCAATCTGCTCCTTCAAATAACACTGCTTCTTGCCCTGTGCGTAGCTACGTCTCCTCTTGACCTTGAGTGAGGACCCGCTGCAGGAGCCCTCCGTGAGAGAGCAGAGGTCTCTGTAAGGCTGTGGACTGACCTTAGCCATGCCCCTGCCTTGCAGGACGTGAGAAAGCCACCTGGGAAGCAGCCAGGCCAGTGGGGAACACCTGTTTCTCCAAAGAAGCACGTCCTCCTCCCGGAATCTGGGCGTGGGACCTCCATGGGCCAGAGGGGATTCAGGTGGCAGATGGAATGAATTTTGCTCAGCAGCAGGTCTTAGGAGAGAGCTCTTCTCCAGGTAGCTCCTTCCGGAGTCAATCACGGGGTCCTTCAGGGAATTGGGAGGCAGGAGAGTCACTGGAGACAAGCGACACCCGATGAAATTCCACCCGCTGTGGTAGATGGGGAGAAACACAGGAAGGAAGTGTAGGAGGCCACTACACTTCGGTAGCAGCTGCAGAAACTAAGAGGCCCCAGATGGAATCCTGGTAGGAGACCAGCCCCATGGGCACCTTGATTTGCACCTGAGAGATGCACATTGGGCTCCTGACCACCCCCCAAACTTTGCTAATCAATTTGTGATATTGTCAATCATTAGGTGCGATGATTTACTTTGGTGACATGCGGGAATTATGAAGAGCCAAGGAGAGTTCCTGGAAGACAGCCTGGTGGGCATGGTGAGTTCCAGTGTTCCCCAGAATGCAGAGGTGCCTGAAGGAAGGGGGTCGACCTGAGAGGCAGGAAATAGGAGGGTTAGAGCATGCGTGCCACGCTGTCATCGCAGAAGAGCTGGGGTCCCTAGGTCGTTCCCCTGCTTGTCCCCTTGGGGTCTCCTTTAACCAAGGCTCGCCCCTTCAGCCAGTTTCCTTACTGTCTCACTGCTCTAGCCCCATTCCTGAAGCTGATGTGACTTTTGTTGTCTATTTGGGTCATACCTGGCAGTGCTCAGGGCTTACTCCTGGCAGTGCTCAGGGATCACGCCTAGCAGGCTCGAGACACAGTATGGGGTGATGGAGAGTGAACCCACCTCAGCCACATGCAAGGCAAAATCACCACTTTCATTTGGGGAACATTTCAGGGTCAAATGCGGCAAAGTCAAGAGCTTACTCCAGGCTCTGCACTCAGGAATTACTCCTGGAGATGCTCAGGGGCCCATATGGGATGCAGGGACCAAACTCGGGTTGGCCACGTGCAAGGCAAACACTCTCCCTGCTACACTACTCTACCAGGCTCCCTATTTGCTATCCTATTTCTCCAACCCCCAAACTGGTAGGTTTTCTCACAGCATCCGGGACTCCTGACCAACTGACAAAATGACGCTAACAATGACATTGCCAAGGACCACGATGATCAAACACTGCAAGGGTGATGGCCCCAGTGACACCAGAGCGGCGTTTCTCCATGGTGCCGGAGCCAAGTTAGGATGTGGCTTCCCTGCCCCTGGCCCGGCCTTTGGCCCTCAGCTCCCATAGCCATTGCTTCTGTGTGTGGGAATCTCCCACCCTGGAGGGACCTTGTCCCTACTAACATGATCTTTTCCCTTCTCCCCTCTCTTTCCTTTGCTTCTCCCCGTCCCAGGCCATCTGACAGCGAACCTCAGACAAAACAGCCCTGTGTACCTCCACTGCCCAGCATTTTCTAAATATTCACATTCTCCGCATACCACCCCCTTCCTTATTTTCTCAATTCTGTATTTGTTTACCCTCAAAAGCTCCTTTGTAGCTGCCCACATGGATCTGGGAAAATGTGGGGGGCCAGTCCGGGGGCCCACCAAGAGCTCCGTTTGCCACCCCCTCGGGGGCATGGTGCTGAGAACAGAACCAACTGTGAGGTCCCCAGAGGGCCACAGAGCTGGTGCCTGGCTGCTGCCCTTGTGGACATCTCAGTCCTGCTGGCCGCTTACTCCCGGTTCTCCAGGCCAGGGATCACAGTGACAAAGCCTGGACTCCCACAGTCCAAGAAAGCAGTGCCCCCCACTACCCAGGTCAGGGACCCCAAAGAAGGAGTGGGGATAGTTGCCCCTTGAGGCACCCATGGTGGGGATGGGGGAGCTTAGGGAGAAGTGGGGGTGTCTGTGGCCCACAAGCACTTCTCTTCCTCAGGAGGGCTGTAGAGACCTGACAGCTGATTCCAGATCCTGGTTCTGCCCTGGGTGTAAAGCAGTCAAGTGAGGGGTTACCGTCCTGGATGCCATACACTGTCCGAGCAGCCCCTGGCCCTGTGCTGAGCCGAGCCTACCCACCTGCTTCCCCTGTGTCTCATAGCTGCAGCCCCTCTCAACTCTGCCCGCGTTCCTCACTGGGTGGGGAGTGGTGCTGCTTTATCATAAAACTCCTTCCTGCCTGCTCATCCACCTTCCCTGCCCCTCTGGGAGGAGCTTCTCAAGTCCGAGCCTGGCTGCCACTGCACTGATCTCCCCAGCGGGCCCTGGAAGGTGGCAGCATTTTGCATTGCCTGACACATTCCCTCTTCCTCCACACCCAGGAAGGAAGGAACTGAAGCTCCTTTGACAGATCAGGAAACTGAGGCCAGAGAGCCAAAGCCATCACTGCCAGAGAGAGGCAGAGCCAGAATCCGTCCCACTGAAGGCAGGGGCCCGTGGGTTCAGCAATTAGCAGGCAGATTCCAATCCCACCGCAGCTCTGTGACCCAGGACGGGGCCGTGACCTTCTCTGGCCTGCCCTTGCGAAGACCAACATGGCATCACAAAGAGAAGAGGTGTTCAGAGGTTACAAAGGTCCAAGGGTGCCAAGGAACTAAAACTGCGAAGGGTGCTAAAGACCTGGCCTGGGTGTCACCGGAGCTGACAGGGCTATGTCGGGGACACTCGAGCCTCGGGGACAGGGCCCAGTTATGGCCTGGCTCCCGCAGGGCAGAAGGCGGAGGGCGGGGACTTTGGGCAGCGGGTCTGGGTCAGTGTCTGCTCTGACATGTGGAGGCCGTGGCACGTAATGAAGATTGTTCTTTGTCATAACGTTTATTTCCTCAGACAGTTTAATTTCGGCACATCCCAAATGTTTGAGGGACAGAGGGGACACTCCCGCTTTTCCATATTGGACATTTCATGGACTGAGATCTCTCAGGTGTTCACAGAGGGAGCAGGACAAGGCGAGTCCAGTGGGGCGGAAGCCGGAACCGGGCTGTCATTTACCCTGCAGAGGGCGTCTCTAACTGCAGAGCTAGGCTCAGGTACTAGGGCGAGCTGCATATCAACTGGAGGTCATTAGTCTCTGTCCTGCCTAGTTCTAGGCTGGTGTGTTGGCACTGGGCCAGCCCTGGGGCAGCGGGGGCAGTGAAAAGAGGCAGGGTGGACTCTAACCATGAAAAACAAGACGCTAGATTTTACGCTCCGTGAGCTCAGAGGTCAAGCCTGGCTGTGGCTGCAGAGTCCACTGTCCTGCCTGTGGGGATAGGCAAAGTCCAGCTTGCAGGAAGGTCAGCAGGGCTGTGCATGCCCCAAACTACATGAAATTTGGTCCCTTTGCTGGCTGGCAGTTGGAGGCTCGGGAAGGGGGACCCAGTGCCCTGACATGGGGAACCAGCCAGAACCCGTGGCAAACAGGAGAGAACTCTCCTTCCTATTCCTTGTAAGCGAGGCTTTATGGGCCACACACCGAGACAGCAGCCTGACCTCTCGCTGGTCTGCAGTGATGAATGGCTCACCGGGAAGAGACACCTTATCACCGCCTACCTACAACAGGCCGGAAGGTCCCAGAGGGCCCAGCTGAGCCTCTACGCTCAGAAGTACCGCACTCCTTTGTTCTCTGTGCTTGGGGAACCCCAGTTTCATGCAGAACAACCTTGTGTTTATGTCCCCAAGGAGAAGCTGGACATGGACCTTGTGTTCATGTCCTCCTGGAGGCTGGGGTGACCCAGGACAGCTGTGTCACTGAGGTTTTGGGAAAAGTCCAGGGGAAGGACTCTTTAGGGTACCCCAAGCCTGCCAGACTGAGACACAGCCTCTGTGTCTCCCATGGAATGGTCTCTGTTTCAGGACAGTAACGTGGGCACAGATAGGCATAATCGTTGTGAAACTGGCCACAATTAAGTTAATGAACCACCCTACCTCCTCCAGAGCCATCTCTGTGGTGCTGGGGCTCAACCTTGGCTCTGCTCTCAGCACAGTTCTGAAAACAAACCTGCGCCATCACTCATGGGGTCGCTGTGCTCAGGGGAGCCCCCCACCTGCCCTCAAACCCACTTCACTCACAGGAGGGGACACCATGCTGGGGGCAGTTCCCCACAGCGTCTTGTAGACAGAATAGGGATGAAGGAAATTGCTGTGGGAAATTCATGACTGGGCAGGCGAAAAGTACCAAAGCTGGCCCTTGATACTCAAGTGGGAGGCCGAGAGGTCACTCTGCTAACACCAACCGGAAGGACGCATAGAGCCCACCTCCCTTGGTGCATAATCTGAAGCCAATGCAAACCATACCAGCAGTCTTGGGGTTCTCATTGGGAGAGGGTGGCTACTGAGCCCTGGGGGTGGGGTGTTGGAGGGGCCTTTGCAGAGGCAGAGAAGTCCACAAGCAGCCCTGCTGGTAAGAGCTGTTGTTGTGCCCAACACAACATGCCCAGCTGGTACTGGCAGCACTGTAGGCACCCCTTGGGCCTGCCAGCTGGTACTGGTGGCGTTGTAGGTACCCCTTGGGCCTGCCAGCTGGTACTGGTGGCGTTGTAGGTACCCCTTTGGGCCTGCCAGCTGGTACTGGTGGCGCTGAAGACACACACCCCTTGGGCCTGCCAGCTGGTACTGGCGGTGCTGTAGGCACCACTTGGGCCTTCCAGCTGGTACTAGCAGCACTGTAGGCACCCTTTGGGCCTGCCCAGCTGGTACTGGTGGCGCTGTAGGCACACCTTGGGCCTGCCAGCTGGTACTTGTGGTGCTATAGACACCCCTTGGGCCTGCCCTGTTCTCCCACGGAGGAGGAGCAGGTATAAATATGGACTGTGGGAGAATAAAGGGAATCTAGGTAGGCCAGCAGCTGGACCTTGTCCTTGGGGATGCACCAGCCTCCGAGCTGCCCTTGGTGCCCATCCTTCTCCCTCCAGCCCAGGGAACTGGTTTCACCCACAGTGGCCAGCTCTGCTGGGAGTGGGAGGGGACTCAGCCTCACTCTGACCCTCTAATTGCACTATTATATACTAATTAGCATCTAACAGCAGCGCCAGGCCCTCAAGCCCAGACTAGGAAGCCTCACCCCCTACACTTCAAAGGGGAAGCAGCTCAGATGAAGAAGCTAACAGCGGCCGTAATCAGGGCGGCATGTCTCATTACTGAGGAACGCCCCTATCGGATCCCCAAACTCCCCAGCAGGGAGCTGGCTGTGTACCCAGAGGCTGTGCCATCAGCTACACGCTCTCTCAGGGCTTGGTCCTTTCATGGGGAGCCAGGTCTCCCCCCTATCTCCATGACCCATGTGGGTAGGTGTGCCAGGTGGAGGCTTGGCTCCGATGCCCCGTGGCCACCCTAAACTAGACTCGGACAGTTTTTGGGCATCATCCCCAGGCCTGTGCCCTATTAGGCCCACCAGGGGTTCCCTGTCCCGTGCTCCAGAGTCTTCAGGGGGACCCTTTTCTACCAGGAAAAGGTGGATAAAAACATTAGTACTGAGGCTGTGCCCCCAAACCCCCAGATGGGCTGTGTCAACATCTCCTGGAGAACTTGCTGGAAGTGATAATTCTTAGGCCCCATCCCAGACCTATAGTAATTAGGGGTGGAGCCCCAGTGGGGGCATTTTCACAGGGTTCTCAGGCTCGGGTCTCTGCTCTTCTAGCAGAAGGTGGGAGGCAGTGGCGTTCCCTGGGCCTGGAACTCAGGCCTCCTCCCCTGACCTCTGCTCACTCAGGCCTCTTCCCTCAGGCAAGCTCCTCTGCAGGCTTCTAAGCTCCCGCCTTTGCCCTCACTCTTAGCCCTGCACAAAACACCTTTCCCCCTCCAGGAAGCCCTCAGGATTGCATTCTCCAGTCTAGCAGCTCAGAAGATCCTGTGAGCGAAACCGCTTGCTCAATGTCACCCTGTCCACAGAGCAGACCCCAGGCACGGAGCTCTCTTGTATCACAGAGTTCCAGGGTGGGTTCCTGGGGAACTAGGTCAATTCTTACGTGCATGAATTTGAAGAACGTAACCATTGCCACACCTTATTTCTCCCCTCTGTTTTATTTCCCTCCCCTATATGGGAAGGGTCATCCCCTCTTCCTCCCCCATTTGAAGGGACATGCCATCTCTTCCTTGACATGTGGGTTCCTTACATCATTTGCTCAAGTCACCGATTAATCACTGGGTTTGCTGGACTTGTAGACACCGACCTTCCTCGTGGTTACTTTACTGACTTGTCTATTTTTGCAGATAAGCATCTCTTCACCAACCATCTCCTCTGCTCATGAGGAAATGCTATGCTGCTCACATCTGAGGCCATCAGTGGTCCAATCCCTCAGACCCAGGATGGCTTCCTAGGGACAGATTTGGGGTCCTTTATGGCTTGAAGGGAGAGACTTTGGCGAACAGACACAGCCAGAGAGGCAGAGAAGGCGACAAGTGATGGGCCAGCTCCAGGACAGAAAAGAGAACAGCTCTCAAGGGTCGGCAATCGGAAATTTCCCTTTGTTTATCGATCAGCTACTGCTCTCTGGGACAGTATCTTTTAAGAGTCCAGCTGGTAGGGATGTTGGGAAACAGGCCATGGAGACGCGCAAGCCAGGGGTGCATGAGGAAGAGAGACACCCAGGGCCACGTGGGCAAGATAGAGCCACCGTCCTTTGGGTAGTATTTCAAGGACGTGACTTCTGAGCAAGGCTTAGCGCACAAAGTGGTGGTTGCCCAGAGGAGAAAAGGGACTGTGCAGAGACCTGGGCAATGTCCCCTGAGAAGAGCAGGGGAGAGCCCTGGCACCCAGGAGTAGCTTCTGAGCTGCCACTGTGGTCACTGGATAGAGGACATTCACTGCCTGCTGTACCCCCCCCCCAGTACTTCCAGTTTGGTGGGGCTGGGTGGGCCCTGAGAACATGCATCGCTAACACATTCCCGGTTGGGGCTAAGGCTGCAGGGTCAGGCACCACTCTGGAGCCTCCGTCTGAGCATGGCCGCCCGCAGACAGAGCTGAACACCAGCCCGAGGCCTGTGAAGGGGGGCCAGTACATCCAACAAAGAGATGAGAAATGGAGGATAAGTGGGGCCCAGTCACCTGACCCTAAAAGCAGCACGTGTCCACACTGGCCTTGCCCCCTGTCCTGGACGGAGCCCCGCTGGCCCCAGGGCCTCTGTCTCAGGCTGACCACGGCAGACAGAAGAGAGGAGTGAGCAGGAGATGTGAGGCTCACTCTGGCGTTTCCCGGGGCCTTAGGGGCCTGGCAGCGGGTGCAGCTGCTTCCTCGTGCGCCACCACTGTGGCCTCCCTGTGCTGAACCTGGTAGCACGAACCCACGGCCACCCTGAGACACGGGTCCCACAGTCTACAACACGTCGTTTCTGAGCAGCATGCAGTAAAGACAAACATGCAGTGAGGAAGCAGCAGCAATTTCATCTCTAGGGAAGGTTTACAGACAATTTGAGCTTCTGGAGGACAAGTCACAAGTTGGTGACATGCACCAGATAAGGTGTGAGGACCCCAAGGCAGGCTTGAGCACATTGAACACTGGGTGATGACCTCGTAATCGATGACATGTATGAGTCCAAGTATATGGAAATTTCTCTGGTTCTCGCAGCAAGAGGCTGATGCTTTTAGAACTATACCAGAGAGTGATCCAGAAATCTCCCATCTTAATGCCTGTCAGAATCCCACAGAGAGGCACTACATGGCTTTATATGCAGTGACAGGGCCAGAGCAGATACATGAGAAGCACCACAGATAGAGCAGAGCTGTCCACGACAGTGCCACACAGCACATAGATCACAGAGCTGTCCACGACAGTGCTACACACTACGCAGAACAGAGCTGTCCACGACAGTGCCACACAGCACATAGAACAGAGCTGTCCACGACCATGCCACACACCACGTGAGAACAGAGCTGTCCACGACAGTGCCACACACCACGTAGAACAGAGCTGCCTACGACAGTGCCACACAGCACATAGATCACAGAGCTGTCCACGACAGTGCCACACACCACATAGAACAGAGCTGTCCACGACAGTGCCACACAGCACATAGAACAGAGCTGTCCATGACCGTGCCACACACCACGTAGAACAGAGCTGTCCACAACCGTGCCACACACCACGTAGAACAGAGCTGTCCATGACCATGCCACACACCACGTAGAATAGAGCTGTCCACGACAGTGCCACACACCACAGAGAACAGTGTTGTCTTCGACAGTGCCAGACCCAGGCTTGCCTGCAGCCGCAGAGCACAGGGATGCCTTGTCTATGTCCACTCTGACTGCCCCTTCTCTTTCTCTGTGCCTTGGGCTCTTGCCTATAAATGGTAAGAATGGAGGTTTCAGATCATTTCAGATTTTGACTGAAATCTATTCAAACAAAATCATACATTGGAGTAGACGCCGGAGTGTTTTGTGGGTTGTTTGTCCTAAACTTGAATTTTTAGTCCAAGTCTGACACTGTCTTACTTAACACTTGAGAGTCTTCGTTTTCTCTCCTGAGAGTTGGATCTGGTCACAGACCTCACAGCAACGGAGGAATGTGGCAGCAGGTGACGCTGAGCCTGTACAGTTAGTCAGTCTGCCCTGAACCCATCCCGTTGCCCCGCCCTTTGGGTGCCCTGGGCATCACTGCTGGGGCATGACAAGGACTGTCCTTGGAGTCTACTCCAGACCTTGAGACCTTCTTGAACACACGCACATTCTCCCTCCTGGTGAAGAAGCCGGGAGAAGAGTCCCCCTAAGCAGGCAGGGGCACACAAGTGCTCCAAACTCCTCGGACTCCAGCGGGAGGAAGGTCGTGCTCAGAGAAGACGACAGATCAATCTGCCTTTCAATACGCCTGATCACTTCCCTCCAAGATCTATTGCACTTGCCTCGTTATTAGGAATAGCAAGAAGGGGGTCCTGGTGGGGAGGGGAAGAGGCTGGGGCAGAGGAGACAAACGCACAGGATCCTTTGTATAAGCATTTGTAGAACCAGGCTGGTTTTCTCTTCTTCCTGCCCCAGAAGCTCAATTTATCGAGCTGAGTCAAATTACTGTACATCCTGACAGAGCCTTTGCTGACATTGATCAGCCCTGAAACTCCCCTCTGCATTGCATCACCGCCTTCAAGAAAGAGCATGTTCTCAGAAATCCATGCAGGCTGGGAAGGCAGGACCCCTGGACGGCGGCCTGCCCTCTCGGAGAGGGGCATTCTGGGAGGCTGTAATCAAAGGGGTGGCAGCAGACCCAGCTGAGGCAAGGGAAGTTCCCACCTGGGCTGCTGTCGCTTCCTCAGTGCCTTGCAGGGGGCACCAGACCCTGGCATCGAGATTTAGAGGCAGACTGTCAAGACTGAGAGCCAGGAAGGATGGGAGAGGCTGAGTTCACTTGTGTCCTTGAGAACTGAAAACTGAAACCCTTAACTCTCAGAACCAGTTTGCATTTTGGTGATTGTCCAGCGTGTGTTGAACATAATCTTGTTTAAGGAGCGCCAGTGGTATGCTCAGAGCGAATGTATCTATGAGCGATGCTAGATGAGCGGTTCTTTGATGAACAGCAGTCACTTTGCCTCACTTTAAAAAGTCTGTGTTAAAACTTCAACAAATCCTTCCTAAAATTAGATTAGGTTTTTAATTTTGTTTGTTTGGGGGCCAGATGTGGCTGTGCTCATGACTCCTGGCTCTGTAGTCAGGGCTCATTTCTGGAGGGGGGGGTCCCCTCTGCAGTTCCAGGGAGCTGCTCACCCACTGCATTCTTTCTCCCTAGCCCCAGGTTTTAAATTTTTCATTACAAAAAGCAGTGCAAGCTGAATTTCTTTCTAATATCTTCAATAATGAAAGAATTGCCAGGTGCCCCTTACTCGGTCTTCAAGGAAATCTCTGTTGACATTGAGTTTGTATCTTTCCATCTATTTATGTGCAGAAACAGACTTGCATAAACATATGCAATCACTCATTTCACGATCACGATCACGATCACGATCTTCCCGTTAATCATCTATTTGCTAGAGCGGGCACCAGTAATATCTCAATATGTCCTGTCACATGCTGTAGAGCCAAGGGCATCGGATGGTACAGGAACATAAAGAGCCTCAAACCATTATATTAGGTCATGAGAATGATCTAATATAATTGTTACTGGCATTTGGCATATCAAATACAACACGAGCAGCTTGCTAGGCTTGCCGTCGCGGGAGGCATACTCTATAAACACCTCCAAATAAAGCCTTTATTGATGAACCGCATGCCGCAGCGCCGCGCGAGCCGGGCTGTGATGGGCTGGTCGGCTGGGTGGAGTTCTGATGAGAGGGAAGTCCAATGTGGAAAATGGCGGCGCCCATGGAGTGGGTGGGGGGTCGTCTGGCTTGCTGTGAGGTTCTGCCGGGGGTGGTGGGCCAAGGCTGGAACCCACCATGCCTCCCGACTGCCTCATGAACGGCTGGGCACAGGGAGAGCAAGGAACCGCTCTGCCCCATGTCTGAGAGTCTCTGGACCAGCATACCTGGGCCGGATTGAGGAAGAAACTGCTCCAGGGTGGGTGTCGATGATCCGGGCTGTGATGGGCTGGTCGGCTGGGTGGAGTTCTGATGAGAGGGAAGTCCAATGTGGAAAATGGCGGCGCCCATGGAGTGGGTGGGGGGGGTCGTCTGGCTTGCTGTGAGGTTCTGCCGGGGTGGTGGGCCAAGGCTGGAACCCACCATGCCTCCCGACTGCCTCATGAACGGCTGGGCACAGGGAGAGCAAGGAACCGCTCTGCCCCATGTCTGAGAGTCTCTGGACCAGCATACCTGGGCCGGATTGAGGAAGAAACTGCTCCAGGGTGGGTGTCGATGATCCGGGCTGTGATGGGCTGGTCGGCTGGGTGGAGTTCTGATGAGAGGGAAGTCCAATGTGGAAAATGGCGGCGCCCATGGAGTGGGTGGGGGGTCGTCTGGCTTGCTGTGAGGTTCTGCCGGGGTGGTGGGCCAAGGCTGGAACCCACCATGCCTCCCGACTGCCTCATGAACGGCTGGGCACAGGGAGAGCAAGGAACCGCTCTGCCCCATGTCTGAGAGTCTCTGGACCAGCATACCTGGGCCGGATTGAGGAAGAAACTGCTCCAGGGTGGGTGTCGATGATCCGGGCTGTGATGGGCTGGTCGGCTGGGTGGAGTTCTGATGAGAGGGAAGTCCAATGTGGAAAATGGCGGCGCCCATGGAGTGGGTGGGGGGGTCGTCTGGCTTGCTGTGAGGTTCTGCCGGGGTGGTGGGCCAAGGCTGGAACCCACCATGCCTCCCGACTGCCTCATGAACGGCTGGGCACAGGGAGAGCAAGGAACCGCTCTGCCCCATGTCTGAGAGTCTCTGGACCAGCATACCTGGGCCGGATTGAGGAAGAAACTGCTCCAGGGTGGGTGTCGATGATCCGGGCTGTGATGGGCTGGTCGGCTGGGTGGAGTTCTGATGAGAGGGAAGTCCAATGTGGAAAATGGCGGCGCCCATGGAGTGGGTGGGGGGGTCGTCTGGCTTGCTGTGAGGTTCTGCCGGGGTGGTGGGCCAAGGCTGGAACCCACCATGCCTCCCGACTGCCTCATGAACGGCTGGGCACAGGGAGAGCAAGGAACCGCTCTGCCCCATGTCTGAGAGTCTCTGGACCAGCATACCTGGGCCGGATTGAGGAAGAAACTGCTCCAGGGTGGGTGTCGATGATCCGGGCTGTGATGGGCTGGTCGGCTGGGTGGAGTTCTGATGAGAGGGAAGTCCAATGTGGAAAATGGCGGCGCCCATGGAGTGGGTGGGGGGGTCGTCTGGCTTGCTGTGAGGTTCTGCCGGGGTGGTGGGCCAAGGCTGGAACCCACCATGCCTCCCGACTGCCTCATGAACGGCTGGGCACAGGGAGAGCAAGGAACCGCTCTGCCCCATGTCTGAGAGTCTCTGGACCAGCATACCTGGGCCGGATTGAGGAAGAAACTGCTCCAGGGTGGGTGTCGATGATCCGGGCTGTGATGGGCTGGTCGGCTGGGTGGAGTTCTGATGAGAGGGAAGTCCAATGTGGAAAATGGCGGCGCCCATGGAGTGGGTGGGGGTCGCCTGGCTTGCTGTGAGGTTCTGCCGGGGGTGGTGGGCCAAGGCTGGAACCCACCATGCCTCCCGACTGCCTCATGAACGGCTGGGCACAGGGAGAGCAAGGAACCGCTCTGCCCCATGTCTGAGAGTCTCTGGACCAGCATACCTGGGCCGGATTGAGGAAGAAACTGCTCCAGGGGTGGGTGTCGATGATCCGGGCTGTGATGGGCTGGTCGGCTGGGTGGAGTTCTGATGAGAGGGAAGTCCAATGTGGAAAATGGCGGCGCCCATGGAGTGGGTGGGGGGTCGTCTGGCTTGCTGTGAGGTTCTGCCGGGGGTGGTGGGCCAAGGCTGGAACCCACCATGCCTCCCGACTGCCTCATGAACGGCTGGGCACAGGGAGAGCAAGGAACCGCTCTGCCCCATGTCTGAGAGTCTCTGGACCAGCATACCTGGGCCGGATTGAGGAAGAAACTGCTCCAGGGTGGGTGTCGATGATCCGGGCTGTGATGGGCTGGTCGGCTGGGTGGAGTTCTGATGAGAGGGAAGTCCAATGTGGAAAATGGCGGCGCCCATGGAGTGGGTGGGGGGGTCGCCTGGCTTGCTGTGAGGTTCTGCCGGGGTGGTGGGCCAAGGCTGGAACCCACCATGCCTCCCGACTGCCTCATGAACGGCTGGGCACAGGGAGAGCAAGGAACCGCTCTGCCCCATGTCTGAGAGTCTCTGGACCAGCATACCTGGGCCGGATTGAGGAAGAAACTGCTCCAGGGTGGGTGTCGATGATCCGGGCTGTGATGGGCTGGTCGGCTGGGTGGAGTTCTGATGAGAGGGAAGTCCAATGTGGAAAATGGCGGCGCCCATGGAGTGGGTGGGGGGTCGCCTGGCTTGCTGTGAGGTTCTGCCGGGGGTGGTGGGCCAAGGCTGGAACCCACCATGCCTCCCGACTGCCTCATGAACGGCTGGGCACAGGGAGAGCAAGGAACCGCTCTGCCCCATGTCTGAGAGTCTCTGGACCAGCATACCTGGGCCGGATTGAGGAAGAAACTGCTCCAGGGTGGGTGTCGATGATCCGGGCTGTGATGGGCTGGTCGGCTGGGTGGAGTTCTGATGAGAGGGAAGTCCAATGTGGAAAATGGCGGCGCCCATGGAGTGGGTGGGGGTCGCCTGGCTTGCTGTGAGGTTCTGCCGGGGTGGTGGGCCAAGGCTGGAACCCACCATGCCTCCCGACTGCCTCATGAACGGCTGGGCACAGGGAGAGCAAGGAACCGCTCTGCCCCATGTCTGAGAGTCTCTGGACCAGCATACCTGGGCCGGATTGAGGAAGAAACTGCTCCAGGGTGGGTGTCGATGATCCGGGCTGTGATGGGCTGGTCGGCTGGGTGGAGTTCTGATGAGAGGGAAGTCCAATGTGGAAAATGGCGGCGCCCATGGAGTGGGTGGGGGGGGGTCGTCTGGCTTGCTGTGAGGTTCTGCCGGGGTGGTGGGCCAAGGCTGGAACCCACCATGCCTCCCGACTGCCTCATGAACGGCTGGGCACAGGGAGAGCAAGGAACCGCTCTGCCCCATGTCTGAGAGTCTCTGGACCAGCATACCTGGGCCGGATTGAGGAAGAAACTGCTCCAGGGTGGGTGTCGATGATCCGGGCTGTGATGGGCTGGTCGGCTGGGTGGAGTTCTGATGAGAGGGAAGTCCAATGTGGAAAATGGCGGCGCCCATGGAGTGGGTGGGGGGTCGTCTGGCTTGCTGTGAGGTTCTGCCGGGGTGGTGGGCCAAGGCTGGAACCCACCATGCCTCCCGACTGCCTCATGAACGGCTGGGCACAGGGAGAGCAAGGAACCGCTCTGCCCCATGTCTGAGAGTCTCTGGACCAGCATACCTGGGCCGGATTGAGGAAGAAACTGCTCCAGGGTGGGTGTCGATGATCCGGGCTGTGATGGGCTGGTCGGCTGGGTGGAGTTCTGATGAGAGGGAAGTCCAATGTGGAAAATGGCGGCGCCCATGGAGTGGGTGGGGGTCGTCTGGCTTGCTGTGAGGTTCTGCCGGGGTGGTGGGCCAAGGCTGGAACCCACCATGCCTCCCGACTGCCTCATGAACGGCTGGGCACAGGGAGAGCAAGGAACCGCTCTGCCCCATGTCTGAGAGTCTCTGGACCAGCATACCTGGGCCGGATTGAGGAAGAAACTGCTCCAGGGTGGGTGTCGATGATCCGGGCTGTGATGGGCTGGTCGGCTGGGTGGAGTTCTGATGAGAGGGAAGTCCAATGTGGAAAATGGCGGCGCCCATGGAGTGGGTGGGGGTCGCCTGGCTTGCTGTGAGGTTCTGCCGGGGTGGTGGGCCAAGGCTGGAACCCACCATGCCTCCCGACTGCCTCATGAACGGCTGGGCACAGGGAGAGCAAGGAACCGCTCTGCCCCATGTCTGAGAGTCTCTGGACCAGCATACCTGGGCCGGATTGAGGAAGAAACTGCTCCAGGGTGGGTGTCGATGATCCGGGCTGTGATGGGCTGGTCGGCTGGGTGGAGTTCTGATGAGAGGGAAGTCCAATGTGGAAAATGGCGGCGCCCATGGAGTGGGTGGGGGGTCGTCTGGCTTGCTGTGAGGTTCTGCCGGGGTGGTGGGCCAAGGCTGGAACCCACCATGCCTCCCGACTGCCTCATGAACGGCTGGGCACAGGGAGAGCAAGGAACCGCTCTGCCCCATGTCTGAGAGTCTCTGGACCAGCATACCTGGGCCGGATTGAGGAAGAAACTGCTCCAGGGTGGGTGTCGATGATCCGGGCTGTGATGGGCTGGTCGGCTGGGTGGAGTTCTGATGAGAGGGAAGTCCAATGTGGAAAATGGCGGCGCCCATGGAGTGGGTGGGGGGGTCGTCTGGCTTGCTGTGAGGTTCTGCCGGGGTGGTGGGCCAAGGCTGGAACCCACCATGCCTCCCGACTGCCTCATGAACGGCTGGGCACAGGGAGAGCAAGGAACCGCTCTGCCCCATGTCTGAGAGTCTCTGGACCAGCATACCTGGGCCGGATTGAGGAAGAAACTGCTCCAGGGTGGGTGTCGATGATCCGGGCTGTGATGGGCTGGTCGGCTGGGTGGAGTTCTGATGAGAGGGAAGTCCAATGTGGAAAATGGCGGCGCCCATGGAGTGGGTGGGGGGTCGCCTGGCTTGCTGTGAGGTTCTGCCGGGGTGGTGGGCCAAGGCTGGAACCCACCATGCCTCCCGACTGCCTCATGAACGGCTGGGCACAGGGAGAGCAAGGAACCGCTCTGCCCCATGTCTGAGAGTCTCTGGACCAGCATACCTGGGCCGGATTGAGGGAAGAAACTGCTCCAGGGTGGGTGTCGATGATCCGGGCTGTGATGGGCTGGTCGGCTGGGTGGAGTTCTGATGAGAGGGAAGTCCAATGTGGAAAATGGCGGCGCCCATGGAGTGGGGTGGGGGTCGCCTGGCTTGCTGTGAGGTTCTGCCGGGGTGGTGGGCCAAGGCTGGAACCCACCATGCCTCCCGACTGCCTCATGAACGGCTGGGCACAGGGAGAGCAAGGAACCGCTCTGCCCCATGTCTGAGAGTCTCTGGACCAGCATACCTGGGCCGGATTGAGGAAGAAACTGCTCCAGGGTGGGTGTCGGTGATCCGGGCTGTGATGGGCTGGTCGGCTGGGTGGAGTTCTGATGAGAGGGAAGTCCAATGTGGAAAATGGCGGCGCCCATGGAGTGGGTGGGGGGTCGTCTGGCTTGCTGTGAGGTTCTGCCGGGGTGGTGGGCCAAGGCTGGAACCCACCATGCCTCCCGACTGCCTCATGAACGGCTGGGCACAGGGAGAGCAAGGAACCGCTCTGCCCCATGTCTGAGAGTCTCTGGACCAGCATACCTGGGCCGGATTGAGGAAGAAACTGCTCCAGGGTGGGTGTCGATGATCCGGGCTGTGATGGGCTGGTCGGCTGGGTGGAGTTCTGATGAGAGGGAAGTCCAATGTGGAAAATGGCGGCGCCCATGGAGTGGGTGGGGGGGGGCCTGGCTTGCTGTGAGGTTCTGCCGGGGTGGTGGGCCAAGGCTGGAACCCACCATGCCTCCCGACTGCCTCATGAACGGCTGGGCACAGGGAGAGCAAGGAACCGCTCTGCCCCATGTCTGAGAGTCTCTGGACCAGCATACCTGGGCCGGATTGAGGAAGAAACTGCTCCAGGGTGGGTGTCGATGATCCGGGCTGTGATGGGCTGGTCGGCTGGGTGGAGTTCTGATGAGAGGGAAGTCCAATGTGGAAAATGGCGGCGCCCATGGAGTGGGTGGGGGGTCGTCTGGCTTGCTGTGAGGTTCTGCCGGGGTGGTGGGCCAAGGCTGGAACCCACCATGCCTCCCGACTGCCTCATGAACGGCTGGGCACAGGGAGAGCAAGGAACCGCTCTGCCCCATGTCTGAGAGTCTCTGGACCAGCATACCTGGGCCGGATTGAGGAAGAAACTGCTCCAGGGTGGGTGTCGATGATCCGGGCTGTGATGGGCTGGTCGGCTGGGTGGAGTTCTGATGAGAGGGAAGTCCAATGTGGAAAATGGCGGCGCCCATGGAGTGGGTGGGGGTCGTCTGGCTTGCTGTGAGGTTCTGCCGGGGGTGGTGGGCCAAGGCTGGAACCCACCATGCCTCCCGACTGCCTCATGAACGGCTGGGCACAGGGAGAGCAAGGAACCGCTCTGCCCCATGTCTGAGAGTCTCTGGACCAGCATACCTGGGCCGGATTGAGGAAGAAACTGCTCCAGGGTGGGTGTCGATGATCCGGGCTGTGATGGGCTGGTCGGCTGGGTGGAGTTCTGATGAGAGGGAAGTCCAATGTGGAAAATGGCGGCGCCCATGGAGTGGGTGGGGGGGTCGTCTGGCTTGCTGTGAGGTTCTGCCGGGGTGGTGGGCCAAGGCTGGAACCCACCATGCCTCCCGACTGCCTCATGAACGGCTGGGCACAGGGAGAGCAAGGAACCGCTCTGCCCCATGTCTGAGAGTCTCTGGACCAGCATACCTGGGCCGGATTGAGGAAGAAACTGCTCCAGGGTGGGTGTCGATGATCCGGGCTGTGATGGGCTGGTCGGCTGGGTGGAGTTCTGATGAGAGGGAAGTCCAATGTGGAAAATGGCGGCGCCCATGGAGTGGGTGGGGGTCGCCTGGCTTGTTGTGAGGTTCTGCCGGGGTGGTGGGCCAAGGCTGGAACCCACCATGCCTCCCGACTGCCTCATGAACGGCTGGGCACAGGGAGAGCAAGGAACCGCTCTGCCCCATGTCTGAGAGTCTCTGGACCAGCATACCTGGGCCGGATTGAGGAAGAAACTGCTCCAGGGTGGGTGTCGATGATCCGGGCTGTGATGGGCTGGTCGGCTGGGTGGAGTTCTGATGAGAGGGAAGTCCAATGTGGAAAATGGCGGCGCCCATGGAGTGGGTGGGGGGTCGTCTGGCTTGTTGTGAGGTTCTGCCGGGGTGGTGGGCCAAGGCTGGAACCCACCATGCCTCCCGACTGCCTCATGAACGGCTGGGCACAGAGAGAGCAAGGGAACCGCTCTGCCCCATGTCTGAGAGTCTCTGGACTCTCGGGCCTGGAGGCGGGGAGGAGGTCCACGGGCCCCGCCCCGCTCCCCTCTGACCCGGTGTCTCGTCTCGCTGTCTCACTCATTTATGGTCTTAAATAAAGAGAATCAGACCACGTGGTCCATTTTGCAGTACACGAACTTAGAATACACACAGAAGTTGGATGGAACTCCAGTGAGAATAGAGGAGGAGTTAGCCGGAGCACTCAGTGACCCTGACAAGTGGAGGGTGTCCAAGTGACACTGGGTCAGAACCCAAACTGCGACACAAGACAGAGCAAGGAGGGCCGGAGACCAGAGGAGCAGCCGTGGCTCGAGAGGCAGAACTGACAGGTTTCAGACTAGCAGCCTCTGGTGGACACTGACTCAAAGGAATGGCATGGCGGCTCCTCCTCCACAGGGGGCCCCATGGAACACACACTCCAGCATGCCCAGAGTTCCCTCTCACCCACAGGAAATATGGCGGCAACACTATCAAACAACACAAGTACAAGACTTAATGCACTGTCAGCTCAAGGCCAAGGCCCTGGTGGCCTGTATTTATTTCTAGAAGTGGTCACTCATAGGGTCATTCAGATAATAAGCCAGAAATCCCAACTGTCCAGGTGGAAAGAGCACCTGGAGAAAGTCAGCTTTGAGGGGCCCAACGGAAAAGAAGGGGCCGAGAGAGCCAGAGAAGGGGCTGAGAGAGCCCAGAGAAGGGGCCGAGAGAGCCAGAGAAGGGGGCCGAGAGAGCCCATAAAAGGGGCTGAGAGAGCCCAGAGAAGGGGCCGAGAGAGCCCAGAGAAGAGCCTGAGAGAGCCCAGAGAAGGGGCCGAGAGAGCCAGAGAAGGGGCTTACAGAGCCCAGAGAAGGGGCCTGAGAGAGCCCAGAGAAGATGCCGAGAGAGCCCAGAGAAGGGGCCGAGAGAGACAAGAGAAGGGGCGGAGAGAGCCCAGAGAAGGGGCCGAGAGAGCCAGAGAAGGGGCTGAGAGAGCCCAGAGAAGGGGCCGAGAGAGCCCATAAAAGGGGCTGAGAGAGCCCAGAGAAGGGGCTGAGAGAGCCCAGAGAGCGGCCTGAGAGAGCCCAGAGAAGGGGCCGAGAGATCCCAGAGAAGGGGCTTACAGAGCCCAGAGAAGATGCCGAGAGAGCCCAGAGAAGGGGCCGAGAGAGACAAGAGAAGGGGCGGAGAGAGCCCAGAGAAGGGGCCGAGAGAGCCCAGAGAAGAGCCTGAGAGAGCCCAGAGAAGGGGCTGAGAGAGCCCAGAGAAGGAGCGGAGAGAGCCCAGAGAAAGGGCCGAGAGAGCCCAGATAAGGCCCTGAGAGAGCCCAGAGAAGGGCCTGAGAGAGCCCAGAGAAGGGACTGAGAGAGCCCAGAGAAGGGGTCTGAGAGAGCCCAAAGAAGAGTTCTGAGAGAGTGCAGAGAAGGGGCTGAGAGAGCCCAGAGACGGGCCTGAGAGAGCCCAGAGAAGGTGCTGAGAGAGCCCAGAGAAGGTGCTGAGAGAGCCCAGAGAAGGGTCTGAGAGAGCCCAGAGAAGGGCTTGAGAGAGCCCAGAGAAGGGCTTGAGAGAGCCCAGAGAAGGGGCTGAGAGAACCCAGAGAAGGGGCTGAGAGAGCCCAGAGAAGGGGCTGAGAGAGCCCAGAGAAGGGGCTGAGAGAGCCCAGAGAAAGAGGTCTCCATCCTCAAGCAAGTTCAGCTCTAGCCTCTGCCAGGCGGCAGCTGCTCCGAAGTCTAGTCAGCACAGTGTGAGAACCACCCTGCTGAGCCCAGCCACAGCACACGAGGTACCACGGCTTGCCTCTCTCCTAACACTGCAGCGTGCCCCACTGCAACCGGAGCTGACCACTTGGTGGTGGCTGGCATAGGTTTCACTCCAGCCCAGGCGCAGTCTCCAGGAAGGAAGGAGCTGGGAGCTGCAGTCTCTGTGGCAACCCGGTGCCCCTCCCCCAGCGATTCCCAGGCAGTGCCCCAGGATTTCAGCTCATGCTCTCAGTTTTCCTTGGAGAGAAAAGGAAGTCTTCAAAGCATACTCCTGGTGCTTTTAGAGAGTCCTGGCCAATGTTTTTGTTTCTGAGCCACACCTGATGGGGCTCAGGGCTAACTCCTGACTCTGCTCAGGAGTCACTCCTGGTGATTCTTGGGGATCCTAAGTGGTACCAGGAATTGAACTAAAGATGGTCACATGGAGGACAAGTGTCGTAAGCCTTAAACTGTCTCTGCAGCGCCAGCATCCATTTTGGGAGGGCAGATACAAAACTTCTCAAGTGGAGGTCTCTGAGGGGGCAGAGAGGGAAAGTCTCAACCCAGGGGCACCTAGTAATTATAGCAAAAGTGAAATAAAACAAAGAACCAAAGGAAGGTGTCAAGATAATCTCCAACATCTTTATGTATTCCAAAGAATAGAAGAATACAACAATTTGCAAGCAAATTATTTGGTTAGCCCACCCCTAGGACATCGGTTGACATAATTAGTTAATTTCTGGGAAGGACGACGTGTGTGTTCTTCATTAATTGGCATTTTCCTTTAACAAGGAACACAAGGACCAGGAAAAAAATTGTCATTACCAAAGAGTAATGGGTTTTCTTTGGAGACGCTCGTGTATTTAACAAGGATAGCATCTTTCATCCTATAGCATTCCACAGGTATTTAGAAACTTTATGGGGCTTGAAATGGAGCCACCTCTGGCATGAAACCGGGAACACCTCTCGCCATTTGAGGACAGGATGTGCGGAATGCCAACCGAAACTACCCGGAGCACGTAATTACCAGTTGGAATTATCAATTACCAGCTGGAATGGATCCAGGCCTCAGGCTCCACTCCTGTGACAAACACCAAGGGTATTTAGAGACCACACATGGCTTGACATCTTAACTTTGGCCTTTCTACCATCTGGGACTCGGGGGAGTGGGGAGAGAAAGCATTTAACGAGATTATTTCTCCTCCAGAGCAAATGTAGAATTCAGGCCCACAACCGAGAGGCCCTCAGGGTCATGCGCTCATCCCTCTGACGCTGCTGAGTTCTTGGTCTGGGGGCCAGGCCTGAGCTGTGAAGGCTCTATAACCCTGGGTGCGGTGCCCTATCTGTCCGGGCTGGGAAGCCACCACATGCAGCCAGCCAGGTAACTGGTATCATCTCCATGCTAGACGGTATTGGGTGGCCAAAGGCTGACTCGGTCTAGCTGAGAAGGTCTCAGCGCTGAGGCTGTGTATCACTCACATGTGTGGTTTATGGAACTGTGGGACTGAGTGTGATCAGGAATACCTGAGGGGGTGGTTATCGGCGAAGTCCCTAAGTTGGCTCCACAGAGCTAGTTTCGAGTCTGCGCTCTTGCTTTTCAGTGTCATATGTACACTCAACAAACAGCTGCAGCCAGCAGAGCAAGCAGAGGGATCTGAATGTGGCAGTCTTATCTAACCATATATTCTGTACTGGCTGGTATAAATATTCTCTCACGCTACCACAAGCATCGTGGGACTAGCTAGATCTTACCAGCATATTTGCCTGGCCACGTTGGATCTCTAAGTAATTAGACCAGAGAGAAATACTGTTTGTCTCCAAGCAAGCAAGCATGGCTCCCTGATAACTCAAAGGCAACTAAAATACAGAACTACCGTGAAGTAGACGAAACTCTTGTGAAGGCTTGGAGAAATATTTAACTGGCATTAGTATTATTAGTCTTTGGTACAGAGACATGCCATCTCAGAAATCCCCTTCTCTACCCTATAAAGGCAATTCCAGGTAGATCTTGGCTTAAGATATTAGGTGAGGTGCTGGGAGAAATTACCTGAGGGCATTTGATCCTTCCTGCCAGGGGAAGTTACATTTAGCTTATAGCTTCTCCCAGCTCTGCTAGGAGGCTTTTAATTAGCTCTGGGTCCTTGTAAACAACCAGATGGTCTCCTGAAGTTGCTACATTCTATAGAGCTATTTTCCTGTTTTCATCTCTAGATAGCCCAGCCCAGAATGGGCTGGGAGTTTGGGCGGATTTCTAGCTATAAAATAAGCTGCAAGAAGAAAGAATCTCTCTCTTTCCTCCCCCCCAATTTTGCCATTTCGACTTCCCTTGGTGTTTTGCTTCTCCGTCCTCTCCATTCTCTGTTGGGCCTCAACACGTGGTGGCAGCCATCTTGGCCTACACCTGGCTGGGGCCTAGCTGGGAACTCAGAGTCCGGAGGTTTTCCCTGCTCTTGGATTGTATATTGGAACCTGTGATAGTAAAGCCCTTTTAAAACTGCATCAGATTCTTGAGTCTTCATCCATTCCCGCCCGGCTTCGGAGGTAGAAGGGAACTTCGCTTCCCGACACTGTCGGGGACCCCGGCAGCGCTCCCGACAAATCAGTCATCAGATGACTCTAGGTGGCACAGAGACGGCTCCACACGCAGCTGGGTGTGAGCAGAATCCTCTTGATGCCAGACGCTTCTAGAATACAGTTCCTAAGTTGTGCTTGCTCCAATCTGTCTCCTTTGAGGTGTGGGCTTTCCTGGGTGATTCCTTGCCGTGATTTCAGTCTTCCAGTGCCGCGTTCCTTCTCCAGTAGATTTATTTCCCTGTTCCCATCCATCTCTACATTCCAGCTAGGTCCTCCCCGGCAGTGACTCTGAGACACCCTCGTGGCATTTCATTAGTCACTTGTTCATTACCTGGCCCCTCTCACTGGTGGCCAATCTTGGATCACTGTCTTTAAGTCACTGGTGCAGAGGACATTCTCAATAATATCGATAGGATTGATTAATTATAAATTAAAACAAGGATATATCAAGCCTGGTAGAAACCTTGAATGTACAAAATTAAAGAGTTATTTATAACAATGGTGTGTGCTTGGTCTCTGTCTCTCTTACACACACCTGACCAACACCGATTCTTGCTTTCCCCTCTTGTTACTTACGCCCTGATCTTGACAGACCCATAAATGGCCCACTGAGAGTGGCGCAGGCATAAGCATTCAGTCTGTCCCTCTCTGCTTGCTGGGCCCCGCTTAGCCTGCACCCCCACCTACCACCCCAGACTCAAAGGTGCACAGCTTTGTCCTGGGTAGGTGGGCGGGCCTGGTGGGAAGATGACGGTGCCTCTCCCAATGTCCACACAACTGTCTGTCTCCTACATAGGACAGAACATGGTCACCAACAGTGGCGCCTCTGCAATGTGTGGGCAGGGCACGCATGCAGTGATGAAGCGAACAGGTGGTTGGCACAGAGTGGTTTTCCCGGCTGCCAGCCTGCCCGGACATGCGGCTTCCCATGCCATGATAAGGCGTGTAGGCGGAGCAGCCACTGATGGGGGAAATGGGGCACTGAAGTCACCGAGGCCTCGCCAGGACCTCTTTGTTCAGTGGGACTGGAGGCCTGTCGTCACGAGCCTGTTTGCTTGGTGGGACTGGAGGCCTGTCGTCACGAGCCTCTTTGCTTTTCAGACTAGAGTTCTAATTCAGGCCAGACCACCAGAATGATGCACAGGACGCTTCCTCTCAACATGGCTCCAACATCTGACAGACACAAGTGTTTCTTCACACCCAACACCTGCCTATCTGTCTTCTGCATCTCCTCACAAACCTTGGAACTATCCTAAGTCAGTCGGGTGCTTGGTTTTGGTTTGGTTGGGGCTATGCCCAGCACTGCAGCATTGCTCGTTTGTGTGGGGTGTTGATTACTCTAATCCAGTGCTTGAGGTGCATGGGATGGTGACTCCTATGTACTAATCAAGTGCTTAGCCCCTGATTTTCTTCTCAAACTCTGGGCCAGGAGGGCAGAGTCAGAGTACAGCAGGTAGGGCGTAGGGCGCTCCGCTTACAGGCGACGTGCCTGAATTCTAGACCCAGCATCCTATATGGTTCCCAGAGCCCACCAGGAGTGATGACTGAGTACACAGCCAGGAGGCAGCCCTGAGCACCAACAGATATGCCCCCCCAATGAAAAAAAAACAATCACAAAAAGAAACCCACAAAACAAAACAAAAAAATAGTGTTGGCATGCAACAGCAGCTACCATCAGTGCTTTATGGGGTGGGGGGTGATCGAGGGTTTGCAAATACGAACCCAGGACACACCAGCAAAGTTCAAAGAAGTCCCAGACACTGAGGAGAGGTGAGTAACCACAACTGAGCCTTGGAAGGGAACGACTCTGACCATTTCCTGAGACGGAGCAAAAGAAGTATTTCCACCATAGAGTCCAGAAAACATTGAAAATAGCCATAGCAAGTCAGGGAATGATAGAGCTCCCCCTGCGAGACTGACCCAGTCAGAACCCAAAAAGTGGGGAGACACACAGAAAAGTGAGGAAGAGGTGAAACCGGAGGGAGGGAAATGGCAGGGCAGCGGGAGAGATGCGTGAAGGCAAGAGGGCAATGGTTCAGTGCGGGGTCCCCCTGAAACTCCTGGAGTACCCTGAACTTCCATGGGGTCCCCCAGAACCTCTGTGGGTCTTCCCAGAACCACGGTTTCCAGCACCACTTGGCAGCCTGACTCCAAACTCCTCTGTCCGCTGATGCCTCAGAGCCTCACGTGCCCTGGATGATGCCTGGACGAGCAGGAGGGTGCCGGTGGCCTTGTTTTGCCTGTCTTAGCCACAGTCCTGCGGAGGCCAGTGACTCACACTGGGGACAGGCAGTCTCTGATTCCCTCCAGCCAGCCGAAAGCCTGGACATTAGGGGTACACAAGGGACCTCTCCCCTCAACCCACAGATGGAATCAGATTTGGGCCTGAGTCAATTTAAGCTCTTTCCTGGACACTGGAGCAAGAACTCACCCCCTGTGGACTCTATGAGGACACTGGCAATCTGTGCACTGAGGCTACTCTACTTCCGGCCACAGTGGGAAGAGGCAGGAGCCCTAAAGGTCAGTTCTAGGGAAGGGCTTCACCTCTGACCACCTCCCCGCCCGTGTGTGCTTCCTTTCCTGGGCCCCTGGTAATGCAATCTATCGACTCTCTTAATGGAGAGCAAAAGACATAGAATCAGGTTTAATCTTATTATGGCAGTGATAGATTTTCAATATCAAGCAAATGAAACCAAGAGGAGAAGAAAGTTGGAAAGAAACATACATGGAAGTGCACGAAGTTTGACTGAAGGCTGATAATCAAGAGTATATTTTAAATGTATAAAAGAAGGAAAAGAGGGAGAGAGAAAAGAGATAAAGAACCTGCCATTTAGGCAGGCTATGGGTAGGGGGAGTAAATTGAGGACATTGGCGGTAGGAAATGGGCACTGGTGGAGGCGGGTGCTGGAACACTATGTGACTGAAACCTCCAAACATGAACAATGTTGTAATTGTGTATCTCACGGTAGTATAATAAAATATTTAATAAAAAAAATCTGCATAATTGCCCCCAACATTACATTTATTTGAATCCCTCAAAATACATTATTTCTTATAGAAGAAAAAATTAAAGGCTGGTAGGCCATTAAAAATGTTACAAGTCACAAAGGCCAAGTGAAGGCCATTAAAAATGTTATATTTGAAAATGCATTTGTTTTTCTGAGTATTTAAAAAATACAAGTAAAGGGGGTTAGGAATGAATCTATTTAAAGAAATTAACTGTATAAGACACTGGAGAAACAGTCTGTGGGCAAGGGGCTTGCCTTTTTACGTAGCTGATCCAGGGGTGTGTCACTGGCACCCCAGATAGTCTCTCATGCTCACCAGGAGTGGCCTCAGAGCCCACATCCAGGCGTAAGTCCTGAACAAGCCAGGTGTAATCCTAAACAAAAATTAACTATAGGGTTGGAGAGACAGCGCAAGGGTTAAGGCATTTGCCTTGGATGTAGGTTATCCCAGTTCAATTCCTGGTATCACAATGGTGCCCTGAGCATAGCCAGGAGTGACCTCCCAATATAATTTAGTTGAAGAGAAAGTTCAATGGGCAGATCATGTGCTTTGCATGCAGATGGCCTGGATTCAGTCCCTAACTCCACCTGGTCCCTGCAACACTTCCATGAGTAACCCTGAGCTCTGCTAGGTCTTACCACCCAATAAAAGGAATTAGTTACAAAAACATTAAAAATCACTATAAAAGACTAACACTCACTGCCCCACTACCCCACTACAACTTCATTTGCTTTTTAAAGTTCTCTCTGACTACCTACATCTATTTACATAGTGTAATTATAGGTAGTCTCGTTTGGTGTTCATTTATTTATATATCTTTCATCCATCCGCCTTCAGAGTCGTAATAAACATCCTATCTGAGCTTATTCATCGCGGGAAATATTGGAGCACCTTCGTTCTTTCATTTGGTCAGAATTTGCTTTCTAATCACAAAAGGACCACTTCCCCTCCAGCCAGATCAAAGCTGGGTGCATGCGATTCTCTGATTAGTATCTGTTTGCCCGGGAAACTGGTATTTCCTTGCTGTAAGGGTTCTTACTCGCTCCGTAGTCCTAGTGCATGCTAAGTGCTCATTAGCCGCTTCTTAAATATAAGGTGCAGACAAGCAGCGCACGTATCTTATCACGCTGGCATGGCTGCGTTTCTGATAGCACTCATTGGCTTTAGAAGTGCTTCTTGGATAAAGCCAGAGTAATGCACATTTGCATGCATCTGATGTTAAAAACCCTTTTAAATTACTGGTGTAAACAGAAATGAAGAGGTCAGTGTTCATGTTTTCAGTTTGAGGCCATGTTCAGTAGTGCTCAGTAACTGCCTATAGCTCTGTGATTAGGGGTCACTCTGTGATTAGGGGTCACAGGATCTTGACGGGGGTGTGAATTGGGGGTCCCTTCATGCAATGTACACACTTAGCCTTTGGGCCATCTCTCTGGCCCAAGGTCAGTGTCTCTGAGCATATATATAGTCCCTGATGCCTCTGGCCATAGTGGATTCCAAAAGGGTTGAACCCCATTCATAAGCCATGTCAGCCTATGAAATGGCGGAATGATTTTCAATTATTTATGATTAATGAGGTAAACACATACATGATATAGTCAACTTAAAGATATCAAAAATGATAAACTTCATGCCATCTCTAAAGATGCTGAACATGGATGGCCTCCTAAATGTTTTCCTTCTAAGATATGTTTTGCATGTTTGTGTTTGTTTGTGTGTGTGTGTGTGTGCGTGTGTGTGCGCATTTAAAACTCATCACCAGTGTGCCAATTCTAAACCACAGGAATTCAATGGCTTAGTCATCTGGATCCTTCCTTGGCTAGAGTTTTCCTCTTCTGTCCTTCTGACCTCCTTGTTCTCATGGTCACAGACAACTTTGCTGCATGGAAAAGTCATTTGTCGTGGCCTCTACTGGAATGGCTCTTTTCATCCTTGCCCTTGACCTATGTATGCACATCTCCTGGACACACGTGGGCAGAGCACGGAGAAGCTTCTGTCTCTTTCTTGGTCTTATGTGCACATGGATTCACAGGACAAATGGTCTAGAAGGCTCCAGAACCGAACTTGTGGGTTTCGACCCAAGAGGACTTCCTAAGTTATGTTCCTCAGTTCTTCCCTGCATGTTCACCCACTGATGATATGAGACCTTGTTTCTGGTGCTTGTGGCTTAAGGCACCCTGAGTACCAGATGCTGTCCTGGGCCTGGAGTGTTTTCCTGTGTCTGACACTTATGTGCCTGTGTGATGGATGCTGTGAGTTCAGTCCTGACCCAGGCTGCTGAAATTCTCATGCTGACATACATTCCCCACCCCTGGCATCACCTAGAGTTCCTTGCCCCTCTGTGCCTCAGTTTACCTTTTGCTAAAGTCAGGCTGAGGATGGCCTAGAAAGGTAGGAGTAGGGGCAAGGGTCGGGAGAGCAGCCCCTTACTGCAGAAACATGGTGGGTGCCGAGACCAGTGTCCACGGGCCTCCCCCACGCAGCCACGCGAGACCATTGTCCACGGGCCTCCCCATGAGCCACGCGAGACCAGTGTCCATGGGCCTCACCATGCAGCCACGCTGAGACCACAGGCTGCTCTCATGCCCAAGCTCTGTGCTCCAAGTTTCCATGGCACTGTGGGGCCTCCCGGGACCCTGAGGTCTCTAGCTGAAAAGTTAGAGAGCCTTGAGGACGTGGGACGGCCGCCCATCTATCATCCCCCAGCCCTGTGCCGGCAGCACTCAGTCTGTGGACATGAACAACAGCATGTGTGTTCCCTGCTCCAAGGGCAGGTGCTGAGGTCTGGGGCTGGGGCTGCACCACCTTCTCTGGGCAATCCATTGTCTAATGCCTTCCCAGAAATGGGCACGGTTAGATCTGGCAGGGGGTGCAGGGGGGTGACTCAGCGCTGAGTCTGGGGGGGTCTGTCATGACAGGCTCTTGCCTCTTAGGACACCCACGCTCAAGGACAAGTCCCGCCCAGAGTGTGAGTCAGGTGGGCTGCCGAGCAGTAGCCAGAGAGGCCAGGCCCAGCCTCCCCACACTCTGTAGAAGAAGGGTGCCACCTGCCCTGGGAGGGGGCACCAGCTGGCCCAGATCCTGGGAGGGGCTGCACATTGGCTGGTTTCCTGCTTGTCACCCCAAAGAGGCTCTGGGGTGAGTCACTCCAGACAAGCCTTTATCACTTGGAATGAGTCCTGAGCTCAGCCAACTACACCTACAACCAACATTCGGGAAGCCTCTCCAGTCATGGGATCTTCCAGGACGAGCCATTCTGGAGCAAAAGTGTGATGTTGAAGTTCTTGGCTCAGAGCCCCAGGAACTAAGAAATGCCCCAGACAACCATTCGGTCACCTCCACCATGGGGGTCCAGCTGAATGTGCTCATGAGCGTTGGTTAGGAGTTGGACTCTAGACCATATGACAGGCTTAGGAAACATCTTGTCATGTCCTCACTCAGACACGCTGGCCACGTATGTACAGGTTGGGTTCTGGGATCCCGACACCCTGAAATATGCACCGTTCTTCACCTCCATATCATGCTGCTTTGGTGACTATAGCTCTGGAGTCGAGTTTCACACCACAAGCACCTCCTGATCTTATTGTTTTGTCACATCCACCTTTAAGGATTACTTTGGCTATGCGTGAGTATTGTGTGTTCTGTTTCTATGAAAAAGGCCATTGTCATTTTGATAGGGGTTCTGTAGGAGATGATCACGACACAGCTCAGTCAGAACGTGAATGCCGGAAACTGTCAGACAGCAGTGCCACGATTCAATGGCACTTTAATAAGTCTGCTTAAAGAACTGATCAGTTTAGCATGCAGGAAGTGGATAGTGGTGGTAGGATTGGTGATGGAATACCGTATGTCAAAAACCCAGCTACGAATAAGTTTGTAATTCACAGTGTTTTCATAAAATCTAATTTTGAAATAAAAAAGAATTGAGAAGTCTAAAGAAGAAATGAAGATAGATGATTTCCGTTTAAACCTCCATCTGCCGTGGCTGCCTTTCGGCCCCACCCGGCTTCTATGCAAGATTCTTATCTGCTCTGTGGATGCACTTTGCAGACCTCTCGCAAGCCTGCGTCTGCTTGTGATGCTGTAAATGGGAAGCTTTTATAGATTAAATGCATTGGTATTAATCTACTGGATTGCTACCGCAGAAACACAAAACAGATCTGGCCATGTGTTTTGCCTGTTACGCATGTACCTTGTAGAGAGTGAATTCCTCAACTGCTCCATCGGAACTTCTCAACTTTCTTTCCAGAACTTTCCAGAACTACCTAGTGCCCATTCCTTACCCACCTTCCCTTCCTCATGCCCCGAACCTAAGCCACCATGCCCCTTCCTAAGAAGCCTTCCCCAAGTCCCCACGTCTCTGCCCATAGCTGTTGCCACACTTCCCAGTGACTCCAACACAGCCCTTGGCATGCGCACCTGCTGGTTTCAGCTCTCCTACCCTGCATGAGCGGCGACACCTGCCACCAGCAAGTCACCCAGGGCAGTCCCAGGCATTTCCCTCCATAGACGGGGGCAGGATCAAATCCCTAGCACGGCTCTGGGAGACGCTGACGATTCTGCGTCACGTGTTCACAGAACTTCTCATTGTGTCGTCATTCAACGTGAGTCTGAGTGTCTGCGGCCCCCACCCACCCTCCTGCCCACTAAATTCCAAGTGCCCTAGGGCACATATTTCCATTGCTGAGGCCCAGTGGCCGGCTCACATGTCAGACCCAGAGGATGTTAAATCTTCATCTGCTGACCGAGTCCAGACAGTGTTTCTCATCTGTTTCACCGCGTACCTGGCATGTCCCAGGGAATCAGAGGGCAAACGCCTGTTGACTGATGCTGAACATGGGCTTTGAACCTCAGCAATCATGTGTCAGACGGTGGCTCTTTGCTGGTCATCCAGAGCCTGCGTGGACACTACTTTGGTTCTTGTTCTAAATCGCCCAAGAGCCTGAAGAGGAGCAAAGCTGTAGCTCTGGGGTTACCTGTGCACTGTAGTGCTGACTTCTCAGGGAGCATCGTGACAGGGGTCTCAGTGCTAGTGTCCGGGTTCCTGGGCTGTTTTGGCCAGGGCCAACGGGTGTGGGGCTGCCCTCTCAGTAGCACCCTTCCCCACCAGCACCGGTGCTGACAAAAGGTGTCCAGCTGCCCTTTCTTCTGTTTTTCATTAGGAGGATTTGGAGCAGAGAAGGCAGAAATGGTTTCATGTTGGCACATGCACACACACACACAATCTTTCTCCACACACACACACAATCAGAAATGAATAATAAACCAAATCGGTGCAGCTTCCGATCTGGGCCTCTCCAGCTAGGAGTCCAATAACCCAGAGGAAACGATTAACATACAAATAGACAGGCTTCCCATTAAGGCGGCGGCCCAGAAGGGCTGGAAAGACCTCGTCACACAGAAAGCAATTACGACGGGAAATCGAGTCGGATTCAGGCCCATTTGCAGCAAGCTTGGAGAATCAAAATGTAACCACTCATAATCGCGGGAGACAACCCTGCTAGCGGGGAGGGAGCTGGTGCCTTCCGGGATTGCTGCAATTTTTCCCGCGCTGAGACAATCCCGCTCGTAGCTCCACATCTCACTGGCTCATGGGCCAGTCCAGAGAATAATGGTGCAGACCAGACAGAATCGCACACAAAGCAAAGCCAGCCCGGGCCAATAATCCAGCTGGCCTCTGGGCAGATTCCCAGACTGGGCAGGCGCACTGGCCACGAGACCCCTCCGGCCACCTTCTGAGAGCGGAGGTCCATGACGCGGTTGTTTCAGTAGAAAGTCGGTCTGAAACTCAAGAGATACAGACTCCAGGTCAAGCCCCAATCACCGGGAATCAAACAGTGGTAGGAAGAGAGTCAGGAAAGGAGCAAGAGCGGACGCTGGTGTGAGATAGGGCAGACGGCCCCGTTGCTGAACGTGCAGGAGTTTGGGGCGTGATGACACATGGGGGCGTGGGTCATCCAGCCCCCAGCACCAGGCACCCTTCTGAGCCCACACGTGGGTGGGCTCCTGGCTAATGGTGGAAGCTGGGTTGGACTACGGCAAGGCGGCGGCTCTGTCGGGCGTCCCTCCAGCCTTTCACACGTGTCCTGCAGAGTGGCCCAAGGACCTGCGGTTACAGCCAAGGCCACAGAGCAGTGGGCCCAGCTTTCCTACACCCGCATGCGGCCACAGTGCCACAGAGCGGCTATTGAAGAGCACTGTCCTAAGAGCTCTAGCGGCCTCTCTGGAAGACCCTTCCCTGGCCTCTGACAGAGGCAGGCAGTGCCAGCCCTGCTGATTTTCTAGCCAAGACGGATGTCCAGTCCCTATCTCCCTGGCCCCTGGTTCCATTGGCCCTTCCAAAGCCCACAGCTCCCATTCCTCCATCCCTTTCCCCTCCTTAGTATGGACGCTAATGCAGTGCCGCCCCTCACAGCATGTTAGTATCCGAGGTTACGTGCATGCAGGACTTCCTGGTTTCTTCCTTGTCTGTGTTTAGACTCCCCTGCTGACCCTTTGAGGTGGGGCCCTGTCCCCAACTCCAGAGATCATGGGTCTCATTACAACATCCTGCCTCCAGGGGAGCAGTTAGGACAGTGGGGAGCCCTCCCCTGTGTGGCTCTCCAGCTGCGTGGCCTTGCTGCCACCCTGTCATCTCTTGGAGGCCAGAATGAACTGGAAAGTTGCGTTCCTCCCATTGACAGGGATGAGCAGGGCAGCCAAGGTGACACACGTGTGCAGGTCACGTTCTGCCCACAACCAGGACCCAAACCAAGGTGCGTATCCAGTGTGATCTGTTCTGGTACCCCGCAGCCTCGCTGAATCCCGAGATCAGAGCCAGAAAAGAGTGAAACTGTGTTTCTTTTAATTGCCTGCATCACAATTATATATGCAAAGAACAATAATTGTTTTAAAACAAAAACTCTGAGGTCATTGGCGATGCTTGTTCTGAGCCATGACACAACCGGCTCTTTTGGTGTGTCCCAGATTTCTAACTCATACACTATTGAACTCTCTCATCCTAAATGATGAACCCGATTAAATTCATTTGCTTCCTTTTTTTAATTTCTGGGTCACTATTTTGTTTCTGCCTTGACTTATGCAGAGGGAAAATATCTGAAACTCAACTGCATTCTCCACATGCACTGCTCAATGAATAAGCCAAAGGGCTTCAGTTGGGTAGTTCATAGTTGGACCAATAAAGTTGTCTGTCATTATACAGTGTGAAACGGCTGGGTGGGTCTTCAGCCCAGTTCAGGGAGGGAAGGAGTAGGGTAGTCTGACTTGAAATGAGCACTACGGGGTTCAGAGAGGGTTTGATGAACTAAACACTTTGCATGCGGGAGCCCCAGGTTGGATCTCCCAGTACCGTGTGGTCTGCTGAGAACCAGGAGTAAGCCTCAAACACTGCAGGCTGTGCCCCTAAAACATCCCTACATATGATGCCTTCTATCTTTCAGCTAGAACCTTGGCTGCTGGAGAGGGAGCTGCTCCTGAAATGGCCGCAGAGCAAGGGGACGAAGAGAAGAGAGAGGGAGAGAGAGGGGGGAGAAGAGAGAGAAGAGAGAGAGAGAGAGAGAGAGAGAGAGAGAGAGTCCCTGGTCCCTGAGTTAGCGCTGCTGAGCCGGGAAAGCCAAGCGCTGTCTGCATGTGGCTGGCGGCGGAGGTAGAGCATGTGCCTTCTTGCGCTGATGTGGGGTCTTGTTCTCTCCAGGTGGAGAGCTTGAGAAAAAGTTAGTCCTGAAGAAAAAAATGTGTGTTCCTGACCTAGGATCTCGGTCCCCAGGGGGCCTCTGAGAGGAACCCCATCCACGGCAGCACCCCACAGTCGTGGCTGTCTGAAGTAGGGGGTGCTTGCAGCTAGAGGCCCCCTGACTGGAGTTCACACAGTTTGCTGGTTTGTTGCATAGCCGGGGGGGCCTCCAGAGGCACTGCCATCCACTGTGCCACCTCACACAGCAACTTCTATTCCCCGGGACCCCCTACCGGGGAGGAGAGCCCTGAGCTCTGCATCTAGAGGGGGTCCGCATCCTGCCACGGAGCCAGTGACCCTGCAGGTATGTTTCATACCCCTGAACAGACCTACACTATTATTTCCACCTGTGGACACCTCAAGGGCAGCCTTTTGTGGCTTGAATGGTCCTTACTTCATTCCTGACCACCTTCCTCATCTCTGTGCCAAGTGTAAGCAGCCTAAAAACAGGGACCCCTGCTGTTGCCCAAGAGGAATGTGTCTGCATTGTAGAAAGCACCCAAAGGCCAAGCTGGGACTGGGGTCACGTGAGCGGTACACAGACACCTGGCCCCTGACCCACAGCAGGAATGAACCAAGTCCCACCGGCCTTCAGCTTGAGGCTGGACTGGCCTTGACTGCATGAATGCCAGAGGCCATTTCTGGGCTGGGTCTTCATCCAGAATGTGGGGGTACCAGGGAGCAGCTGGGGTTCTAACAGATTCTTGGGTGCTCATGGAATGGAAAGGACATGCAGGTTACACCCCAGGAAGCATCTCGTGACTGGATCCTGGTGGGAATAAAAGCAGAATAAAAATACATATGTGTGCTGTATGCCTGTGTATATATTTTACATAAATAATAATGACTGAGTAAAGGTAGGTAAGTGAACTACAATAAAAGTCATCATAACTAAATTAAAAAAAAAGGATTTGAAGTACTCTGAAACCATTTCCCTACCCCCCAAAGAAATGGAAGCCCCACTCCGGTCCTGGCCCCCAGTGGGCAGGGAAGCTCCACTGTGGCTCTCGGAACCCTGCAACCCCAGCCACCACCCATTACAGAGGCCTGAAGCAAAGGCTGTGGGCTCCGGGGAGACGGGGTCTTCAAGGGGGCAAATGGCAGCTACATCTGGATTGGAGCCCCCAGAGCACCCCCAGCCCCCAGTGCACCCCCAAGCCCCCCCAGCGCTCCCCAGCCGCCACGGCATTCTCCAGTGGCTCAGTGCCACATCGACAAACTCACTCCTGAGCTGGTGTGTCTAACGCTAGAGTTCAAATTCATTTCACCCCTCAGGGATTTGCAGGCATGTTGACAGAGTCAGTGACCAAAAAGAAAAAAAAATAGGAGTTTTATTGGAAAGAGTGTTTGTCAGGGAAGCCAAAGGCTCAGGGGATAATTTGGTAATGGGCAGCGGAGATTTTTCTTGCCCAGTCACTGGTGCAGATCTAGAACCTGCTTGGCAGTGACTGAAAATCGTTACCGCCTGACGGTCGCCTGACAGATGGACAGCAACACGTTGTGTCCCCGTTCTAGTAGAGGGACACCCTGTGGGTAATGAAAATGTCCGCAGGGGAAGTGTCTGTTTTCCTCAGTCGTCTGTTACTTAACAGGTAGCATGTTGCCATCCACTGAGCAGATAATGACTGACTCAGAGACCCCCAAAGTGTTCCTCTTAATCAGAGGTACAGCCTGCCTGAAAACCAGGCAGAGGCCGACGAGACAGCTCGGAGGACAGGGGGGCATGCCCAGCGCGAGTTAGACCCCAGTTTCATTGATCCCCAGAGCCACATACCACCCCCCCACCAGCATGGGGAGGGTGGCCTGGC
This sequence comes from Cryptotis parvus, assembly GCA_021461705.1. Lineage (NCBI taxonomy): Eukaryota > Metazoa > Chordata > Mammalia > Eulipotyphla > Soricidae > Cryptotis > Cryptotis parvus. Next base: position 344,606 of record JAJIBD010021133.1, read on the forward strand.
AGACCCCAATATCTCTGCACCTGAAATGCAGCCCACTGGCAGGTTTAGCTGAACTGTCCAGCCTGGATGTTCCAGAATTCTCAGCAGTGGTCCCCAAGTCTCCCAAGTGCTGCTTGGGAGGGTGCCTCACCCCCACACCGTAGCTCAGAGGGGAAAATGGGATGTGATGAGAAATGAAAGATGAAAATTCTGTTTCCAGACCTGGTTACCAGCGGCTCAGAGCTGAGCCAGAACATGGACAGTCAGACACTAAACCCCATCCCAGGCCAGAACCCACTGGGCCCAGCCCACATGGTAAGGCTGCAGAAAGAGGTTTGACTTATGCCCATGCAGATGGCTTCAGAGGCAGAGGCAAGGCTAGGAGCCATGTGGACTCAGTAGGGGAGGAAGGTGCCATTTGGTTCCAGCCCAGCCAGACCCCAATCTCTACTGTGTCACTGCAAGAGTCTATCCTTGACCGCAGCTGGGCCAAGATCATGGGAATGGAGGCTTTGGGGGTGAGTTTGGGCCCTTCGCCTGTTTCACAGATGCCCAAACTTTTTAGAATCAACTTCTTTAATGCACTGGGGGTACTGGGGAAGTTAAGAGCATTAAGAGTGTTTTGGATGCAGTCCCAGGTTCAATCTCCAGCACCCCAAAGGTGCCTCGGGCCTGCCAGGAGTGATCCCTGAGCACTAAGCCAGGAGTAAAGTCTGAGCACTGCAAGGCCCCAAAACAAAAACAAAGTTTCCTGGAACTTCATGTTTTGGTCACCGCTACTTAGACGGTAAAACTCTGCGTCCATTCTGGATATTAACTGGGATACGAAACCCGACTCTAGCCCAATATTGAGATAAGACCATCACGAGCTCTTCTCCCGAAATCCCACTGGAGACACTCTCTCACTTCACCTAAGACCAGGCATCCCAGGATGGCCTTCAGAGAGTGGCCAGATGTATGTATTGCCAGTTGTGGACTAGAGGAGAGCATGTTCTAGTTCCTAGAGAAATGTATTGAGTGTGATGTAGACTAAAGTGCGCAGACCCACAGCCCACTCACCCACAGGCCTCACGCTCGGGCCTGCATCAGGGGGACCATCTTGCCTGTGTGTCACCACCTGAAGCTTTGCTCCACTGATGCTGCAAATAATCCCTTCCCTGCCCCCACCACGCTCCAAATCCTGGTGCCCTGCAACTATTAGCTACTCTGCTCCCAGCTTATATTTTCGTGTCCCATGGAGAAATGCGGTATTACAGCATCTGACTTCGCTTTCGTGTCCCGTGGAGAAACGTGGCATTACAGCATCTGACTTCGCTTGCTCAGCCACACGTGCTCGCGCTTTCTGACCAACAGCTTGTCAGCGCTTCTAGAATTCCCAAACTCTGGGTGTCTTTAGAACTGGGGCTTCTTGAGTGTTTGATGTATCACTGGCAATTTTGCTGCTTTTTTTGTTCAGAGGGCATGGCGCCGTATCAGCACCAGGAGAGGTCTGGATCCCTATCGTCCAACAGCCAGTCGTCCACAAAGCCGTCAGCCAATGAGAGTCACCTTGCCTCCTTCGACTGCTTCAGACACTCCAAATAGCTCTGCTGGGCCAGAAGGTGGTCGTGGGCCTTCTCTAGTCAACAGGGACATCGAGAAGGTGGTGTTTGGAGACAGAGCTCAGAAGCTTGACACATTTGTGTCTCCTCCTCACAGGCAGGTGACACTATCATCCATGCCGAGGGCTTGCTTCTTTGCAAAGGTAACGAGCATGTGTCTGTAGGAAGCGACCCTGGGTCTGGATGGGAACAGCACTCACCTGGGCATCACACTGAGGCGTGTCACTGATGGGTGAATGTGAAGCCTTTGGGTCCAGCACCCGATGTCCTCCCGCCTACTCGTGTCTTGTGAAGTGACTCAAGACAGTGTATGGTGCACAAGTCTCTCAACTCCTTCCCTATGCCTCTCTCTTTCTCTCTTTCTTTCTCTCTCTCTCTCTCTCTCTCTCTCTCTCTCTCTCCCTCCCTCTTTCAGTCTTTGGACCACACCAGCTGTGGTCAGGGGTTCCTCCTAGTTCTGCGCTCAGGAATTACTCCTGGTGGTGCTCAGGGAACCATATGGGGTGCTGGGATCAAACCCAGGTCCAGTGCATGCAAGGCAATGTCCAACTGGTTGCACTAATATCCCTCTTTCATACCCTTGTTAACTGTTTTCCTAATTCCCTTATTAGATAATTCTTACTTTTGTAACATGGCTTCACTGAGTTCATTAACATTGTCTTTTTTTAATAGAGTATTTAAGTTTTGAAAACAAGTTATAAAACTGATGGGTAGCCATAGTCATTCTCCTAAATTATTAGACACTTTTAAGAACATTAGATTTAAACTATCTAAAGAATTTATCACATGAATTCATAAAAATTATTGCAGATTTACTGGAACAACTGAAGGGGTCGGAGGCATTTTAAATCAAACGGAGAGGATGAAGCATATGAAACAGAATGCTGAATATTGGCATCCAAGTGGGGAAGCGAAAATTTATATTATCGAATAATGAATATAAGTTCCAAGAAAAATCTTAATTTGAAATGCAAAATTTCACATGTCCAAATAAATATAGCAAGCTGCCTTTATAACCATGCAGGGAGAAAAGATTTCTTAAACCAGATATTATGCAGCGTTCTTAAATAAAAATTCCACACACTAAGTATTCAGCTTCATAAAAGGTCCACATACACAAATAATAAAGACATCAATAAAAATAAATAACCCAATGGAAGGAGAGGGAGTGTGCAAATGATAAAATAAATTTACAGAAGAAGCCAGTCATCTGACCAAAAACTGCTGACTTATGACACCTCGGGTCAGCCCAGCTATCTTCATCCACAGACCACAGGTATGAAAGGTTGAAGAGGGCTGGTCTAGAACTTTCTCTTTGTTGAGACGCCCGCAAATAATGTAACCTCGGCAACTTTATCAGAGTTCAGTCTTGCTACTCTAACTCTGCCCTTATTATCACTTCCACAGTTCCACCAAGTCACATTAAGCATGTTCTAACTTCCCAGGAGCTGCCACCAATGACTACGGACAGCCATATTGAGTAGCACAAGTAAAGCGTATTTCTACGAATCCAGAACACAAAGAGCTGCTGCTAAACTCTCAACTTAGTCTTGGCGCCTTTGTAACAGCACGGGCCTCCTTTTACTTGCCTTTACGCCTTCAAACTCTGAATCACGTTGGTGATTTCTTTACTTTTCAAACCAAATGCATGACAAATAATCAGGGAAATGTCAATTGAGCTCACAAGTTTATAGCTGGGACTGCTGGAGTCGGGAGACGTATTAAATGTCATTTTAAATAAATAAATTTTAAAATGTACCTGTCCTGTGGAGGATAAAGTGAAAGTTTCAGCTTCCCGAATGGACACATCTGAAAAGAACAAGCGTGAGAAGAACATGTAATACATGGATTTAATACTGATGCAATTTATCTACATCTTAAACACGTAGAAAACCATCCCTTGATCTACTTGCTAATGCTTATGAAACATCTTTTTTCCCAAGATCTCTCCCATTTTTTTTTTTTTTTTTTGTGCATCGTAATGTCTGGCTATACTCTTGGCTTGTGAGAAAGTTATTCAGTTGCCCCGGGGGTGAGCCCGCCAGCTGGTGCGGCGTCAGAGCCTTGCCGGCCATCCTGCTTCCAAGCCTGCACAGCCACGGTAGTCCTGGATTCCCACCAAGCGACATTCACCAGAGGGCCATGGGAACAGAGCCAGAGAGGGAGACAGGGAAAGGGGCTGTAGGGCTTTAGCTTCCCAAGCATGTGCGGGAGTGGGGACAGGGGCGGGCTGGAGGGCGATTAGTGTCCATCATTTTCTCTGAGTCCCATATAAACAAGGTCGTGAGCCCAGTACAAACCAACGGCCATGCTGTTGGGAGCAGGGCGGCGTCCCCCAGACTTCCTAACCAGGAGCTGTGCGGCACAGTGGCAGAGCAGAGCTGAGATGCACAGTTGGGGGGGGACAGCTGGGGGGCAGCCCACGGGGCTCCCGCAGGATCAGTGGCGTCTGCACAGCAGGAGGCAAGTACCTGCGGTGGGTGGCGTGGTGACGTTGCCCTAGGAAAGCAAGAGGGACACAGCGTCTCCCCATGGTGAGGGCCAGGCTGAGATTTCCTTGGATGCTCAGTGGAGCGGTGGCTGGGGAAGTGAACAGCAACAGCTGTTTCACAGTAGAGGGGTTTCTTTGCGGGGTCTTTAGTAATTTGTAGAAGCATAAACAGGCCCCAGGAATGGAACTCTGGTGTCAAGCAGCCTTTGGCACAATGAGCTTAATTTCTGTTATTTCACCCAAGGTTGCAATTTGCACAAACCCTCAGTACCAGGCTGGTGGCACTGCCTAGGTGGGTAGAGCTTCACGTGGGGCTATACCTGGGCACGTGTCTCTGCCCTGAAGGCCGTTCCCTGGGGGCATCAGCCAGCCCAGCGCTGCTCCCCAGGATCCATTCTCTGCCATGGTCTCTGACCTCCGGCACTCCCTGAGACCCGGACTCCATGGAAGAACTGCCTGCAGCCTTGCCTGGGCATCTCCCCTTGCCAGCTTGAGCTGGCGGTTCTTTACCAACTACTCTCCAAGGAGCAGGTAGGTGGTAGAGACAGCAGGGCTGGGCACAGATTCTCCTGGGCAGCAACCCTGTGCCTAGCCCATAGCAGGAAGAGGTCTGGGGAATGCCTGGAGGGTAGCTCGAGGTTTGCTTCTCCCTCTGCCTGCAGCAGGAGGGTCCCTTCTCTACCGCCAGCCTGCAGCAGGTCATCTTTCACAGCAGGGCCTTGAGAGCAAATGCTGTGAGCCTGGTGTCGCTGTGACTCTGCTGCCACATCTCCTCAGGCACAAAAAGGATGCAGCAGGTCCTGGGACGGGGTGGTCCCACATCTGCCCCATGGGAATTTGCAGCACCATCTGTGGGGTGACTGGACGGGGGCTCCCACATGATCACTGCCAAACCCAGACTAGGAGCGAAGCTTTGCAGGGTCTGCACAGTGGAATTCAGCCCCAGGAGTCTCGCTGCGGGCATCACTGCTGCCTTGAAGGCCTCCAAGCTCCATAGGGCCACTCCCAGGCTGGATGGCAGGTGGACAGACCTGCCCCGGCGCAGCCACTCCTCCCTGGCCAACTGTCTTAGACTCAAAGACCTGTCTGGGAGTTCAGGTTTCTGGGAAAGGCAACAGGGTGTAACCGGGGAATGGCTGATTCCGGCCTTCAGGGGCATCTCTGCTTCACAGCCTCGGTTCTGCAGCTTAGACGGAAAGGGCCACACACTTGGGGCCGGAGGACGTCAGCCTCTGGGACAGACTCCAGCACAACCCGGCTCTCACACAAGTTTGCTCTCAGTAAAGTCAGTCCTACGCTACTGGTAACTATTTCACTATGCACAAAACTGGCAGCAACAAGCCTGTGTGTGCTTTAAAAGCTTCACCTACAGGCACTCAGCCTTGGAGGCCCCCCAGGAAGTGTCCCTCAGCCACCCTCGCGACCGCTCCTCTGCTCTGTCACTCTGACTTCAGCCTTTACAGCTCAAAAGTGCAGAAACAGAAGCACCTCTCAGCTCCCCAGGTTCTGCAGAGAGCTCCGCTCACGAGAGCTTTGGCGTGTGCACAGGAATCCTGGAACCAGAATGCACATGAGCGGGGGCATATGTGTACACACAGATAAACACATGGGTGCACACACAGACACACAAATGCATGTGTGCACACACATACCACACACACGTGCACCAACACACACAAACACAGCGTTCAGCGAGTGCGCGATCAGGCTCTCAGAGCACTGCATCCCTCTTCCTGCTCTCACAGATTTCAGCATTGTGCCATCAGCAGGGACAGAATCACGCCCTCTGCAGCTGCTTTTGTGTTTTGGGGCATCTGTGCTAAGTTGGGAGCAGAAATCAGGGTTTGAGTCTCGGTCCACCACTGACTCCACTGCTCCATGCTTCAGTCCTTGGGAAGAGCGACACCCAAGTGTCGAGTGAGTCTCTGAGCCAGGGGCTGTGAAATGCAGATGACAGGCCCGGGTCAGAGGCCCCTCTGGGGTGTGGGAGACTAGCCCGCGGGCAGAGCCAGCCCTCATGTGCTACTGAGTTGGCTGCGCCTTCTGTTTGCTTTCACTTTGGGGCCACACCAGCTGTGCTGAGAGGACCATTGTGGGGTGTCGGGGGATCAAACCTGGGTCAGCCACCTGCAAAGCAGCACCTTCCCGTTGTGCCATGGCCCTGCACTGCTCTGAACCGTGCCGTTCTGCCCTCTGAGACTGTACTTGCTGACTTGGGTCTGGAGGCCACCACGCTGCCGCACCAAGCCAGTTCAGGCTGCGGCCCTGGTATCCCAGGATCCTCTGGGGTTCCTGCACCTTCAGAGGGGAGGGTGCTCCTGTCCGCATGCCCAGCACAGAGAAGGCCCAGCTCTTGCAGGAGCACCCCTCCAGGAGCCCGGCCCGCAGTACCCCAGCTAACACCATCTCCTGGCTCCATCTCCTGCTGCCAATGTTTTCCCAGAGCCCTTTGATCTGCTGCCAGGCCTCGGGCAAGGGAGGGGAGGCATGCCAGGACCCAGGCGAGGGCCTCGGGTGAGGCCTGGGATACCAACAGTCGTGAGGACGGGCTAACCCCTTCGCCCTTGCAGCCAGAGAACCAAAACCCCTTCAGGAAGCAAGAGAGGGGCTCCCACTATGGGGGAGACTACGGGGGTGGCCATCGGCGCTGGCAGCTGAACACTGCCCAGACACCGATACTTTGTGGGTCACACAGGGGGCCTGGTGGGTAAAGGCACGCCCTATCCCGGCCGTGTCACCCTGCTTCAGGCTTGGTCTGCACAGGCTGGGGGGAGCAGTTGAGTCCCCCCAGACAGGCCGCTTCTCACCGCCTTCTCGCTGGCTCACTGTTAGAATGCCCATGGGGGGGTATGGATGAGGGGCTGTCTAGTGCCTTGAGGGGCGCTGACCCTGTCTCCAGATACCAGGCGTGGCCCTGAGGCGGGGGCAGACATGACCCCGTGGAAAACACACTCAGCTTCTGGGTTTGCCACGCAGCAAAGAAAGGAACAAGGAGCTGAGGAGGGCAGGGAAGAGCGGGAGGGGAGGAGAGAAGCCTGGAGGGGGCAGGAAAGGGAGCTGGGAGGGCGCAGGGAAGCAGGGGTGCCTCAGGCCACATGGAGCCAGTGGGGGCTTTTCCAGGCCGGCCTGCTCCCAGAGGCCAAGGGCCTGCACACATGAACACGCGTGAGCTGAAGCTCTCAGGGGAGGCTCCCTGCCTGGGGCTGTGGCGGCTCCTGCCCCTCTGAGCCTTCACCAGGAAATCCCTGTTTCACCCCGTCCCTGCCGGGGAGGACCGAGAGCATGTCCCCCAGGTCTACAGGCGCTACCTGGCCAGCTCTAGGGGTGGCATTTAGAGCGCAGCTGCCAGATCGCTCCCCAGGCTGGGCGCTCGGGTGCAGGGAGCCCAGAAGACCAGGGAGACAAGTGCCCCCTCCTCAGAGAGGTCCCGGCTGTTTCTGCAGGCGCACACCGCCTGGCTCTGGCATGTGCAGCCTATTCCTCGGTCGCAGCTGTCCCAGGTGGCCACCGGGAGAGAACTGGCACGTCCCAGGCTCTCATCCTCAACAAGAACAGGGCAGGGGCGCCCTGCTACCCTGGCTCCTGGCTAACGCCATGCTCTGAGCTCCGTAGCCCCGACTCATGCTGACCGCTTATACCAGGGCTTTCTGCAAGGGCACCGCGGGCTGCCATTGCTTTCTCCCTCTGACTGTGCAGAACCAGGCCTGGACCCACACAGACACCACGCTTCCCCTGCACATGGCCTTCTCCCTGGCCATCAGCACGTTCTCCACCCAGAAGCAGCGCTGGCGCCTAGCGTGCTGTGTCCTGGGCGTAAGCCCAGGGAGGAGATAAGGCCCAGGACTCCATCACAGCACCAGGGGAGGGACCCGCCCGCCCAGTCCTGAGTCAGAGCCGGGCCCAGCTCTGGAGCGGCCTGCTTGGCTTTGGGCGACTGGCAGGAGATTGTCTGAGCTTCGGTTTCATTTGCCCAATAATTGGGATAATAATACACGGGGCGCAGGGTAGTTAGGACTTAATGAGAGAATGCAGGGAAGTAAGTGCCCATCCATTGAGCTATTATCCACCTCAAAGGCTTCTTGGGAAGTGTGAAGGAGCGATCCAGGAAAGGTGGTGGGTGCCTGGCACACCGTAATTACAGCGATTACTGCCAACACCCTGTGAGGGGGCATTTACCAGCCTCTGGCACCTCTGCCTGCGTGCTGGAGAATCAGATAAGTGACTCCTTTGATAAACTAGCTTTCCACCTGGGGACCTGGTTTTGCTGATCGAACCCAGGTTAAGATGACTGAAAATCAATGTCATATGACAGCTGTGAAAAGCGGCATGTGTGGCGTACATGGAGCAGTGAAGGAGGCCCCCACTACTGATTCAGACCCCCCCACAGAACCAGGCCCCGTGGCCCATCACAGCCCGGGTCCCAGTGGCCCTACCTCGCCTGTCCTCCCCACTCCTCGGGGAAGGAGCCCAAGATCAGACAGGGGCACCCCAGCACTGACCCCCAAGCCCCCAACACACACAACCTGCAGAGGCGTGTTCTGAGCTCTGCTGCCATGTAACAAGTCACCCCTCACTACACGGGAGTGTACGGGGTGGATGCTCTAGGCTGAGGCCAAGGCCAGCTAAAGGTCACCTCCTGTCTAGCTCACCTACAGTCCCTCCACGAGCCATTCCACTGAGCCTGCCCAGGTGCCTTGAGGCTGGAAATGACACCTCTTCTGACCACTGGGGATAGATCAGGCCACCCCTGAAGCCTCGCTTCCCTGCTTGTAAGCAACAGCTAAGGAAGCAGCCGGGTTGGCCCAGATGTTGGCATCACCGAAGAGGGAGAGGTCTGGCCAGGGCAGGGTGGCACAAGTGGAAGGGCAGGAGCTTACCTGCGTGCAGCCCACAGTTTGGTCCCAACACAGCCTGTCCACTTGCTCCTGCTCTGACAGGGAAGACCCCGGCACCCGGGCAGCAGAGGAGAGGGTCTGAACTGCGCTACCTGCCCTGGAATTCTGGAGTCACCACGAGCCCAGGGCAGTGATTCTCAGCCAGGGCAGGCCACAGACTCAACAGATGGGAGAGGACAGGTCAGGCGACCTGCAGCTGGACTCCTTCTGTGCAGCCTTTCCACCCACCATTGGTCCATGGCTTGTCCACGTGCCCAGGAGATAGGGCTAAGGGGCCTCTGGGCCACTAACCTGAGCCCTAAGCCAAGTCACACACTTCCCCCTGGAGGGAACCTGGCCCCTGCAAGACCCTCCCCAAGAGACTCAGTGTAATGAACTGAACATCTGAAAAACAGTCCATCCCCCTTACCAGGCCCCAGCTTCCCCAACCAATCATCTGCCCTCATACTGGCTGTCCATCACCCTTGTGGGTGCAGTGACTTGAGCCATTCCTGCAGGCCACCATGTCCTGGTGCACACGGGGATTTGGGATTTCAAGCGGCCAGGCAGACTATTTTGTACAATATGCAAACCACACCCTGCACGTTGAGTGAATTTCCACACACCCAGGACTACTTGCACACAAAAGAGGCTAGTTCTGTTCACGGGGAGTGCAGTTTCTCAGCACAAGGACAGGTCCCTCCAGGGACAGGCTCCGGGTCTCTCTAGGCCGCCCAGCTCTCAGTGCCTGGGATCCAAGAGCTGACCAGTTACCAGCAACCCACTGAGAGCTGAGTTCTCCCGGCCCGGCCAGCAACGCTCCCCACCGCAGGTTTGGTATCACCATCATCCCCATTAGGATAGAGGAGGAAAACAAGACTGGAGGGTCAAAGCACTCACTCAGAACTGGGGGCCCATGGGCAGGAGCCAGATCTGATTTGGCTTTTCTACCAGTGAACTTGCAGCGCTCTGGCGTGGACAGAGACCGGGTGCTGGGCTGTCCTGTAGAGAAAACAGGCAAGCTCAGGAAGACTAAGGTGCAAGGTGTGGAATGAAGGCGGTGAAGATGCCAAATGCCGCTCTCGGGAGCCTGGAGGGGTGGGAGGGGCGTGGGGAGCCGCCCCGCCTCAGGCAGTGGCCAAGCACACGCTGCCCATCGCCCTACGAGCGTGTTGCTCACCTGCCCTGAGTCTTTCATCTCGCATCTCCAAGGCAGGTGTCGACACTGTAATTAGTTGTAATGATTGTTGGGTGTTGTAATAGTTCCCGAGCTCATGGCCTCACACACAGGTGAGGCTCTGGGTGGATAGAGAACCTCTACATGAGGACATCCGTGACCAGCATACACCCTAGTCCCACCCTAGTGGAAGAGTCAGAGGTTAAGGCAATAGAGAAAGGAACAGTGTACTAATAATTACTGTAAATGATAACACCAGCATAGAACTGAGCATTGGAAGTATGCAAAAAGGATATACATAAACTCTAACTGTATGTATTGCAAGCCAGTGTGTAAAAGAAGGAAGAGAGAGAGAGAGAGAGAGAGAGAGAGAGAGAGAGAAATGAAAATTGCCTGCCATAGATGCATGGGCACTGGTGGAGGGGATGGATGCTGTAACACTGTATGACTGAAACCCAAATAGAAACTCTTTCATAACTGTATATCTCACGGTGGTACAATGAAAGATTTTAAAAACCCCATAATATTCAGAAAAGAAAACTAGGGGCTGGAGGGACAATGTTGGGTGCTTGCCTTGGATGACTCTGACCCGTGTCCGTGTTCAATCCCTGGCATCTCTTGTGGGTCCCAGAGCCCCACCAAGAGTCCTCCCTGAGCACAGCAGATGTGCACACCCACTCCCCATACACACTGCAAAAAAAAAAGCCATTTTGTTTTGAAGCTGAAAATCAAGCCCCACGGAGTTGAGAGATTGCCACCCAAGCAAGCGGCTCTTTAAAGAAAGCAAAAACTGAGCAGTGACATTCAGTAAAGTGATTGCTTGATCAGGGCGGAGGGGCTGTGAGGAGGCGAATCACAGGGCACTGATCATCGGCTTGTTTTCCAGGCATGTCTATTATTTTCACGCAAGGCCAGGCAGACGGCGGGCACCATTTTGTTCATCTAAAAAATGCGCGTGACTTGAGAAACTTCTTAGCACCAAAAACCCAAAACAAATGAGCTCATTCCTCAAAAGGAGAGAAACACAAACGCCCAGCAAAATACAAGGCAAGTTTCTGAGAGAGGAGAGAGGTAGGTGGAAAATGAGAAGCTGGAGAAAGGGCTGGAAGAAGGGGTGTCCGTGGGCTACAGCTCCCGCGAGATGCCTTCAACTGCTGGTTACCCCGAGGACATTATTGTTGGTGCGGCTCGTGATTTGGGAACCCCTGCCCCCGCCAAGCAGTGGCAGGGGACCCAGGGGGCAGTTATAGCCAGTCTTAGTCAACTGGACTGGTGGGTCAGCGGAGGCTCAAGGCTGCAGTGAGGGCTCAGGCCCTGTTGTGTGAGGGATTACTAGGCTCACCCAGGCAGTGCAAGGAGGGGCTTCCAGAACGATGTCTGAGGCCCTGTTGTGTGAGGGATTACCAGGCTCACCCAGGCGGTGCTCGGAGGGGGCTTCCAGAGCGATGTCTGAGGCCCTGTTGTGTGAGGGATTACCAGGCTCACCCAGGCAGTGCTCGAGGGGGCTTCCAGAACGATGTCTGAGGGGGCCCCAGGGCAGGCAGTTGTGTGCAAGGGTTAAGCCATACCTCGTCCTGCTGGCCTGGGTCCCGCCCGAGAACTGCTGCCGCTCACAGGGCTGGGAGAGAGCAAGTGAGCAGATTGAAAACAGCTGCAAGCCAGGCCCGGGGTCACGTGGCCGCAGTGCCAGGCCGAGGTTTAGCTGACTCCCCTACCCTTCTGTTTGACTTTGGAGGAGTAACACGAAATAAATACAGTAGGTTCTGTTTAAACAAAGAACTCTGATCAATAGAGGTTTGCATAGCTTACGACCTTCAACCATAAACAGAAATTCGAGGTAAAATCCACAAATCTCAGATCAATGAGTAGACCCTTTTGCCCATTTGCACAGCTCATGTTCTGGTCTAGGCCTGGTCTAGGAAACGGCCCGGGAGAAGAGGCTGTGGCTGCAGGAAGAGGGAAAGCTGCTGGAGGGAGAGCTGTGCGCTCAGGAGCCAGGGGAGTCACACGGGCCATCTGGCGTTGCAGGGTACCTGGGGGGTGAGCAAACAAGCTCAGGCTGAAATTCCAGCCCTTTTAGCCCATGTTTTTTCGTAGCTTTAACCACCTCTTCTTGTCTGTCAAGTTGAAGGCCTTTAACTGTCCGTCACAAAACCGTTCTTAGTGTGGTTTGCTGTAGGGGAAAGGAGAAGAGTGCAGAGCCAGAGAACGGAGCCAGAAAACAGAGTCTGTAAGCGGGAGAAGGATAGAAAGACGGTGCACTGGGGTCCCCAGGCAGGGAGTGCACACACTGGTGTGGGAATGTGACACAGAAGACCATCGTTAATAGTATTGTAAATCACAGAGCCTCGATTTAAAAACAAGGTCAAACCTAAAAAGGCACATATGAGCCGTTCACTAAACCTACTTGGTTCTCGGGGAGCAGGTGCCTCGGAGAAAAGGAGACACTTCTTGCATGGAATTCTTGCCAATGCAGCACGGAAAGCTAAGGGGAGTCACGGAGCACCCCTCGGCCTCTCCCAGGTAACCATAGGTGTCCTCCAGCTTGACCAAGAACACAAAAAACTAGTTCCTATAGAGGAGTGCCTGGGGGCTCCCTGTGTGGGGGCCAGGGGAGGCAAGTCCCACCCCAGTAGCAGCTAAACTCTTCTGGAGTCTCTCCAAGGGCCAGGTAATATGTTTGCCTTATGTCTATCGTGTACCATAGGGGCAGAGTAAGCCTCAGCACGCTCTTGTCTGACAGCTCAGGCTCTCAGACCGGCCCGAATCTCTCCAGGCTTGTCCATGGCTGAGTGTCAGCCCTTCGCACTCTCCAGCCATCACAGAATGGTGCTGGATCTCCCTCTCCTCTCCCTGGGGATCTTCCTTCGAGAAGAGACCCTTGGTTCATATTCTCACCCCCTTTCTGAGAGAGCAGAGTCAAAAATGGCTGCCACTGCCCAATCTAGCTCTTTCTAACCTTCCTGGGCATCCCAGCGGAACTGGTTAAACCAGCAGCCAAGTTGCTCTGACATTTTCCTTCTAGCATTTTTGTTGAGAAATGCGCCCCCTCAAAAACAAACAAACAAAATTTGGGGTTCATCTGTGTCCTACAACTCATCCTCAAGAGTCCTCAGAAGTTGGACGAGAAGTAAACGCTCAATTATGGGGTCCTGTGAAACTGCTTTTAGACTAAGGGCTGGGTGGGAGTGAGGGAGCGACAGCTGGGATGAAGAACATCCCCCTGATTAACCAAGAGGTCTAATTGCAGCACAGGCCGGCTGTTTCTTTAAAAGCAAAGCCCTTCCTTGAGTTGTAATTATTCAACATATTCTAAGATGTGGAAAGTCATGGGGGTGGGGCAGGACTGGAGACATTCCTTGGTAATGAACTACAGAAGTTGTAAAAGCCCAAGTTCAAATATATTTTTCCAAACTTTTACTCAATAAATATTCAGTCTCCAAAGCATCACAAATTCCAAATTAACAGCGTGTGGATTCACAAGATCCATTCATTTCTCCATTCATGTAACCCACAACATGGAATATGGATTGAACCTACTTTCTGCTCAGTTCCATGCGGCATGAACAGGGAGCCTGGCTAGAGCAGGGCTGTGTGGATGGGCATATGGGTTTGGGATCACTATCACTATCTATCACTATCTTCCCTTTAATCATCTACTTGCTAGAGCGGGCACCAGTAATATCTCCATATGTCCTGTCTCATGCTAGTAGAACCCAAAGGCATCCGCTAATCCAGGAACATAGAGAGCCTCAAACCATTATATTAGGTCACAGGAATGACCTAATATAAATGTTACTGTTATTTGGCATATCAAATACTACACGAGCAGCTTGCCAGGCTTGCCATGCGGGTGGCATACTGTTGTAGTCACCTCGAAATAAAGCATTTATAGATGAACCGCGCACCGCTAGCAGCTGCGTGAGTCGGGCTGTGATAGTCTGGTCTGCTGGGTGGAGTTGTGACGAGAGGGAAGTCCGGATGTGGAAAATGGCAGGCCCCATGGAGTAGGGGAGGGTGGTCTGGCTTGTTGTGAGACTATCACAGCCCGGATCATCGACAGCCACCCTGCAGCAATTTCTTTTCAATCCGCCCAGGTATGCTGAACCAGAGACTCTCAGACATGGGGCAGAGCTGCTCCTTGCTCTCCCTGTGCCCAGCTGCTCGTGAGGCGCCTGGGAGGCATGGCGGGTTGTAGCCCTGGCCTGCCACCCCAGATGAGCCTCACAACAAGCCAGACCACCCTCCCCTACTCCATGGGGCCCGCCATTTTCCACATCCGGACTTTCCTCTCGTCACAACTCCACTCAGCAGACCAGACTATCACAGCCCAGATCATTGACAGCCACCCTGCAGCAGTTTCTTTTCAATCTGGCCCAGGTATGCTGAACCAGAGACATGGGGCAGAGCTGCTCCTTGCTCTCCCTGTGCCCAGCTGCTCGTGAGGCTCCCGGGAGGCATGGCGGGTTGTAGCCCTGGCCTGCCACCCCAGATGAGCCTCACAACAAGCCAGACCACCCTCCCTACTCCATGGGGCCCGCCATTTTCCACATCCGGACTTTCCTCTCGTCACAACTCCACTCAGCAGACTAGACTATCACAGCCCGGATCATTGACAGCCACCCTGCAGCAGTTTCTTTTCAATCTGGCCCAGGTATGCTGAACCAGAGACATGGGGCAGAGCTGCTCCTTGCTCTCCCTGTGTCCAGCTGCTCATGAGGCTCCCGGGAGGCATGGCGGGTTCTAGCCCTGGCCTGCCACCCCAGCAGAGCCTCACAACAAGGGTTTGGGATATTGTCAAGATAAACAAGGTACTGCTCCTGCCCTTGAGGGCAGCTGGGAGCAGAGAACCTGGGTTGCTGCCTGCGCATTTGTGTGGCACTTTAAGGTCACTGGAGGGACAGACTAAGGTCATGGTATATATTGTCAGAAGCTGAGAGGGTTTTGTTGGTGCCCCTTTTGAATTCCCTTTACAGAGCCTCTGCACCTGTCCCCCAACTGCTTTGCTGACTGCTAAGGATCCAAAGCTGCCGACTTAGAAGTCACATTGCCAAGGAATTTACACCATCTTCTCTGCCACCTTCCTGAACTGACCAGTAGATTAATGACAGGATTCTAGTAGACCATGGCCCAGCCCAGCTAAACCATTTCTTGGTACAAAAGCTTATTCCTGAGTTTCTTCTGGGGAGAAACTCAAGCCAAAGCCAAACTACTCCAGCTGAGGCCTTAGAATCCTTGCTGAGTTTCTGCCTTTCTTCCATCTTTGTGCCTTTAGAAAAGCAGGTACCTCAGTCCTGTCTCGGGATCTGCTGCTGGAAGCTGGAGCTAAGAAGGGAGAAGAAAGGCCACTAAAGTCCAGAGGGAGAGTGACTGCCCTGCACATGGCCAACCTGGGTTCACTCCCCGGATCATCCCATAAGCCTCTCCAAGAGTGATCCCTGAGTGCAGACCCAGAAGTAAGTCCCGAGCACTGCTGGGGGTGACCTGAAAACAAAACTGAACAGGGAGAACGGTGGGTCACATCTGGCCTCTAAAGTGACTCACTGTCTTCCACTCATGGTGCTGACAACACTAGTGGTAGATTTCTGGTACTTAATGAAACACCAAAGGAGCCAGGAGGCAGATTTCCAATCCCTCCCCTTTTGTTTCATTCAACCCCTTTTAAGGAGCATCACTGACACATATAGATACACACATACACACACACACACACACACACAAACTTAAGCACTGCTTCAGAGTAAGAAGCAAAAGGACCAACAGGTATCTTGTCAATCTGTCAACAGGACAGTGTTTCCCCAGGGCCCTGAGAGTCTGACTCTCAGAGCAGTTTTCAACCCAGCCTACTGCTCCTTGACTACCCAAAGCGTCCGTCTTAATCTTCACTCAACCCAGCCCACTGCTCCTTGACTACCTGAAATGCCCATCCAACTCCCTCCGGCAGGCCTTTATAATCCTCCTAAGATAAGTTGAGGGAAGAAGCTATTTAAGGAACAGGAAGAGACACTGATGTGCATAGAGCTTATTCTCAGGAGGAAGGAATCTTCCAAGGCCGAGACTGTATCAATGATAGCAACAGGGACTCAGATTTTCTGGGTTTCTGCTCTGCTATCTCTAGTGTGGACAGAAGTTACCTGTAGAGAAGGTAACTAGAGTCCTTCCTTCCATAGTTTGACATCTTGGGTCTTGGGTCTTTGACATCTGGCTAGAACCAATCACGGGTAACAAGAAAATTCCATGATCTGATGAGCTTAAATAAATGAAGAATGAAGCATCCCTCTGGCTGCTGGGAGGAGCCAGTTCAACTTCTCCTGATGAACAGCTTGGATGTGGGGGTTCAAATGATGTCATTGGCATTTCCTGCCAGCTTTGGGAGCTGAACTCGGGCATGCCATTGGTTTCTCTGTGCCTCAGTTGCCTGATATTTATGGTAGATAAGATGTCATGAAGACTGAATAAATTAATAAGAGCAAGGTGCTACCATGTTTGTATCTAAAGGTCTCTGCATATGAGGAGAGACAACTAGGGCAACAGACTTAGGTGAGTAATGAACAGTGTCAGTGTGTTCTCCCCAGTCCAAGGCCATTCCCTGATTTTCTACTTGTGTTCAGCTCTACCTCCGGAGTTTAAATAACATGGCCTGGTGAATAAGGTTCAAAACCCTCTGTATTTATCTTGGTTTTCAAAGTACTTCCCGAACATTTGAAATTGTAGCTCCGAGCCCTCCCGCTAGTAATACCATCTTTCACCCGAAACCCACCTACAGCCCATCATTAAACTTCTGAGTCTGGGTGGAGCTGTCAGCTCTGGGAGACACTACCTCATAACGGAGGGGCCAGGAGCCACCTGGCTGCCGTATCTTGGGGCCCTCACAATGCACAAGAGGTGCAGCTTTGATTCCTGAATCAATGCAAAGGCAGATGGAGCTGATCAACTCACCCTTCCTGAACCAACAGCTAAGCCTCCGTGCTCTTGCCCGCAGAGGCAGGAGAGTCAGCTGGAAGGAAGTGTCAAGGATCAGAAAGGGCAGAAGCTACTAGGGGAGCAAAGCACCAGGCAGTGGCAGCCTCCTGGCTGGGATGTCCTGAGAAGTCCAGACGGGTCAACCAGCTACATTCCCTGTCAAGTTGGGTTTTGCACATGGAGCCTCTGGATAGGTTTCACTTGGGCATTGTGTGCTTCATTTCTACACATGTGTATAGACCTGGGATATGGGGGATTTTCTCTGGGCTCCTTCAACTTCTAGTGGCTTCCAGACACATTCAGATCCATTGGACTGAAATGAACTCCCCAAATTATGAGTTAACTCACTTGCTTGCTCATTGTCCCATGGTTTCTCAGCTCCGAAGGGTCCACATCACTAAGTTGTGTCTCTCTGACCCAGTTGTGTCTCTCTGTGTCTCTCTGACACATTCATTTGTGAAAGTGAAACCAGGACTTGGGGCGCCCATGGCACTCCACACACCTTATCAAAGGGGTGGCCTGGATGCACCTCGTCGCTAGCACCAGTCAGGAGTCAGAGAAATGCATTGCTCAGCTCGAACAGGATCTGTTATTTTGAAAGGGTGGGATGAGTGAGTGAGAATCTGCCGTTCTGCGGCACACCTTCCACCTCAGCAAGGCTGACCCCAGGGAAGCTGTCCCTGGACCTGGCACCAGCCTGTCTCTGACAGGGTCACAGCCAGGGAAGCATAGAAATGGAAGGGTCCCGTCTAGGAAGTTGTAGGCAACATAATCTCATGATTCTGTCGCTTCATCTACTTTAAAGCATGGGGCTTCATTTTGAGTGCCCTATGGTCACTTCTGTTTTCTGATAGTTCTTTTTTTAGTTTGGAGTCTTACTTTTGGGACCACCTCGATGCGTTCAGGGCTGACTACTGGCTTAGGGCTTCATTGGGGGCCTTCTTGACAGGTTCCTGGCCTGAACTCCCTCAGCCCCATCATAAGACATGCATTAAAGTGCCTAGGCATGGGGACAG
The DNA here is from genome assembly GCA_021461705.1 of Cryptotis parvus. NCBI lineage: Eukaryota > Metazoa > Chordata > Mammalia > Eulipotyphla > Soricidae > Cryptotis > Cryptotis parvus. The sequence continues at coordinate 362,707 of JAJIBD010021133.1, forward strand.
CAGACCGTAAGCCTGAAGCAGAATCTAATGGAACATTTATGTCGCTGCTCCTGTCACCTGTCACTTATGGGCCTTTCTCCTCACTCCTCCTTCCATATACATTCGTATTATTATGTCACTTCTGCTTCAACAACAATTTTAAAAAATTAAAGAGATGAATTCAATGCTTTTCATTTGCTTGCCTTCAAGGCAACATGTGGATTTTTTCAGCTGCATGAAACACGCTGGGTTTTCTGTTCGTGTGTGCCACGGGTGAGACTGCGTGTGGTACACGTGTGGCCTTGTGGGCTGTGACTGCATTCCCCGGGCCCCTGGGGAGCAGCAGCATCCATCATTTGGGAGGTTTGGGTGTTTGTTATTTTCCCTCAAAATACAAATGGAAGGCCAATAGTTTTATTCAAACGTCTCGTTGAGCGTAGCCTGCATCCAGTCCCTGAGAGGCGGCAGCATGTGAGGAGACACTCGCGAAAGTGTTCACTTCCTGCTAAAGGAATGTTCTAGAAGCTTTTCTGATACCCACCCACAGAATCCTTACAGTAACCCTCTGAAAGGGCATCATGGATATCGTTTCCGCTTTATAGCCACATCACCAATGCACAGAGGAGCTAAGTCTTCCTTGTAAGGTCACTTGGCAACTTCTGTGCTGTGGATGGGGTGGGAGCTCAGATTTCCGGCCAGACAGCCTGAGGCCAGAGATGGGTACCATCAGCCACTGCACTGCACTTCCCCAGACACACCAAAGGAGGTGATGTGGGGAGTCAGGGCATGTTGAGCTTGAAGAATGGCTACTGCACCAGGAACAGCCCCACGCCTGCATGACGCTGGGCTTAATGGGAAGCAACAGCGGTGTGAAACGGTGAATATATAACTCTCACCGCATTCTGCTGTACGTTCTGCAGCCGCTTGTGTCCACTCGGAAAGAATCGTGTTGCGGCTGTCCACTTTAAGAGACTCTGGTTAGAACAGTTTGCTGGAAAATCGGGTGCACTTTTATCGCTTCGAGGATTCCCCCATCAATTCCGCTCCTCTTTTGGCCACGCCTGACTCTGTCATGGCTGTGAAGATTCAGCCTTTGTGAATTAGCCACGCGCCAACCCGCATCAGCATTTGATTTGGTGTTTCAAGCATCCCATTTGGTTTTGAAATTAGTTGAAGAGGATGCTATTTAGGGTCCCGTGGAAAAATATATATATAATCTGTCTTGCACTTATGAAGAAAAAAAAAAACTGCTCTGTTCTGATTAACTGAACGTGAAGCTGAGATAGATCCCGGTGAAAATGACCTCCATTTGCCGTTGGATTCTGATTTGCAGGCAGTGGAATTAAATTCCACCTCATTGGTTTTATGTTTCTCCCATCGTTTGTCCATTAATTCACCAAACATTTATTGAGCACCAACTAATGCCAACACCAGAGTTAGGTGCTTGGAAGGAAAAGAAGAATATCCGAGGATGAATAAGCCCACATCCCTGTCCTTGAGGACTGGAGCTTTGGGGGAGAAAGACATATAAACAATGGTGGGGCAGGAGACGTGCCAGATGTAGGCCAGCACTTACTACAGAGCCTCGATCCATTGATTTCTAGAGGCTTGGTCTCACTGGCTATTACAGATGTCAGACTGTACTTCCTGGCATTCAAGAACTGAGCTTGCCTCTACTATTTATCTACAACAAAGGTTGAGGCACCAATTGGATGCCTACAAGTCTGAAAATTCAGGTGAGCAGTAGAAGTGGTTGCATTTGTCTGATGATACATTCACATCCAACAAAATCAACGGAGAAGAGAAAGCATTTCTCTAGTGCACTTGCATTTATCTCAGTAACCGCCCTTTCCATCAGTCACCCGGGCTTGCAAAGCATCCCACATTCATATGGGAAAGGGCTCAGGGCCCGAGCTCTGGAGCTCCCGGTATTAAGGAAGCCGGGTGAACTGCCCAGCTGCTTAGTAGTAAAGGAGCACTGTAACCCAGGCATTTTTATTCCTGTGGGGGTCACTCTGCATACTGATTATTTATTGAACACTGACCACAGGCTTGCCTTTGGAGTCTCTGTACAGCGACAGAGAATCATTTAGGTGTCTAGGTATTGGGAGGCGAGCAAGGAACCATCTGCCACACTGCTTTCATGGCCACCTAGGAAGGACAAGTTAGAGTCTCACAGAGCTAGCTCTCCCTGGGCACACGAGACGCAGTGGTCAGGGCTGTCTCCTGGCTCTGTGCTCAGGGATCACTGTAGGCAAGGCTCAGGGGACCAGAGGGGATGCCAGGGATTGAACCCAGGTCTACCCTCCTCACCACACTATCTCTCCAGCCACTGGCCCACTGTTAATTCACCTTCCTTGGGGCCAGAGGGGCAGTGAAGGGGTTGAGACTCTACCTTGTGCAGAGTCGCCAGGACCTCAGCAGTGATCTCTGAGCACAGTGTCAGGAATAAGCCCTGAGTACAGCTGAGTGTAGCCCCCAAACTCTCTTTCCACCATTTATTCCTTTAATTAATCCACCTTCTTGGCTCTACAGTCTTGTCTTTGCTTCATTCTTGAAAGGAAATGACTCTATGAAACAATTTTCAGGATGACCATTAAAAACCAACCTATTTTTGTTTTTTGATTTTAGGAGGGAAACTCAACTCAGCGTTCTTAGAGGCAGAGTGGCCTTTGGTTTGGAAATTAACTGTGTGCAGCACCTGGGGGAGTTATTACTCACTGGATACTTTTTAGGAATTTAAATGTGATCGATTAATTGATGGTAAAATTTATATTATATAAATGCAAATTCAGAACTGAGTGTGGTGTTTTCTGTGACCTGAAAACATTTTTTAAAAGGCCAGGTTAGGCCTGAGGAAATTAGACGTTTTAGTCCTTGCTATTAAAAAAAAGAAGAAAAAAACGAATGAAATAATGAAAGAATGACACATTCTAAGTGAGTTTACAACCGATGTGGTAGTGAAGGCCAGATATTTTTTTCTTCCTTCTCTGACAATGTTATCAAAATCTGTTATCATCATCTGACTTCCAGTGTGGCTCTCCAATGTAAGGAATCAGGCGGGCTTTTGTTCAGCTGTTTTTATTCAAAACCCTGCCCTACACATCTTATCAAGCTTATAAAGCTCATAAACACTGGAACCCCAAACAACTTAGGAAGATGGAAAGACAAAAATCGAAATGGAGGAAGAAAAAAAAAGTAAAATAATGGTGATAAAATGAAATTGAAGAGGGTAACACAATAGAATCGGAGCCATTAATTTTTATAGCTGACGCAGCTACTAATATTTTATGAGGCCTGGAAATATGAGTATACAAACCACCCTCATATCTGTCCTTATTCTCTTTCTGCGGTTGTTTTAATACTAAGATAAAAGCCTGTCATATTTGCACCTTGAATATGGCCTTATTACATTAAACAAACACCCTTGGTAGAAAACATTCCACTCTTTGGAATTTTTCCACATCAGCTCCCTTTGTTTTTGTTGACTTGTTCTACCTCTCCCCCACAAAAATTCACAGGCCACTGAGGTGCCATTTCTTTCCCTTGTTTCTATTTGGGGTTTTGGGCTTTTGGGGCGTGGAGGAAGGGGTTGTTTTGTTTTGTTTTTTTGTTTTGAATGTATCAGAGGTTATTTCAAATGAAATCACAGTGAGGTTGTGCTTATAGCTTTCCTGGACTGCCTGTAAGTCTCCATTTAAATGTAGATTTTGACTTTACACTGGGGAGGAAGGTGAGAGCCTTTCGAAGGCGGAATTAACATCAAAGTGAAAATATGAGCTTGTTTCCCTAAGCAGGGCTAAAAGGGTCCAGTTCGAATATTCTGAGCCAGTTAGGTCTGTTCCCAAAGGGGAAAACATGACCGAGGTCAGTTCTATAAGCTCAGCAAGGTGACACCACCCAACTTCAGGTCATGAAAATCAAATGGTAAAGGGCAGCTCCTGGACCAGTGTGGACGCCAACCCAATGCCTGCAGACTCCACCCGTGACCCTTTGGAATTAGTGATAAATAGGATTTAAAGGGCATATGTAGGAACTGTTCAAATCCCTGTTGCTGGTTTGGAAGTCATTGTGCTAGAAAGAATCGGAGTAAAATACACTCTGAATAAAGCTTCATCATGTAGTGACACGACATACTGCGAATCACAACCCATGTACACTTTTCTCTCTTTGCATTCAAAGTTCATTTGTAAAGAAAAAAAAAACATGATGTTGCCCTCTCTGGTGCGTCTTTTACTGATGGATCATTAAAGAGGTGACAGAATTCATCAACCCCACTCTGGAGACCTGATCCAGTGTTTTGCCCCCAGGCTAGTCTTTAGCTAACCCTACTCCAACCAATAGGAACTTGCATCCCAATCAAATGATTCCAGAGGAAAAAAAAATACCTTGGTCGAAAGCCCTCAGATCTCACACTGTATTGACCCCACTGGAACACCTGCACTCACAGAAATTATATATTGTCCAAGACAGACCCAGGTCATGACAGGGCTGATGGGTCCCAGCCTCTATCACATATGAGATCAACCTAGCACCATCAAAAAGTTTCTGCTCCAATTCCATCTGCGTGAGCCCTTTTGCCTAACTGCAAGCAGAAATTATTATTTTACTTGACCTAGAGAGAAGCCTAGTTCACAGACACAGATGGAGCTGCTACTGACTCTCCCTGCTACTGGCTCATCCAGGAGGGAGGGCAGGTTGGGGCCCTGGCCCACCACACCAATAGAGCCTTGGAAGAAGCCAGAGGAACCCCCTCAACCTGATGACCACCATTTCCAACATCCGATTCCACAGCTCATCAGAGCTCCACCCAAGAGAGAAGCCAATCTCAAGCCCAGCTTGTTGGTACCCCACCCTAGAGAGAAACCTAATTCATAGATACAGATGGAGCTGCTACCTGCTCACTCCATTGCGCGCCATGAAGCAGGGAGTCCATCAGTAAATGCAAAAACTAAGAGTGGCTGCACAGCAGACCCTGGCAAGCTATCTGTGTTGTATTTGATCTGCCAAAAACAGTAACAATAATAGACCTCATTCCCATGACCTGAAAGAATGTTTGAGTCTTTTCATATTCCTGGAGTGAGCAGTGGCCTTGGAATATAAGAGCATGCGACAGGGACAATAGATGTTACCGGTGCCCCCTTGAGCAAATCAATGAACAACGGGAAGACAAGTGATACAAGTGATACAAGTGATACTTGACCCATGAACTACTTGGAGAGGTTGTTGATTTAATGCTCAAGCACTACTGGCAGAATGAATGTTGGAAATTCTCTGTTTCTGTCCTCCTCTTTTCCCAACTCTCTCTCCTTTCCTCACTTCCTCTCTTCCTTCTCTGCCCCACTTTTTCTTCTATCTTCTCTTCCCTCTCTCTCTCTCTCTCTCTCTGGTGTGTGGTGTGTGTGGTTGTGGGCATGGATGTGTATATGTATATGTAGGGATAGTAACAGATTTCAGTCTGGCATCATGTGCTTCTTTGGAGAGTCTGATATAGGAAACAACAGAGAGGTCGTGAGGGAGAGGGTTGTGGGGACGATGTCTGTGAGTCAGAGGTCAGAGAGAAGAACACGGAAAGGGAGCACAGTGAACGCCACAAGCTCTGGCAGAAATGGGATGGAAGAAGATAAAGGCAGGCATTTTGGTGAAGGTCTCCAGTTGCAGGACTTAGCTCAAAGGCTTAGGATCTCCAGAGAAGTTTGAGGCTCAAAAAAAAACAGAGATTCCCTCTCACTTTGACAACTCAGACCATGAAACCATCATTTGCGCCTCATCTGGTCTGAATATTTCATTTACAAATGGAGGTTGTTTAGCATCTTGTGCTATAGATGCTTTAAGTTTATTTAAGATCTCAGTTTCAAGGAATGCTTTCCAGACGCGTGGCTCACCGCGACAGACAGCTGTTGATACTCGGATCCCACAAGCATCATAATATGTTTAAAAAATTGCGACACTTTGAAAACCAGATGTTCTACATAAACTGCACACAAGGGGGAAAAAGAGAAAGAAAGGGGAAGGAAAGGGGACAGGCTGCTCTGCCGCTGGGAAGAAGTGTGAGGCTATCCATGCTCACACTCAAAGTCAGATAACTGAAGTTGAGTCCCAGAAAGCATGGTCGGCGTTTCTTTCTGCCAAGAAAAATGTAAGGGGAAGCCATGCTCCCAGGAATGGAAGTTTCTTTAGTAGAGACAAGCTAGAGAGCTGCAGATCAGGCTGAAGGTGTCAGGCCCAAGTTCACTGCCAAAGCTCTTTTCTGATACAGAAATACGTGCAATTTTAACTGATTCCCTGCCCTTCCTGACGGTCTATGTGTCTGTCTCAGTTTTGGAACCAACCTCTAACTTCCTCTACAAGCTCTGTTTTAGGTGGAAGCGAAGCTTGTATGGTACTGTAGATGTCAGGGTGCCTGAGTACATTACAGTCATAGGCTTAGAAGGAGAAGGTTTGGGGGTCAGAGTCAAACACACACACACACACACACACACTACTTTATCGAAGGCTCTTTTTCCTCCATAAAATGGAGACATGATGATACTCAGTTCAAGAAGGGAACTAAAACATTTAGTGCAATACCTGAAGGGCTAAAACACTCCATACATTCAAGATATTATAAATGTTAATTTTTAAATGAATTCAAACCTTTTAAGACCGACTTGCTTTGAAAGATGTTTTGGCAGAGCTACATCCTCCCCTTGGAAAATTGGATAATTGAGGGTGTCCGCTAGTCAGTCTTGGGAATCACTATTCCACATGATTGGAAATGATGGGCTTGGGAAGAAGCAGAGCGAGGCGGTGGAATAGCGGCAGGACCAGACACCCTGGTCTGTGCCGGGGATCTGCACTTCGTGGTGGTCTCCCTGGGAGTTGCTCCCTGCCTCCAGTCTCCCAGCTGGGTCTTGGCCCACACCTCTTCTGCTCAGAAAATCTGTAAAGTTCAAAGGCGCCAGTTTAAGTCAAATATGTTGTACACAGTAAACACTCGATAGTATCTGTCTCCTTCAGTCCGTGTCTACATAGCTCCTGAAGCTTCCCTTCGGAAGACGGCTTCTGCCCAAGTGGAGAATTTATCAAACAATGTAGTACCTCATAGGGTTGAAAACCAACCCACCAACCAACAGACCATTCAGCCGTCCCACAAAACAAAGCAAAATAATAAACCAGAATATCAGAGCAAAGCTAAATCCTTATTGGCTAGACACTGCACCCTGTCACAAGTCCTGGCCCCTCCTGACTTCTCTACTTCCACCTGTACCTTTTTATCCTAGCCCGTCCTCTTGCCTGACCACTTTAAAAGCAGACACTTCTCAAACATCTCCTTTACCCTCACTTTTGGGTCTTTGTGCCTCCTGCCGTATTCCTGCCCACATCCTCTCTGAACTTTCCACCTCACCCTAGATGATTTCTTCTGGAGAGCCTTCTCTAAGCTGTACTGTTCCTTCATTCTTTCCTAGTACTTAATGCTTACCCCTATCCAAAGTCAGAGTCCTTGCATTAATATTTCCTAGTTGTTCAGATCAGGGGAAGACTTTTTCAAGGAAGGGATGATGTCCTATTTACCATATTTCCTCAGCAATCAACACATGCTATTCCCAGAGCAGTGAATAAATAACTGATATGTGCATAAATAAAGGCCGAATGGATGGATGGATGAGTGGGTTTACAGATTAACGGGTGGATGAGTGAATAGGTAGATGGCAAGGTGGTAGGTAGAGGGACAGATAGATGGATAGCTAGATGGATGGATGAGTGGGTTTACACATGACTAGGTGGATGAGTGAGCAGGTCGATGGCAAGGAGGTGGGTAGATGGATGGATGGATGGATAAATAAGTGGGTGGATTAACAACTGGATGAATGGGCCTCTTCCAGGTCTCCCCTAGCCAAAAAGTCTAAGCTATAATTTTGTCTCACGTTCCCCAGCCTGATTCCCACTCATCCTTTGAGGCCGAACTTTCTTGTATCACCTTTAAATGAGCAGAGCGGTAGATGGAGAGTTGGTGTGTGGATGGATGGACATATGGATGGATGAATGCATGAGTGGATATGTGGGTAAGTAGGTGGGTGGACAGATAAGTGGGTGGGTTGATGAACAGATGGATAGATGGATGGGTGTATGGATATATCTGGAAAGATGGGGCTCAAATCTCAACTACTTGGGATATATTTTATCAAACTGTTTATGAGATCATCGTCTGACCATGGCCCAGGGAATAATACTCAGAAGAACTATGAATATGGGCCGTTCCTAGATCCTATCTAAACTTGACATTTACTAAATCCTATATACTCCTCAGCCATGACAGACCTGATCTGCTGACTTATCCAGTCTCATGTCTCATCACTGACTTTTTCTCTGTGCTCCAGACTCCTAAGAATTATCTTTGTGTCTTTATACTTCGAGGTCTCCTGGCCAACAGTCTAAAGTATAATTTTATTATACTTTTATCAATAATACTTTTGTCAATACTTTTATCAATTTTAGTATAATTTTATCAAGTTCCCCAGCCTGATTCCTACTCGCCCTTTGGGGCTGAACTTTCTCATATCACCTTTCAGTGAGATTTTTTGAGCTCCACCTTTACCCTCTGTCTCCAAGCGGGGTAAGGCTTCTCTGTTATTTGCACCCACAGCCCTTTCTCCAGCTCATCATAGCACTTAACTCAATTCTAATTATGTAGGAATTGAGCTGATTGTTGGTTTAGTTTCTGTCTCCTCAACCACAGTGTAAGCTTGAGGGACCAAACAGCGTGTGTCTCCTGAAACCCAGGGTTCTAAAGGGGCCAAACAGGAAGTGCATACTTAAGAAATAACACTGTCCTTTGACATTAGTATGTGAGGAGCGTGGCTCCACAGATCCTATGGAGTTGTTTGCAAAGAGCAAGACGGCACAAACTAGTTTCATTGCAATAGCTGTGTATGGTGCTTGCCCACTCTTACTAGTCATATCTGATAACTCCATTATAGAAATGGTCAATACCACATGTTTTATATCAGACTTCTTAGAGAGGTTCCTGTTAGATCCACATCTTCCAAAAATGAAGTGAAGAGCCATGGCTTTGGAATCTAAAGAGTCCATATGGTGGAAAGTTCGGTAAGCCCTTGGGGTCTCTGCCCACAGTCCTGGGCAATGTATCAGTCTGTGTTTTCCATCTGGGCCTGCCTTGTGTGCATCCGCGACAAGAGGCTGGTCACAGCTGCAGGATACACATGGAGGCTATTCTGGGGTACTTGAAGTCATCAATGATCCATCTCTGTGGAATGAGTGGCTCACCAGAAAGACATACATGGAACACAACACCAGACATCACAGCTTCTCTCCTTTGAGGAAGGAACTTTCCAAAAATGTCTGGGGGAGAAACAGGCCTCAGTGGCCCATATGGCAGATGTGAGCATCTCCCTCAATCATCACCAGGGTATCAAGGTGAGGAGAAGGTGGAAGAGAAGGAGAGGAGAAATTCTTCCTAGGAGAGGTGGCAATCCCGGTCCAGCCCGGATACCTCAGCCCACATGTGGGATAAAATATATCAACAACAATCAGGCAACTCAAACTGTTTATGGCCCAGACACTTGGATAAACACTTATTAGAATTATAATTTTTTGGCTTTTGGGGTCACACCTGGCTATGCTCAAGAATTACTCCTGGCTCTGCACTTAGGAATTACTCCCGGCAGTGCTCAGGGAACCACATGGGATGTCAGAGATTGAACCTGGCTCAGCATGTAAGGCAAAAGCCCTACCTGCTGTAGTATCACTCCAACCCCTGATATAAATTCTTATTACTGATCTCAATTCTCACAACTACCTCCAGGAACTTGGAATTCTTAGTATTGCCTTTTCTTGAAGATCAAACAGAGCCACTGGGTAGGTTAAGCAACTTTCCCAAGATTGCTTATCTCATGAGTGGAATTCAAATTGGGGGGGTTCCAGGTGATTACATACATTGGTGTCTATTATTTCTGACACAAATTCTGCTTCTGAATAAAGACGGCAGCTCTAGTCATGGGACCGGCATTGATTGTGCTAACTACACCTGCCACTGTTCAAGGTGCTGGGCCAAGTTACGTGCATTGTCTGATCCTGGGATGCAGTTAGGGGAGAAAGAACTTGAAGCAATTGGTTGCACTGAACTAGCTAAGAAAAGAAAGTACAAGTGTGGGCAACCAAAAGCCAGCCCAGGATATTAGATGTTTAGTCACTAAGGAAACATACGTGGAAATTGCTATTGTTCCTCTCAATAGACAAGAGAAAGCCCATGGAACATGCTCATGGCAGCTGTGGGAGCTTCTCAATACAAAGCGCCCCTAAGCTCTGTGAGAACAAGAATGACATTGGCCTGGTTTGTGTGCTTGCTTCCCTGGTAAACAGAGCAGGACCGAGCATACAAAAGAACCTTGCTGCAGGCTTGTGGTGAATGGAAGGAAGATGAATGGAGCACAGAGAGAGACAACAGGACTAGAGAGTAAATACTCACAGTTCTCACCATGAACAGTGATTAAGTTGGGAAAAGAAAGGGAGAGATAAAGTGTAGCCTTGGCACCAGAATTCTGTGACACTAAGTTGAAAATCTTCTGAGATGTTAGTACCAAAGCTTATCCAATCAAGAATGCAAGGAAGAGGTGTGTAAAAAGACGTCAATAGCTGTCCATGACACTCATAGACATGGGGGCAGAGCTGAAACTGGCTCTCCCTGTGACCAGCCAGCCGCTCACAAGGTGCCCGGGAGGGATGGCGGGTTCTAGCCCTAGGCGCGCCACCCCAGCAGAGCCTCGCAACAAGCCAGACGACCCCCCACTCCATGAGGGCCTCCATTTTCCACATCTGAACTTCCCTCATCAGAATTCCACCCATCAGAAGAGCTGATCACAGCCCGGCTTGCACGGCTGCTTTGCGGCCGCACAGTTCATCAATAAATGCTGGATTTAGAGATGACTACAAGAGTATGCTACCTGCATGGCAGAACCTGGCAAGCTACCTGTGTCATATTTGATATGCCAAATACCAGTAACAATTATAGACCTCATTCCCATGACCTGATGGAATGGTTTGAGGCTCTTTATGTTCCTGGAGCAAGCAGGTACCCTTGGACTCTACTTGCATGAGACAGGTCATATGGGGATGTTACTGGTGCCCGCCGAGCAAATCAATGATGAACGGGAAGACAGTGATACAGTGATACAGCTGTCCATAGGTTGACAAAGGTGCAGGAACATCACAGATTGTCAACTCCCTCAGAGTTGAGACACACAGAGAAAACTGAGGCAGTCTGGCTTACAGTTCTTACCCGACTAAAGACTTTAGTTCAATCTTCCACAAATTTGGGTAGTTAGACCGTCTGCCACTTCGAGTTTATCTTCTCTTGTAAATAAGAACACTAGTAACAGTTACTGTCACCGGTTACAAACAAGAGCCGATTATTGCAGAGGGTATGGAACTGGCTTTATAAATAATGTGACTCATTAATCATTTAAATATTAAGGTCAGTCAGATAGGAAGAATTTCTTATAAAAGTTAATGACCTAAGCAACAAAGGAACAAACATGGTGACCTCCTAGTATGAGTACTGCAAACCATCATGCCCTCTGGGGGAGAGAGAGAGGGGAGAGAGAGAGAAATGGAGAGAGAGAGATAGAAAAGGGAAAGTGCCTGCCACAGAGACAGGCTGGAGGTGAGACAGTGGCAGGAGGGTACCAGAACACACTGGTGGCGGGAAACATGTGCTGGTGGAGGGACAGGCGTTGAAACACAGGTGACTGAAACCCGATCATGAGCGACCTAACTGTATGGTATGATGACTCAATAAAGTCAATTAAAAACAATGGCCTAAGAAGTCTTAACCAAAACAACAAAAAACAAAAACAGGATTTGAAAAATGAGTAGTTGTAGCAGTTGTAATAGTAATGGAAATAATAATAACAACACCAATAACAAGAGATAAATATAAAGTACCATTATTTAAATCTTCAGCCAGTAACACATATAAGATACGTATTATCATTTATTATAGGAGAGTATCAAGAAAGATCTTATTTCTCACTAAATCTATAACATGTTGTTACAATAATTACTATTATTTCCCTCCATTTAATAATGAGGAAATGGAGTCATAACAAGGCTAAAGGTCTTGCAGAAGGTTACCCAGCTAGCAAGTAACAGGAAAGAATCTGAACCGATTTCTGTACAGCAAAGCCCATGAGCTTTCTGCTTAATGCTAACATTTTGACACACGCTGGAGTTTCAGAAACTCAGAGGAAAATGGAAGCTTTCTGGCATCTGAGCAAAGGTAATTATGCACAAAGCAAGACCATACTTAGTAATATATATGTCTGGCTGGAGGCTGTGGGTTCCAGGGGAGACAAGCAGGGAGAAAAGGGTGACTGGGCCATGGGGAATCTGTCACCGAGGACAGGGTCGGTCTAGACTCCCTGCTTTGGGCGACAAGGAGCCTCTGGCCCATGGTAAGCAACGGTCTGATTTGTTATTTGTTGACAGAACTGCTGGGGGAGGACAAAAGGGGGAAGCTAGAGGCTGTTGGAGGGGGGCGGCTAGAGGACTGTCGCGGGGGCAGCTGCGGCTGTTGCAGTAACCTAGTTGAGGTGCCCAGTCTCACGTGCAATTCCATCACAGATTTTACTGGCCATGAATTTCAGGCGCCTTCTTTCTTTTCCTCCACTGTCTCTCTGTCTGCTAGCGCTGACTTCTCCCCCACACAAGACCCATCTGGGAGTTTTCTCCTGGTACCTACTGAACGGCCCTTCTTTCTCCTTGTGACTTAAGAACTCAAGTGGGATTTCAAGAGAGACAGAGGTTTTGGATAGAAATTCATCTCCCCAAACACTATGGTTCCATTTAATTGATATCTTTAAAATGAGCTAAAATGATTGTTCATAGATTTGAGACCTTATTTAAGTGCAATCTCTTCCGGTTTACAGAGAGATTTGTTCTGACCTGTCATCCCTTTTAAACTTACGCTTCTGATTTCAGAAAAACCTTCTTGAGTCCTATCACTGACTAAGTCTTTTCTTTCTCGTTGAATCCCACCGCATTAGACCGGCTTAGGAGTATCGGCTATGGGGAACCTCATATGCACCAGTGATGCCAAATCTCCTTTTTGTTTATTGAATTTTATGATGGGTTTGATCTTGGATCCCGTTGAACTCTTTCTTACCCTTTTATTTCATTTGTTTCTAGAGTTTTCTTTTCCTATTGAAGTAACATGAGTCTGCATGACACTGCACTTGAGGGGGCAATTTCATGCCTCCTAAGTGTATGTTACCACACCACAATCCCTGCTGAGGCAGTAATATTGCTCGGGCACAGACCATTGGCTCTCCTTCCCTGTTGGTCTCCCTTTGCCCTTCTGCTGGGTTCACCACATCCCTGCTTTAAATGCTTTTTTAATCCCTTGTCTCAAGTCTGCCTCCTAGCTCCTAATTATTTGTCATCAAGCATCTCTTTAATGGCTTTCAAAGTGGCTTCCAAAGGTCTTGACTTCTGCACTGGTTTTGTGTTTCTCCTGTACAGCTTCCTTGAGTCCAGCCCCTCTCATTTCTCATCGCCTTGAGTGCTTCATCTCTATGCCTGGAGCCCTCCTAGGCCTGCTTTGCGGTCCCACTCCATAGAGGTCAGACATTGGTTAATCTCTTGGAACGACTGGCCAAGTATGTCCACTAGCCACTGCCAAGTTTCCCCGAGATAACCTTCTCATAGGATTACACTGCTTAAGAATATTCCAGCGGAGGTCATGGTTGCCCTGATATGCCACTCTGGGGATGGACAGATGGAGGATCTAGAAAGGAGAGGCTCAATGACCGTCAGTGGATCTCTTAAAGGCATCCTGTGAAACCTAACATCACTTAAAGCATCTGCCATAAACCCAAGCAGGCTGGCAGGCAGTGCCTCTGGCCTCACCACTGGCGTGCTGAAGCCACATCTGCATTAAGAGGAGCATCCTGGGTGGATTAAGTGCGCGCTACTCTTAGGGGTGCTCTGTCCTCCATGACCACCCAGCAAGCCCTCCAGCCTGGAAGATCACCCACTGCCCTGCCTGCAAAGTCTCAAAACGCTGGGCTTCACCTCCCCTTCATGAAGAATGATTTGGGGAGACGGCTCCCAGCTTGAGAGAGAAAGTCCATAACTGTATTTGAAATTCTAGAGCGTGTGGATATTTTTCAAAATGTGAGTCCTTGCCAGCTGAGGCGTATTGCCTATTTGCAGGGGGAGAATGGCTGCCGGAATGAACATGCTGATCAATAATTCAAATGAAGAAATCCCATTTTTCACACTCGTACCATACCAGCACGGCAGCCCGGCCCACACGCTAATCATTCCCAACTTCAACTTGAAGAGATTCCACTTGGACTCCTGGAGTGAGGACAAGAGAAAGATGAGGAAAGCCACTCTGGTGCTCTCAAGAGCACATACTTCTTCATGACATGACCAATGGTTTGTATTATCCTTGCAGGAAGTGGCATTGTGGTCTGGATGGCATTTTGAAAGAGTGTGCTCCGGGCTCTCCTGTAATGAAGATGGAGGCGCGGTGTGGAGGCGGAGAACATGAGCTCGCAGACACAACAAATGGCTTCCTGAAGATCCCAATATATCTCACATCCTAAATGTGAGTTTAAGGCACTCCACTCTCTTGTGTGTGATTTTTTTTTTTTTTTTGCGAGACAGTGGGGGAACATGGAGCTCTGTGAGAAATGCATGATCCCGGCAGGGCAGCGCTCCCGCTGCACCGGGCAGGAATCAAGGAGGGAATCGTCTTCTAGGACCTGGGCCCTGAAAACATCTTCATGCACATGAAAGATGATCATGGATGCCATGACCCACCTCTCGAGGGCTTATGGATGTAGTGAGCGACCTCCAGAGGAATTTACCCATCTATTTTTGTTTCGTGACAGAGCTGAGAAGGTTAGGACATAAAATAAGACATATTAACTTTGTGTGACTGCAACACCCCTTTCCATGGAAATGGAGACCCTTCCCTTGAGAGACGGGTGCCCAGGGCTCTCTCCGGCTTCCAGATCACCAGCCCATTTTCCTTTGATGCAGAGAGCTAAGACCCCACAAGGCCTCCATCTTTCTCTATCATTTTTTTTCTTTTTTGAGTCACACCTGGCAATGCTCAGGGGTTTCTCCTGGCTTGCACTCAGGAATTACTCCTGGCAGTGCTTGGGGTACCATATGGGATGCCAGGGATCGAACCCGGGTCAGCATGGGCTGGCCAGTGCAAGGCAAACACCCTACCTGCTGGACTATCACTCCGGCCCCTTATCTTATTTTTAGAAAGGTAGACACTAAACAAATGCGTGCGGTAGCCTTTACACCAGTGGGAAGGCAGATCCTTTCATGATCCTTATTTCACAGGGCAGGGCACTGAGGCAGGGAGCAGCCAACACCAGTTTGTCAGCTTCTAAGAGTCAGCATGGAGTCAGGCTGTCTCACTGCAAATTCACTTTTATGCTTATTTTATTTTGCTTTGGGGGCCACATTCAGTGATGCTCTGTGGTTACTCCCTCTCTCTGCTCTCAGGAATCACTCCTGGAAAGCTCAGGGGACCATATAGGGGGATCAAAGTCAGGTTGGCTGAGGACAAGGCAGCTGCCTTCCCGCTGTGCTCCCTTGGCACCTCACAAGGTCTTGGAGTAGTCTGTGAAGAGAGCTAAGACCCCAGGGAGGTAGGGGTTAGAGTGCATCCTAACATCCTAATATGTGCCTTGCCTGGTGCCCATGGTGTGGGGTTACCTTTATATGTTTCTCCCTGTGATCAAAAATAGAAGATGCAACTCCAGAAGCTTCTACAAATTAAGAGTCAGAGGTTAGGTAAGACAGAGAAGGGAACAGTGTGCTAATAAATGCTGGAAATAGTAGTGCCAGATAAAAACTGAGCATTGAATGTAGGCAAAGGGATATAGATGATAACCCCTGAATGTATGTATTGCAAGCCACAATGTGTAAGAGGAGAGAGGAAGAAGGAAGGAGGAAGGAGGAAGGAGAAAATAGAAAGGAGGAGGAAGAAGGAGGGAGGGGAGAAGGAGGAGGGAGAGGAAAATGGAGGAGAATAAGAAGGGTGAGACTCACAGACATGGGGCAGAGCTGCTACTGGCTCTCCCTGTGCCAGCCACTTATGAGATGCCCAGGAGAAAAGGCGGGTTCTAGCCCTGGCCTGCCACCCCAGCAGAGCCTTGCAAAAAGCCAGACGACCCCCCACTCCATGAGGGCCTCCATTTTCCACATCCGGACTTCCCTCTCGTCAGAACTCCACCCAGCTGACCAGCCTATCACAGCCCGGCTTGCGGGCGCTTGCAGCGCGCAGTTCATCAATAAATGCTGGATTTAGAGATGATTATGCTACCCGCCCGGCAGAGCCTGGCAAGCTACCCGTGTCATATTTGATATGCCAAATACCAGTAACAATTATAGACCTCATTCCCATGACCTGATAGAATGGTTTGAGGCTCTTTATGTTCCTGGAGCAAGTAGGTGCCCTTGGGCTCTACTTGCATGAGACAGGACATATGGAGATGTTACTGGTACCCGCTCGAAACAAATCGATGATGAACGGGAAGACAGTGATACAGTGATACAATGATGGCGGTATAATAAAAAAAAACTGACACCCCCCAAAAAATAGTTCTGTCCTGAGGAAGGAAACTCAGGGCTGGAACGTTCATTACAGCTTTGCACCTGGGAACAGAGTCGTGCCCTGCAATGGAAAGGGCACTGGCCATTGTCTGCTTACACGTTGGGTGGTGCAACGTGGGAGACACGTTAGACTGTAAGTGCTGCAGAGCCATAAGAACAGCCCACACTGGGGCTCGGCCACCCCGTGCCTGCGGCCAAGCCTCTCCGGCCCCTTCGGCAACTATGTGGGTGAAGCCCTTGCCTGTGCGTGAGAGAGGCCGGGCTTCAAGCATGCATTTCACGAGAGTCGGGACAACGGAGTCTTTGAGGAAAGGTGGCGGCTGCTGGCGTGTCTTTTCTATTCAGGGGCAAAAGAATCTGGCCTGAGATGACAGCCAAAGTGGAGAATCCCTGTGCTCAGAAACAGATGAAGACACTGAGCAGGTGAGTGTGTGCGTGCCCCAGGCTGGGCTGGCCCACAGGAACGAGGAGGGCAGGCCCCAGTCAGCACGCACCATGCGGGCCTGCCCTGAAGGGAAACTTCGCACAAGTACAGGTAAAGCCTTTTGCATCCTCGGGACAGGCCAGAAAAAAGTGCAGCGACTGCACCTCCCTAATGGTGTTAAACCAAGCAGCCTCCTGCCAGCGCCTCGATTTAAAGGGCTAGCCCCATCTCCCCCAAAGCAAATGTTTTCAAGCTGCTTTTTCCCATTGATAAATCGTCTGAGCAGAGACGGATTGAATTATTTATCTGGACTCTGAAAACCAGTGCGAGCTATTCTCAATGCGGCTGTGGTCCAATTTTAGAATTATTTTTTTTTGGTAGAGCAATACATAACCATATTAATCCCAGACGCCTTTGATTGCTCTTTGATTCATTCGATGGATATGTAGAGCCTCTGCGGCCGAGCACTTGGGCTTAAGTCTGAAGCTGATGGGCACAGAGTGTGGTTTACAGGGTAGAAGGCCGTGAAGGCTGGAAGCACCCTTGGATGGCACCTCACTAATGGACTTCTGAGAGTTCCATGTCTATTAGATCAAGACATACAGGTTACGCCTTACGGCTTCCACTTCTAGGTGGGGGTGAGGGTTGGGCTACACAGGAGATTAGGGTACGCTGCACAGAGTCTGACCCTCTGTGAACCCAAAAGGAAAGGCCTAAGCTGAGACCATGCAGGAGACAAGCAAAGATCAGTGGCTCTAAGCTGCACCCCTACTCACCCACCAACCTGCACCCCTCCTTCCTTACCTGTATTACACAGTAGGGGAACATCCACACAACTGAACCGCAAAGGCTAAGGCCGCTCAGGATGTTTGAAATCCCTCCAGTTTCTATCCACGCGCCCGTCCGTGATTTAAGTTCTGTTTTTCTCTGGCGTGAAGCCCCATTTCAGCAGCTTTCCACCAGGGGCATCGCCACATACCAGGGCAGAGGGGACACATGGTCACCCTAGAGTCCCTAGAGTGGTTTTGTCCCTGTGGGTGGACCATGGGTGTCTCTGGCTGCCAGAAAATGTGTGTCCATCGCCTTCACTTCCTCCTCTCCCTCCTCATCCTGTCCACGCCATGTTCCGCCCACCCCACTATCCCAGGAGTGCCTGCAACTCTCTCTGCTGACAGCTAATGGTGGGAGACAATCCAGGCATCTTACACAAAACTCCCGCTGGGATACTTCTGTGACGTCCTTGGTTGGGGCAACTTTCCTGATGCTTCCGTGTAGGAGGGAGCCCTAATTCTCTCCAGATGAAGGAGGAACATGCTCAGCACAAAGAAGACTCCATCACTGGGGATGCATGGGCCACGTGAATGGCTCGTGACTCAGCTCTCAATGATTGAGTCTTTGGTGACCGTATGGCCTAGAGAACAGTGGCTATGCCTTCACCTGGCCTGTCTATGCTCCTCTCGGCGTGCGTATGAGGCTGTGTCCCACTTCTGACTCTTCGACAGGTGACCTTCTACTGTTTGGTGAGTGGCTTTGCTCATAGATTCATTCGATCAATATTGTGGGGACTCTTCTGATGTACTTGGGGGACTAAGTGCTCGCAAAAACCAGTATAGCCGTGTTAGTCCTAACAGACAGGATACATAGGAAGGAGGAAATTCAATTTAATGCACAGTTCTAATAACATACTGCCAGGAACAAAGACGCGCCCCAGAGAATAATGTTCTGGGAGACACGCGGGGAGGAATCTAGCAGATGACGCAAGTCAGGGTGGGCCCCCTTCTCTTGAGGTCACCCGGAAGTTGAGGACAGAATAAATGACCAAAAGTGACCTGTGACTTCGGCCTCTACAGTCGAGCAGAATACCCTAAACAACAGCAACAGCTCTGAGATAAACAAGTATCACTTCCTGGTCCCCTCCTCTCGTCTCCCCACTGACATCCTGGTGACACTCGGACCTTGCCAAGCCCCTGAACTCACACAGAGTCTCTCAACTAGCCTTTGGTACACGCGGTCCTCTGGCTCCACAGGTGATGATCTTAAACCACAAAAACAGACCCACAACTCCCTGTCTAAGATCTACCATGCTGCCCATATCTGCCAGGTAAAGCCTGTTCCCTGCCCTGCCTCTTCAGAACTTCTTTCTAGAACATTCATCTTACATGGATTCCTGAGTTTCCCATGCTGCTTCCCTTGACCCTTAAAGCTTCTGCTCCTGGCCTCAACATTCTTGCCAATTTTCTTCACCTGATGAACACTGCCTGCTCACAGAGTTCAGTGTAGAACTACCTCTTGGTTTAGCTCTTCTCAGGTCCCTTGCCTCCTGCCAATTTTAACTCGCAGTGTCTTACAGCCCAGCATACTGTAGAATCCCTCCTTGAAAGGGAAACAGGATTATTTGGTGTTTTCTCAGCAATGCATCAGAAATCTAGCAGGGACTCAAATGATTCTAAAGAGAACAGGGCATTTTTCAGTGCTTTATAGGCGCTTAGTATAAGACATGAAATAATAGTTTTTGTTTTTGTTTTTTTAAAGGTAATAGCTACCACCAGCACCAAGGCCCCTGTTCTTTAATGAATACTGAACACTCCTTCTCATGAGCAGCAGGAGAATGACTGTATTTGACTTTTGTCTATAACATCCATATTTTCCTTAAAAAATTAATTGCACAGATTAGCAATGTCTGTATCATGGTCTCTTGCTTGGGAAAGATCATCCAGGGATCTTTGAGGAAAACTGGACGTTTCAAGAGCATTGTAGAAGATCAAGGGCTGTCTGTTCCTTTCCAAAGTGTGTCTGTGAGAAATGACTCTTACCAAAATCTAGCCCCCCAAAGTCTGCGGGAGCACTGCAGCCAGAGCCAGGGCATTTTCTCCAGAGGGAAAGAATGGGATGGTGGTGGGAAAGAGCCATTTAGCTGCACGCAGGCAAGTGAAGCACAGCCCGAGAGCCAAAGGTCACCCGGACACTCTCCGCTTAATTGGGAGACTGTCTTCGTCAATCAGCGAGAAATGGAAGTCGGTGGGGTAGTACCGTACTTCGCATCGCTGCCATCACTTGACAAGGCCTTTTTATCATTGCCACTTTTACCATCGGAAGACAGGGCTCACCGCTGAGCCGAGAGCTCTAATGAACTTACACTTGACAATAGCTACAGGAAATTAACCAGTGTCATCGTCGAGGCCACCAACCCATTCATCAAGTTAATATAGGGTTCCATGAACAGGATGTTCTGGGGCTAGCAAATCCTTTGAAATGTGTGATACAGCGACAACAACAAAATCTCTGATCATTTATATAATTGGCCATGCATGACACATACCTGCTCTCAGTTCCATGGCTACAGAGTCTGTTGTTCCATTTCATCAGTGTGTGATTTGTGAACTGGGATTTCTGGCTTTTTTTCAAAGAGTGATTCCAAGGCTTCCAAAAGACGTTTTAATAAATTTAAAGAACACAATAGGGCATTGATGTTAAGGGTCTTTTTTTTTACCAGTATGATTTTAAGGGCATTTTTTCTTCCCCTATTTTCAGATAAGAACCTTAAAAGATGTAAAAGACTGGTGAATTCATAAAGACACATGGATCCAGAGCACTGGAGATGTTCCACCACTGTGAGACTTAGTCAAAAGTGTTTCCCCAAGTCAGATCTCAGATACAGCTTCTACAAACTAGAATTGGACCCAAAGTCCTTGGAGCTGTATTTCTTCTGTGTGTTGTGATTCTGCTCAGATGAAGGTAGTCATAAGATGAAAAGGTTTTCAGTTAATTTTGCCTTTGCTGCAGCTTTTCCCCATATGGAGGGTGAGCAGAGAACCTTGGGAACCACTCATCATGAGAGGGGGTTGCAGAGCGATAGTACAGTGGTGCAGCATCTGCCTTGCATGTGGCCAATTTGGGTTAGATCCCTGGTGTCCCATATAGTCCCCAGAGCACCACCAGGAGGAATTCCTAAGTGTAGAGCCAGGAGTAACCCGTGAGCATCACCAGGTGTGACCCAGTGAGAGAGAGAGAGAGATAAGTTGTTGGCAGAGAAGAGATATTTCCAGTTTAAAAGAACTAGTCTGGACATTAGGAGGCTTGACACTAACTTCTGGTCTTTCTTTAAGTAAGAGCTTTAGTGATTTCTTCCATGAGCAAGGCATTAATCTCAGCACTGCCTCCATCTTGGGCTAGTGGAGTGACAACAGAAAACCAATGATAAAACATGCCAAAGGGGCTGAAATGAGCAATGATGGTTCCTCATGCAATGTAAGCTTTCTAGTGTTTATTACATACCACACCTGTCAAACTCCAGGATCCCCAGTGGTCATCACCAGTACAGGACATGTCTCCTAGGTGACAGTGAAAACCATGGTGGATCCATTTAGATCAACCAGTTAACATAGACATTCCTTTCTGGCCCTTCCTCAAACCCTTCTACAGTAACACACAGCGCCCCTCTCTGAGCATCCCCTGCAAAAGGCATAAGCTGCTTCCGGTGGATAATTATCTCCCTTCTTGTTGATCAGTGATTCTGAATGTACATTTGCCAGGTATGCATGGACGTCCATTTACATATTACTCTGAAAAATATATTTTGCTACCTTATACTGGAATGAAAAGGGAGGCTTAGTCTAAATTCATGACTTGTTTGTCTTAATCATTGTAGCTTTGGGATTTGGGATTTGGTTATTCTGTGTTGTGAGGAGCTGTCTTGTTCTTTACAGAAGTTTAGCAGCATTCCTGGTCTGTATCTACTAGATGTTTGTACTACACAGCATCCACCCACACCCACAGCCATCTGTGACAACTAACATGATCTCCAGGCACTGTCAAAAGCTCTATGATGGCACCCTGTTCTGTCTGCTGCTAAAGGTCTGTACAGCCCATCTGCTCTAGGGATGAGATTCTAATGTGACCGTTGTAAACAATGCTAACTAGCTACCAGCGCTCCACAACCTTAGCTGAGAGGAAGAAAGAATGTCTGAACTGTGCTGGAAGATGTACAGACCGTTCCTGTATGACTTATACTGGATCCTTTCAAGTTTGCAGCCCCCTTTCCATTTGATCATTGGGCTCCCCTTACAGAGACCTGAGCACACGTCAAGAGCATCTTGAACACCGCAGTGACTCCTGCCGTCCAGCTCCAAAGATTCGCTCCGTCTGAGAATGTTAATAATATATCTTTTAAAAGTTCTGAGCATGAATTATTTGCAACACAAGTTGTACGGTAATAGCATGCATCAAACATTAGTTCTTGAAGCTGAATAATGCAGAGCTTATACCATGCCGGTCGATAGGATTTGGATTTCTCCAAATCATTTTCTCATCGTCCTCTCACAGAGAAGTCGGTCTCTGTGTGCATTTAGTGCTGTGATGGCAGGCAGGCTTGGTACCGGACCCCATGCAAAAGAGACAGCTCTGCCTCTTCCTGCAGCTCTCTGTCATCCAGGGTGCTGAAACATGAAGGGCATTCAGTTCATAATGAATTGGTGGGGTTTCCTTTTCCATGCGTCTACATGGCTAAGACACATGGTTCAGGTTTGGCATGGCAATTTCAAGCGAAAAGAGGACAGTAGCTCGGAGCATGCATTTTCTTATCCTACTGAAAAGGCGAGTCCAAAGACCAGGGTAATATAGTTAAGAGGTTCGTGGGGCAGGGAACATCTGGAACCCAAAAATGTTTAAATATTTCCAATTCTCTCCTCTCTCTCTCAGTCTTATTAGATTTATCCACTGCTAACTGCCCAGTAACTAACTAATGTCCGTTACCCAGGAAATGCTCATTAAATTCTTCTTGAGGGGCCAGAGAGACAGAGCGCAGTGGGTAAGGTCAGCCTTGCAATCAGCTGACCGAGAGTCAAATCCCTGCACAGCACCTGTCCCCTGAGTAGTCCCTGAGTGCAAAGCCAAGACAAAACCCTGAGTGTAGCCTGATATGGCTCCCATAGCGGTCCTTTATCCGTCCCATGGTGGCCCTTACAACTGGCCCAAAGCACCTCTTTAGCATTAGCTCAAAATCCTCTTTGGCATGTGCTCTGAGTGTGTTTCTCCAAGACAAGAAGGGATTGGTTCACTGCAGCATGGTATCTCATCTGGAAAGTGCTGTCATACTGTGTGCATCCGAGGCCACAGGCCCATCCATAGCTCGGCCACCCTTGAATATAGCATCCTAAGCTATGCCATCACCTGTGGCCTTGGACAAGACATATGGAATCAAATGGCCACCTCCGCATAAATACCAATTTGGGTCCATTTATTTGTGGGTGTGGCACTTATTCATGTACTCTGGCAGCCTCTCTCGTTCCCCCAAAAATGTTACAGTCAGTTTGGAGCAATAGCACAGCAGCCAGGGCCTCTGCCTTGCGCAGCAGGCCCAGGTTCAATTCCCAGCATCCCAAGCACGTCCAAGAGTAATTCCTGAGTGCAGAGCCAGCAGTAACCCCTGAGCATTGTTGGGTGTGACCCAAAGAGTCCCCACCCCCACCAAATAATGGTACTGTCATGTGTCTTGTGATCAGCTCGGTGTAAAGTTTTGTTGATATCAACAGAAGAAAATGTTCAAAGATTCCTTCAGCTAAGGGGGAAGAACTGGAGAGGAGCAGGAGACAGGAGTGCTGTGAGGTGGAAGGGATGGATCTGTTCTCCCTGGAAGGCTTGGAGCCACACCTTGTTGTGCTCAGGGCTTACTCCTGGCACTTTGCTCAGGGCCCACTTGTAGCAGGCTCAGGGGAACATATAGGGTGGCAGAGATCAGACCCCGGTTGGCCACCCACAAGACAAGCCTCCCATCTGCTTTGCTATTATTGCTCCAGCCCCTGGATATGCTTGTTTTACTGGCAGTTGTTATGGCCTCACAAGTAAACACACGTGTTAAAACATCAAACTGTAACTTAAATATATGAAGTTTCATCACCTGAAGGGGACATAGCAGGCAGGGTATTTTCCTTGCCCACAGCAGACCCCTGGTTCAACCCCCAGCACCCCATATGGTCCCCAAGCCCTACCCAGCTGTCATACCACATCGTGAGCACATAGTCAGCAGTTAGCCCTGACTACTGCAGGCCCAAAACTAGATAGATAGATAGATAGATGATAGATAGATAGATAGATAGATAGATAGATAGATAGATAGATAGATGATAGATAGATAGATGATAGATAGATAGATGATAGATAGATAGATAGATAGATAGATAGATAGATAGATAGATAGATAGATAGATAGATAGATAGATAGATAGATAGATAATAGATAGATAGATAGATAGATAGATAGATAGATAGATAGATAGATAGATAGATAGATAGATAGATAGATGATTGATAGATAGATAGATGATTGATAGAAAGATAGATAGACAGATAGATAGATACCCAGATAGACAGATATGTGCCGTTTATTGCATATGATAAAGTTGTTGAAAATAAATTTAAAATATATCCTTCAAAATGGTGAGGCAACAGTTCCCAAAGCCTGATTGATGTTGGCTGCATGTATAGCTGGAACAGTTATTTATACTTTTCTCCCATCCATGGCTGTTTGTCTGAAAGTGGCGTGAGGAAGATCGCAACATGCACTCACTGTATCTGAGCTGAGCCCACTCAAGGAACATCGTGAAACTTCTTGGCGTCTCCAAAGCTAACGGCACACACATGGGGCCAGGGAGAAATGACTTCACTGAAATACCCAGAAGAACTGGAGGGTGTTTGAAAGTATGATCAAGAACCACCATCACTGCTGACAGAATATGATTGTACATGGCTTTAGGATACATTGTCTCCTAATGTTCTTTCCACTGAAAGAACTTGTGTGTTTCTAGCAAGCCCACATGAGAGACCTCAGATATCTTTAGTCACTGAAGTCCCCAAGCCAAAGCGCATTTTTTTTATTTTGTCCAGAACACACTCCCATCCCCTGGCCCAGACCAGTTCCATAAACGCCAATGCTTCCTCGCACCCACGATTTTCTCTGCCTTTTAAATCCCACCTTCCTTTGCTGAGATCCTAAGACCCGTGCACCCAAGTCTGAAAATCCCAGCCACATAAATCATAGAGCAAGGGGATTTTTATGCAAAATAAAGCACTTTCCATGCTTTCCCCTTGCAATGATTACATGATTTTCTCCCGAAACTGAACAATATATGTTTCATAAATAGATGCCCCTCTCTGTAAGCAAACCTTGGAAATGGATTATTTGTTTGCTCTGCATTTTGTCTCCCGGCTACCAGAAGCCAGTTCTCATAGGGACTCCTGAGAGAGGAGCATTAGGCAGGGCCAAGTGATGTGGTGGCCAGCCTGTCCTTGTCCCTGCATATTGTTCCAGTGGCACTTCGCCTGTTGTGGAACTTAAAGACAGACGCGTCTGTCAACAGAGAGAGAAAGAGAGAGAGAGAGAGGAAAAGGGGAGAGGAAAGAGAAAGATGGAGAGATGGAAGAGTCAATTTCTAATCCTAATGGGGTGGTTCTCCAGTGATCAGAGACGGTGATAAAAAAGAACAGTGCAGAAAAGAGAGAAAGACTTTTAATGTCTAAAAGTTTATAGCTTTCCTAAGCAGATGTGTATTTTAAGCAACCTCACATCATTTCAGGAAGAAAAAAAAAGAAAAAAGAAACAACGGAGAAAGTTTAGTCTTGGGCCATTCTCATTCCCAGCTCCAGGTGCCAACTGTTTGGAGCAGGCAGCCTTCTGCGCAGGGGCTGAATAAGAGATTTGGCCAGCTGGGAACGGCTGAGATGCAGGTAGTGACCCCTAACAAGATGCTTCCAAAGGTCTTCCCCTGCCCTCCCCCAGTTCCCAGAAAAGGCGGCAGCATAGAGGACATCCCCAACCCGGAGATGAGCAGAGTCGGGCTCTCCTGCCTCTGCCTCTGCCTGACCAGGGGCCACGTGAGAGCCAGGGCTCCCCGGCCAGCTTGTCTAAAGAGAGACTAAGTCGTTTCATTCCCGAGACAAAAGGGACCAGAGTGAACCCGGCCAGCAGGGAATCCTGTCTTCACATACAACAGAGACAAGCTCGTTATTCTGGAATTTGAGGGGCCAGTGGGACCCTGGAGTTGAAAGGTGCTTTTCTACTTCACCTAAATCTGAAAGAAACCCTTGAGTTTTCAAGCATTGCTGAGAATCATTCCAACACCCTACAGTGAGGGTCGCGCTTGATGCCAGGAATGGCTCCATCCAGTGCCCACCATCCATCCAGTGGACGGTGAGACCACTTGCCTCGTGGGCTCAGGACAGGAGTTCCGTTCTGAGAGTGACAGTGAGTTCTGTGTTCCCTTCCTGTGTCTGACCCATTCTCCCTGCCCACACACACAATGTCTGTCTCTGACCATCAGTTGACGCTTCTAAGGGGCCCCGGGCAGTTTGCTGTCAGGGTCTGCGCCTTTCCTGATGCAGAGTATGTGATATTCTCACTCTCATCATCATACACAGCAAAGCTGCCCCAGGTCTCTCTCGACAGGTCCCGCTCCTGACCTGGGCACCCTGGACGGGCAAAGATCCCGGACGTCATCATCAGAAGGAGCTTTGTCTTGCAAGCCCGAGTTCCCCACGTTCGGATGCGTGGGGTTTCCTGGAATGGACCAAATCTCCATTTCCGCCGTGAAAGAAGCTTCTCTTAGAGCAGGAACTTGGGTGTGAAGCAGACAGGAGCAGCTCAGTGGAGGTGGGGGCCGTGGCTTATGTTCTGTCTTTGCAGGAACTCACCTCCCTGCTCTGTGCTTGACAAGTGGGGAAGTCAGGGAGCAGCACATGCCCCCTGGCCGTGCTCGGTAAGAGGGTCTTTAAAATGAGGTGCTGAGCCCCTACCTGTGGGCTGCACCTTTATACCTTTTCAGGTCAGACCGCAGCTCCCTCTGACTGCAGCCTCTGGACTTTTTCTCCCCACCTTTAAGGAGCAACTGAAGGATCTCAGAGCCTGGTTCTCACCCCCGGGGCAGAGCAAGCAATGCAAATGCACAGGAATCATTCATTAGATGCTTATTGAACGAATGAATAATAGAACATGGCCCTCCCCTATCGCTGAACAGAGAAACCATATTCTATTTGCTGGTTTCATATCAGCTCTTCCCAGCCCTGCTCTCTAAGCTGGTTCTTGGTCTCATTTTCCTGGGCTAAACACAGGCCCTGGCACATTCTGGATGCTTAACAAATATTTGTTTTGTGAATGAATGAAAGAAAGAATAAATGTGTAAACCAGAGTGGCTCAATGAATCTTTAATATTTCAGGCTAAATAAAACATTTGCCGTCTGATGACTTGGGTAAATTGGGGTAGATGCACCATCTCATTAAGTATATGGCTAAGAACCAGCCATCGAACTCGTCTCTTTATAAAATACGATTGGGGGCTGTAATAAACCCGGAATTATGCATGCATGAAATAAAATTTCAGGGGTAGGCTTTCCGTAATGGTTCTGGTCAGCTACGTCTCCCCTGATCTGAAGGCCTTTTTCTTCAATGGCCATTTCCTTTATTCTCTGTCGGTCCACCTCACTCCACTTCAGGAACAGACCTGCAAATCCAACCCTACTTGTTTTGGTAAATTCCCCCCAGAAATAATAAAGCATTCAATATGTGTGATTCACTGTGCAGACATAAATCAGGCTTTCTTTCAGAATGTGAAGCAAGCACAGGGACGCATCAGAAACAAACATCAGGACATTATCAAGTGTTGCCAAGGATGTGAAGAGGACTGGAGACATTGCCGGCAAGACTGTAAAATGGTGATTCTACTGTGGAAGTCGGCTTGAGTTTCTGCTAAGAGCATTCATTGACCCCCTACTCCAAGCATTCTCTCTGCAAGAATTTTTACCCACTAAAGTTTGATTCAGCAAATCCTGGGTGTATAAAAATCACACATACAAGTGTTTCTAGATGCTTTATTCATCATAGTCATTCATTTAGCATCAGTGGAAGAAATGTGGTTTCTCCATGCCATAGAATATTATATGGCTGCTAAAAAGCACAGATGATGAGTGTAATTGGACTGACCAGAGCAAAACAGTTTGGAAAATTCTTACAGAGAATATTTTATTGAAAGAACCCAGACTAAAAATAGCACCTCTGCAAAACTCCACTTACAGAAAGTTTCAAAACAGGCTTGGTCATCATCAGTGAAGATGGAAACATGAACATGGGATCTGGGGTTATCACACTGAGAAGCAGCAAGGGGAGCCCTCTGAAGAGTGGCATCTTTTCATGCGGCATGTCAGAGTTGGGCACACAGGTGACCTATGTCTCTGAACGTCACTCATTTCTATATAATTAATGCCTGTCCAGTACTTTGCTCTAAGACTATT
Organism: Cryptotis parvus; assembly: GCA_021461705.1. Taxonomy (NCBI): domain Eukaryota; kingdom Metazoa; phylum Chordata; class Mammalia; order Eulipotyphla; family Soricidae; genus Cryptotis; species Cryptotis parvus. The sequence goes on from JAJIBD010021133.1 coordinate 391,028, forward strand.
ACTCCCCATTTAAAATGCCGAGTGTTAGGATTCTCTAGTAAGATGCTCTAGCAATACAGTTTGCTTTCTTACTTTATAGGTGTGGCCTTGTGATTGCCTTTTTAAATACCAATGAATGGTTTTGGGTGGTTTTCCTAGATATTATAGGAATAAAGTTGAGTAAGTTAGTCTGATTCTTGTACTTTGAAGATCTTATCTTGGGACTGTTCCTATAGACTGGTCATGAGCTGAGACCAGGGGCTATGGGCACCGGATTCATCTTCTGGTTTGTTGAGTATTAGCTGTAGGACCTTAAGCAAAATTTTTTAACCTCTTTGAGTCTTCATCTACTTATCTAGGATGTGAGAATGATGTCGGCTCTCACAGGAACTTCAGGAAAAAAACCCTGGGAACACAGTTGGCACATAATTTGGCAAAGTCATCCTGAACACATTGTAGCATGGACAGTATTAGAAGGAGCATCTGTAGCAGAACAACGGCAAAGACAACGACAGTGTACCGAGAGTCACATGGGTCCATCTGAATCACAGCCTCTGTTGCTGGGGTTTGAACTGGAGTGTCAGAGGAAAGGGGTTAGGTGCGGGGTGAGTGCTCATGAGCCTGTGGCCAGATCACGTCAGAATGGAAACCTCTGTGTTTGGCTTGGATAAAGGAGAACACAGCCTGAAAAACATTGGCTCCTGCCTGTGGAACACCCCATACTTAAGGCAGGCCATTTACCCGTGTGCCTGGTGTCACCAGAGCTAAAGTGAAGCCAGATGTACCATGCCCCAGTCTGAACCCTAGCCTGTGGTCCCATGGGCAGAGGGACCCCATAATTTTCTGGAATGATTCCCCCTCCGTGGGCTGCCACAGGACAGTGGATGATTGCGGTGTAAGCAAGAGAACCAGGGGTTAAACGTGGGTGGAATCTGTGTCTGGTTAGATCATTTACGTTCACATTCACTTTCCGCCACCACAGTGGAGCGTGTCTGCTTGTTCCTAATGGGAAAAGTGATTTGCTGTGGCGTCCACACGGAGAGGGCTTGTGACTCACAGGCCCGGCTCCAGGAACAGAACACAGGGGTGGCTGAGCTGATTCTGTGTCGCCAGGGCTATTCTTCCAGGCCAAGACTTTAACGTTCAGAGATGAGACGGCCCATGAGCTCAATCAGGACACAATCACTGCCGACAGCCCCCTGGGTTGATGGAAACAACTGTCTGGACGGCATTTACCCTCAAGGAGCACACTCTCTCTACGGCCTCACAGAACTCTGTCACCCCCAAGGAACTTTCACCCCTATTTAAAAGATGGTGAAATAGGCACTTAAAGGAAAAATATCAAGTTTGTAAGTAACAGAGGGGGATGTCAAACTCTTCTAAGCCTGAATCCAAAGCCTCCCCCAGTTGAATCCAAAGGTCTCCCCAGTTGAATATAATAGAATACTGGAAAGTCTGTATTTCAGATGGATCTAATTGGGCTCTGTTATTAGATCTTCCAGAAAACATGTGATTGTGTCCCTCATAGGGCCTGGATCTGGGTTGAGACAGTCACTGCCATCCTAGCTCCCATCTCCAACTCACTGCCCACATATTATCCCTCCATGGGAACAGCTGTAGTATAGGGCCCCTTAATCTTCTCCCAAGGAATCTGACCACATGAAAAGAATTTCTGTGGAAAACCCAGAACAGAATGGCTCCATTTCCTCAGGGTAAGTCTAGCTCATGCTTGAAGATTATTGGAAGCTACCAAGAAGAGAACAGGTGGGAAACCCTAATTAACGCCATCAAAATAAAAACCCAGAGTTGAATTCACTCACATGGTCAATGTGAGCATTAGTAGAGGTGTGTTGACAGAGGCCAAGTAGACACTACTGTAATCCTTTTTGCACATAGAGGATATTTCACAAGCTGTCAAATTTTTTCATTTTGGGGGCCAGAGAGATAGCCCAGCGGGTAGGGTGTTTGCCTTGCACGCTGCCGGCCCATTCCGGCCCGGGTTCAATCCTCGGCATCCCATATGGTCCCCGAGCACCGACCGCCAGGAGTGCTTCCTGAGTGCAGAGCCAGGAGTAACCCCTGAGCTTTGCCGAGTGTGACCCAAAAAGCAAAAATTTTTTTTCACTTTGGAAATATGGATATTAGTTTACATTCTCTCAAGATGCACTGAGAACTCATTTTCCCTAACTGCATAGTATTTTGTTGTGTAGATGTACCATAATTTTTTATCCAGTAGTCTGTTCTCGGGAACTCAGGTGGTTTAGTTGTTTTCAGACTCTGGCTATAGTGAATAGGGCTTCAATGAACATAAAAATACAGATGTGGGGTGTAGAGGGTAGGTAAGATAGGGAAGGGACAGGTATGATAATAATAGTTGAAAACGGTCATGCTAGAATAGAACTAAGTGTTGAAAGTAGGCAAAGGGATACACGATAACATTACAGCACTTGTATTGCAACTACAATGCACCGAAAGGAGAGAAAGAGAAAGAATGAGCGGAGGAGGGAGGAGGAGAAGGAGAAGGAGAAGGAGGCAGAGAAGGAGAAGAAGAAGGAGAAGATGAAGAAGACGAAGATGAAGAAGATGAAGAAGACGAAGACGAAGAAGATGAAGAAGATGAAGACGAAGAAGACAAAGACAAAGAAGACGAAGATGAAGAAGACGAAGAAGCTGAAGAAGAAGAAGAAGAAGACGAAGAAGATGAAGACGAAGACGAAGAAGATGAAGAAGAAGAAGACGAAGACGAAGAAGATGAAGACGAAGACAAAGAAGATGAAGAAGACGAAGACGAAGAAGATGAAGAAGACGAAGACGAAGAAGAAGACTAAGAAGACGAAGATGAAGAAGACGAAGAAGCTGAAGAAGCAGAAGCAGCAGCAGCAGCAGCAGCAGCAGCAGCAGCTATACAGGTTATCTCAAGCCTGCCAGAGCCCAACTCTGACCTTAACGAATTCCTAAACAGGACCTTGCTGCTTTGAGCACTCGACTCATTCAATTCCAAGAAGCAAAACTCATTCAATTCCAGTCTAAATCCCTCTTCCTTTATTAACAGGGGTGGACACTGTCCTGCAGCAACTCTCCTGGCCCCGGAGCCTCCCTGACCTTCACTGTGATGTAGAATCACACAGTCAAAAAGCCCCAACACCAATGAGCACCAACAGCAGGTGCCCTTGCACTTCTCGTGAGGAAAGAATGAGATCATGGAGGCAAGCGTGGACCCTGTGGCGCTGGCCAAGCCCTTGCTCTGATAACTACTGGCTGTCTTTGTCTTTCCCATCTCCCCAGGCAGATGCATGGAAACCCCCTTTTCAAAAAGGAAATCATGTTCAGGTAGTGAAACAGAAGATGACAGAAGGGGATGGTGGACAGAGAGTGGGTGGGGCAGCCCTTGGAAAGGAAGGAAGCAAAGTCAAGTACCTGGGCTAGAGCGAGATGGAGAAAGACCATCCAGGAGCCTGGAGAACAGCTGGGCAAGGGGAAGAAACAATTGGGGGGTGAGCACAGCGGGGAGGGCATTTGCCTTGCATATGGCCGACCAGGGTTCGGTCCTGGTGTCCCATATGGTTCTCCGAGCACCACCAGGAGTAATTCCTGAGTGCAGAGCCTGGAGTAACCCCTGAGCATCATTGAGTGGCCCCCTCACACACACAAAAAAGCACTTGCGGACTAAGACAAACTGTTTACATATGGTGGGGCAAAGCCACTGAGCTCCATACATTACCAGGGACACCTGCAGGGGAGTTGGAAAAGACCCTGAGATTTCACTGCTTCATTATCTCTCTTGCAGTTCCAGTTTAGCTTTGTTTTGTTTTGCTTCTTTGAACATGATTTTGCTCCCATGTGGGTGCATAAGCCTCTCTAGGATAATCAGGCTCTCCAGTGCTGTCTAGCACTAAAGTCTGTCCCATGGATCTTGACACGCCAGCCTGAGAATGTGCAGCCACAATGGGGGACAAAGTCGGGCCCTGACGCCTCTATGCTTCCTTGGGCCCCATGACACATAAACACAAGCTATGTGCCTTGAACTTAGTGTTACATTCTGGTCAGGTCCCAGGATAAATCCTTCCTGACTCTGCCCTATTCCGGTGTTCCAGCCAGGCTCAGGTTCCTGGTGCCCAAGCTCCGGAATCTCTGTTGTCTTCCTGTGCCCAGGTCCATCCCTTTATGCTCCCCCTCTTCTGCTAAGGTGCCTCTTGGTAGAGGCAAGGCCCGTAGAGGAGTATGATCCATCTCAGACCCCAAAAGAATGACTGCAAGCGCTCACTTCCAAATGGGACTCCTGAGTTTCTAGGGAGGCGCCAACTTGAGGGGGACTTGTGATGAGTCCAAAGAGTGAATAATGGGGGCTGGATTAATTAAAAGGCCAAGTACTGCATTACGGGCCTTGAGTTCAGCCCTCACCCCACCAAGTTTGCTCACTGAACCCTCAGAATCAAGGTGGGGTGAGCACTGCTGTTGTCCCTGCTCTGAAGGGGAAGGCCACAGCGGATGATGCTGTGAAACAGACCCATATGCATAGAGCAGGTCCAGCAGTCTTTGGGTGCAGACCCCACATGCAAAGCATGAGCTTTGCACCAGCGGCTCTGCACCTAAGAGTTATTCCTGAAGCGCAGCTCACCCCCTACCCAGGGCACCAAGGGAGGCCCGTACTGGGAGGATGTGCCTGAGCTAGTTATCTCTCAATACTAGCTTAGGACAAGCAAGCACGAAAAGGCAGCGTGGAAGCATGCTGATGCTTTCGTTAATGGCCTTTGTAGGACTCTGCCACATTTTAGATGGAAGTGACCACACCCAGGGAGGCCTGGAACTTGCTCTGATTTAGAGAAAGATGAATTTAGAGAAGCGCATCTGCCAGTGACAGAGTCATTGATTCCTCATCTATCTACTGATGTACTGATCTATTTATTCAAAATATGTATTGAGCATCTGCCACATGGCATATCGCATTCTAGACTCGGAGGCCATTATAGGGAGGGAGCTGCAAACATTTCCGGTAAAGGTCCAGATACTCAGGACTTCAGGCTCTGTGGGACAAAAGGGATCTCTGTCCATTTTGCTCACCTCTCCCATGGTGGTGTGAAGAGCCAATGATGTAACCCAAGTGGATCAGGTGCACGCTCTGTTCTAAGCAAACTTAAATTCTGCATACACATAGTAGCCGCAATTTTTCCTAGGCCATAGTTTGCCATCCTCAATATGTGGGAGTGAGACAGAATCTGGAGAAGGCCCCACAATCTCTCAGCACTATTTGTTGTGTGTTCATAGTAATGGAGAAACCAGGAAAGTGGTAGTCTAGAGGGGAGAGAATTGATTGAGCACTCCCTCCCGAAAAGAGAAAGGACTTTGACTGGTCTTTGAAGAATAAGACTCCAGCGGACTCAGGAGAAACAAATATTTCAGATACAAGAGAAGCATCTCTGCAGGATCAGTTGTGTAAAAGCGCAAGACTTCTGGGAGCAGTCACAAGTTCTTGGTAAACGTGGAGAAAGGGCAAATGGAAAAGAGGCAAAACAAGCACATTTGTGTGATGCTAATAAAACCTTGCTCCTTCTTTTGCATCAAAAGGACAGAATCATCTGAAATGCAGAGACAGAGACCTGGGGTTCTTGCTACCAGGTCAACAGTCTGCTTAGATGAGAATGATTTGTTATATAGATATTTCTACCTCAGGCATTGTGCTAAGGTTCTCATTCACTTTCTGGTTTGATCCACTCAAGAAGAACACAGACCCCCTTGACCAGGAAGGAAACTTGGGCCCAAATTGATAATGCTATGTGAGAACATTTGCATAGGTGAGAATGGACACTGTGCCCATGTCAGGTGGACTTCAGGGTCCTTGCCCTTAGGTCAGAGAAACGGCACAGGGGCAAACTGAGTGCCTTGCATGCCATGACCTCTGTTTAAACCCCAGCTCTGCCAACGGTTCACTGAGCACTGCCTGGAGTGATCCTTGAGTACAGAGCCAAGAGTAAGTCCTGAGCATCATGGAATGGGATCCAAAACCAAAGCACTGATCCAACTGACATCAAGCTAAAACGTGCCTACTGAAAACCAGCTTGGCAGAGGTAGCTCATTGCATGCATGATCCTAGACCTGACTCCCCAGGAGGCTTTTGAATCTCTGGGTGGAGTGGAGCCGAGGAATCTGCATTTGTCAAATCCTTCCTGGGGACCTTTTTGTCTGTGGTTCTTAGAAACTGAAAACACTGTGCCTGCAGTAAATTATTCAGTACTCCGAGCTCATCAAAGCCTCAAACCAGTCAAAGTAAGGTGCTCAGTGGTCATGGTTCACTCATAGAAAGTTGGGACAGCTGGTCAACCCACATTTCTCACTGAGAGCCAAACGTTGTTTAGCTTAATCCCAGGCAGGAGGTAGGCCCTTGAGAACTATCTCTGACCATCGACAAAGGACTGAATAAAAGGATGAATGAGTGAAAACGGCTTAGAATGTAAGTCCTGGTGAATGGAGAGGGCTTCCCGGAAGCAGGAGATCAGAGGGAAGCTTCAAGGGCTAACTCATGGACAGCACCTGCCGCTCCTCCAGGACTTAGTCACAGCCCCGAAAAGTGATGCTTCATCACGTTCCTACTTGTGCTGACGTGTTCAGGTGACATTTGTCCCTAATGCAAGAAGAAAGGAGGAGAAGGCAGGAGAAAACTCTTCCTGCTTTCCCACTGTCCTTTCCAAAACTCTCTACCCCCTCCTTTGCCATCTGCAGACACAACCTGGCACTAAATCTGGAAGATGGATCCTGGCAGGTACGGGGTGCTGGGAGACCAGTTTCATTCTAGCCTCATCCCACATCTGTAGGCAACTCTTCTCAGAACATAAACGATGTTGACTCGAAAAATAAAATAAAAAGCTGAGGGAGCGTGCAAATCACAACCCTTTGCAGTATATTTCACAGGGCTGGTCAGGGTTTGGCCAAACCAGCAAAGGCTCAACAGTGAAATAAATAGTTCCCCTAAGCATCCAGCCAAGTAGTATTCACTTACGCTGGGTCTTAACATCTCCAAGCAGAGCCAAGATGCCCACAGACCCTGAAAGATTCACTAGCTTAGAACTTTTGGTGGTGAGGGATGGGGAACAGGCTGGCAACAAATAATCATATGTAATTATGATCATTAGAATCATGATGTAAGAAGGAAAGAAGGTTTTGTCAGAGCATCTGATGAAGGCCAGGCCTGCCCCTGGGGTTTTCAATAGGTATCCCCCGGAAAATGACCCTGAGGGGGAGACCAAATGGAAGAGCCGAAGTTGGCCTGGTGAGGGAGAGGAATGGTATTGCCTCACCAGGGAGTGGTCTGCGCGCCCACACGAAGGCTGAAACTTGCTTACACAAGCTTTCCTCTCTTCATCCCTCTTCTTCTTCCTTCACTTTTCTCCCCACTTCTTCCCAAGTACTTCTTCCAGTGTGCCTAACATCTGTTCCTCTACTTTCTGTTGTTGGTGAGAGAACGCCCCTTCCAAGCCAGGTAACTGCTTCATTTTCCTTCCAAATTTCTATTTCAAAACACCTTGATGTAACAAAGGTGTTCTGTGGTTTGGGAGAAAAGCACTCTCGGGAATGTCTTGGCTATTGCAGATATTTAGGCCAAGATCTCTGCTCCTCACAGTCTTGCACCAGCTCCAGTGAGCCCTGAGGGTCTTGGGGGGCTGGACAGGCACTCTGTAGCCCCCAGTGGAAGGGATGCAGACTTCAAAGTCAGCAATAAGCTTGAAACACAGTGCTCAGGGGGTGAACACAGTGTTCAGGGAGTGAAACGAGGAGCAGCGTCTTCTAGGAGAAACAGACTCTCCACATCATTTGCTCTGATTTGTGCTACATTAAAGCAGACCCTCAGTGTCAGCGTTTGAGGTGGGCCTCGGGACTCCTGGAAATGTGGCGTTTTTATTTTTTGGGTGTTTTTCCTCAGACATTTTCATTGTTAATCAACGGATGCCATGGATTTGATGCTGTGGTCTTGAAGCATGGGTTCTGCCATTATTTCTTTACCAAGAGAGAAAGAGAACAATGGTTCCATTTGCCACTCGTAAATGTATTGTCAGTCCTTCTGTGAGGTGTAAAATTCGTAGTCATCTTCAACAGCTCTCAGAAATAAGCATTTAAAATATATTTGCCTGCTCTACCGAGATCTGCTGATGGCAGCCCTCACAATTTTGCGGGAGAGGATGGGGAAACGGTGGATCTAACTGGGAGGAAATGGAGCTTGGGAAGAAAAGATAAAGCCAGCCCCATCACAAGGCCGAGGAAACAGCCAGAATCAAAGGTGCCACCTGGCATGGCCAGCTGGAAAGCTCTGCAGCTGCCAAAGACCCAATGGCCCAGGGAGAAGGTGTTCCTGGAGCTTCGACAGCAGTGAGCCTGCAGGACAGTGACAAGCAGGGCTCAACCAGTGTGCCAAAAGCTCCTCAGAAGGCCTGGCCACAGGCAGCCCTTAAAGGGAAAAGTCTTTACACTGGCCCCAGAACTGTATCATCTGAAGCACACTGGAAGTCCCCAAACCTCCCTGCCCAATGGGATATTCTTCCAGAAAGTCCACAGGAAATGGAGTTCTGATTTCTAAGTATTTCATCCCATGAGCCAAAGGCAAGCCATAGGGTCTCCATCTGGGGTAACAGATTGAGCACGGTTCTTTCTGGTTCAGCATCTGGTCAGTCAGTGGTAGCCTAAAGTCAATCAGGGAGGGAATATTTTCACCAGGGAACCTGTTTCGTTGGTGGTGTTTGCTCTGGCTCTACCCAGGTTGGAAACCAAGGCCTCATGCATGCAAGATAATGTTCTACTATTGGGTTCCAGCCCCAGAATCCACCTGGGAAACTGTGAACGTGGTTTCCCAGTTGGTTCCAGGGACTGATTTGCCAGATTCCTGATGCGTAGACCCATACCGTCCCTACTCTCCAGGTTGATTATTCATCCACTCAGCCCAAATGCATCGAGCCTTCATTTGCTGCCAGCACTCTGGGGCAGGACAGCCAGCTCCCCACTCACTTATGTAAGAACAGTGCAGAGAGGTGAGCTGGCTTGTCACCTACCTCAGCACCAGCTCCTGCCGGGCTCTAGGGGTGCCAGGGCCAAGGCAAAAGAGAAGCTTACATTCCCTCAGCATGTGATTCAGCCTCCATTCACAGATGTAACTTAAACACATGTAAAGCTGCCCTTCAGTGCTTGAATATATCTTGACTGCAAACCCACGGTTCCAGGGACCCAGATCCTCTCATAGCACATGACGAGCTTTACGCAGAGTCAGGAGAAGTGTGGGTCTTACTGCTCTGTGAGCCCATTTATATTGCTGATGCTGCTGAAAAGTACAGGAGGAACAGAGGGGGCGATATTCCAGGCCGGCGATAAAGAGGCCAAGCAGCGGGCGCGGGCGAGATTAAAGACTGAGGCCAGAGGGCCCTCACTGCTAGGTGACAGGGGCATGTCCAGTGCTTTCTCATGACAGTGCCAACTGCTAGTGTGGCAGTGCCACCTGAGAATGAACACAGGTGGCTTCCATGCCTCTGAGTACAAGCCTAGACGGTATTTTCTAACACAGACTCTAAGGTGTGGCCCCCCAACTGCCTCCATGTTGTCTCCTGGGGCCTGAGCCCATGCATGCTATGTCTGAGAGGCTAAGCAGAAGATTTCACTGACTCTCACCCACCTACCCACACACACAAACACATACACTCCATCAAGCCATCGGGTTTAAGCCAAATCAAAACCTTCTCAGCACCCTGAACCAGAGATGAGCAACAGCTGCTGAATATCGGGGCATCTCCCCCCTTCCCCACAGTGAACCACTCTGCTAGCAAAACAAAATGTTCCCATTTAGGTTTCTTGGTTTTTTTTTTAAAGAAAGTCATGCGAGGCATCGGCGTGGGGCTCAAGCGGGTTGCATTCAAGAACTCCAAAAACGATAACAAATGTTTTTCTTTTATTTCATTTTCTTTTCCAACCCATATGGACTTGCCAGCTTAATGCATCATTGCTTGTTTATTCTAGAGCAGCTGCCGGCACCCTGATAATGCTATAGTAAGGCTCAAGTGAGGACTGCCAAACCACAGTATATGGAAATCATCTCACCAACTGTAAGGAAAAAAATAATAACAAAACCCGCGTTAAGTCAGATTCCAGCCATGAACATCTTCAAGGGGAGGGGGCTGGAGTCCTTTAAATAGTCTCAAACTCAATATTGTTTTAACTAGGATAGAGTGTCATTTGTCTGGTTAATCACAACTAGCATTTGACCTTTTCAAAGGTACAATTTATGTTTCATTGCCAAGTGCAACTTGCTGTTTTCTTCTTTTAATTACTAAACTATGATTCAGAAGTCAGCCACAAGATCACAGTTTGGAAACTTGATTCTCTATAGGTTTTAGGCCATTTTCATATATTTATTTGTTTTGACCATGAAAGAATAAAACCACTCAGGACAGGGGGAACCAGCCAATGACAAACATCTCAGCCCACTGTCCTAGAATCACCCGATTTGTTTTCTTTAAAAGTCAGTTGGCCAAGCCCAGCCCCAGTTTCTGAGAGAGAAACTGAGGGTAGGATTTAACCACAGAGAGAGGCCTTCCACTTTGGAGGAAAAGAGTTCTATAATCATAGAGAGTCTCTTATACTTCCACGGGGACTCTGGAAACAAAACTCATCCTGCTAGAATATTCCTTATCCTCCCTACAGATTACAGCCAACATTAGAATGCAAGCTGGGAAAAGGAAGTTGATCAGATATGAGACCTTCTGAAGCCAGGAGCCCAGGCAATATGGCAGTCGGGGCAACGTGGCAGCCGAGGGAACATGGAGGCCGAGGAACATGGAGGCGAGGGAACATGGAGGCCGAGGGAACATGGAGGCCGAGGGAACATGGAGGCCGAGGGAACATGGAGGCCTCGCTCCCCAGGAAGTAGCAGAACAGTGGGAAGCATCACCCCCATGTGACAGACACAGGGACCAAGGCTCAGCACGGGGCAGGAATGTGTTGACGGCTGTGGTGATCTGAACTGTTCTCCATCACTCCCCCCACCGCCCCAAAATCTGAGGTGCTCTCTGGACTTGAATGGATGATCTTATCTGCAAATAGGACTCAGAAGATGGAATTAAGATGTGAGGGAGTGACATCATGAGGGAGCAGCTGTACTATATACCAGGACCCCAGTGCAGCAGGGAGAAGAGACACGAAGACAGCGCAGAGACAGCAGGCCCGGGGACACGGACGCTCAGACCCCAGGACCACAGAGGAAGGGGGTGATGAGCTGCCAGCCTTGGGAGTCTGAGGGTGTCAAAGCCTTGGGAGTCAGAGCCACTGGAGGGGCCGAGAGAAAGGCTGGGGCCAGCTCTCCCTCTGGCTGCCAGCCCTGATCATGGGTTCCAGCAGCCTTAGGACATGAACAGGGACAGTGAATAGGGTTTAGGCCCCTTACCGTGAGAGAGAACAGCTGTACGAAGATGGAGTAGCTCTACTCTAAGCATGCAGCTCCCCTGTGTAGGCATTCCAAAGCACTTTGGATCATTCCGAAGATCAAGGGGAAAGATGCAAACAAGGGGGTGGGCCATGGCTGGGGGACCCGCTCCATTGCCCCCTTGATGACTCCTGCATGCAATGCTTTATCTACGCCACACTTCCTACCAGCTGCTGAGGTTCACAGATGAGTCACCCAGGTCCCTGCCGTGGAGAACAAAGATGTCAGCGGTGCTGGCACTGTGATTCCCGATGGCCAGAAGAGGTCCCCAAGAGCGGCATGGCATTTTGTAGGGGGCAATAGGAACTCCGATGCCAAACCCCAAAGCAGGTGGGAACTGGAAGTTAGACACTCCTTAGCCCAGGGGACATTTAAAGCAGGTATGCAGGCTGCATGGGATTAGATGAGGGGGCAGAGACAGGAAGGACAGGGACCAATGTAGGAGAAAGACAACTGTGCACAGAAGCCAGGCAAGAATGGGAGCTTAGTACATCCCATGGAAGCTGTGAAAGGCTGGATAAACAGTGCCGTGTGGCTCTGCTACAGCCCACTGTAGGCTTGGCAGGGAGCACAGACAGACAAGATGCCCAGACTGGTTCTGATGGGCTCGTCTGGCAGGACAGCAGGCATTCAAGGAGCCAAATGCTGTGTCCAGACTCATCACTGGGCAGTGCTTTCTCAGATTTGCTTTCTTCTGGGGAACTGCTCTAGCCAGTTCTCGGGTTGGAGGTGCTGCGTCCTCCAGCAGAGCCCGCCTGGGGCTCCAGGCCTTGATCCAGCTGTTTGCCCTTCTCCTTAGGGGTGTGGCATCACCTAAGGCCATAGGTAATTACCCTGGACTTTACTTGGGACACAAGTAATTTTGGTAATGTGCCCATCATTTGACTTGGCTGGGAGAATCCTTCTTCATTTGCCAGAGGGAAACCCAGCCCCAAGCTGAGGCCTCTGGAGAGTGAATCTGAGGCCTAAAGGACCCCTTTGCTCACGTGGGAAATTTTAGGTGCTCTTCAAAAACAACTGCTTCACAGATGGGTGGTGGGGTGCACCAAAGTCCTAAGATTCACATTGAAAACAAAGATTTTAAGGGAGGAAGGAAGGGAGGGAAGAAAAGATGGAAGGAAGGAGGGAGGGAGGGAGGGAGGGAGGGGAGGGAGGGAGGGAGGGAGGGAGGGAGGGAGGAAGGAAGGAAGGAAGGAAGGAAGGAAGGAAGGAAGGAAGGAAGGAAGGAAGGAAGGAAGGAAGGAAGGAAGGAAGGAAGGAAGGAAGGAAGGAAGGAAGGAAGGAAGGAAGGAAGGAAGGAAGGAAGGAAGGAAGGAAGGAAGGAAGGAAGGAAGGAAGGAAGGAGGGCCGGATCGATAGCACAGTGGGAAGGGTGTTTGCCTTGCATGCGGATGACCCGAGTTTGATCCCTGTCATCCCATATGGTCTCCCGAGCACCACCAGGAGTAATTCCTGAAAAAGAGCCAGGAGTAACCCCTGAGAGTTTCCGGGTGTGACCCAACAAGCAAAAAAGAAAAAAAAGAAAGAAAAAAGGAAAGGAGAGAGAGAGATATGAAAGAATACTTTCCCTGATGTATACTACGCCTTCTGTGTTTAGGGTCATACCAACTAGAGTGAATGCTCAAATCTCTGCTTCTACCGCATGCTTCTCAGAATACTCAAATCTACTGCATGTTTATCAGGATGCACAAATCTCTGCGTCTACTGCATGCTTCTCAGAATACTCAAATCTACTGCATGTTTATCAGGATGCTCAAATCTCTGCGTCTACTGCATGCTTCTCAGGTATCAGCTCTATGTCATTTCATTGAATGTCTGTTTCATCTTAGGCCTTGTGCTAGACTTGTACATGTTACTTCACTTTTGTGCCTAACCTTATTCAATGCTTTTAGCAGCAACTCTTTGACCACTGTTTTACTGATGAGAAAACTTACAGCTTAGATAATTAAGAAATTTGTACAAGATTAACCAGCTGGTGACTAACAGAGCTGGTCTCCTGATTCAAAGCACAATATTCTCACCTCTTTGTTAACAGTGCCCAATATTTAAAACCGAATAAAGTCATTTAGTTTATGGCTCATAAAAGAAAGAGTCTGAAGACTATTTGTTGGCTTAGAGAGAGAGAAAGAGAGAGAGAGAAATCCCTCAAAAAGCTGGTTCCTCTGAATCCTACTAATTTATAGAATCTTCATAAAGTTTTCTAATTGTGAAACACAATACACACATACACACATATACGAGTCCATAACAGTAGCCCACCCTCAGACAGGGCTCCAGAAGCAGTTTGGAATGAAGACTGCCAATCTCCTATCCCTTTGACCTATAGAAAACTATCCTCACAATGGGATTCAGGAGGTCAATGTGGAAGTGGCTCTTGCCCTGGGTAGCAAATAACTGTTTTGTTGAAAATTGTATATGAGTTGATTACTGAGGATTCATGTGAAATTCGCCAGATGAACTCCATTGAAAGCATGTCTGAGCATCTTGGTTCATCTTCATTCAATCTTTTGACAGTTTGCCAATTGTGATGTTGAACTGTATGAGCAGGAAAGTTGTGACCCACCTAACAGCATTGCTTTCTTACTTCCTTACTCTCCTCTCACGTGTCTCTGGCGTAAGATGGCTCAGTCCCAAACACTGAGATGGGCGGCTTCTAAATCTCTATTTAACATTAATGTTTATGTAATTTTACTTTGGGGCCACTTCTGGCAGTGCCCAGATGATCATCACCCCTGGTAATGCTTAGGGGACCATTAGGGATACATCCCAGGTCAGCCACATGCAAAGCAAACGCCCCAGGCAGTGTAAGATCTCCCTGTCCCTAAAATAAACTTTTTTAAAATAATTTTTATTATACTACTGTGCTGTACACAATTACAAAAATGTTCATGATTGAGTTTCAGGCATACATTGTTCCAGCACCCATCCCTCCACCAGTATCCATTTCCCACCACCAATGACCCCAAATCCCCGCCCCAGCCGCCTCTATAGCAGGCACTTTTCCTTTCCTTCTCTCTCTCTCTCTCTCTGTTTCTCTCTCTAAATAACTTTTTGAAGCAATTTACATCCAATTAGATATGTGGATTCCAAATCCTTGGGTTTTAGTAAGTTCACTAAAAACTACCTAGAATTAAATATTTCTTGTTTCTTCTATTTTTGAAAGTTTAATATTCTCACTTCTCTTCTATGCTCTGAGATGGAGTTTGTGATTAAACAGAAGTTTGACATTAAGCTAGAAATGATGATGAATTCCTCTTTTCACACCCAGAAACAAATAATTCCAACCAGGAAAGAGAAAGGATAGCCAAACAATGGCATAAACTAGCTGGTTTGGAAAATGTCTAATACACAGACAATACCTCAAGCTGCATGTGATTCACTCATTCTATATTCATGAGGACTTACACAAGATCGGAAGGAGCAGAAACCTGGGGCCATGGCAGCCACATTCATTCTCTTGCCTAGTTTTCCTCAACTTCACTCCAGACGGAAAGGGCTGGAGAACCTGGCTTCTGGGAAAAGAAAGGGAAGTGTCTTCCCACAGGAAGACTGGACACGCCCCATCAGGCTACAAGCCAGCCAGATGTGGGCAGTCACGCCAGAAAGCCAACAGTGAGCAGAACACTCCAAGAGCTGATCTGGTTAGGCCTGCTAAATGGAAATCCAAGATGGAGGAGACCCATGGAAAGCTGATGAAATTGGCAGGGGTTCAAGTTCATTTCTGTCCGTAGCTTGTCCCATTTTTGTCTTTGTCCTTTCTGCCCTATCTCAAAGAACCGTAAAAGGATAACTGTACTTTGTCTTCTTCAGAACGTGTATGGCATTCTCTAAAACTCCCTTTTCTTATCTTTAAAGAAATCATAAGGCTGCTATGAGGGTTAGATAAATATATTCCAAGGGCTAACGCTGGTCTCCAGAAAGCATTCAATAAACGATACGCAACCCTGATGTTGCTCCAGCAATGGTGGTGGTGATGTTGGAGGTGACAGTGATGAGATGACAGCGATTGTCATGGCAACAGTGGTGTGTTAGTAAAGTGAAAGCTGTAAGTGTGATATCCTTGGAAATCGGAACAGTCTCTCGCTCATTATCATTGAGGAACATGCCTCTTGCATCAGTCATTACACCCACTCGGTCTCTACCCACAATGCTCCCTGACATATGCTGACAACTCACCCACTATAAATCTATTCTTCACCTCCCCTTCTCCTTTTCCCCTTCACAAATCCAATCCCCCAACTCCAGGCCCTTTCCATCTGGCCTCTCTGAATCCACACATATCTGTCTTGGGACTGGAAAGAGAGTATAATAGGTAAAGCGCTTGCCTTGATCTGGGTTCGCTCCCAATATGCCATATGGTTCCCCAAGCACCGCCAGGAGCAACACCTAAGCACTGCAAGGTGCGACCGCCAAAACTATAAAAACAATGACATGTATCTCTTATGTGACACTTTCCTGCATCCTCTTTTAGAGTTTCTAGGCTTATTCTATCATCTTTCATTTGCCTTTAGACTTATCTCCTGTACTTGTCTTCCCGTCCATCGATTTGCTCCAGCGGGCACCAGTACCATCTCCATATGTCTGGGTATGTCACATGCTAGTAGAGTCCAAGGGCATCTGCTTGCTCCAGGAACATAAAGAGCCGCAAAACCATTCCATCAGGTCATGGGAATGAGGTCTCCTGTACACAGTATTATATCAGAGCAGTCCACATCCCTAAGCTGTCCCCCAACGAATTGTTTTCTTTATAGATTTTCCCTTGAAAAACTATAATGATTTACTATTATCTCTTTTGAAATTTTGTTTCTGACTCAAAGAGCTTATACGCCTTTTTAAAAATGTTCCTCTCAAGCTCCAAATCTCTGGCTTAGTCAACCCACCTGCCCATATATTGCACCTAGTAAGCCATGCTCACATTACTTCCTCCTCCATGCTTTCTCATTCTGAATAAACATCTGAAACAAAAATTCTCTATACATGCAAAACACCTTTCCACATTTCCTGGTATTAGAAGTGTCTCAAGCCTCCGGTCTACCTCTGCTTCATGAGTTGATACATAGAGTATCAATGTTGATACATTGATGAGTTGATAGAGCATCAATCAGAATCAATTTGATTCTGATTGCCTTTGTATTTTCCCCTTGCACATAAAGGTTGTTGTTCATTTGCAGTCGCTTTATGAATGCTTGTTGGATAAAAAATGTATTTTCTTTATTCAGACCCACCATGTCAGAAAGAGAGGTTCAGTAGTATGTACCAAGGACAATGTCTCCAGCTTCTTCTGGGTACTTAATATTTGAGGAAGGAAGCAAGGAAAGTGAGAAGGAAGGAAGGCTAGAAGGGAGGAAGACAGGAAAGTAGGGAGGTAAGGAAGAAGGGAGGGAAGGAAAAAAGAGGGGGAGGAGAAAGGATGAAAAGATGAAGAGAAGGGAAAGAGATAAAAGGGAGTAAAGCAAGGTTTCAGAAAAATGAGAAGAGATGATGAGGTCATCAGTCAAGTTAACAGAAAATATATGAACCTTAAGGTATTGTTATAATTTTGATTGCCAATGGCATAGGATGCTATCGGGTCATTAATAAATGAATAGGACTATGGAGTGTCTCATCTGTCTGGATAAGAAAATTTAAAAATACAACATTCTGCTTCTTTCTCTAGGATAATGACTTTCCCTGGGATAATTTTCATCTATGAGAAATTCATGTTGGATCCACTGGTTTCTAGAAGTAAAAAGACAGGTAGCTCGAGCTACGCCTTCTTGATTCTGTAGTGGCCCAATCTTCCTGGTAATCACCTCATAAGTAATGATGCCAAGTGTCCAACTCTAGCATCTTACATTGCTCTCACCCAGCCGGAAACGTGACAAGTACTTCCTGTTGGAGTGCTCTGTTCCCCACCACTTCCCAGGAACATGCATGAAGCCCAGTCAGGAAAATACTTCCAGTGTGGTCACGAGCATTTCCAACTTGTACTACTGAAGCCCAACTATACCTCTCCAACCAGGCTTTATGAACCTTAAGGGCCAGGCAGTTTCAGTTCCAACCTGTTTCCTCACAATGACTAACATCGCACAGGCAGTCCAAGCAATTTGGTACAGCACAATTCCTAAGAACGGATTGGTAAGAATGTTGTCCCTTAAGCTGGCCAGAATTGGGTCATGATCAATAAATAATACTTAAGACAATATGGAGAGAGAGAGAGAGAGAGAGAGAGAGAGAGAGAGAGAGAAACACAAGCTTTGAAGTCAGAGGCCCGGAGTGACATCCTGATTCAGGCATTACTGCATGACCTTGACTTAGGGTATTAAACTCCACGTATCAGTTCCCTCACCAGGCAGTCGAGATACTGGAGTCTACCTTTCAGGGTCAGGTGAAGATGAAATGAGACATTAGAAATAAAATACTGAGTTTATCACCCAGCATATAACAAATATTATTATTAACGTAAATATTGCCCATGGTCATTTCTCCTTGACTTAAAAATAAATGTAGCTTAAAGCCTAATCCAGCATCACCATTAGAAAGAGTGATTCCTCTGGTGCGACTTCCCAAAGAGACGAAGAAAAAACAAATAGCCCAAGGTGACTTCCGATGACAGACCCAGGGGTGGAGGTCCCAAAGGAAGATCCTGAGAGCTCACACGTAAGCAGAGGTACAGCGAAAGTACAGTACATTGAGATGAGATCTAGAAGAATAAGAAAATTAGGCCCTGCTTAAATTTCCTTTACCCTGCATTAATCACAATGAATGCAGCATGAGTTCTATTTTTAGACCAACATTAGAGGTCAAAGCCAGTGGAGATTTTGAATTTTTTTTCCTCCTTCTCAAATTACTCAGAACTCAAAGTATAAAGATGACCTGTTGGTTTGCTGACTGGCTATTTTAGACAAAGTCATGAGGCACTGACTTTTTCTCCTCCCAGGATGGAGTAAGGTGATGCTTTGTCAACCCACCTGGTTAAATGCGTTGCTGTTGACAGTTGATGCTACTACCGTGGTCAGCAGAGCAGGCTTAGGGGTTCCTGTGTGATCTACTCTGGCCCCTGGATCCCCACCCAAGCTGTCGCCATCAGTTAGTTATATTCGAATGATGGTTAAAATTCTGTTTCTCGATGGGCTTCTGGTCTAGACCATTTCTTTTTTGACATGACCAAATTGGCCACAGCGCATTCAATTTGTTCTAATGGCCAACACAGAGGCAATTAGGCGGATTGACTGTGCAGCGATCCAAATTGGCCATTAAGAAGGTGGCTGGACTAACTGGACCAAAGGCCTATACCCTCCCAGCCACATATTTTGGAATGTCCAGACTTGGCTGCTCCTTTAATTTTCTTAAAACCTCTGTTAACTAGTTCTTTTTACTGTTGATGTCATAATTTTTTAGAATGCAGCATCGCAGGTTTGGGAAATAAAGAAGCATCTTTGTGGATGATCCTGGACTTTCTGATCTCTGGGACACGATGGGAAGTCAGCACTTCAGCCCAGCCCTGATGATTCACAGATATGAGAAATTAAACGCACTGCTGCAGATTGCTACTAATATGGGCTTTATGAGGAGGGATTTATTGTCCCACATTAGCAGTCCCCAAGGTTGTGATCTATTTCTATAATATGTATCTGCATCTGAACAATGAACAATTGACTTCATCTGTTCTCACTTTGCTAATTCAATCTGCGAAGGAAAACTACTCTTGCAGGGATTTTAAAGATGAAAAATGCACCCATTATATAACTGAACACAATTGATCTTTGAGGCCATGTGTTTAGATATATGGATTTGATTCTTTTATACAAACATCAGAGATACTCTATAGAACGGTTGTTTAGTGGTCAGGAACAAAACGTGTCTGCTAAGATAGTTTTATTTAGAAATTTTGCAGAAGACAAGAGAGACCAGCAGAGATAGTGTAGTGTGTATGGAGTGGGCGGGGTGGGGGGCACTTGAATGGATGGAACCAGCATTTCGCCTCTATTTTGTTATTTAGATTGGCATCTTTACTTTATACAGGGTCATCAAGATCACGGGCAAAGTGAAAACTGAAGCATCAAAATAGAGAATACAAACATCTCAACATCTTTCCAAACAATAAATTTCTCTCACTGGAAGCTACATTAATGGGATTTAAAGGCATATTATGCCTTGGCTTTTGTAACACATTTTAATTACAGTCATTTTATTCTCAAAACTCCCTTCGAAGTTGTGTATGATGGCTACTTCCATTTGATTGATGAGGGGAGCCCAGAAAAACAACATGAAGTCTCTTACCAAGTTTACATGGGGATTCGTGCAAAATGGAAAATAATGAACTGCTGGAAGGCTCACCCTTTGAGAAAGATCTAGGTACCCTGCTGAGAGACTCTGTCTGATGGAAAGGGAAGGGCGGAAGTCATTTATGACTGATCATTTATGACAGTACTGGAGAATAGGTAATAAGGTGTCAGTAAAATGGGGAAAATTTGGACTTTTCCAGTCTTTCTTTTCCAAAGTCACACACACTGCTTACATACCTTAACTATATACTGAGGTTAGCTACTTGCATACACTCTGACAGTTGTTTCATATCTTCTGATGATAATCCTGGGTCTCTGATTTCTCTTCTATTGACCATATGTACTGAGTGGACCACTGTGAATACATATCACTTGAACTTATTGAATAAGTAAAGAAAGAATAAAACAAGACACCAATGGCAAGGGACAGGTCACAGTCAATATTATTATTAACAGCTATATTAATGATGATTATGATTATTAACAGTTATATTAATGTGATGACTATTAACAGTTATATTAATGTGATGAACATATCACAACGTGATCACTAATTTCTTCTCCTATAGTGGGGCCAAATGGTACTGTTCTCTTAGGGTTTGGGGTTTCTTGGACAATTGTGTGGAGAGTGTCCAGTGTGATAACCTATTCTTACTATTCCTATAGCTATTCTAGGGGGTAGTTGCCACTGATATTTACAAGTTCTGTGATCCTGCCAAGACTTTGGATACCAATATAAAATGAAAGTGGTTATAGGCATGCCTAGGTGCTCCCCACATTAACTAGGCTATGGAGAAGATATCTGTTTCTATTTTGTGGGTCATAGACTGAGCCGCAGACCTATTACAAGGTCATGGCTCACACAACAAGGGGTCATGGCGTTCATCTAGTTTTGATGGTTTTGGGAAACTGGGGTTTGGT
Source organism: Cryptotis parvus (assembly GCA_021461705.1). Classification (NCBI taxonomy): domain Eukaryota; kingdom Metazoa; phylum Chordata; class Mammalia; order Eulipotyphla; family Soricidae; genus Cryptotis; species Cryptotis parvus. The sequence continues at coordinate 411,647 of JAJIBD010021133.1, forward strand.
TCTCTACCGCTTTGGAACCATGTTGCCCTTGAGGACAGAGAGCCAGACGGCGCTGTGGAGTGAAGGATGCTACCTACTCCCATCCTGGTTTGGGGACGGGGGTGGCTAGAACCACCTGCAAAAAGCTGGACTCAGCAGATGTCTCTTCATTGGCGGATAAACATCCCTCAGACGGGGTGAGGGTCAGAGGGACAATGTTCTCCGGTCACCTGCTTGGGCCCACACAAAATCTCAGCAGCTCCAGGAGAAACTTGAGCCTTGTGGCTCCTTGTCCTGGTATCATTCCCGTGAATAATGACAGGCCCTCCCTCGTATTTTCTCCTGTTTTAAAGAGCACGGTTCAGATAACAGTTGTAAGTGAATGGTTCCTTCCTGCTGGCTCTACCACTTAACTTTCCTGTGGTTCCCGCCGCAGAGCCCCTGGGCCCCTGCTGACAGTGGGCGGCAAATTAAACCCCACCATTGAAGCATGGGCTAGCAAACACCCCTTCTCTTTCCTTATGGAGGGATAATCACTCAGATGATAAAGCACTTTAAAATGAAAGAAAACACTAAAACCATATTGATTTTTCTAGAGCCATAATATTGAAAGTATCATTTTAAGCAGAAGTGGGGACTAATTTAGAAGGGGCCCATATATCTAAAATGATCTGCATATTGTGAGTTTTCTTTTTCTTTAAAAAAGCATAACAAACCCATTCTATCTCTGGAAGCTTGTCTATCACTAAATGACTCGGTTTGGATTTCCACTAATAAAATATAAGAACTTGTTCTATATTGGGCAAGTCACTCCCATTATTAATTTGTTAGATAAATGGCTTCTATATCTTGGAACTTTAAATGAAATGGAATTCACTAATCCTAATTGCTTTGCCTTCTACCGGAATTTTTTCCCATTAGTTCAGCATGTTTTCTTTCATTTTTTTTTTTTGCTCCCTCTCTCCTCTTTTCCACTTGAAGAGAGGAGCCTTCTTCAATTTAAAGCCTTAGGGTATACTTCATGGGTTTATTAATTATCAGGTATTCATTCAGAGGGGTTAATTAAGCAATAACTTTCTGTTGACTGCGGTACACAAAGAATAAAGGCTTGACTTGGCCTGCTGATTAAGCACCAGTGGCCATGCCTTCATTTTCCTCCCTGCGGTTGGGTAAAATAAAGATCTCTGACCTGGTCTGGGGTCGCAAGGCCAATCGGGAGGCAGTTAAAGTCTTTTATAGGTGCAACTTGCACCAGCCTGAGATCAGCTAAAAACAAAAATGGTGAGGGAGATTCTCAGTTCTTGGGGTTTCTAAAAGGAAATTTTGATACCAGAGTTTTCTCTCAGGACCACTGGTTTGTCTGCTTTGTTGTTCTGTTTTGTTTATTTTTTAATTTGATTTTCTTTTTTATAAATCCCAAAGCTTAATTTACAACTTTCCTTCTTTCTGCCCATTGCTCAAGACGTTTTTCCCTCCCTGGGCTTCTAGGAGTCTGAGCCTGTGTGCGCCAGAGGAAAAGCCTGACTTTCTCAGCCCCCACGTCCCCAGGGACTCGGGTGGGATTGACATAAGCCAGAACTACCCCTCACAGCCAGACAGGGTGACGGTGCTCACTGGGTTTCCTCACGGATTACCCTCTTCGTAGGGTCGGAGAATCCACTCAGGCTGGAGTGGGCCAAGAGTAAGGTGTGTGCCCCCTCCTTGGAGGTGAAAGGTTCTTTGGGGGCTCACCCAGGACAGCTGATCCAGTGAGAAAAGGCTCCTTCAGTCCAGCTTTGGAGAAGTAAAAGAATAAAGCAACTTCACTTGTGAGGGTCTTGGCATGCTCTAGAATATTCCTCAAGGAAGCGATCAAACAGGGCAGCTTCTGGCAAGGCAGGTCAGCAGGGACCGCCATGTTGTGGAGCCCTGCCAGGTGGTGGAGAAGAAAATGGGAAATGGCTGTGGGTGCCATCCACAACTCCTGTCATCTGAGATGTGCCTCAAAGCACGTGCGTTCTCTCTGGGGACCTGGAATGTAGGGACCACACGTGGAAGTGGCATGGCTGGCATGTGGCTTTGGGCCAGGTTTGTCCTACATGAGCTGAGTGGCTGTGAGCAACGGGCAGACAGCTCCCCTGCAACACACACACACACACACACCCTGACTTCAGTTTCAACACACTATTTGATGGCCGTTCTCCATAGAATAAATGAGAAGATGGAGGGACATAGGAGTTAAGTAAATTATCTGAGGCCACATGGGAACCCCAGCATTTAATAAAAACATTCATAAAAAGACGGTGTGTGTGGTGCGGTAAAGCCCCACTAGAGGTGAAACACTCACTGTTTGTGAGATAAGTCATGCCACGGTCCTGTCTGAGAGCCAATGCCTGCCTCCAGGAGGCTCGGAGTCTCCTGAAAACTCAGGGAAACTGCCTCACACTTCTGCATACCAAGATTTTTGTCCATCAAAGTAACCAAGCGACTAAGATGCAAAGGTCCAGAACAAAACGTGGGTCTAAACCGTCATCGGAACCGCAGGGAATGGTAAGAATAACGTGTTCTCTCCTCGAGGGTATCTGGGCACACAGAACCTTGGGATCGCTCCCATGAGCCCACAGGCCTCATCCCAGGCTTCTGGGAAAAAATAAAAAGCAAGCCGGCATTTAGCAGTTTGGAGAACAAAAGAGAAGCAATTGTGACCCAGAGACTACAAATGTTTTTTCTTAAGCAACCACAGGGGACAGTGTCTTTGGTGAGCACTTAGCAGACGGTGGGGGCTTGCCAGCTGCTTCCAATCAGACCCTGCACCACTGCGCTGGTGCTTCCCACATACTCAGCAAGATTCTGCTGAGTGGAGGAATGGGATAAAAAGGGGGAAAATAAAACAAAACAAAACCAACAACTTATTTTGCTCCATACCTAGAAAGTGTGCTCTTGGGGATTTGGGGGACAGAATCCAAAAAGCAACAAGAAAGTATCAAAAGAAGAAATGGAAAGCTGAAGACGGCACTCTGTCCTGCGCCATGTGTTTTGTTTTAAATTTATGGCGTTGGAGTAAAAGCAGGAGAGAAACTGGTTCTGCCTGTCCAAGTCCCTGTGGGCAGCGAGAGGCAGGAAAGGGTTGGGGTGAATGGGGATGGGAGAGCGGGGTGGGGAGAGATGCTGGCGAGGAGAGGGAAGAGGGGGCGATGACCACGCGTGATTCGCCAGGGATCACGGGATTCCAACACTATTCGGATGAACTGAGATTGCTCCTGCAAGTGAGAATCTCTTCCCTGCTTCATTCAAGTCTTAAAAAAAGAAAAACACAGAAGGCAAATCTATCTAATCACATGTGTATGAATGAAGGCTGTGGTGGGGCGTGCTACACAAATGAACATCTAGAGATGCACATATATGAGCATGCACACAGAGATAGCTACTCATGAGAGGAATTTCAGAGAACACTCTAGCAGAAAATATTAAACACATCCTCCTTATCTGCAAAACATAAAATAGCTTCCTTTTAATGAACGGGTTGGAGCAACTTCTTTTTCAGAATGTGGGGTAGGGTCGGCCAACAATGACATCATTGCCAGTGACAAGGCTGTGTGGATTTCACCAGGCACACACACCCACACCCACACACAGCTCAGTGCCACGCGGCGGCGGCTCCCCAGCAGACTGGACTTAGACAGCGGGACTCCAGTGTGAAGACAAAGAATCCCTGAGCACTGACAGTGACTTGGAAATAATCATGCCCAGAAACACAGGGAGTCTTCTTCCCCGCTCCCCCTTTCTGCTCTGTGCCCCCTGCTCCACCGTGCAGTGCAAGTCCATCAATGTTTTGCAGAACCAATGTTATGTGGGAGCCTGTGGCAGTTCTCTTGTGTGGATCTGAGAAACAGTGTGGGAGAAGGTACGGTCCTGTGCACCTGAGGTGAAACCAGGAGCTGGCGGTGACCTGGCAAGGAACAGCCCTGAGCACAACAGGGTCCCTTCATCTCCTATTGCTCCAGCTGAAACCGCTCCAGAAAGGATCACAAGTGCTGAATCTACAAAGCGCACGACTTGTTAGAGCTCTGGTCTGCGAATCCGAACCTCCTACGTAAAGAGAATGCAAGGAAGGAGCGTCCCCTGCGTCCCCAGAGTCAGAGTGAAACGAGCCTCTATGGGCTCCATCTTCTGCACTTCGCCTGGCCCAGAGGCAACAGGAATCCCCGTGCCCAGCCCATGGCTCCCTGCAAGAATCCCCCAAGTACGTGGCTATGAGCTGTCATTTCTCTGTCAAAGATGGCCCCATTGTGCAGAGATTTTGCTTGTTTGTTTGTTTCTGTTTGTTTGAATTCTGGCAAGATGCTAAAAATATCATGGGACTCATTGTTGACAAGAGGAACTAAAGTGTTTCTAAATCAGGATTTCAAAGGATTCTGCTGCCTTTATAAGTATGGAAGCTCTCACTGCAGAAGAATAAGCATGATGAACAGGGCCGGCCGCGTGGACACGGACCTCCTTGTTTTCTTTCAATTCCGTCAAGACCTTCCCTGTCCTTAAAGCCCGCCGAAGGCATTTTTAATTGCCACAGGATCCCGCTGTGTTTTTATCCTTATTCACTCCTGGGTCCTGAGACCCCATTTTCCTGTGGTTCTTAGATAGTGAGAGATCGGTGGTTCCCAGCTTCTTTTTTGTGCTGCAGACCAGAGAAACGAGGAGAAATTCTTCACTGAACATGAAGGCAGACACATCATTTCAGCTGTTTTTGGTGAACTGCTCTTTCGATCCGATACCCTGGAAGAAATATTCCCACAAGCACGCCCACACATCAGTTGGCAGTAACGCTTTTGAGGCCCAGCAAGACATTTCTGCAAACTGGCATGTAGCCGTGGCGCAAAAGTTGCAAAGCCTAACAGGTGCTCAGTGGAGAAGAGGAGATGAGGGGGTACCAAGGTGCTGACTCCTCTCCCCTCTCCTCCACCACCCAGAATTCAAGATTCTCCTTCCCAGAAAGGCCCCAAGTCTATCACCGGGCCTGCTTGTAGACGTCCTCTTGGCCACAGCCTCCTCTACCATCTCTTCTTAAATAAACTGTCAGCCTGCCCCAGCAGCAGAGGAAACTGGGGTGTTCAGACTCTTGTGCCCGAGAGCCCGAGGGATGCTGGGTCCGGAGCCAACAGCTGCTCAAGTCCTTCTGCCATGGTCACGCATTAGAGTCATCCAGGGAGCTTTTCAAACGCGCTGGCCAAGCTGTCTCCCAGACCAATTCCATCAGGAACTGGGGGTGTGAATCCACGCATGCAGAGAGAGCTTCACGGCTCCCCGGGGACTCTTGTGTGCAGCCGAGGGTGAGTGCCGCGGTGGAGGCTGGACTCAGCAGGGCCGCTGTGGGAGCACAGAGCGTGCCTGCGAGTGGAGCCCGGGACTCTCAGCATCGGAGAAAGACTTGGGAGCTCTGGGGCCGAGCTGCAGAGAGTCCCTGGACCAAGTACATATCTGAAACATGGGTCAATCTGCGGAACTCACTCCCCCAGGGACGGCGCAAGGGTCCAATCTCTTATCCACCCGGACAATCACATTCTCTCACCTGAGATACCATAAGCAGGGTCACTTGGTACAGGAGTGACCTTTGCTAGCATATGTATAAATTAGATATGGGATGATCATATTTGTCCTAAAGCCCTGGTGAAACGGGAAGAATTAGGGATGGAACCTGGGACCAGACGTCTTATAAGAAAAGCCATGAGAAGCATGGTGAGAAAAGGAGGAAGAGAGAGGAAGCACCAAGCTCCGAGTATGACCTTTCCGTCTCTGCTTGGGGCCCCTAAAAGTTGCTGGCACCTGTGCTCACATGTTTAAGAGTTACTTTACAGGATCTGTGCATTTCTCTCTCTTTCATAATATAGATTAAGTGACCAAAAGATCTCCAAGACAACAGACAAACGAAACCCACCAAAAACCAAACCCATCCTCTGACTCGGCCTCAAACTTGAGAAAATAGAGTCACGGCTGGAATGACAGAACAGCAGGGAGATCCTGCCAGGCACATGGTTCTCTCCTCAGCATCCCATACAATCTCCTGAGCACAGCTGGGGGATTCCTGAGGGAAGACCAGGAATAAGACCCGAGCACTACCGGAGAGAGACCAATAAATATATATTCTTTTTAAGACTATGGATGAGCAGTTCATTGACTGTATAGGCTTGGGCATGGGACTTAATGGCTCAAAACTTCGATTTCTTCTCCAGAAAGATAGGGCTATGGAGCTCAGCCCATGGTGGAGAAGACAGAATGGGATACCAACTAGAAAGGAGTGGAAAGAGGCCTAAGTGTCCAGCAGATGTCCCAGCGAGGCCTTGCTTCCCTTCTCCAGAGGAAACATCTTTCCTAGAGGTTGCCCTGCAGTGGAGTAGATCTGAAGGAACAAAGTCAAAAGGTGGTGGAAAGTAGATCAAAGGACCTTGAACTGGGATTCCTTCCTTCAGGCCATTAAGGCAAAGTTCACAGTAGTGTGTGATGTGAAGCTTTAAGCTGGAATGGCATCAGAAAAGACACTGCGTGTTCCCTTGATACAGAACCACCCTCCATAAACGTGGTATCAAACAGAACACACTTCGCTTCTCATATTCACTGCACCCCAGGGTTTGGTGGTCCTCACAGATCACTGGGAGAGTTTCCGCACACAGGAACTGGGTATAATGTTGAGAAAGACTGGAACACCTTCCCTCCCGCTGGAGCGACGTCCCACCCATCAGCGAAGCAAGGAAGTCACGTGTTTTAAGATGGAAAGAAAAGACAAACATGGCGTTAAAGAAACATTCACTTCCATCAGAGCTCCAGTTCCAAAATAATTATAAGACGACATGTGCATTATTTACTCCAGAGTCAAATAAATAATGTTTCCTTGTTAGTTTCTGTTCCCTACGCTGTTGCCTTTTAAAGTCACATTTATTGGGTATAATTTAGAAACAGTAAAATTAACCTGTTTGTGTACTACATATGAATGCTGATAAATGTGTATGGTCATAGAGCCACCATCATATTAAAAATAGAGCCGACTACCCAAAAAGCAAAAAAAAAAGTCAACTTTTATTACACTCAGAAAAAAATAATCCCTCATGTCCTTTTTTCTATTCTTGGCTTTTGGCAACCACTGATCTGCTCTCTGTTCCTATAGCTGCATTTTTCTCCATTCTAGAATGTCAAATAATTGGAATCCTAAAATCTGTTTACTTTTGAGACTTGCTTCCTCACCTAACAATGCCTTTGAGATTTATCCATGTTGTTGTGTGTATTGGAGGTATGTTTGTTTGTATTACTACGCTGATTCCACTGTGTGCAAATGCCCTTATTCATGCACCCATCTGAGTGTTTTCAACATTTTTTTTCAATAATGAATAAATTCACCATAAACAACTATAATCAGGTTTTTGTCTGAAAGTATATTTTCATTACACTTGGCGTAAATCCCCAGGGGTGGTGGAATTACTGGGTCATATATAAGCTTACTTTATAGCAAAGTGCCAAACTGCTTTCCAAAGTGGCTGCACCATTCTGCATTCCCACTAGCAATGTCCACTTGCTCCCATTCGGTCAGCATTTGGCATTGCCGATGAATTTGTTAAAGATGTCAAAAGTAGTAACATCTCATTGCGATTTTCACTTGAATGTCCCAAATGACTAGTGATGTTACGTGTCTTTTTATGTTCTTACTTACCAGCACTGCAGTACTGGAAAAGTATCTACTCAAATACTTTATAGGGTTGCTCTTATTACTGAGTTTTGAGGGTTCTTCAGAAAATAAATCCTTAAGAGAAATCTTTCATCAGATATTTATTTTGCAAATATTTTCTCACAGCTTGGTGCTGATTCATTCACTTTAGTTAGCGGTAACTTCTGAAGGAAAGATATCTTTAATGTTGATGAGATCCAATTTGTAAAAATGGATTATACCATATTTGCAAACATTTTGCAGCAAAGAAATGTCTCTGCAGTTCCTGGTCTTCTGCTCTCCCAAACTCTCCTCCCCCATCTTTCTTCCAATGTTTTTCATGGGTGCCTGTGGTTCATTTAGAGTTGATTTTTGTATGGACCAACGCTCATTTATTTTGCATACGGTCCACCAATTATTCCCTCACCCTTGCTAGAAAGACCATCCTCACTATTGGCTCCTGGCTTCTACCTATTCTTTATCTATTTTTAGTAGCAGCCCTAGGGTTCACTACATACATCTTTAATTTTTTTACAGTCAAACTCCGAGTAACATTTGAACTCAACATGCACAGTGGAAGAACTTCTGAACAAAACCCTCCCAGCTCTTCTCTGACCTAAACCTGGGTGCCGGATGCATTGGGGAGCAGGTTCTCCAGAGGGTCTCCCGGTCTGTTCTTCAGAGCTACTGCAGAGCTCAGAGAGAGATTTCTGCCCCATGAGCCGGTCTGCCTGGCCTCCCAATGGATCCAGGATGTAAGACCCTTTCCCCAGCCTTCTGACAGAGGGGATTTTACCTTTGATCCTTCCTCCGGCTTACGGAGCCTTCACCGGGACCCCCCAAGCTACAGGTCTGCTTTCTTCTCCAAGCAGATGACGTGCTCTGCTCTGGAGGGAAAGGGCCCAGATGAGCTCCTGACTTCCTTTTCTGTCCACTCCCCTCCCAGCATGGCACAGAATTAGTCTCTCTGGGCCCCTGCTGGGCTTCCCCCTGCCCACAGACCTCTGGGGGAACCCCCCGGCATGGAGCATATCTATGGTGCCCAGTGGATCCTTATTCTCCTGCCAGTCTGGACTCAGCTTTTATCAGTCCACTGGAAATATCTGAAGAAAGACCTTAGGCTTTGAGTTACTCAGTGGCTTTGGGCTTTACATGTGCTGTCTGGAAGGCGGAGGACCACTTGCGTTCTGTCATCGTGCAGGAGACTCAATGAAACAAGACCCGGCAAACAGCAGGGTCAGATATGGAGAGTTCACTAATACCCTCTCCCGCAACCCCTCACTGCTATTCACGGAATCACCCACCTCTCTCCTCATGACCCGGTTATGTAATGCGTCATGGTACTTTTCTGCTCCTACAGAAATGACAGCGAGAGAGGCTGGAACGGAAGTTAGGAGAAGCTGGTCCCAGTCGTTCTATCAGGACCACCATGGTCTGTGACGTGTGAGATCTTAGCTTACTGTCCTCTACGTGTCCTTACGATAACGTGCCCAAACCTGTAGGCCTCTCTCCAGCATCTCACTAGCCCCAGAACGCAACAGCTACAGATCCGCTGGCAAACCAGCTTCAGGGAAACACCAGTGCCTTCGCTCCTTCTCATTTATTCCAGGTTTTCACACTATGAAAGGATGATTCACCTAGAACCTCTAAACTCAGAGAGCGAAATCAAATGCATCAGAAGACTTTAATTTTGGGGGGTGAAACCGATGCGAAAGGCCTCTCGGCCAGGCCTTGTGGAAAATGGGGGTGTGGAGAGTGCCCCTCATAGAAGGCCTGGCACCACGGATAACCCCGCATTTACAGCCACGCCAGAATCTCCCAAGTATGTATTTCATAAAAGCAGGGCCTGGTTCAAATCCTCTGAAACGTCTCCAAAGGGAGAGAAGAGAGTCAATAATCAGGGCTGTGTCTGAGTGTCGTAAATTCCCAATCCCCTTTTCCCTCTCTGGGCCAGCACACCCAGGCGCACGCACACACACATAAACACAGCCATAAATATATACACTCCCTGTTAAGAGACTGAGGATTCAAATTACAGTTACAGTGTAATAAAACTGACTAATCTGAGGGTGTGCGCAGAAGTCCGTGTGTGTGTGTGTGTGTGAGAGAGAGAGAGAGAGAGAGAGAGAGAGAGAGAGAGTGAGAGAGTGAGAGACAGAGAGACTTATGAGCTTCTTCCTTTACTCAAGGTCCTAAATTCCCCAAATATGCAGCTCCTTTGGGGCATTTAAATAAACTGTCGTCACAAAATAGTCTTAGGAGAAACCTCGTAGACGTGGAGACAGGGCTGGTTACATAATTTGCAGGTCCGCGGTGCAAAATGAAAACACAAGAAGGTCCCTTCTCCAAACCTTGAATTTCTCAGCAGCAACCCAGCAAAGCTGGAGACCAAGAGCTCCATCTCCAAGTACCAGCCCCTGGCAGCCTGCAGGTCCCAGGAGCATGTGGCACAGCTGAGGCCAGCCTTGCTTCCCCAGTGGGTCACAGAAGAAACAAGGAATCCTTGCCGGCTTTTTGTTTTGCTCCCTTTGGGCTTTGCAATGTACTTTATTCAGGCTGGAAGAAATGTGTTTGTGGAGGTGTGGGGCATTGTGACCTCTAAACATGGTCCCGCCTGGGTCTGAACCCGGCAAGACCACCTATGAACATCCTCCTCGAATTGGGCCATTTTGGACCCCAACTTCCGGTGCCGTAAATAAAGTCAGGAAGGGGCTCCCTTCCCTGCAGGGATGAGCTTTTACAGCTGATCCTGAGGAGTTGGACCCACGGGGTTTGAAAGCTGGACGTGTGCTCTGTGCTGTCCTTGCAGGGTTTCTCCTTGGCCGAGGAGAAACCTTCCCTTCCCGGCAAAGGCCCTTCCTTAGCATGGGAGTTGGGGGGCATGTCTGGGAGCATCAGCAGAGTGAGGACAAGCAGCAAGCGGAGCGGGGGCGAGCAGAGAGAACAGGCAGGAGGAAGTTTGAAGAGTCCCTGGTTTGTTTTGCTGGCAGGGTCAGGGAACATTTTGGCAGCAATTCCTGGAGCCAGGCCCATGGCCTCTGGGCTCCCATTGGCTCGCCCACGGCTGTTGCTATGGGGCAGAGCCAATAGCGTGCAAGGCCTCTCTTTCTTGCTGCTCAGAGTGTGCCGGCCCAGGGATTGCTTTAGGAAGGAGCTGGCCGCAGGGCCTGGCCCCTGACCCCTACCTGGGATGGCTCACCTGCCCCACCGAACCGCTGCCGCTCCCAGTGGCCCTGGCCCTCTTGGCTCGCCAGTTGCTTTGTTTTCTTTCCTCCTGTCTTTCCTTCCTGCCCTGGAGCAGGGCTGTGCTTTATGTTGTAGTAATTTCATCATCTGGATGAAGTTGTGCCGGCATCCACAACTTCGTGTGTCTGTTCCCTTCCGAACGCTATGTGCTCACACACACGTGTACTCACATGGCAGACTCATACACATGACACTCAAGACACGCACATACATACACACGCTCATACACATGTATACAGACACATGCACACACATATACACACACTCACACACACTCACACAAGCGCACACACACACACACACACACACACACCGGTAGTGCCGGAGCCCCTGCATAAACCCGTTGTCCCTGATACCGAACTGGGGCCCCCAAGGGAAACAGAAATTCCCAAGAGGAAGCAAGGACAGGGCAGTTTTGGTACTGCCATGCCGGGAGAGGGTTCGTACCTTCATGGGTCCAGGTGATCAAGGCAATATTTCTTTATTTGAAATTCCCCTTCCCAGACTCTCATCCAAGCAATAAAGAGCAACTCTCCTGAGGGCTCCCAGGCTTTGCTCCACCCAACTGCCATGTTTCAACCCATTTGAAAGCTGGCTTCGGACAGGTCCACTGAGGCGCGAAGCTGGACACACTTTGCTCCTGCCCCTCCCGGCAGCAGCGGGACCTGAGCTGAGCCCCTCCTGTCTCCAGAGGGTCCCAGCCGCTCCCTGCCTCTCCCTTTACAGGGCCCAGAGCCCATAGAATGGGGACGGTGGAGGTTTTCTACCTAGGGGCTCGTGGGGGTCCATGCTCGCCTTCTCCACCCCCCCACACTGAGCCAACAATGCCCCGTGACACAGCAGCGCCCCAGCCCCTTCTAGCCCACCGGGAGTTCCAACGGTTGCAGATGCTGTGAACTCTTCAGGAATCCGATAATCAGAACAGACTTTGCTTGGTGTCTCCACGAGGGCTTTGCCTTTGGCACGCCCAGCCAGCCACACAGCTTCCTCTCAGCAGGCCGGGAACCACACAGCTCGGAGAAGAAGCACTTGAGCCAGGCTGCCCAGCTTGTTAAATTGGTGCTCTCTGTCCGGGGCAGCCCGTAATAGCCCTCTACACACCATCAGCCTGCCCAGGGCTGCTCCCACCTCTGCAGCCCAGGCGCCCCAGGCTGTGCGACCCCAAAGGCGTTCCCTTTCCCCTCTTCCTCTGCTGCTTTTCTGATGCTTCACCTTGTTCATCCAGCTGTGGCGTCACCCATGCAGCCAAGACCGCATGCAACCATCAGCCCTATTTCCTAAGGAGAACCTGGAGACACAGAGAGGCAGAACGTCTGGCCCAAGCTCACACTGGAGCACAGTAAGAGCCCCGGAGAGCCCAGCCAGCCAGCTCCACCTCTCCCCGCTCGCTGGCTCACAGATCTGCCTTGCAAGGAATGTGCCTGGCTTAGAAATTATGACTTGAAAGCAACTGCACAAGCAGAAAAAATGAATATAAGTGAAGGGAAATCTAGGTTTCGCTTCCTTTGGAAAGTGTCTGGGAAGCGTCCCGGCGCTGGAGCAAGATGGGCCAGTGCGAGGGGGAGCATGTGCTTCTGAGGCCGGCTGGCTTCTACCTCACTACCACACTGGCTGTGGCTCTGAGCTGGCACCAGAGTGAAGTGTTGATGCTCAGATACGGGCTGCCTCAAAGGCCAAGGAAAGGGCCTCTGCTAGCTTTGGCTCTTCTCTTTCCAGGGGCGAGGACCAGGCCTGCTCTGGCTTCTTTCCAGCATGCCGGAGCCTAAGCAAGGCTTCTTTTCTGACGACTTAAAGGAGGTGGCTTTGAACTTCCATGCCCGGCCAGCTCCAGATGGTGAGCGCCGTGGCAGCCCCACCCGCAGCCGGAGACTCCCGTCCCAGAAAGATAGGGCTGTCTCCTTCCTTAAACCCCCTAGCTTAGAAAACTTCGCAAAAAATCTTGCTCATAATCTTTCACCATAAACTTTATCTTCTGAAACTTTTCTTTAAACCCTCAGAAAATAATCATGGGATTGAAGCGAAAGAGATTGTTGTGTTTGTGGAAGCCGATAGAACTGCAGGCTGTTTGTTCCTCCTGCGGCGTGTGTGTCTCCCTCGGAAACTCTTGAGGCAGCCGTGAATCGTAGGAATGTCTGAAGACCCACCTGCTCCTTAAGCACGAAGCTAAACCTTCCCTCAGCAACCTCCACACCTGCCCAGCTCTGCCTGGTGCTGTGAGATGCCTCAGCCAACGCTTTGACTCTCGCGCTCTTTGAGCACACAGACATGCAAGCATCACGTCACCCTGACTGAAACAGTCCTCTGGGTATTTTCTGTGCTCTGCCTCTGTCTTCTACAGAAGGACCCCCACCCGCCCAAGCTTACCATTGAGAGAGGATGGTACTGTTCAAACCCTGTCCTAAACCCAAGCGGCTGCTCCTTGTCACAAAGCAAACATATATACGCAAATGCTACAGTCATGGAGTGTGATAAAGGGAGCAATCATGGCAGGCTTCATTGAGGAGGTGATGTTTGAACTGAGCTTTGTCAGTGGGCCTCATGCAGAGTTTGAGGATGAGGGCTGAAGGAAAGAACCATCCACATGCCCGCTCAGAACACTTCACAAAGGCCATTGCAGCCAATCCAATCACCATGGGAGGGGCAAGACTTTCTGTTAAGACTGGTAAAAATTAACTTCTCTGAGAACAAGACGAGAAATTGGGACCATATGTTTCGGACGGGTCTTGGTAGGTGGGTGGACAGCTCACCAAAGGGATAAAATCACCACATTTTTCACTGCTTCCATAATCAGAGTGGGAACACTGGAACCTACTGATTTTGGCCTCGGCCCAGCATAGCTTATGTTATTAAGAAATATTCAACTTTCACTGCCCCTTAGCTGAAGGAGTTCAGACTCAAATGCCATCAAGATTTATTAAGTGCTGAGCACTTCCTGATATGGTGAGTATACCTAGTGCCCGGTATTTCCTACATGTGCCCCCGGGAGCCTTTATACAACCTAGGAAGATGGAACTTTTCACCCCTTTCTGCAGAAGACACAGTCAGGGTCCAGAGCCTCCCATGGGTCTTGGGCTCAGGTGCATGTCATAGAGGAATGGAGTATAGAGAGCGCTATCCCTCTCACTGTCCCTCTCTCTCCCTCTCTCTCTCTCTTTCTCTCTCTCTCTTTCTGTCTTTCTGTCTCTTCTGTCTTTCTCTTTCTCTCTGTCTCTTCTGTCTCTCTGTCTCTTTCTGTCTCTATCTCTTCTGTCTCTCTGTCTCTTTCTCTATCTCTCTCTCTCAACACACACAGTTCTATGTGGCAAACTCTCACAAGACAAGGTCTGGACAATATTCCAGAGGAACTCATTGCCTTTCAGACCCGACCGGCATGTGAGCCCCAACATGAGTACGCACTCACACTCCAAGGCCCCCCAACATACATGCACACTCGCACTCACATCTCAAGTACCTCCTCTAATTCATGTATTTTTGAGTTAAACCATATTAACTTTCAGATCTTTGGTTATTCACAAAAACTTTCAAGACTTCTGAGCACAAAGAGAAAGACTTACCTTTTAAAGGGTTTAAAGAGAGCTAACGACCTCAACGCAACTGGGGGTTCTCATCCCAAGGTTCCTAATCTGAGGATCCTATCAACCCTTCAAATAAAGGAAGAGCCCAGACAATAATAATGCGTCCTAACCTAGCGCCTCAGACCTTGACCTCAGACCCACCAGCGCCTGTGGCCTTCTTACAGTCTCCGGGACCAGGAATGAGGGGTAATAGCACCGAGTAAAGGAGTTAGCCAGGGTGTGCCACAGTCTTCCCACAGACACCCTCGAAGTATCTCCAGAGTGAGGCTCGGGGCTGCACGTGCCCAGGCTTCTAAGGAAGACGCAGATTATCATGATATTCATGGAGTCATCTTCCAAATTCCCCAAGTTTCCTACACTCTTCTGCTCTTAGCTACTCTGACATGGTTCTTCCCTGAAAAACACCTAAGTTTCTTGCCCTGTCCTCAGTATCAGACACAGCTCTCTCCTCCAATACAGCCTTCCCTTAATCCTTCTGTCCCTCCTTGTAGCTACCTGCCAAACAAATATGACTACGACAATGCACAAGGAGAATGGGAGCCAGGCTATACTATCCCTATTTTCCAGACACATGTCAAGTGGAAGGGCCGGAGAAGTAGCACAGTGGTCAGAGTGCTTGCCTTGCATGTGGTCTACACAGGTTTGATCCCCAGCACATCAACACACAATTTCCCTGAGCACAGCTAGGGGTGATCCCTGAGCACAGAGCCAGGAGTAAGACCTGAGCACCACTGGGTGTGGTCTAAAACCGAAACTAAATAAATATACAGTAATGGAATGTCAAATTTCAGTGTTTAAGTACAATTAAATTTCCCTTTAAATCATTTCCTCTGGCTCCTGAGAATGAGCAGGGCTCTGGGGGTGCAGGGAAAGTGCCCCCCACCCTCAGCTGTGCACTCTGCTCACATTTTATTTCCTTTTGTTGCGATTTTGGAGTCCTTGCTCGGGTCCTACCTGCGATGCTTTGGCAACTGCCCTGTGCACACTTGGGCGCCACACACACTAGTACAGGGTCTGAATTTGTAAAACAGTAAACGTCAAAGGAAGGAGCTTTATCGAGTTTGCTCTCCTGTGGGTCTGAGAGGTCCTGGAACCATGGTGGGCCTCAGCACATTTGTTGAGCCAATAAAGAACTCTTTCCTCCAACTCCAGTGAGGCAGAAGTGTGACAGCACCTGTGAAGGTGAGCAGCCACGACAGCTGGAATTCGACCCACCAGGAACTACAGGTCCAGGGGGCCGCAGTGAAATGCTACCCAAAGCTCAGTCTGCTCCCCAGATTCCTGGGTGGATTTGGACCAAAGACTCCTCTTTGTTTTAATGACTTAATTAAGTCCGAATTCAGAGATAAATTTGAGAAATTGCAACCTTAGAGATTTTTATACACTTTTCTTACTTCATTCTCTCCTCATGCCCATTTCTCCCTCTTCCCAGAACAGGTGCCCAGCAGGTGTCCCATGAGCTTAGCAAGTGACTCTCGGGACTCAAAGGTAATCTGTCACCTTGGCCAGAAAAGGGGGTAATGAAAAACTTTATCCCCATCTCTAAAAAGCTTCAAAGGAACTGGGGGACCAAACAAAAAAAAAAAAAACACACGAAAAACCGGAGGCGCTGGCATTGTCCAATGCTTACACTATTTTCCATTTTTAAAACAATCATTATTTCTCTTCTTGCAAGCATGCTGTGTAATCACTTCTGCTGACCCTTCTCTACATCAGCACGGTGACTGAGCCATTTGGAGGAAGCAGCAGTAGAGGTCAAGAGTGGGCGCGGGCCCCCTGCAAGAAGACGGGACAACTCGGACCCAGGAATGGGCCTGGCAGCGTCACCGTCATCTTTGCTCAGAGTCAGCCTCTCTGGTGACAAAATGCTAAGGCTATGAACTGGTTTTACCTCTCCAGGACACAGTTGTCAAGGCGAGGAGGGAGGGCTGCGGCCCAGGTCCCAGCATCCACCATGTCTTTGTGGCCTGGCACTTGCAATTAAGGTTGTCATCTCTCAATCCCGAACTGCAGACAGGGAGGAGGGCTGAGGATGTCCCAGCAGGAGACAGGAGATGGATGGCCTGGAGGAGGTTCCTCTGTCCTATCGACGCAGACACACCCGTCTCTCTGTCTCACTGCCTGCATCACCTTCAATTTGACCAGATGGACATCATGGGGGAAATTTCGTCTGGACCAGGACTCTTAAAAAGAGCTGGCTCTTGGGAGAAATGAGGAGAGGGCCATTAGAAGTTGGGAGCAGGGGCCATTAGGAAGCAGCCGGGCTGTGGAGAGGCACAGGGGATTTCTGCTCGATAATGGGAAATGTAAACACAGGTTAGTGCAGTGATTACAGCACCGTGGAGGGCCCGGAGAGGCCAGGGAGAGATTAAGACTCACTCAGGCTAAGGTTGGGGGGAAGGGACAAAGGTCACTCCTTTGGATTCTGAGGAAGGTAGCGCTGTGTTCAGGGGTGCTTTGCACTAGGATACGGACAAAAAGAGTCCTTTCACAGGGTTCCCTGGGAGGGACTCTGCACAAACTCAGGCCGAGGAGAACTGGGCCCTGGATTCGGAGGCAAATTACAAGGTCCAGAAGAGAATTTTCCTCCTAGAGCTTGGAGAAGCATTTGCTCATCTCTAGTCTGATGAAAGAACCCAGTTTCCACCTGCTTTGGGGGTGGCAGCTCTTACATACCTAAACGTTTAGTTGTTCTTTAAAGCTGTCTACCCAAAGATTTATAGAGAAGGAGAAGCATCAGTGTGATGTTTATACTGGTAGAAAATGGGACAGAATCGAAATGACCAGCAACAGAGGAAATAGCTAAATCAATCGCAGACCTTTCCTCCAGTGGCACTTAGCAAAGCTTTAAACACAAAATCATGTTAATGACACGAGAAAGCGATGATGGGATCCTAAGGAACAATGGTGCCCTCTAAGGAAGGACAGAAGGCCTCAATTCAATAAAGACAAAGGTACCAAGCAAAGCTGACCACACTCTTCACGCTGCTTCTGTAGCAAGGGTATGGGCAGTATGAGATATTCTTGTCAAATGTGTCGATGTTCTCCAAAGAGCTAATAGGTATTAGTGCTATTCAACATGTGCGTATCGTTTCTATCTCATGTGCTGATTAGTCATATATACACGTGTATAGATGCTCTCCTCTCCTTATCTTCCTATTCTAGTCATCTCCACACCAGTGTTCATTGTATGACGGTCCATGTTTTCACCACTCAGTTGCTATAAGTTTCCTCTCTAGAGAGAGACTTCCTGAGAACAGGGACTTGGGTTTTATTTAGTGCCGGGGCCCACCCCTCACTTCTATCTAGCACAGACCTTAGACAAGACTCAACAATTATTTTCACAGGAGGTTGACTGACTTTTGTGAGTTGATGTCCAACTCGTAAAAAACAGAATATGACTAATCTGTAAAAAGAAAGCTGAAACAGCAGGAGTCTGCTTTCCTCTGCTTCCTGACCATAACCAACTTGAGAACAGGTGACCGGAAGTTTTAAGTTTGCCCTTTGTCATGGTGGATAATTAATCAACAGTATCCATCAACTGAGTCCCACAAGGGGAAGCAGAGCATGAGACAACCCGCTCACACTTATAGAGGGGTCGCACTGAAGACTCCCAGAGGCGGGCCCCAAACCCCAGGATTCCAGTGAGAAAAGCTTCTTCCTTCTAGGGTGACATTCCCAGTGTCAAGCCAGAGTGCACCAAAAGCTAGATTGGATTTTGCAAACTATGTTTTGCTAAAGTCGGTCTCCCTGCACTCCCCGTCTCCCACTCAAATAACTGGCTGCAGCCATTGTAGCATAGTTCATCTAAAGACAGGCTTAAGAGCTGTGTGACCTACCAAAAAGGATAAGTATATATTGATTTAGAAACCTGGATCCAATATATCTTAGCTGTATGACCTCATCCGAGGTATTTAAACCTTCTGAAACTTTGTTCCCTCACCTGCATAATTATGGTGATCCTGCAAAAGTTATTGCACATATGAAATGAGACTGTGTCAAAGGTCTCATGGAGCCCCAAGTCGATGGCTTTCCCCAGATTCTCATGGGCCACCATCGGGGAAGTCTGGTTTTCTCAGAGTAAACCCAACCATCAATACTGGAATTTCTCTCTCCTGGTATGGCCTGAAGATTGGGGCCTAAGGGGAAGGTAAAGGTGGGCTATTGGTACACAATGCAGACTCACTGGTTCGGTGGGACTAGTGAGACTAGAAATGAACCCGAAAATCTAGCCTTAAAGGGCCACCACGTGACTCTCAGGAACATTCAAATATGAGCTCCACTGCAACTAGTATTTCTAAACATGAGACGAGGAACCAACAACTAGCCTTGTTTAGGTCAACTACAAATATGCAGCCTTCCTCGTCTTCCTCCCCAAGATCTTCCCTTTTCACCAGGGTGATGTCTAAGAGTGTGCCCTTGTGAAGAAACATTTTCCATGTAGACTTTACACTTCCTTTGAATTCTGTTTGGTGACAAAGCCTTGACAAGCCAACCCCGTGTCACAGTGACATGCCAACCCCGTGTCACAGCGGGCTGTGGCTAACCACAGAATACTCCTGAATGCCCAGTTCTCAGTGCGGATTTCTGTCATTTTCGCTTTGCCTTTCTGAATTTGCACAAGTGATCTAACGAAAATCTAAATCAGAGAAAGAGAAGCTCTACTGCTATGTTCATACATTCCCATAAATTAATCTTTCCCCATTTCTCCATGTTCTTTCCTTCCAGTCCTTGAAAATTTACACTTCACACATTCATAATCCTAACATTGATAGGTTTCCAAGATACGATTCTTTTAATTTCGTGATCACTATCTTCCCTTTTCCTTGTTCTACTGTTCCTCCCACATTATAGAATTTCTTTCCTTGTAATAATTAATTCTTAGCTTTTATGTGAGGCTCGTGGCTCTCAAGGCATTTTCATGCCTATTAGCTTATTAAAAGAACCTGATTTACTTATTTAGATGATAGCTTTGTTCTTTTCTTCTGAAAAGTATCTCAGAGAGATTCGTCCAGCGAAGTGTCTGGAAGCTAAGACTCGAACGGGAGAGAACCATGTTCAATTCCTGCCACTTAATAAAGTGAATTCAGAGAAGTCATGTAGACTCCCAGGGCCTTCCTCTCTTGTCTACACTAAGCAGAGAATTGCAGTAAGCCACTCCATAAAGTAGAGCTAAGGATAAAACAGGATAATCATTTATAAAATGTTCAGCAGAGTGCCAGTGTGAAGTCAGGATTCCATTAATGCCAGTGATGACTGTTATCACCACTGCTATTAAGTACATGAGATAAGGGCCAGAGCAATAGAACAGTGGGCAGGGGTGTTTGCCCCTTGCACACGGCCGACCCGGTTCCATCCCCGGCATCCCATATGGTCCCCGAACACTGCAAGGAGTGATTCCTGAGTGAAGAGCCAGGAGTAACCCCTGAGCATCACTGGGTGTGACTCCCCACAAAAAATAAGTCTATGAGATAAAGGCTTTTCATGACTGAAGTTGAGGGCACCAACTCCATTTGGCCTCACTCATCCCCTGCCCCCATCCCACTCAGTCCAAGCCAGACTTTTCAATCCAGAACAGGAAATAGAGAACCAGCATATAGACTAGTCTAGTGGCAAGACTGTGGTCCCATCCGTTGTGACAGCAGCGACAGTCGTATCTGAGACACCAACATCAATTTTAAGGTCTTAGCCTTCATCACTGCCAAGAAACAGAGACTTGGGCAGGTCTTGCTGAACTGATCAGACTTCATCCTGCAGAGATGCTGAAGCCACCTTTCTCTGGGTCCACAGATGAGCCCTTTTGGAGACAGGGAGGTGAAGGGGGTCCTTACTGCCAACTTCGCCGGAGCAGCAAGTCCTTGCAGGTCTCAGCAAACTTGGTTAGTTCCAAGAGTTCAGGCCTAGGGAAGCTTTGGACAAACACCTGAGGTTTTGAGAGGCTTAATTGAATGAGCCAGAACTTAAATGTTTTATGGGGTACGCCTGTCACTAATTTTCTTGGCCAAGTCTGAGTAGGCTTCTTGGTACATCTGCTCCTTCTGCAGTCTGAGAAACTCCTGACTTCACCAGCGAACCTCCCTTGCACTCCCTGGCTGGCATCTCTGAGCTGGGGCATTTCACATCTGTCCATGCACACAGGCGTGCGTGCGTGATCATTCTGCAATTGGCAGCTGCTGCCACTTCAGCCCAGGGGCTGTTTCTTCCTAGGTACACCTTGTCTTGAAGTTCCAGAAAATCCAGACTTCACCTGCTGCTCCTTAGCCAAGTCCTCCTGGCTGGGACCAAATTCTCCTTCCAACATAACAAGTCTAATGAAGAAGGGAACACCTAATCCAATGTTGTGCCAAGTCCCCATGTGAATGGTGAGTGAAACAGATCCTGTCTTGTAAAGAATGACAAAAAATATCTCAGTGGAAGCTTGAACATTTTTTGGGGTGGGAACTACCTTTTAGTCCAAGTGTAGAATAATCTGGAAACTGTTCAGCAGTTACCTCTAATCTCTAGACAGTGAATCCCTTAGACTAATTTAAGTTTTGTTCCTATCAAGAATCATTTCATACATATACCCAAAGTGCAGAGTCAGAAAACTTGGATGCAAGTTTCATTAGACTTGTTATATTTGAAGGAGAATTTGATCCTGGCCAGGAGGACTTGGCTAAGGAGAAGGTGAAGTCTAGATTTTCTGGAACTTCACGACAAGGTGTACCCGGGAAGAAATGGCCCCTGGGCTGAAGTGGCAGGCAGCTGCCAGTGCCAGAATGATCACGCACGCACTGTGCACATGGATAGATGTGAATATGCCACGCCTGTAAGTCTGAATGCAGCCTAATACCCAGGAGTTCATGCGACTTTCTGAATGCTGCTGGGTCAGCACAAAATGAGATGTGCCCACAGAAAGTCACACAGGTCAGTGAGACGAGGATCAAAGGCCATTTGATGTGAACATCTAGTTCCACATCAAATGGCCTTCAGAATATTCTCCATCTGTCAAATTAATTAGTAGGAAGGGGTCACGCTAGGGAGTTGAATGGCAAAATCGAACACAGGACCCCAGATTCCAAGGCACCAAGTAAGTGCTGCAGAGCAACGGAAGCACTGGCTGCATGCTTCTCTCACACACCACAGCTGGAAAGACAAGCTAAAGGTGTGGTTTTACCCAGAGTCTAAAGGCAGAGTCGTAAGGGAGTGATAGCACAGAATTTAGAAGGGTGTTTGCCTTGCATGAGTTCAATCCCTGGCACCCCATACAGTCTCCCAAGCCCACCCAGAGTGATATCTGAGTGTAGAGCCAGGAATAATCCCTGAGTATTGCTGAGTGTGAGCTCAAAACCAAAGAAAAGAAAGAAAGAGAGAGAGAGGGAGGGAGGGAGGGAGGAAAGGAGGGAGGGAAGGAAGGACGGAAGGAAGGAAGGAAGGAAGGAAGGAAGGAAGGAAGGAAGGAAGGAAGGATGGACAGAAGGAAGGAAGGACGGACAGAAGGACAAAAGGAAGGAAGGAAGGAAGGAAGGAAGGAAGGATGGACAGAAGGAAGGAAGGACGGACGGAAGGAAGGAAGGAAGGAAGGAAGGAAGGAAGGAAGGAAGGAAGGAAGGAAGGAAGGAAGGAAGGAAGGAAGGAAGGAAGGAAGGAAGGAAGGAAGGAAGGAAGGAAGGAAGGAAGGAAGGAAGGAAGGAAGGAAGGAAGAGCAAGCCAGAGCTGTTTGACAGTACTGACTAGGAGAAGCTGGAGGGGAGATGAGCACTGGAGATGCGAAGCAAAGCACAGGAACGGGGGCGGGACTCAATCCTCCTGTTCCCTCATGGTATCCCAACTCCAACTAGCAGCTCCTATTGAAAGAAACTAACCGACAATTCCCAAGGGAGCCTGGCAAAGACCATTTTCGGGAACCAGTAGCCCCAGGAAACAGGTCCAAGAGAAAGCCAGTGTATGAGAGGACACACACACACACACACACACACACACACACACACACACCCCACAATCAAGCTCAGTGCATGTAATTCACAGGCTTGTTGCAAATGGAGATATCCAAGGTGCCCACTGCGCAAATAGCAGCAGCTCCGTTCACATGTGGATTACATGGGCGACCCCCCTATTTCCCTGAGGGTTACCGTGGGCAGCTCTCACTGCCTGAGTAGGGGTGTATGTCCTGTTCTCACTCTGCCAATGGCAGCACATGTCTATAGGCTGCTCTCTCTCTCTCTCTCTCTCTCTCTCTCTCTCTCTCTCTCTCTCTCTCTCTCTCCCCATCCTTGAACTAGAATCAAGGGAAGAAAGACAGCCTAGTTCACCCACTGTCCATCTCCAGCCCAAACTGAAGGTGGTGCAGCAGCCTCACGGGCCAAGGTAAGGATTCCATGAGAAATTCCATCAGAATATGCCTCGTCAGTGTTCGGCCCAGACAAACACGTGCATTGTCAGTTTTCTTTTGGGCTGTCTGTGCCTGTAAAACAATCCGGCTTTTTTTCCCCTAGGGTGATGTTGACACATGTCAAATATATCAACATTCCTATTAGAATGACTCACTGGGAAGAAAGAATCAACCCAGAAAAGGAGAGGAGGAGAGAGCAGAGGAGAGGAGGGAGGGGAGGGAGGGGAGGGGAGGAGGGAGAGGAGGGGAGAAGAGGAGGGAAGGGGAGGAGAGGAGAGAAGAGAAGATGGGAGGGGAGGGGAGGAGGAGAGAGGAGGGAGAAGAGGAGGGGAAGGGAGGAGAGGAGAGGAGAGAAGATGGGGGGAGGGGAGGGCGAGGGGAGGGGGGGGGAGAGGAGAGGAGAGGAGACGGGAAGGGAGGGAGGGGAGGGGGAGGGGAGAGGAGGGTAGGAGAGAGGGGAGACAGTTTACGATTGTCCTGGGGAGGGATGACTTTGCTAGAGACCAGTCGTGGCCCTCCTGTTACCAGCTGGTCATTCACTCCATCCCTGGTGCCATTTGGAAGTGGCTTCACCCATTTAGCTGCTAGGAGCGGCTCCACAGCAGGTACAGGGGCAGGAGTACCCTCCCAGTGTCCCCGGCCAGCTCTGTCCTCCTGGGCACCTGGCCCAGCCACTGCCAGCGCATCCTCCACTCCTGCTCCCTGCCCTGAGGCTCCTCTCCACCCTCCTGTCAGTGTGCCTGTGACTCGCTTTTGCTCTGCTGCATTTAGAGAAATATTTGACTCCCCATTTGGGCAGTGCCTTAAATAAAATCAGGATCTCAGGTGAGTCTCCCCGAGGGTCACTCTCTCACCCCCCCCCTCCTCGGCTCTCCAGGGCCACTGCCCCTCGTTCAGCAGAAAGCAACTGCTCTGGGGCACCTGGCCAGTGATGCCCACGCCCAGGAGCCCAGCTCAGCCTTCCCTCTGAGGGTGGGCTTCAACTCAGGGTGGCGGCAGTGGGGACTCCACAAGCACATATCTCCACCCTCACTCCCAACCAGAGCTGAACATCCATGATAGGAACATCTGACTCCAGACAATTCTCCAAGCCCAAATTGCCAAAGTCTGCGAACTCTTCCCATAGGCTCCGAGCAGCATTGTTTGGGGGTCTGGCTGCAGCTTCTTTGGGGGCTCCCTGCAAGGTAGCCATGTGAGTCCCTGGCCCTTCGCAGTCCCACACACCCTTTCACAGAAACACACTGACTCACAGCCTCCTGTGTGCTACAGCACAAACGCACGGGTTCAAACCAAGTGTCAAGGGAAACAGAAGCAGCCACCCCCACACCCCAGCCACGATTCCAAACACAGACTAGAGCACAGCCCAGTCAGCAGCAGTTTCAAGTCACCAAATCTAATATTGGCCAAGATCTTCCTCGCCTGCGTGTTTCCTTAGTTTCCCCTCACATGACAGTGGGGCTTGTTTCATACTTGCCCCCAAAGTCCCCTAGGTCATTTTCTGAAGGTGAGGGAATGGCGAGCGGTGGGCAACATGACGCCAGCCATCCCAGAGTAAGGTTGAGCAGCTGCAAGGGTGGAGTCCAGCCTGCAGCAGACCAGTGCAGCACACTGTCTCCTGAACAACGGTGCCCGCACTGACTGGGCAGGGTGGCCTTGCTCTCTGGGACACTAGGACACTGCTGCTGAGGGTCTGACCCCTCACCCCCAACCCCCTGTTCCTGGTTCATTTGGAGCAAACCCAAGACCCCATGTGAGAGGAGGTGAAGAATCCGCCTCTCAAGTCTGGATGAAACTGTCTTGCTTTTGCGACATTTGCTGTGGTTTTCCGACAGCAGATGATTGGTTTTCTCACTGTCATTGCGTGTTTTCGCCTGTTTGCAACAGCATCATTGCCTGGGCTACCTTTGGGACCAGAGGCACCAAGAGCCAAGCACTCCCCTGCCCCCCCAATTCCAGCATTAGCTACTGTGGAGTTCACCAGGAGCCACTGAAGTCCCCCCATCCCGACGCCTCTCTATGCTCTGTAACCCAGGCACTCAGGAGCTCAAGAAAATCTTGCAACTTTTGCCACTGTTAACATGATTATATGATGCCAAGGCGGTTAAATGGGCGACTGTGTGTGTCTCTTGCTGTGTCTACATTAATGATTGTGTAGAAGGCGCAAAGGTGGGGAGGAGCAACCAGAAACCAAGTCTTCCCTAGACACTTTTCTATGCACCCAACTCTGTTTCACAATCATTTCCCTGAGATATCCGGGACTGTCTATCTGCCCCTAGGGCCTTACCTCAGCTGGGACAGAACCATGCTGCCTACCACAGAACCGAGTCAAACTCCTGAGTCCTGGGATGCACCACTCAGAGCAGAGAAGCCAAGCAGCAACTCCTGGAAGAAGGTAGCCAAGTGCAGTCAGCTCTGAATTCCCGCCTTCTTCCCACCAACGCATCCTGCCTCCCTTTATCCCTCTACTCTTTCCCCATCCTCCCTTTCCTGCTAACTCTTCCTTCCTCCCTCCATCACGTCTTTGCTTCCCCCTTTCCTCCCCTTCTTCCTTCCTACCCTTTCCCTTTCCTTCCGTCTTCTCCTTCCTTCCTTCCCTTCCCAACTTATATTGCCTCTCCATATTCCCTCCTTTCCTCTCCCCCCCCCTTTTTCATCCTTCTTTTAAATTCTGTACCTATGTTGTCAATTCACTTGGCTCTATAATTCCTATTAAAAATCAAAATTTCCATTATCTTTTTAACAAGGACACAGAATTTAATCTTCTCCACAAAAATGAAGGTATTTATGATTCATTTCAGGAGCTCTCCTCCAGGTGCTATCAAGTTTCTTTTACTTCTCCTGCCCTTTTATTTTTATTATTTCATTTGTTCGTTTGTTGGGGGACACCCTGTGAGTTCTGGGGAAACTCTCCAGTACTGGGGTTGAACCATGGGCTCCAACATGCAGAGTTTGTATTCCAGCCCTTGACCCCATCTCCTGGAGCTCTGCTCTGTTCTCAACAGCCTGAGCCGAGTTCAGGGGAAACCTTTTTAACCACAGTATTTCCACTCTTTCTAATGAATTCAAGTTACCAGCAGCCTTTCCAAGTGGCACAGTCTTTTTTCCCATTGCATGTCCATTGTCCTTGTAAATGTCCCCTTTGATTCTCCACAGCGAGCAGTGCCCTGCTCTTCTCATTGACTACAGAGGTCCCTTGTTCCTGAGCTCATGGAACTGCTTCAGACTCCCCAGTTGCACAGCTTGTGAGAAGCAGACCCAAGCCCTCCCTAAGAATCTCACGAGAGCTGAGAATTCCTGGGATTGGTTCCTTCATGGGCCCTGTGGCATTCTAGACTCTTTCCCTCTCTCATAGAGGAATAGAAATTTAGTTTCACTGCGGAGCTCAGGCCCCTGACAGCGATGGTCTGAGCCACATCCTATGCTCTGTTAACAGTGTAGGAAACGGCAGGAGGAGACGTGCCTATTAGGCCCCCTTTCTGAGCTCACCTACTGGTTCTACTGTACTTCCAACACCCTTACGGCTTCTCTTCTCCCAAGCCGGGCTGCCAACACCTTCCCACCCCTCACCACAGGGACATCTCGGTGCTTTCATCAAAGCCCCGATAGCCCACATTGAATTTCAAATACCTGCCATGGAAGTTTTCTGAAGAAATCTTATGTTCTCCATGGCAGGCTTTTTTTTTTCTACATGTAACTCACTATAAGATTACGCTTGATTTAACTGGCCTTATCTGAGTTGCCCTCATAAATGGACAAGTCAACTCGGGTAAAACATATAGCTACTGCAAAGAGGTGGACCTGAAAATCTGACATGGGGAAAGAAAACAGAGACAACTATGGAGATAGAGCAAGGGAGGGCTCCAGGGGAGGAACAAACCAAGCCTTGATAGCACAGTTTAAGGTCATGGCATCTCAGCAGTGGTTTTTCAGACTCCTCTTGTGAGTAAGAGAGTTCCCCGGCATGTGGCCAGAGGTTTAACTGTGTGCAGTTTCACCCCTAGACCTGGGGAATAGCTACAAGGACCACATTTTGGAAGCTCTTCTAGAACATGCCTGAACTTAAGGGAGATAATAAAATGATAGAAGATGAAGTGTCACTAAATCTGGGAATTCGGCGATTATTTTTCCTTTCCCTAATTCATAGGAATTATTTGGAGATCATTCTGTCTGGCACCCTAGATTTCTCTTTCTTAGCCCAAGAAATTGAAGTGGCAAAAGCAATGATCAAGTTTGAGAATAACCAGTTCTCTTTGAAATTTTGAAATTTAACCTAAGTTCGAGTAACTATGCCTGTAGAGGAACCTTTGGGTCATCCAGAAAAGTCCTGGCCAATTGCTAGGACATTTGTTGAACTTCTTTTAGAAATAAAAAGCCAAATTCTGGTAATGAAATAATGTATGGAAAGTGCCTAGTACCTTGCCTGGAATTAAGGACTATTGTATTAAGATGAAGAGGTTAATGGCTTATCTCCTGGAGACACTTAATGATCATCCCAAATCCAAAGTACTTAGTGAATGCCTTAAGCATGAGCAAAGAGCCTAATCACTAATGTTGATCCAGAATCAAGAGGCCAGAAAGCTGCCTGACACTGACAAGGTCAACGTCTTCTACCACAAATGCTCACTTTACTTTCCTTCTGCAACTGTCACCGGCGACTTTCCCTGTGTTCTCCTCTGTGCCTTCCTTACTGTTGACAGAGCTGATTGAAACAGGCTTTCAAAGCTGACACCAGAAACTAAAGATGATGCCCTCTGCCTTAGGCCGTGATAACAAAAATAGCCATAGCTGGGATGGTTTAGCCAATGAGCATCTCTTACTCACTGGCGGTGGGGAGTTCATGAGCAACAAACACACTGAGTTTGTTGGTTGCTAAGAGCCCACTCTGGGTTCATACTTATCCATCACCTCTGTGTCCTTATAAGGCAGAAGGGGGGGGGGATTAGGGAGGGGGTCCCTCTTTTTTTCTTTTTGGGTCACACCCAGCAGTGACCAGAGGTTACTCTGGTTCTGCACTCACTCAGGAGTTACTCCTGGCAGTGCTCAGGGACCATATGGGATATCAGGGATCAAACCTGGGTTGGACATGCGCAAGGCAAACACCTTACCAGCTGTGCTATTGCTCTGGCTCCAGCGGTCCATTTCTTAAAGGACCAATTCCATCTTTCCATCATGAAGACTCCTCCCGTATGACCTAACTGATCTCTAAGGTCCTAGCACCATGTTTAAGTTTGATCACATTGGAATTTAGGTTTAGAATAGCTAAACCTGTCCTCCAACACTGCACCTCTGTGGTCAACACGGCAGAGAACCAATCTAAAATAAAGGGAGCGCTTTGAGAACGTGCCACATAGCGGTGCTTCCTGGGGGAAATGCCTGGGAGGTTTTCTCAAGGCAGAATATCTTGAGCTTCTGAGAGCCTGGGGAGAGCCGGGCCCGCCCCGATCCAGCCCAGCCTCGCCCCCGGCCTGAAGCTGGTGCCCCTGTTTTCTGCTCAGTGAGTGGTGACATTTTTTGGGTCACATCCGGCAATGCCCACGTGTTTCTCCTGGCTCTGCACTCAGAAATTACTCCTGGAGGTGCTCAGGGGACCATATGGGATGCGCCGGGATCGAACCCAGGCTGGCACAGACTGCCGCGTGCAAGGCAAATGCCCTACCCACTGGACTATCACTCTGGCCCCGAGCGATGGCCAGATGACCCAACACTCCATGAGGGCCTCCATGTTCTACATCTGGACTTCCCTCTCATCAGCACTCCACCCAGAAGACCAGCCTATCACAGCCTGGCCTCGAGATGCACCTGCAGCAGTCTTTTTTAATCCGGCCCAGAGCCTCACAACAAGCCAGATGACCCCGACTCCATGAGGGCCTCCATTTTCCACATCCAGACTTCCCTCTTGTCAGAACTCCACCCTGCAGACCAGCCTATCACAGCCCGGCTCCCGCGGCCCTATGCGGCCACCCGGTTCATCAATAAATGCTGGATTTTGAGATGACTACAAGAATATGCTACCCGCATGGCAGAGCCTGGCAAGCTACCCGTGTCGTATTTGATATGCCAAATACCAGTAACAATTATAGACCTCATTCCCACGACCTGATAGAATGGTTTGCGGCTCTTTATGTTCCTGGAGCGAGCAGGTGCCCTTGGGCTCTACTTGCATGAGACAGGACATATGGAGATGTTACTGGGGCCCGCTTGAGCAAATCGATGATAAACGGG
Organism: Cryptotis parvus; assembly: GCA_021461705.1. NCBI lineage: Eukaryota > Metazoa > Chordata > Mammalia > Eulipotyphla > Soricidae > Cryptotis > Cryptotis parvus. The sequence continues at coordinate 440,709 of JAJIBD010021133.1, forward strand.
AAGACAGTGATACAGTGATACACATTGGAATTAAGTTTTAGCTTGTGATTTGGGGTGGGGGAGGCTGGGGAAACAAATACATTTAAACCATGAACACACGCACGTGATCGTCAGAAGAGGCGAGTGACAAGAAATGACACTGAAAACTGCCTGTATGAAATTAGCCAAGGCCCCTTAAGCGCATCTTGAAGGATCCTCTTCCAGTTGGCTACTGCTAGGCTGCCATCTTGCCATCTGATTCTGTTCACTAGCCCCATTCCACGTCCTTTCTACAAAGTCTGTTTCCTTGGTTTCCCAACCTTGCAGTTTTTACTTAGAACTGATTGCTGCCCCCACGTTCTTCTGCTTTTCTACATACCTCATAGCCAGGCAACTATGTCCTCTTTGGTGGAAGAGTCAAAGACATGTACAGCATTCAGAAAGCTTGACCGTGGGGTGGATTCTCTGTCAACGTCATTCCCCAGGGATGAGAGGCCCCGGAGAGAAGTTCTGAGGGTTCTCCAATGTCTTCTCACCCTCACTTCTCTCTGGTAGAAAAGATACTCAGCTCTCATCTGTTATTTTAATAAAGGCAATTACTCCTCTTCACAAAAAAGTAGAAATGTCCTCTTCTGAGGCCAATCAATGACTATGTTAGGTCAGAGCTTTTCTGTTAAGGACCTGGATGGAAGGTCGCTTCTTTCTATAGCTACCTCACAGGGTCTTGTTAACTCAGAGGCCACTGGGCTGATGACTCCACTGCCTTCCGTGCAGATAGATATTAACTTTCAAATCCCTAAGCAATACGACAAGAATACTTGTTTTGCGTGCCATCATTCATTTCATACCCATGGGTAATCAGTGGGAAGCTAGCTTGATGTGTTCCAAGCCTCTCTGAGTGTGGAGAGTTATTTAAAACAGGTTACAGCAGAACTATGTACCTTTTAGGGCAACTGCAACCCTGGCCTGCTCTACTGCTCATTGGTAAACGTGATTTAACCTGTTTTAGAAGCTTTTTAGACCAGCTTGAGAAACTTGCATGGGACACGTGCTCCCCATGCAACACAAACACGAACACATCTCTGATTGGGAATAGGAAAACTACCAAGCAGCCTCCACTGTGCTATTGAACTCGCCTTGGAACCCTTTCCTCAATACTGGTGGTAGACTAACATGACCTATCTGCAATGGAGGGTAATGTCAATTGACACAGCACCACAGCGGCCAGTTAAACATTGTTCCTTAGAAAATCAGAACAGGATTCAATTCTGAAAATGTTGATAGTGGTCCAGAGACTGAGTCACTTGGCTCTCTTGGAGCGTCTTAGCTAGCTGGAACATGTCGAGAGGCACAAGTTTCCTTCACACTGTGGAAGCAAGAAAAATGTCATTTTAGAATAATCTACTGCTCCAGAGTACACGATTTCCCTAACAAATCAGGTCTGTTCTTACGCGTGCATATTAACACAGCTCACTGACGAGGATGGGTGGGAAAAGCAAGAGCTGCTCACCTCGACTGTTTTAGTATTCAACACACTTAGGTGGAGGAGATGTGCTCCCCCACACCCCTTTGCTTCTTGCAAAAGAGCCGGGAATGAAAGATTAAATCTAATCTAATTTATGGGTACCACCCATTTTGATGGGAATATTCAGAATATATTATCTACTTGTAAAAAATAATAAAGCTTTTATGAAAACCAAAGAAATAATGTCTGCCTAAATTACTCCATGGCCGTGCCTGCATGATTGCACCATCACTAAAATTGCACTATCTGGTGTTCGTGGGGGACACATGACGTTCTCCTGAGAAGGAAGACTGTGGTTCTGTTTCTACATTTGTTCTCTGTCTTCTAAATTTATTTGTTTGTCTTGGGGTTATACCGAGTGATGCTCAGGGGATACTCCCAATTTGGTACTTCTGGGTCAGTCATGGAGGTGTTCAGGGGGGACCATGTGAAGCTGAGGGTTGGACTTGGGCTACCACTTGCCCAAGTTTTTACCACTTGCAAAGCGCATGCTCCAGCCTGTGCAACTATCTTCCTGCCCCAGCTTTCCTTTCTTGCAGTAAGAGAATATCACTCACTTGTTGGCTTTACACAACACAAACATATGATCACAAAAATATGGTGCATCACAGTGCACCATAATGGATCTCACAGAGATGGACATTGCTCCTTGGGAAGTTCTGGGAGAGGAAGCATCCTTTGTCTTTTCAAGTTCCTCCAGGCTTCAAGCCTGCTACAACTGTGAGCCCCTCCACTAGCTTCAATCCAGCAAAGAATGGGTCAAGTCCTTCAAGCTAAGATCCTCTTCCACCACCTTTACCCAACTTTAGAGACTTTAATTATGATATCTCTCCCAGAAATCCAAGATAACCTCTCTACTTTATATCCATCTTATTAGCAAACTCAATTCCATCTGCAATCTGAATTGCTGATCCCCTTATAAGGTAACATAATTAAAGCTAGGCATTGATACAGACATCTTTGGGGAGGGGGAGGAATTGTTCTGCCTACCACATTTTCTACTTATTTTGCAAAGTTTACCAAGTAAATCCCCAATGCAAATGAGTCCTTTTCCATCTGTTTGGTATACAGAAAAAACAACTGAGATTGGCTTCATGAAACAATCCTGTAAGTGAATGTGGAGTTATACATTTATAGTAGAAAGTGGGTTTTTTAATGCATTTTGGTTAAGAGCCAAAGATTCTTAACTAAAAAATTTGTGGAAAGTACTGCTATAAACAGATGACTATTAAACTTAAATAGTCATCAAGTTAAGTTAAATTCAATCTAACTTAAATATTTATTAGGAGTGAAAGCAAACATAAATGTCGAGAACTCCAACCCTGACTTCTCAACTGTCTCCCTTGTTTTCCCACAATGGAGTTTTTGGCTGTTGGGAGGTAATTTCCTAGATTTTATTAACCTGTAACAGAAGGGGTTTACAGCTAGATCCATTCTGGAGAGTAACTCATTTGTAACCCTGTGTTATAGCTTCCAGAGCCAAATGGGTTAAGGGAGGGGAAGGTATGAACTCAGAAAAGCATAGAGCCAGGAAGCTGAACTGTGCTAGCTAAAGATGATCGTCACAAGAAATATGGCGGCCCGGTCCATTAGCAACATGTCAGCTTCTCTGGGCAAAGTATTTTTACAGAATGAAATTCATACACTTAAAAAGCTATTTTTAAGCACCAATTTTAGGTTCCAGGAGACAAAGTGAACAAACCAGGCTGGCTGTTTCTCCTTGAAGCTTAAACTCCTAGCATGATGGCCTGGCTAGGACTGTGGGTCGGTGTTTGCAAACTAGAGTCCTGTCCCCAGGGCCCCAAGGGTCTCCTGAGCCCTGCCAGGAGTGCCCCCAGAGTGAAGAGCCCGGAGTAAGCTGTGAGCACAGCCAGATGGAGCCCAAATCCATAACCCAACCCCCCACATTCTAAACTTCTATGAAGAAAATTGGATAACATACAGGAAAGTAATGTAGAGAATGTGCAGTAGCGTGCATGGGCATGCGCGTGCATGCATTTGCTTGTACACACACACACACACACACACACACACACACACACACACACCAATGGCAACTTGGGCGGCATAAGCTGAAGTGTCCGAGAAGTCCATAAGTCCATAAGGCATATACTAGGTGTGGGCGGGTTCAAGGTGAAGCAAGATCCCAGCAGGAAGGGCACTGAGGATATCAATCATCTGACTCATTGTCCTCTCGCTCCTGCTGCACGGAAAAGTCTCTGGGCTGAATTCTGCTGGAATCCTGAATTCCAGGGAGCCTGCGGACTCTAGTCCACGACCCTCAGCCTCTCCAGTATAGAACAGAGAAGGGCAGAGACCCGTCGAGGAGGAGCAAAGTCAAAGCTTCCAGCATCTACCCCTGTGTGTGCTTGCTCTGAAAAGACGGCTCGGGGCCCTGACCTGGGCATGGCATATGAGATAAAGGCCAACCTCACCGCCACAACACGCGAAGCTAGAAACGAAGGGAGCCAACAAACCAAATGAAGCCGCAGAGGCGTGGAGGCAGATGCACTAGAGGGTGATAGCTCCCAAAAAGGGCAAAACCCAGAGTGGCCACAAAACACAATGCCAAGATGAAAGGTGGAGTGAAGAGACTTGGGAAGAGGTTCCAGGTAGCCTGGGAAGGGGATAAGGAAGAAGGATGCTGGTGAAGGTGACCAGCCGACCAGCACACATCCACAGACTCCATCTTGTGAAGGTTCGTGTGGGCGAAACAGAAGAGATCTCACCATGCTGCAGTAGGGGAGGAAGAGGGTCGCTAGTCCCTCAGCTCAGCCATGGCTCCCTGGGAGCTGCTCCTGGGTGTGTATGGGGCTGGAGGGGGTGGGGGTAGGCGCTGTGTGACTCTTCTGGAGAAGATGCTCAGGTGAGCGCCTCGGGTGATCTTGGCAGCATACTGCTCCAGGCAACGGTGCTCAGGAGGGGGTGGTGTTGTGTGACCAGGCTGGGGCGCCGTCACAGCTCATCACTGGCCTGGATGTCAATGGACCTCTTCCATCTGTTGGAGAGCAGGCACACGTATGGTTGCGCTTTGGATACAGCGAGATCTAATGACCCTCCTCTATGTGGGCAAGAGATTTTAGTCTACTCAGATTTCTCCAAGCATCACCACCCATTCCATTATATTCTCATCGCCCCTCCCCCCCAGAAACCCCATACCCCTTAGCAGCCACACTCCAAGAATGGGTTCCAGAATGGCCTTATGGGAGGGTGACTGGTGAGAGATTCCGTGTCCCTCATAGACAGTCACCGGGTCAAGCACCCTAGGGTGGCTTACTGGTTTCCTCCCCAGGCCCATATCCATGGGCAAATCACTTCTCTCTTACTGGTTTCCTCCCAGGCCCATATCCATGGGCAAATCACTTCTCTCTTACTGGTTTCCCTCCCAGGCCTATATCCATGGGCAAATCACTTCTCTCTTTGACCTCAGAGCTGTTTTTTTAACAGGAGTTATCCCCAGGAGAGGGTGTTGTGGCAAAGCAGCCACACCCGAAAGTGACACCCTTGACCTTCGTGGTCTTCAGCTATAAAAGGGAGGTGGCGGCGGCGGCCTGAGCAATTTTCCCTTGACTTGAAGCAGCTCAATGGAGAAGCAGAAGGGAGGCTGTAAAGCACGTGTGTGTGTATACTGCATTCATCACCCACCACATGCATTTAGATACTGCAGCCGTGGAATTTTCATGGTGGCCAGGAAGGATGACACATGCGCACACAGCCTGGTGCTCTAACCATCGGGGAGTGAAAACAGAAGGGAGCTGTGCTGGAAGGAAGGTGTGGGGTGAGTGGAGGCAGGAGAGGAGATTTCTGAGTCCACTAGGGTGTCACTGGGAGTCTCCTCTCCCAGAGAGACCGATAAATAGAGACCAGGAGAGAGAGAGAGAGAGAGAGAGAGAGAGAGAGAGAGAGAGAGAGAGCAGTTGACGGCACTCAAAGAACTGGAATTCCTGGCACCAAAAATAAACTGGTGGCCAACCAAAGGTGACCTGGGATTCTCGAAGTCCCAGCGAGCTCAGGGAAGCGGGCTCCAGCCTGGCCAGATGGTGGCCAGTGGACAAGTACGGGAAGAGAAACCAGGCTCACACAGGATGCCGGATGATACAGCCTCTGATGCCAGCGGAGTCGCGCTCTCCCGGACTCTTATCTACCCCTCTGTCTCCCTTTGTCTCTCTTTCTGGGGCTGAACTCAACACCCCTGGCCAAGCTAGGCTTCAGATGGACTGGTCCTGAGCAAAGGAATTGACCAGAACCAAGCAATGACTTATCAGTGACTCACCTTCCAAAATCCAATTTAGTATTCATTTATAATATAAAGTTTTCAGTATATCATTTCATGGTTTTTAGTATATTTATAATATTTATAGTATATTTAGTATATTCATGGTTTTTAGTATATTCATAACGCGATGCAACTGCTGCCACTAATTCCAGAGTATTTCCATCACCTAAAAATAAATCCCATATCTGCCAACGTTTTCCTTCTCTCTCCTCATCCACCGGCAGTGATTATACTCTGTCTCCATGGACCCATCTACTCTAGACATCTAGCACAAATAGATCCAAACACTATGTGACCCTTCATATTTTCTTTCTCCTCGCACCATTTCAAGATTCACCCTTGATACAGCAAATCATATTTCATTGTACACACCCCATTTTGTTTATCGGTTCATTAGTTGACATTTGGATGATTCCCACCTTAGGGTACTATGAATAATGTTGTCATGAATTTTTATAATCCTTTGTGTATACCATAATTTCTTATTAAAATAAAATAGCTGGGTTATATGGCAACTCTATTAAAATTTTTTTCAGGAATTGCCAAAATGTTTTCTACAATATTTACATCATCATTTTATATCCTCATCAGCCCAGCAAATATGAAGAAGCCAACTTCTCCTACCTTCATCAATATCTGTTTGTCCCATTTTAAAATTATAATCATCATAGTTGGTCTGAAGTAAAATCATTATGGTTTTGATTTACATTTTGTTGACTAAAGATGTTTGGACTCTATGTGCTTGTTGCCATTGGTTTAATTTTCTTTGGAGAAATGTCTAGCCAAATATTTTGCATATATTCTTGATGGGGTTATCTGTCATTTTATTGCTGTATTCTAAGAGTCCCTCGTCCTAGAATCTAGCTGCTATATGGTAAGTGATTTTAAATATTTTCTCTTCTTCTTCGATTAGCTGCTAGAATAAAGTGATAGAGAATATATAACTTAAGAATACAAAATTTGTCCTCATAGTCGGGGCTGAGAGTCTGACAATACTGTGCCTGCCATTTTGGGTTCGAGTGAGGATTGACTTCCAGGTTACTGGCTTCTAGATTCTCATTGCATCTTGGTATGTGGAGGATACAGCGAACGAAGCAAGTTTCTCATGACTTAGAGGACAAGGACACTAATCCCATTTATGAGAGTTTCCGCCCTTATGACTTCATGTAATCCTAATTACCTCCCAAAGACTCACACCTTCTCTTTGGGGTAGAGTTTCAACACTTGATTTTTCAGAACACATAAACATTCAGTTCAATACAGTTGTCTTTTTTTACTTAATGGTTTCCTTAGATATAACATATTTTAAAATTTTTTTGATTAAACATAATTTACTGATTTTTCCTTTTGTTGCTTATCGCTGTTGGTTTTAGAGTTTTAGAGTCATAACCAAATCCAAGGTCATAAAAATTTATACCCATATATGCCATATGAGTATTACAGTTGCAGCTTTTACATTTAGATCTTTATTAGTGACTTTTATTATTCCTATTTCTGTATATGGTATAGGAAGTCCAACTTCATTCTTGGGCGTGTCAACAACACAGGTTTTCTATTTGTTTGAAGGCTCTTCTTTCCCCAAAGAACCGTGTCAGTGATCTTATCAAAGATAAACTGACAGGACACAGGCTTATGTTATATTTATAGTGTATTCCATTGGCTCCTAAGACTATCTGTTTTCAGTAGCATGCAGTTTCATTATTGTAGATTTACAGTAAGACTTGATATCAAGGGTCTAAGACTCCCAACATTGTTATTTTTCAAGTCTTTTGGCAAGTCAAAATTCTTCAAATTACCATATGAGTTTTAGGATCAGTATGTCTCTTTATGCAAAAGAAAGCAACTATAATTTTTATGGGGTATTGGAATCTATAGACTTAGGAAATACAGAATTCTTAGAATAATGCAGTAGTCTGGCCACTACAAGGCTGTATTTCCATTTGTTTAGTGGTTTTCATGTCTTTTACTACTGCTCTATATTTTTTAGTGTACAAATATTATACTTTCTTGGTTTAAAACTATCAGTACTATTTTGATGCTATTATAAATAGAACTGTTTTATTAATTTTCTTTTTTTCAAAGCTAAAGTATAGGGAAGCAAATTGATTTGTAAATATTGATCGTCAATCCTGCAATTTTGCTGGACTTGTTTGTTAGCGCTAATAGTATTTTCAAGCACTTTTTTATGTATATGTATATATAAGTTTATGTCATCTGTGAATAAAGATCACTTTGATTCCATGTTTAAAGCCAATTTTAATTTATTTTTATTAACTAATGGTCTAATAACAATGTTGAATAATCATGGTGAGAATACACTCTTAGGAAGAAAATGTCCATTTTTTCATTATAAAGTATGATGTTGGCTGTGGGCTTTGCATAGGTCTCCTTATCAGGTTGAGAAAATTCATTTGTAGAACAAAATCTGTTGTATATTTTTAACATGAAAGTTGATGAATTTTTTCCAATTCCTTTTCTCTGTCTATTGATGTGATTATGTACCTTTTTCTCCTTTATTCTACCAACTTAGTATATTATACTGATTGATTTTGATCAGCCTTGCATTCTTGAGATAAATCTCACTTAGTGCTGACGTATAATCCTTTAAATATGCAGCCAGCTTCCGTTTGTCAGTACTTTCCGAGGGAAACTTTTCATCTGTATTCACAGAAGACACTGGCCTATGGTTTTCTCTTCTTCTGATACCTTCAGATGGTTATGGTATCATGGCAATATTGACCTTACAGAATTTACAAAATTTAGAAATGTTCTTTCCCTTTCTATTTCTGGAAGAGTTTGGAAATTAGTGGTATCAACTCTCCTTTGAATACTGGATAGGTCTCTGTCATATTTCCACATGGTACCAGGTTTTCTTGGTTTGAATTTTTTCTTCTCTTTTATTCTAGTGTGGACCCCTCCTGGCTACATGGTGTTTGGGGGAAATGTGGTAGAAGTGAAACCCGGGGCTTTGGCACGCTGGCATGTTTTGCCACTTGAGACACATCCTGGATCCCTGGCTCAGTAGCTTTACTTGATATGGGTCTAATCAGATTTTATGTTTATTCTTGAGTTTGGGTAGTGTGTCTGTTTCCAGAAATGTGGGCATTACATCTGGGTTACTTAATTTGCTGGCATATGCATGCTCTTGATGTCTTACAAGCCTTGTCTTTCTGTGGTGTATGGAGTATAATGTCTTTTATTTCTGATATTAGCAATTTGAACCTTCCCTCTTATTGCTTGGTTAATCTAGTTAAACATATGCCAGTTTTGATGGTCTTTTCAAATAATCAACTTTTGCTTTTGTTAATAAGTTTCACTTTGGGGGAAAAGAACGTTTTTGCTTTTATTACTGCTTCTAACTTTAGGAACTTTATACTGTTTTTCTGCAAGCACAGATGATTGCACCCACTAGACTGACTGCATAGGCCTGTTTTCATTTGACGGATGGGGGATGCGTATATTTACTTACACAGGAAAATATCTCCCTTTTGGCTAAATATCTTGGATACGTTGTGACAGATGCAGCTTTGGGAGGGTAATAAGGGGAAGTTATTGCTAAGGACACCAATGTATGCTCTAATCATTTAAGCAGTTACCCTCTCTGCCCAAAGCAAGTTAATTGAATATAAATCCCCACATGCAGCCATGCCATTTATGTAGCCACCTTATCACTAAGGCCCTTTCATTATCTCATCCTCTATAGAGAGACGGAGTCTCTTTATAAGGCCCATCACATCTCCCAAAGAAACCTCCCTCTGTGCAGTAGAACCAGAGGAAAACTCCATATCTGGGCTGCTCCAGAAGCATCCTCTCTTCCAGAGATGAGGGTTTCCCTGGAATCTCTCTGTACCTTTCTCAGCCAGTTGTATATCCAGCTCCTCTCCCACCACTAATCTGTCTCAAAATCAAGAAGGGTCAAGAATGTTTGACTTGTTTTCATCAGTAGATTCAGTATAATGGGCCGGAAGTGGGAACCTTGATCTTCTCAACAGAGAAGAAAGAAGGTCTAGTCCTGGGCACCAGGCAGCCAAGTCATGCTTGAGAGATGCTCCAGGCAAAGGTTTAGGGGCAGGAAGCGGTGTCCTGAGAGCAAGGCATCACGGAACAGCCAAGGGCATGAATTCAGAGTGTGAACAACCTTCACTTCTTTCCAGACACCCCTCCGCGCAGAGCATGCCCATGAGCCACCCAAGGCCCCACGGGCCCACACAGCGTGTCATGATACTGACTTCTAGCCTTTTTCTCTCACCCTTTCCTTCTAGGCAAATGAAAATGACGCCAGAATGTAAAACCCTTAAGTCTTCATTCCTAAACCCTAAATTCAACACCATGGACATCTCATAGCAGAAATCAGAGATGACGGAGGCTCATGGACACTCCCAGTTCTAACCTTATACACCATGAGCTTCACATTTTATGATGACAATAATGGGTGTGAGAAAGGGGGAGAGAGATTGTGCATACATTAGACCTACGCAGATCTCTACCAACAAGTCTTCCAATTCCTGTATATGGATGCACTAACTAGCAAAAGGAGAGAAAAGGAGAGTAACTGAGCGGTCACTTAGCTCAGCTGCCCCAACTATGCGGATCATTAGAATGCAAGGAAGGATGCAACCATGTTTTGGGGGACCCAGAAGCAAGCAGTCCCATCCCTGGGGACTCATCTATCACTGAAATAAGATTCAACAAAAAAAAAATCCTGATCCGTGTGGAGGGGAGAGGGTCTCTTGTTTGTTTTCAACTTGGGAGGTTTGGCTTCATTAAACAACACACAAATGTGGCTTTCGGTTTTGAGTGGAAGTAAATCAAGTGTATTTATTAGTATTAGGTAGGGAGAGGCCTGCACATAGACTCCAGACATTCCTGGTCACTACCTGGTTCAAGATCAAGATGTTCTCGACGTGTTGTTTTCAGAACGAAGAACGTGATGTTCTCAGAGCACAGAGGAGTCAGGCCCGGGGTCAGGCGGTCATCGCTTTGCTCTTGAGCACATCCTTGCCTGCAGGATTCATCCACTGCCAAGGCAGGATTTATATTTATAGATCACTTGTGCTCTGCACTCAAAGTTCCAGCAGAGACTGCCATGAAATTAACTTAGGTCTCATCCGATCTCTCCCCACACTAATCACTCCAAAGGAGAGAGTCAAGGGACTATACAGAGTTCATTAACTTTCCTAAGTCTCCCGGGGAAAAATGGCAACTAAGTGTGAAATGGGACCCTGGTGACAAAGCAAACGGGACCCCCAGAGTCGTACTCAAACCAGCTCTGAAAGGTGGGGGGAGGCTCCAGGCTCACTGACTCATTGATTCTGAGACATTCCCTTCTTATTTGCCCTCTGTTGCATCAATGCTGGTTCCCACGCAGGTGCAGACACTGGGAGACACTTGGAAATCCAGCAACACTGCTCTTCACCCACTTGACAGGCAACTGGAATTATTTCCCAGTGGTCCTACACTCCGGCGAGACAGAGAACTCCCAGTCTAGCAGATGGTTCCTGTGGATAGCTCCTTCCATCTCCTTCAATACACACTGATTATGGGCCTACTATGTGCTGGACACAGTCTGTGTGTGCGATATAAGCAGTGAGCTGGGCAGAGCAGATCCCGAGTCTGCCCACTGGGGAACTTGTAGCCACGTGGAAACGGCAGACTTGTGTAAGCGACCAAAGGCATCTGTAACCCCAAATTCTGGAGAGAAGGAAAGTGATGTTCCAAAGGAATAGTGGCCATCACACCAGCAACTCCTCAAATATTCCTCAGAAACGCTTCTGAGGAAAGGCCTGGGGAGCTAAGACTGGGCAGTATCAGAGGAGCAGTCAAGAGGGACTGGAGGAGAGTCATCCGCACCGTCACACCATGGGCAGTCGGAGAGGAAGAGCAAATCAGAGAACGTGCAAAATCTGGGCATAGTTTGGAATCAACAGCAAGGGCAGAGGCCTGGGAGCATGAATTAGTGAAGGAGGTAGCAAGGAGGAGCAAGACGGGCTTCCTCAGCAGAGCAGAGGCCTAACGGTTCCTGCCGTGGAGGGCAGGCCGAGGAGCACTGGAGGAGCTGTCAGGATGGAGCACTGTACCCTGTGGCTGGAGAGCTCGCGGCGGGGGGCTAAGGGCTGCAGGGGCAGTTCTCCCTCCAAGGACCTAGCTGGGCCTCGCAGGAGTCAAAGGGACAGCGGACACTTGAGAGCACGTCAACAGCAAGTTAAGAGGGTGAGAAGAACAGAGTCTAGGGCAAGATGCAGAGCCCAAACTTAGGATATCCCCGAGAAAAGCCACAGGAGAGCAGGGAAACACTCAATGCAGAAAGGCACAAGGGTTGATGGCCTTCTGGAGAGCCAACGACAGGGCGTCCCTTAGGAACTGGCGGAGTTCTGCACATCCAAATTCAAAAGGTGACCTCTTAGCATTTCTCTTGATCTGCAAACACACACACACACACACACACACACACACACACACACACACACACGCCCAATGGTGCTTCCCAGAAGAGCCATTGAAATGTCTAATAAAATCTGAAAATACAGTATTGATCAGGAGTATCTAACCCAGTCACCACTGGGCTCTGCTGGGACTCAGAAACCACCCACTGCGGATATAAACACTCTCTTATTGCACAGCCAGTGCCTTAACGAGGACACATCTGGGGTGCAGAGATTGGCAAGTCACCTGGCATGTGACAAACCTGGGTCCCATTCCCGGTCCCACATGACCAGCCATGCATGGTCAGGTGTACCTCAGGAGACCCTGAGCACGGCTGGGGTAGCCTGGTTGATCCCCAGCACCACACGAGCCATTCAGCACAGCCACCAGCCCTTGCTTGCATTGAACCCCTCAGCTAGTAGACCTAGGTCCAACCAAGAGTGGCTCTGGGTCCCCCAAGCATTAGTCACCATCCCACTCCACAAATTAACACAAATAAAATAATAATAATAATAATGCCATATATGCGGGGCCATTCACCAAGAAGTTTGGGGTCTCTGGGGAAGGAGTGGGAGAGATCAACCCCTGGTAGGAAATAAGGATTGGGGCACCCTTGACTGTCTTTGTGGAGCTCATCTGCAGCCAGTTCCTGCCCCAGTGGGGTTTGTTCCCTCCATCTGCTTCCACGCATGTAGTGCTCTGAGCAGTCTCAACCCAGGAGAGCAGGAACTAACACACTTTAGCAACACCTGCCACACTGGTGACTGCCAATACAGTCAGAGCTGCAGCGCCCAGATCACCTGTGTGTCACTCACAGGAAACGTGCAGTTTGCTGATACCAAGTGACTTACACGAGTCTGACAACAGCAAGTGGTGAGCTTGAGTCGATCCGAGAGCACGAAGTCAACAGCGGCAGCAGTCCTGCGAGTCTACCGTGTGCCTGGCGCACACTGCACCGCGCGTGCCCACCCTGCCTCACTGGGAGCAGACAATGAGGAAACCACAACAGCGCCTGTGAACCAGAGGCGCGGAGACTCCTCACACTCCAAACTGCTGCCTCGAGTTGCCCAGCTTGTGTCCCTTCCAGGCCGCGGCTCTGAGACAGGATTGTGGAGAAGGCGATCTTTCTAAAAGTCCAGCACCAAGCCCCTGGGTGGGAGTCGGAAAGGACAGATAATCACACAAGCGTTTCCTCTGATGAACATGACATGAGCCCGACCGACAGTGATCGCCTGTACCCACATGTGTCGGCCATGTGTGTGCACATCAAAGAACAGCTAGCACAGAGCCCGTGGGACCTGCCACATAGCTCTGTGATCTGTAACGCATGGCTTTGGCATCCTGAGCCTCAGTCTCTTCACTAAGAGTCAGAGGTTAGTGATTTTCTGCAGGAGATTCTCCACTGTTGTATTTTCTACTCACTTGCATTTAGAGGCGTTAAACAAGTGTCAGTGTCTTCCAGTCATTACTGGGTGGGGGTGAAAAAAGTAGGAGTCAGAGAAAAATCAAGCTCTGACTGAAGATGTAGTTTCTAAAGAGAAATTTGAAATGATATGAGAGAACCTGAAAGCCTCAGATTTGCGAGTAACCTGAACAAGCAGGACGACAGAAGACACAGTCTAGCAGGAGCGCTCACCGGTCAGACAGCTGAAGGGAAAGGCGCAGCATGCCCATCTGATTCTGCTGGAACAATCTGCAGATCCATCACCTCACTCACTGTGGCTCGCGCGCAAATGCAACGGGTGACAGGTTCTTAGGAATCGCTCTTGACAAGACGAACTGGATACCGAGACTCTAACGTTACTTCTCAAGAGAGCAAGAGCAACAGAAAGAGTGTGGCCCCACCACCCACGGAGGACAACTGGCCAATACAGAGGAGAAAATCTGAGGGGAAAGTATCCAGGTGTAATACAACAGAGGAGGCAGGAAGAGGAGAGTGAGGAAATGAGTTTATGAGCATAGATGGAAGAAGTGAGGGAGAGATTCCAGCTGATGTGGGCAGTTAGGGATTACATGTGGCCCAACAGCATCAAGGAGCTGCTTTTAATAAACAAGGTAGAACTGTGCATTCTCTGTAAGGCAAAATGACAGGGCCAGGAAGTGGATGATGTCTGCGATGACAGACTAGACCTAGAAGGTCCCGAGACAAAGAGCAGGTTGTGGTATCTCGCAGTCCCTGTTGCCTCACACATAGTAGGGACTGACCTGATACTAATGGCAGAAGGTTTTCATCTTGGTTCCCGAGGTTCCCACTGTTCTGGACCAGGAACCAAACTCTTTATCCTGGCAGCAAGGGGGAAGATCACCAGATGCTGGCTGGTGAAATAGTAACCCCAAGTCACTCCACTCTGGGCACCGGAAGAGATGCTTGGTAATCATGAGAAGCCCTGGTTTGCGAGGTAGTCTGGAGGCTTGGAGTGAGAGGTGGGCTCTGAGCCAGGGCAGGGTAACAGAGGGAGAGTCAGGGTACAGAGGGAGAAAGGCCCTTTGTGTCATTACAGAGAGCCATGCGATGGATCAGGAGGTCATGTCAAAGGTGGAATCTACCACAAATGGATGGGAGTCAGAGGTTAGGTAAGACAGAAGGAAACAGTGAGCTAATAATTGTTGAAAGGGATAATACCAGCCTAGAACTGAGCATTGAATACAGGCAAAAGACACACATGATAACCTCTAAATGTCTGTATTGCAATCCACAATGTGTAAGAGAAGGAAGAGAGAGGGGGTAAAGGGAAAGAGAGAAAAGAGATAAAGAACCTGCCATAGAGGCAGGCTGGGGGAGAGGGGAGGGACATTGGTGGTGGGAAATGGGCACTGGTGGAGGGATGGGTGTTGGAGCACTGTATGACCAAAACCCAAACATGAACATCTTTGTAATTGTATATCTCATGGTGGTATAATAAAATATTAAAAAAAGATGAACTCATTTAAAAAAAAATCGTGCCATGTGATGGGCTAATCTCTCTCTCCCAGCACCTGAGTGACCTGTGGAGAAGAGACAGCAGCGGTGACCAGGCTGTCGTCTTGGGTCCATGATGAATTCTGTGATAATCTCCAAAGACCGCCAACTCCCTCAAGATCACCAGCTAAACAGGTGTGGACTTCCTGACCCCAGGACTTCACCCATATCAGAAAGAGTTGTTGGACTGGGGTCAGTGGTGAGGGAGGTCAGTCTTCATTCATTGTCTCTCCTTGAAACAATTCTGGCATTTAGCGAGAAGTAAACAGACTCACAGAGTGTGCAGTTTGCCCCAATCATGCAGTTGGTGTCTGAACCCTTCAAATACACACACAGTGACTAGAGAAGGGGACAGTGGTGGGTTAGCTGAAGTAAACACACTGTGCCCCATTCCACGTACTCTGCCGTGTGTAAGGCAAATTTCCCCTACTGGGGAAGCCAGTAACCAGAGCAGTGAAACTGTTCCACGGCCTTTCAGATACTGTCTTTGCAGGCCCTTCACCCTTATTTCAGGGCCTCTGACTTCAGCACAGAGGGAACGAAGACTTCAACCAAAGAACGAGCTTGGTGAAGTACGCCTGAAAGCCGGGAGTAAATCTCATCCATTTAAGATCAGTTTCGTCTCTTATTGATCCATTTTCTTTTCCTTTTACAGACCAGGAACGTCCCTGCAGTCTAGCCCGTCAGTGGCTTTAAAGGTTTCCTATTGATCTGTGAATCCATTGTCTCAGTGTGCATTATCTCTTTTGGAGACACCCTTTTTGCTTTTTGGTCATGTTCTGTATTTAGTTTGCATCCCAAACATGGCTTCTTTTCTGGGAGCAGCAAGCAGACATCTTGGGACCAAGGTAGCCGATGGATTGGATTTTGTGATGCTTCTGGCACCAGTTTTTGGGCTCCAGGAAGTCTCCAACTCCAAAGAGCAAGGTGAGGGTCTAGCAAGGGCCGTATGATCTCACGCCGAGCGGGAAGGGAAGGGCCTTATGATCTCACGCTGAGCGGGAAGGGAGTGGATACAACAACCTGGTTTCTTTAGGATCCATCATCACTATAGTCCAACAACTACACAGACAAAGAAACTGAGGCTGTAAACTCTTTTGCTGTTTTCCCAGAAACACTCAGTCTGGGCTTCCCATCCATGCCAGTCAGTCCATGCATATCGAAGCAATTTATTTATTTATTTCATTTTGGTTCGGGGTCACAGTCAGGGGTACCCAGGACTACTCCTGTCTCTATGCTTGAGGGTCACTTCCTAGGGATCTCAGGAGACCGCTGATGCCAGGAATCGAATCTGGACCCCCTGCATGTAAAGCACGCTCTCAGACCATTGACCGCTCTCTGCGGTACTGATATTGAAGCAATTCAGCAAATGTGCAGGACTTCAGTCTCCTCATTTCCAGGGTGAGGAAATGCTAGAACATTCTGCAGTGACTGCACGGTTCCCATTAGGTCACACAGTATTAGGGGGCCTGAGCAGAGTTCACAGCACAGAGGAAGTTCCTGGTGACTAACAAGAGGTGAGTCCACCAGGTCCCCACCAAGGAGGGAAAACTCATTTCTTCTTTTTCCAGCTTTCAGTGGATGGGAAGTCTAGATTTCAGGTGCAAAGACATATTTGAAGACAGAGGCGTAGAACCTGGCTTCAGCATTTACTTCAAAGGGTGGCCCTTTGGAAAGGGCCTTCAGCATTTACTTCCAAGCATTTACTTCCAAGCATTACTTCCAAGCATTTACTTCCAAGCATTTACACCTTCAGCATTTACTTCCAAAGGGTGGCCCTTCCAAAGAGTATTTTCCCATCCTCCCTGACTCTGAGGAAGAACAGGTCCCCAGGTACTTCAAATTTCTTTATTCTCGATCTTCAGACTCAATCTTCCACTCCAATACTCTCCCGACCCTTCTCTAGCACTGTTCTTAATTGATTCAGGTCACTGTATTTTATTTTTAAAGAAAACTTTGGTTTCTGAGCTTTACACTTGTACAGTACTGTCAATAGTAAAAGTCCACGCATACGTCATTTCAACCTCAGCACCACCCGTCCACACAGTGTTCAGTGTCCCTGACACAGCCTCAGCTCCCACCACTCACCTGCCGCCAGCCACCCCAAGGTTTTTTGCTTATTCCACACACCTCTGTCGCACGTCCGAGCGCAACCATCTGGTAGGAAACCTCCTCTAATATTGTTTTTCCTGCCCAGCGATTAGAGCCTTCACCACGAGTCTCCAGTTCCCACTGCACAGGCGTCTCTGCCCAATTCTTAGGAGCCATCGCCTGATTTTTCCAACTTCTGGTTTTCTACTACTGCCAGTAACGTGCCTACTGGGTTACACTCAATCTCTGTCCCCGTGGCCTCTCTCAGGCTTGCAACAAAATGCTATTACCCTCTCATTTGCCCAAGTGTCCTTCTCATTTGGCTTCTGGCCTTTTGTTCGGTTTCGGCCTTGATTTTTCACTGAACACTTCCTGCACACCTCCGTGTGCTGTCTGAGGCTTCTGCGTCCGGCGGGCTTCCACTCAGGAACGACACAGACACAGCCAAGGAATCTGCTTCTTCCTCTCTCCTCTCTGTATCTGCTGGCCCTTCCTGATCAACTACTTCAATCCTTCTCAATAGGAACAGTCTGTCCTCTGCACTCTTTCCGTTCCTCGACTTACATCTGCCGGTGCCCACTGGTTTGAGTATTTTCTGTTCTGTGCTCGACTCATGCCTCGGTTTCTCACAAGCACGGAACAGACCAGGCTCAACAAATCTCTGCTGAGTTGGTGGGAAAGCGTTCAGCCATTCCCTCTTTCCTTTGCTTTCCATTTTTCATTCATGCCACACACAGAACCAGAAATGTGTCCTGAGTAGCTCGACATAGACTACACATGCCCTTCATCCTTGCTGATCCCGAGCAAACTGGGGGAACGACATCCCCCTTACTCTCTGAAGATCTCTGAGCATCTTTATACAACTGCACACAGAGGAACTTGTTCCTTTACACCCAGCCTCACCCTGGCTAAGTCGGGAACTCAGCAGCATTTAGGAACTGGTAAGCTCCTTGTGGCCGATCAATTATTTCTTTAATTAGCTTCCTTTGGCTATTGTAACAGCTCACCACACATGATGTAACTTAGAGCCACAGTTATTCTCAAGAATTTCCAGCAGTCAGAAGTCCAAAGTCAAGGTGTGGCAGGAGATGATCCTCCAAAGGAGCTTGGGAAGACAAGTGCAGACTTCGCTCTTGGTTTCAGGGACTCCACTGCTCTGGCCCTTGGCGCTCCCACACCCTGAGCTGCATCCCTCTGCTTTGCCTCCCTATACACATGCTGGCTCCATCCTCACCCATAAGGATGTGAGGAACAGGGGCTGGAGCAATATTCCAGCAAGGAGGGCACTTGCCTTGCATGTGGCAGACCTGGGTTCAATCCCCAGCACTCCATAGGGTCCCCTATGCCTGCCAGGACTTATCCTTTAGTGCAGAGCCAGGAGTAAGCCCTGAGCACCACCTCTGCAAAAAAAGAATACCAGGCATGGAATATGGAGATGCCTTGAAACTCTAGGAACAGAACTCCCATGCAGCCTAGCAATACTATTTCTTGGCATCTACCCCAAATAAAAACTTTTAGCTCAGAAGGATGTATGCACACCTATGTTCATTACAGTGCATAATACAACAGTCAAAATGTTGAAACACCCTAACTTCAGATGAATGGGTCAAGAGGATATCACACACACACACACACACACACCCCAGAATATTATGCAGCTATATAAAAGACCAAAATCATGCCATTTTCAGCAACATTGAACAGCGCTTGTTGAATGACATCGGAAGGCATGCGACAGACACAAAAGGATTTCTCTCTTATATGGGACATTCGATACATAGCAGGGAGCTACAAAGGGCCAAAGGCAACCCAATGGGAGAAGCACACCACACATTCGTGTGTGTGGGGGTGGGGTTTGTGAGGAAAGGGTTTTGAAGTCTTTGGGGAAAGGAGATGGATACAGTGGTGTTGGGTGTTGTGTTGGAATTATGTGTATGGAAAACCATTATTAGTGGCATCAATACAATAAGAGAATTGTGAATCACAAAAATCTCGGTTAAATTTTTTTTTTCTTAAAAATAAAAATAGACATGAAAAAGGAATAGCAGGCATGGGACGTGGGGCCTCTCCGAGGGCATCTGGCCTCTTCTTAAGTGTTCTCAGAGTTTCTCTTTCAGTCATCACCCTCTGAGGCTCTGGATATGCATGAATTTGTGGGGCCAGAGATGAAAGGAAAAACCCAGTCCAGTACATCAATCCAGTTCACTCTTCTACCTACCACCATCATATTCAGATTCCCCACCGCGGCTTGCTCGCTCTCTCCCATTCTCAAATCATAAAACATCTTTGGATTTCTGCATTTTGTTGGCCCCGTGAGCTACTTAAGCAGTTTGTTCTATAGCAAGCAGACACAGCCTCTATTTTTAAGATCAGGAAAAGTCGTGCCCACGTGAGGATAGAAACACTATGGGGTAAGAGTGGAACCTGCCATTATGCCCCTTTCTCAAAGTGCAGCGGTTTCAGCACAGGACTCCAGCCACCATCTGTTGTGTGGAGAGTCTAGGGGAGCAGAGAACTGCCTCAAGTCCACTCTGCCTTTGAAGAGTCCTTTATTCGCTGTCACTGCACCATCCGCTACCGTCAGCATTTGCTAAGTAAAAATTAGGTGCTCTCAACAAATACTTGTTGGCTGATTGATTAATCCATCAACCAAGTTTCCTGCTCTGAAGCATTTTTAATATGGGTCTCCAGGGGGGCTGGTGAGGGGGGCAGAAGAGGGGCAAAAGTATAGGCCATGGAGACACTTGATCAGCATTCCCACCTCAGAGCCTCTGGGGCCCACCCAACATGTCCATCTGCCCAAGAACCCACTTTTAGACCTTTTAGAAGAAAGCGATCACAAAGATATTTGGAACCATGGAAGACGGGGTCCCAGGCACAGAGTTTGGTGTCTATTATTAGCAGGCAATACTACCCCCTTACTCTGCAGGAAGTGTTCAAGGAAGGCAGGAAGCTGACCCTCCATTGGAGAAATACCCTATGCTGGGATCACTGATGGATCTGAATCCCAGGAAGCTTCTAGCACACCCAATTCAGGCAACTTGTACCCACAATTCTAGAGAAAGGTGGGCTTCAAACATGGGGATGAGATTTGCCAAAGAAGAAAGATGAGACCACATGTCCGATATAGCCAATGATTCCACTCAGGGCTCTAGTAGCAGAACTCAAATGGCTCTCTAGGATCCAAACAGTGAAATAACTTTGTGTGAGCCGGAGCAATAGCCTAGCGGGTAGGGCGTTTGCCTTGCACGCGCCGCCCATGCTGGCCCGGGTTCAATCCCGGCATCCCATATGGTCCCCTAAGCAACGCCAGGAGTAATTCCTGAGTGCAGAGCCAGGAGTAACCCCTGAGCATCGCCAGGTGTGACCCAAAAAAAAGCAAAAAAAAAAAAAAAAAAGAAATAACTTTGTGTTTATTAATAAAAAGAGGTGGGAGATCATTTTACATGGGATCTACTTGTAGGTTACCACAACTATCAAACTCACCTGGTCCACTCAGACTGATGTGTTCTGGAACAATGAAGATCAGATCTCTAGGCAGTAGAAAGTCACGTATGTGCATACACTATTTTACTTTTCTGTTTTGTGTCCTAAGTCACTCTCCTCCTTAGCGTTTATTCCTTTGGGGATTATAGGACTAAAGTCGGCTTTATTTTGTTTCAGTTCCCCTGTATCCATTTCAGTAGCCTCGCTAATACCACTCATTTTCAGATTTGAGGTGCTTAATAGATTGGGAATATGAGGTCATGTGTCCAAAAAGATAATTATCATCCTGGGCACTGATTGAATGGTTTCATTGTCCTTAAAATCCATGGAAGACAAAAACAGAACTGTTTGTTATGGCTTTACCTGGTAAAGGTGTACGTGTGTGTGTGGGGGGGGGTGCGTGTATGTACACAGGCATGCAAATCCTAGAACTTCACGAGTTCATTTGCCAAAACCACAGAAAGTTATCTTCACGACCATGAAAGTGAACTTGCAGTAGCAGATAAATTTGTATAGTTGGGAAATGCAAGGCCTGCAGAAGTTGTATGGGGCAATTAGCTCATGTAGCTTGGCCTGTCGGAATGAAGTGAGAGATCATCATACATGCCTTTTTAGGTGCACATTTTGGTACCTAAATGTGTCTTTCTCCTCAATTCCCGACACTCAGAGCAACAGGCATCAATGTCTCGGCCTCTGGCTTTCTACACAGAGGCCAGTATGAGCACGGCAGCCATGACCACTTCCCTTCCGGAGGCAGGCAGGGCTCCAGCTTGTGTCTTCCCAGACTCTGGGTGTGAAATGAGGACCACACCTAGGCTGGTCTGAGAAGCAAAGGGTTGAGAAGAAGCAACGGTCACACTCAGAGGAGCGGACTGTGCTCAAACGGACTGCACTCCTGAGCAAGGGCTGTCACCGACAGGGCCGCGAGCACTCCAGGGTTCCTTCTACAGATTCCTGTCTTCCAGGAGATTCAGGCAACAAAGGAGATGCCTCGCGAGAGGGGCCACATAGGAGCATGGAGCCAGCATTGACCCGGGAAGCTGGTTCACGCCAGCAGGATTCATTCCTCCCACTCTCACAAATCCCCATCTCACCTGACTGCATCCAGCAGTTGGAGTTGATGTCTCCGTCTCTGGCTAAGCAAGCTTTGTTGCCTCATTTTTATTTTATGCCTCTTCCGCCACACCTTTCTCAACATCAATAGAGCATTACATAAGCCTTCAAATCAAGTCTCACCGTATCTCTTGATAGGTGGGTGAACCTAGGGTGAATAACTGAACCCTTCCAAGCCTCGGTCTCCTAATACACTAAATGAAAATAATAGCGCCAACCTCGGCAAGCTGTTAGATGAAAGAGGCCTCTGCCGTGTGCCACATTCCAGGGTGTGGCAGGGGAACCACCCTCTGGACTGGAACTTCTGAATACAGTGTTTGCATTTCAAAGATAACCTAAAGCAAAACTGATACATAATATTGTGGATCAGCTGAATGACCCTTTTGGGTTAATATCTGTAACTGCATTTTTATGTCAGTGATTATAAACAAGCATGCCTGTTCATGAGGCAGTCGGGAGGCATGGCGGGTTCTAGCCCTGGCCCACCACCTCGGCAGAGCCTCACAACAAGCCAGACCACCACTCCTCACTCCACGGGCGCCGCCATTTTCCACTTCTGGACTTCCCTCTCGTCAGAACTCCACCCAGCAGACCAGCCCATCACAGCCCGGATCACCGACACCCACCCTGCCGCAGCTTTTTTCCTCAATCCGCCCAGGTATGCTGGTCCAGAGACTCTCACACATGGGGCAGAGCTGTTCCTTGCTCTCCCTGTGCAAAGCCGTTCATGAGGCAGTCGGGAGGCATGGCGGGTTCTAGCCCTGGCCCACCACCTCGGCAGAGCCTCACAACAAGCCAGACCACTGCTCCTCACTCCACGGGCGCCGCCATTTTCCACTTCTGGACTTCCCTCTCGTCAGAACTCCACCCAGCAGACCAGCCCATCGCAGCCGCTGCGGTTCATCAATAAATGCTTTATTTGGAGGTGTTTAAAAGAGTTTGCCTCCCGCTCGACAAGCCTGGCAAGCTTCTCGTGCTGTATATGATATGCCAAATTCCAGTAACAATTATATTAGGTCATTCCCATGACCTAATATAATGGTTTAAGGCTCTTTATGTTCCTGTAGCAATCCGATGCCCCTGGCTCTACTGGCATGAGACAGGACATATGGAGATATTACTGGTGCCCGCTCTAGCAAATAGATGATCAACGGGAAGATCGTGATCGTGATCGTGATGCACTACATAATATAAATTTGATGGACTCTACCACTGACAAAAGAATAAAGAAAATCAAACTTATGTGTAGCTGTCAAATTAATGCCAGAGACATTTTACTTATATAATTATAAATCAAGAAGGGACAAAGAGAGTAAGAAGTAATTGGTGAACAGGCATCAGACTTGGTTATAGTCATGATATGAGTGAGTGGTATAGCCGTATCCCCAAAACATAGACTCAACAAAATGGAAATTCCGAGGGCTAAGCTGCAGCCACTGAGACTCTGTAATGTGCCTGTCATGTTAACATTCAGGGATTGGGGACTGAATATGGGAACATTGGCTGCGTACAGTTGACATTGGTGGTGGGATTGATGTTGAAATATCACATGCCTAAAACTCAACTATCAATTACTCTGTAAATCACAGTTCTTTAATAAAAACAATTATTAAAAAATAAATATACCCCTTACATTTGATATGCCAAATACCAATTATAGACCTCATTCCCATGACCTGATGGAATGGTTTGAGGCTCTTTATGTTCCTGGAGCAAGCAGATGCCCTTGGGCTCTACTAGCATGAGACAGGACATATGGAGATGTTACTGGGGCCCGCTCGAGCAAATCAATGATGAACGGGAAGACAGTGACAGTGACACTTACAGACCACGAGTAGAGAAGAATTGTGAGATATTAGGGTCAATGTTCTGGGCTGCAACATTCGGTAAACACAGTCTCCTGCAAGCTGGGGGGCCATTTTCAGTAAACATACTGTCCACAACATTTAATTAAACATGGTCAGCCTGAGTCTTCCATACGTTGTATCTTGTTTGTACTTAAATCATTAATTTATTTTGTTGTATTGTTTCATATGAAGTATTAAGTGTTTAGGAGATTAAATGAATTTTTTAAATAATTTCTAAACATGTCAATAACATCATTTCTGAAAGAGCGTGCCGGGTCTTTGCCCTTGTGCCTTTCATGGAGTCGGTGCATCACAAGGTGAAGAAATTAGAATTAAGGATATTGTGAAATTCTTCACATTCTGTGTTCCTGGAAAGAGTTTCCTTTTAGGGGGTGCTGAATGGGTTTCGGGGATACCTCCAGCATGGAAGAGAAAAGATAAAAGAAATCACAACTCTGTTGACACTTGACTTTGTGTGCACCCAGTAGCGCCCACGACGGCGCGTATCTACACTCACACAAGCCACTTGAAAGTACAGGTGTCACCTACTCTGTCCCTTCTGTGCCCAACTCCTGTCCTCCAGGAGTTGACAGCTTCCTCAGGGATGGACTCAGACATATGAAGCATCCACATGTGTTGTGTCCAATGCTGAAGAAAACACACGTGGGACAGCCGAGGGCCTGGGTTTCATCAGGTGAGAGCACGTTGGGGTTCAGGATGACAGTGATGCTCTTGGGGCCCCTCCAGACTCCCCATCCCACTCTGTAATCCCAGAAGGCAACAGCTTCTTGAAAGAAAGCTTTCCTCGGGTTTTCTATAGTGTTGGCTCTCTTGGAACCAAAGGGACACCACTGTTTTGCTCCTTCAAATGTTGGTAAGGAGCTCTCTGCTTCTAGAAACCAGCTGCTTCCGGGAGTTTTCTGGTGTCTCTTGTAGACTGCTGGTGGGGCTCAGGGGGTTCAGGTGTGGGATCCTGTGAGAGTCTATCACAGAGCATTTCTTTGTAAAACAGTATTCCTGTGTTCCTGGGGGTCCCTTCTAGGATGCTTCACCCTCGTCCTGCTGTGTCTCTTGTGAAACATGGCTCTCCTCCCCTCAGTAGGGGCCAGTGTCTGTCGGACAGACCCAACCAGAGGAGAGGAGCAGAGGGAAGTCAGTCCGGGAGCAGCTGGGACGAGATGTTGGCAGAGGGACAAACTTATGAAGATGGGGTTTTGTTCCTCTTGTGCAGGCCTCTATCTGCTATGTGTGTTGAATGTTCCTCCTAATAAGGCCAGAGCCCTGTCAGCACCCCCCAAAATACTGCTACCTTCTCTGGCTCCTGTGACTGCCTTGCCAGTGGCCTTTCAAGCCAAATGGAGTCCATGCACTTCCTTAACCCTTACCCCTGGCACCTAGATCTTTCTCTCACTGCTGCTGGAAGCCCCTTTACTAAGCTCTCTTCCCAATGCCCATTCTGTCTATTTCTCCTGGTCTCTGATACATGGAGGGGTGAGTGGTGCTGGCCTAACAACAGACATTAGCAAGGGTGGGTGGTTCTTCTAGGTAGGAACAACGCAAAAGCACAATCAATGAACAATGAATAAAAGTCTTCCCGATTATTCACTGTATCACTGTCTTCCCATTGTTCATCGATTTGCTCCGGCGGGCACCAGTAACATCTCCATACATCCTGTCATGCAAATATAACGCAAGGGCATCTGCTTGCTCCAGGGACAGGAAGAGCCTCAAACCATTCTTCAGGTCATAGAATTGAGGTCCATAATTTGTTACTAGTTTTTGGCATAACAAATAAAACACGGGTAGCTTGCCAGGCTCTGCCATGTAGGTGGTATACTCTCAGTAGAAGGCTCTTATCTCGAGCATTTACTGATGAAACTTAAAGGGGAAAGATCAGGTTTCCTCTTGGATGAAGCTCTGATGAACTATGGAGTCTGGATGTTGAGAATGACTGACCGCATGATGTGTGTTTGCTCTGCCTTCTTTGCTACGCTTACTGGGATGACAGGTATCAGTTAGAACCTGTCTAGAACTGTAAACAATGTATAAAGGTGAAAGATCCTGGGAAGGACCTTATCCTAAAATCAGTATTATCTAAGAATATTGTGCCGCTTTGCAGCCGTGCACCAATAGAGCTGTGGGTCTGGTGTGGGTGGGTCTCTCTTCTGGGCAGCTGGCATGGAGGCAGAGGAAAGGGAAGAGCCCAAATCTCCACTCCGAGTCCGGCCAGCGTGGTCTCTCCCTCTACACGTAGAGCAACCCTTGAAGTAATGTTGGACTCGGCCAGGGGCTGGCCAAGCCTCTTACCGGTAGGTCAGCTCCATGGGTTGCTTCCGCGTGGGGTCGGCCAAGCAGTGCAGCTGTGGGTCTGAAGTGGATACCGATTTTTAGTATTGGTATTTGCAAGCCTGCTCGGTATCTGAGCAGAGACTAGATGTTTTTAACTCCATAATTTCAATTCCTTAGCATATCTTTACATTTCCACTTTCTGTACAAAGAAACTGAACCACAGCTGAAGTGTAGCAGATTCACTATTAAACGTCAAGGTGAGTTCTGGGAGAGAGCACCGGGACCCTCACATGCTGCTGACCTCTAACCTTCGTTTGCTCTCCAGACCACGTGGTCCCCCAAACATTATTACATCCTCGGGTCCCCAAAAATTGGATAATGAACTGCCAGCCCAGGCAGCCTGAGAACGGCCAGGAAGGACCATGGGGCTTCCTGAACACTGCCTGAGAAACCCAAACAAGTGGGGAAGTGCAGATTTCAGTCAAATTATCATTTTCTCTCTTGGCTCACTCATGAATTGATGAGAAGGAGAGACGGAGATCAAGATCCAATGGTCTCTTACCGTCCTTTGTGGAAGGATGGCCAGTGTCCCTCTGTTGACACACCACACAACTTCCAGGCCTCACCACAGGCAGCCGGAAGTGGACAACAGGAACTTGCCAGCTCCTTTAACTCACTTGTCCATCTTGCACCTGGCTGGTCTGCATGCCTCCGGGCCCTGAACTCTGGCCAGCTGCTCCATCTGAGCTGGGGCCCACCTGCTCCTCGGAGCGCTGAAGTCCAGACAGACCATGCATGCACTAATGTGATTTCCTTGTGGTTAGGCCGCTGAAAAGACTCAGTGTGGAAACAGGGTCAACCTAGGCACGAGGCACGCAGAGCTGGCAAAGAATGCAGTGGGAGCTCTGGCCGAGGGGAAAGGGAAGATCTTTCGATATTGATAACATTTATTGCATTTTTTAATGTTTTCTTTACATGTTCGTTATTACATTCTTGAGAAAGATAATGTTTTACTTCAGGGGGAAAAATAACAACCACCCATATCCCCCTCATTTAGAGGTCTGCTTTCTGGATCTGGGAAATTTTCCTACGCTTGTACAGAAATACATTTTTATTACCAAAGTACGCAAACTGTTTACCCAAAGTGGGGCTCATAGACCAAAACTCTGGAATTGCCTGAGAATTAATGAGAGTGTGGAGTCTCCGGCTCCACTCAGACTTTGCAAACAAGAACCTGGAGCTCTCCTGGTGATCCGAGGGCACACAGATTATAAAGCCGTGGACTCCCCAGGCTGAGAGCACCACGAAACGTTTCATTATCCTCTTTCAGTTCAAAATCAGGCTCTGTCTAAATTTTCATGATTATATATTGCAATACAGTGAAATATGCCTCAAAAAATCCTTTTGCATCCATCTTTGAGCAAATAATAATGACAATTATCATCATTATTGCTATCGCCTTCTGAGTGCTAATTATGTGCTAGGCCTTGCATGGAATGCGTTATAAGGATGATCTCACCTTATCCTCAGCCTGGCCCAAGGAAGGAGGCGCTTCTGCTGCTTCTTAGAAGTTATGCTATGGGGTGGGGGGGTGTCTTTGAGCTAAAGTATCCCCAAGGGTGCTGTGACTTCTTTGAGGATTTGTGAGAAGAATAACTGCACCTTTACGATTCTGGGGACTGTGTTAACTATTGACATTTCTTTTTAAAGCACTTAACCCTCAGACAACATTGAGAGACAAATATTAGACCCAAATAAAAGCCCAAACTCAGAAGTTCAATGTATTGTCCCAAGGTCACATGAAGACCAGAGCAGAATCCCCATCCGGACCCCTGTCTGTCTGACTTCACAGCTTGGAGTCTCAGTCGTGAGGATGAAGAGGAATGTGCTAATTTGCTTTTTATTCTTCAGTGGGTCCTGGGGTCTCACCTCCCCATCGCTGCTGGACTCTTAAGTGGGACATTCTTTCCCCCAAGGCCTTTGTGTGTGACTAGACAGAGGGGATTCACAGCACAGCCCCCTCCTTGTGGGTAGGCTTAGGGGCACACAGGGTTTGTTTTTCTAATCGCAGTTGGACACAGCGGAGCTGCAGGCATTAGGATTCTCAGACATTCAGACTCTCTGGCCGCGTGGCAAACATCCCAGGACTTTGCCAGAACAATGGGCACTGAACTGCAGGTGACCGGCCTGCTAATCGCCGCCTGATTACCAGCTAATCAGCGCCTTGTTGGGACACTGAATCCCAAATCCCTTTGGACTGGGCTGGGTCTTGGCAGGCAGTCATCGGTTAATGTGCCAGGGCGAGGCAGGGGGTCCTGTGTTCAAGTGTGGAGTGGCCAAAGGCCACCTTCAGAGAAATGGTCACGGGGTCCACCTCTGCTGCATCGGTCCTGGACAACTCCAGCTTTTGACAACAGCATGGTGAACAGAGCAGCTGCAGAGGTGGCGCCGGCTCGCAGCGGCCAAGCTCATTCATGTTTCTGGGCACAGAGGACCTCGAGGCACCTTGTTTACCGACATGGCAGAGAAGGGTTCATTAGCCCATTCTCAAGGTTCCCACTACCATCCCAGCCTTCAGCACCCCGCACCTTCTGACCACTTCTGACCACTTCTGGCCTTGGGGGTGTGTTCCACCAGGACCGTCGCCCTCAATCCCGCCCCTGCCGACCATCAAGACCATCCCCACCCCTGGGGCAGGTACCACCTCTGCTGCACCAGCGTCCTCACCACTTCCGTCCCTACTACCAGTGAAATAAGCAGGATGACTGCCCTCCGGACAACGATGTCCATGCCACGGTCGGTCCCACCGCCACCACCCCCAGCCTCCATCACTGGTGTTATCCGCATCACCCTCCACACCATCACTGCACCGTCCCCACCGTCAGCACCAATAATGCCACTCGCAACACCGTGGCTTTGATTTCTGCTACAGCCACCACTACAACACCTCCCGCCCCACCATTAGCACGCCTTATCCGCCCCACAAATATCATCCCGCTCTGACAACATCAGTAGGACCCGGCACCTCTCCACCACCCTAACAGTCACAGCTGTTGCCACCACCGCTGCCCACAAGAACAGTTCCAAGTAGCCTTCAGAAACTGGGGGTCTACTTCCTAAAGAACCAGCTGTTTGAGTTTGGACAAATACTTACACCACCTCAAATGGATTGGATCATGCTGGCCATTAAATACAGTGCTCAGCACACAGATCTCAAAAAATGAAGCTAGAAAAACAGAACAAAAAAAACCTCACTCTGGTCATTATCATCATTCCCTTTGCCCTAGACCCGCCTCAGTACACGGCTTCTTCCCTAGGACCCTTGCTCGAGACGCCAGGGAGAGGACCATGCACCACCTCATTCCTAATCATTAAGAACCATCTAGCACAGTGCTTGACCTCCCTAGGGGCCTGCCGGGTCTCGCCATGGTGATGCAGGATTGAAAAAGCTCTAAACCTGGAATTGTTGGTAAGTGTCTGAATGCACAGGGATGCACACAGATTTTTAAACCTCCATGTGACCTTGCACACGTTTCTAATCTCCCAGACTCTCTTTTTCCATCTAAAACCTAGAGAGATAATCTCTTCCTCGAGGGATTGTGAGGATCTACAGGAGATAACATAGGGAAAAGTCCTCCACAGATCACAGGCCCAGCGGCATTCCAGCACAGAGTTACTTTATTTGCCCAATACACTCGCTTGGAATAAATGTCCGGAAGTGGAAAACATGCCATGCTCTCGAGGACCTCTCAGAGGGCAATAAAGTCTTGGGCTTTCTTTTCCAGGTAGAGCTGAGCCCTGTATGCGTACCAGCTCCCTGAGTATACGGCTAAGGTCTAATAAAAGGTTACCTTTGCCCGGTTGCTTCAGTTCTAGGAAGCTGTTCAATGTTTGACTATATTTTCCAAACTCAATTTAAAAACAGTTCACTGGGTTAGTTCAGTTGAGTTATTGCTCCTTGGGAGTTTTCCAAAGCCTGAATTTCCTTCAGAGAGAGCTGGATTCTGTTCCATTCTTGGAATTCAGCTTCCTGCCCCTCTCTGTGACCCCTGATCACAAATACAGTGGAAATAACCTGCTGTCTCCTCCGCCCCGGCCTCCTGCTTGCAATCTCTTCTCTGACTTCCTCGAGCAAAAGCATTAGCGAAGCTTGCGCATTCATTTCTATAGTGGCCTGACACTAATATTTTGGTAGTGTCTAACACAACCGCTACATCAGACATCATCAGCATGGTAAGAAGAGGAAGCAAGTCTCATAATATGGTGTCTGACTTGGTTCCTCCATGAGTGAAATTTACTCAGGCACCCTGTGCTGTCAACTGAAGGAACAGAAGTCTCTGCAAAGCTGCCCACAGCTGGAGAGAAGAGGCTGTAGATGGAAGGTCAGGAGAGATGGAGGTGAATTAGGAAACTGCATAAATAAATACTTCGGAGTTAACCCCGCAATCCTAGCACCCGGCAACAATAGGGCACCTCCCCACCAACATGGAGACAGTGATGAAATGCTTCAGGAGGCAAGTTCTGTTCTGTGTGCAGGAGGAAGAACACAGGAAGGAAAAACGCCACTAGAGTGGCAGCTAGTCCAAGACAAGCCTACCTTGGGTGGTTTCAGATTCTTCTCTTTCCACTTTATATCTCTTGTCTTGGGAACTGACGCGTTTCGTCTCCCACCCACCTGTGGACAGAATTGGGTGCTCTGAGGGATGGTATTTCACCACCATCTGACACTCCCAATAACCTTGGCTGCTTTACTTAACTTTGTCTGGTGTCACATTAAAATAAAAGTTAAAATAGAAATAAGAAAGTAACTGATGCATTTTCATGCTGCTAGTTAGGATCCCAGTTAAACTATACTAACCCCTTTCTGGCCCACAGCACTTTGCCTCTTCAGGAACTCAACCCTGGGCTCCCGCTGCCTTCGGACCGGCAGTTACAGGGAGCATCTTCGTCATTCTCTCAGTGTCTTTCTCATGAACATAGAGTTGGTGAGATGAGTTCATGAGGAGAGTCATTTAAGAGAGTTCAAAAACAAAACTACTGATTCTAATGAACACAGACACCCAGTTTGAAGGTGTCCTTTGGGTGGCGCCTCTGTCTCTACTGGAAAGAGCAGCAGGCCAGGAATCTTATGTTCTCATCTCCTTGGTCAACACTTGGCATTGTCCAACTCTCTCATCTTTGCCAACCGGTCAGTTATAAAGGCGCATATCACTCAACTGGGTTTACATTTCTCTGATGACCAATGAAATGCCTTGTCATTGTCAGTTAGCCATTTGGAACTCTACCTCTGGGACTCAGCGGCCATGTTCTAGTTGACCTACAAGGACCTTCACCTTTTCTCGGGCAGCTCTGGACATCAGCAAACACTATGTTCCACCTTGCACTTTGAAAACTTCCCTTTGGCATCCTTTACTCCAAAGGACTTCTCAATTAAAGAACAATCAACACTCTCATTTATTTTCCCTCTTGGTACATGAAATTTTTTTGGTCATTTAAGACTTTTTTCCACTTATCTCTGTCATAAAAGGAAAAGTTCTCTATTAACCTTAAACGTTTGCCTCTCTTTCAATCTCTGATTCATCTGGAGGCCACCTTTGTATAACATAGGGAAATAGACTTTATTGTTCTCCATATGGTGGTGAGTTTTTTCATCCCATTTACTAAACAATCTAACCATTCCCAATGATTTATAAGCTATGTTCACCATATTTCCAGTCCTTATTTATAAATAGGCCATTCTGTGCATCGGGCTCTGTTCTTAAGCCAGAACTAGACTTACTTTATTATTCTGGTTTGTCGTATGTCAATATTTGGGAGGCCAAACTCCTCCCCAGAGCCGCCTTTTTCATGGTTGACCGAGCTCTCTCGGGGAACTTGACTTTTTCTGTAGCCGTTGTAGCATCACATTTCTGTGTTTCACAACAATAAAATTAAAAATAAATAAACATATACAGCTGGAGTTTTGATTGTGAGGGCCTGGGTTTGCTTTTCATTCTTTCAACCAAGCACGTGTGTGTCTCAGGGTGGGGCAGGCATGAAAGACACCCTTCATGTCACGCTGAGTCCAGAGGAAGCGGGGCTACTCCACTGGGCCATGGCGCCCTTTGACCGCGTGCTCCCTGCCCCAGGAGCCAACAGTGGCCCCTAGATGTGGTGTGGGAATTCTACCACTGCTGGAGCCTCTCCTGAATAATGACTCCACTCAGGAAACTGTGCCTTAAGCTCAGATTCACCCCATTTCAGCTTGTGGGTTCTTGGCTTCAGCCTGTTCCCCTCCCAAAATTTTTGTTAGTGTAGTAGCTTTTTATGGCACTTTACGGAAAAAATTAAAGAGGAGGGGGAGACAGCTGTATTCTGCAAACCAGCCTGTCTTGAACCTCCGTTTACTAGAATCTGAGCCCTCCACATACCTTGTTAGCAGAGAGAGAGAGAGAGAGAGAGAGAGAGAGAGAGAGGTCAGAAAAACAGCCCCTGTGTCAGAGTTGCTGTGCGTGGCCTTCCTGCAGTGTTGACAACCACCAAGCTTATCTGTGCAGGGTCAGGAGAGGCTATAATGGTGAGTCTTGAAGGCTGGAAGCCACCACTGGTGAGGCGGCCGAGCCAGCCCCGAAGGTCATGCTGTGGGTCTCCTCCTCCCGCCAAGCTCCGATGGCCATCTTGAGAGTCGCCTGGGTGCCCCTACGCTAGAACAGTGGCTGTGTCTTTGCTTCTGGAAAAGGCCCCCACAGGCCTCACACCTGTACTCTGCGAGAGGCGGGAAGTCAGCGGGAGATCTGCCCTGGCACCAGGGGCCCCAGAGAGACCCCAGTAATAGCCTCCCAAAAAGGCCTGTTTTCTTAGAACTAGGGCCTGTATTGTACACAAATTTGAGATTATCTTCAGCAATTATCTAAAATTAACTGTGGTTTTCAAATGAAAAACATTTAAGGGAGGATCAGATAAGGAAGAGGCCTATTTATAATACTGAGTGGGGGGAAGGAGAGAGAGAGAGAGAGAAAGAGAGAGAGAGAATATCCCACACAGACCCATCCTGACTGCTGTCCCAGCACCAAAGCACAGACACAGGCTCTCACTCTGCAATACCCCCAAACCCCCAACAGGAAGAGGGACTTTGCTATCCATTGCCCATTTTGACTGTTGCTTCCTAGAGAAAATCCCATTCCAAAGACTTGGTTTCCATGTCCTATTAGGAGATGGCTTGTTTCCATCTCCTAGTAGGTACATTCAGAATTTGTCCTATGAACCATTGTGGTCGATGTCAAAATCTCTGTTAATGCCTAGGGTTTGAGACAGCAGCTGGGGCTTCTAACTCCAAAGTGGAGTTACAGGTTGAAACTACAGCGACCTGAAGCAGTGGACAGAATTAGAAAGTGGGAAATACGGAACTCAGCTGAGAACACCAGAAATGCCCCGTTAATATGCCACACACAAAGATCACTGGGGCCCTGAGCACTGGTGCTCACACTTGGAAAACAGCCTCACTGCAGATTCTACGTCCGCCACGAGACAGATGAAATAAAAACAGCTCAGAGAGTCCTCTGGGCTACAGAACACAGGCTGAGTTCTGACCCGAGTCTCAGGTAACCAAAGGACCTCTCCCTAAATGTGCTTAGCCCTGTTTTTATTCCTCCAGGATCCACCATACACACCCACACACCCACACCCACACTGCACACGCACACACACAGTGGACTGTTCAGAGGAGGAGGGAGAGAGGATCTGGGAAACATGTGTTGTGAGGGGAAGAACTTTTTCTAAGAGAAAACCAATATGGAACGGCTGAAACGATCACTAAAATACATGCCCTCAGCAGGCGTGGTCAAGCACAGACCTGGCCTGTGAAAAGTCCAGAGGCCCATTCCTTGGCACTGCAGTACCCCACACTCCCTCACCTACACACACACACACACACACACACACACACACACTCACACACACACTCACACACACACACACGTCCATCATCTTCACAGCTGCCCTGCACAGGGCTATTTTGAGAAGGCAAAGCCCAGAGTGTTGTGCAGGGCGGAAGCTGAGCAGGCCAGAGGCCAGGCCCAATAACTTCCCACAATGCCCTGAGGCCTCCTCCCAGTGAGGCCAGGAGTGTCCAGCCATCTTCAGGCCCCGCATGTGGCTCTGTGCAGTTTCTGCCCCCGGGCCCTCCTCCCACACACAGGCTGGCACAGTAACAACAGATCCCCAGCACCAAAAACAGCCCAGTGGGCAATATTTAACCCAGCGCTCATCCAGAGCTCCTGGCACGGATCGGCTGCTTGCTCCACCTTCGTTCCAGAAAGAAACGGCATGAAAGGAAGGGTTTTTATAACCTCTTTCGGCTCTAAGCCATGTTTCCTGTGCGCTTAGCTGGTCCTAATGGAAACCAAACAGTTCTCTGAGGCATCTATAGTCTTAACGCCCTGAAGTCAAGTGCCCACGTGGTTCAGAAAACGGCACCAACAAAAAACATTTTTTAAAAATATCAGAGCACAACACGAAGTGACCGTCGCTAATTCAAAAGGCAGACATATTTCTTAAAGGTTGAACAGAGGTGAACCTTTCACAAGATTCTAGCTCAAGGCCACATTTGCAAAAGTATAATCATTCCCCGTGCAAGGTTCTGTTTATCTGGCCATTAAAAGGAAAAAAAAAATGTAAAACAACTTTTACTTTCCAGCTCTCCCAATAAGGACTGTTTGTCCAGCTGCACTGTCTGAGGAGTGTACCAAGGTCTCTCAGGCCGTGTGTGTGTGTATGTGTGTGTGTGTGTGAGTGTGTGTTTTCAGAATAAGAGAAAAGCGTCTTACACAATTTACTTGGGCT
Organism: Cryptotis parvus; assembly: GCA_021461705.1. Classification (NCBI taxonomy): domain Eukaryota; kingdom Metazoa; phylum Chordata; class Mammalia; order Eulipotyphla; family Soricidae; genus Cryptotis; species Cryptotis parvus. The sequence goes on from JAJIBD010021133.1 coordinate 475,517, forward strand.
AAACTAAGCAGAGTCCAGCTTATTTATATGGTTTTATCGCACACCTGTTTGGATATGGGTTGTTTTTTTTGGTATTTAAAGATAGCATTTCTTGCCCATTGCCTTATCTGCATTCTCTTGCTTTTGCTGCAAATGTTTCTTATTAAATACCAGTTGCTTCAAAAACATTATTAGTGAGGAGAAAAGGGAACCTAATCATTACTTACTTCTAATGCACAATCACTGGTGCGCTGAAGCCGTTGAAAATACGAATGGCCCTGCGGTGGGTCCTAGCACGAGTATTCATGATCTACGTGACGTTCAGCTGCCGCAGACCCAACAGCACATAGCACATCTCAGCTGACATAGAGAGAAAAAAGAACATACCAGCAAAGGCTGTGCTGCAGCACTTATGGCGGGAACGGATGCCAAAGCCTTTCTAAATAAAACACTCTTTAGGGGAAAAAACAACATTTTAATGCCACCTGCCTATTTTGAGCTAATACAGTAGGGAAGGGGAAACATGGGCCCTTTGAATGAGGGAGACTGTTTTACTTGCTGTGGATTCTGAGGCACACAGAAAGGCGATGCTGACCCTTTATAGGACTGTGTGATGACCCTCTCTGTTTCCGGTCCCCGGGTCCCTCTCAGGGGATGCAGGTGATTATAGCTCCACAATGATTTAACTCATTAATTAAGATGATTTTCAAGGCATCAAAAATCAGATGGGCTGAACACGTAATGCGATTTGGAGACAACCGCTGGACTAGAGCCATTACCGACTGGATCCCACGGGATGTCAAAAGATCACGTGGCCACCCACCTACAAGATGGTCAGACTTTTTCATCAAGACCCTGAACAGATTGGGGCGGGAGCGATAGCCCAGCGGGTAGGGCGTTTGTCTTGCACATGGCCGGCCCAGGCTGGCCCGGGTTCGATCCCCGCATCCCATATGGTCCCCGAGCACGGCCAGGAGGTAATTCCTGAGTGCAGAGCCAGGAGTAACCCCCTGAGCGTCGCCAGGTGTGACCCAAAAAGCAAAAAAAAAAAAAAAAAAAAGACCCTGAACAGATGTTTGAGGCTCTTCGCATTCCTGAAGCCACCAGATGCCATTGGGCTATAATGGCACGTGATAGGGTCAAATGGAAATGTTACTGGCGCCAACTCGAGCAAATTGATGAATAACGGGATGTCTTAGTGATCAAGTGAATTAAGATGATGTAATTCATGGCGTAGTTACTGACTAGCTCTTCTTGACTAAGCTGTGGGCTGGGTCCTGACGTCCCAAGCTAAACGCCACCAGATCTCCAGATCTCCATTTCCCAGAATGCCGTAGCTCACAACCCAGCACATGGAGGTCTCCATTCAGTGTCTACAGAATTTGAACAGTAATGTAGAGATTCATAAAGCCCAAACTCAATTCATAAAACTGAGATTTGGCATGGAGTCACCCCACCAGCCTGGGTTTGAGACCTCCGAAGCAGCCAGATAGCACAAATACCAGCGCCTCCTGGGATGGGCAATATTTTAAAGGCATGAACATGGTCACAGCTGACTTCTTAGGACAAGGCTCCGAAAGAAAAGCAGATTGAGCAGGACTAAGGCAGGAACGGAACTTGCTTAGAGGGATCACTTTTACTCTGCAGGCTCTGTTCTTGGCTCTGTTTGGTTTGGGCTGTGGCCTGTGCTCAGGGCTTCCGGCAGGGCTTGAGAACAGCCCTCACTGCTGCACTACTTCTGTGACCCCAGTTTTATTCTCTAGTTTAAAAACCTGACTAAAATATTAGCTAACCAATGGTATCATATACTATATACTCCTACAGTTAACTAATTCTATATACTATATATATATTATATACTCCTACAGTTAACTAATTCTATATACTATATATATATACTATATACTCCTACAGTTAACTAATTATATATATACTATATACTCTACAGTTAACTAATTCTATATACTATATATATATACTATATACTCCTACAGTTAACTAATTCTATATACTATATATACTATATACTCCTACAGTTAACTAATTCGATATACTATATATATACTATATACTCCTACAGTTAACTAATTCTATATACTATATACTCCTACAGTTAACTAATTCTATATACTATATATATACTATACTCCTACAGTTAACTAATTCTATATACTTATATATATATACTACATACTCCTACAATTAACTAATTCTATATACTATATATATATATTATATACTCCTACAGTTAACTAATTCTATATACTATATATATACTATATATATAGTATATATACACTCCTACATTTATCTAATTCCCACCCTCGGCCCTCCCAAAATCAAGTGCTTGAAAATAATGAATGTCTCATGACTCCAAGATTCTGTGTGCCGGATGGCACGCATTTGCCCTGAGGTTTCACCGGCTCCTAATGAAGGTGTTGTCTGTGACGGGAACATCATATGAAGAGGGGAATCTTCCTGATTCCATCGTCAGACCTTGGCCAGCACTGGTAATGGCCTTCAATCCTCGCCACCTGTTGGCTAAGGCCATGGGCCTCTCTGGACGTCAGTATAGAAAAGCAGAAACTATTTTCCTCCCAGAACAATCAGAGGGAGAGAAATGAGCCAGGCTGAAGCCACACTATCTTTGTAACCTAATCTTGGGTGGGGCGTCCACCCGGTCCCCAGGACCATCATTTACTTAATACAAGTGAGCCAGTGAGGCCAGCCTACAGCGTGGAGTGTGGGTAACCCCAGCATCTGGATAGGAAGAGGCAACAGTCATTGCTTCCCTGATTACACAGGCCGCTCGCCACATGCCGGGAGACCAAACTGGGCAAAGCCTTGATGGGACGCCTCCACCACATCCCCTGCCGTGTGCTGCTTCCTCGCCCAGCCCCTGACACCGCAGGGCACACACACACGTAAGGTGCATTAGAGGCTGCTGCTTCTGCTTCAGGGAACATCTAGTGGAACTCGGCTTATCACAGCATCTCCTGCCCTGACAGGCTGCACAGGGGCAGGGTTCGGATAACATGACCCCAACACTTCAGGACTAGGGTCTTCCTGGGGCGTGGGGGACTTTCCTCTTCTGCACTTATCAGCATGGGCTTTTTTTACTTTTGCAGCCCCTGCTTGTGAAATGGAGAAAATGAACAATTCTTATATCCCAGAGTTGACCTAAGAATTAAAGGGCAGAGCCATTAAGTGACCATATCAGTATGGTAGGTCTGTTAGGTTCAGCGTCCTTTTCCATCCCAAACTGGCCCCTTTAGGAAGTTGGATTATAACAGACAAGATAAACAGTCCCTGTTGAATAATGCGGCTCTTATATAAATAATCCTAAAAGGGAGAACGAGCATGCCAATACAATTAGAACTGGCGGACCCGATCAGGGGTTGGCTCAAATCTGGACAGTATCTGCCACGTTAGGCAAAAACAACAAAAGAAAAAGTTAAGTTGCTTAATTATGCAGAGGCGAGGACGGGGTGGGGGGTCTATAGCCTGCAGGAGGACTAGGGGTGGCTAAAGCCTCTGCGATACCTAACCATGCACACTTAGCAAAGACATTTCAGTGTTTCATTGGTAAGATCGCGGGCTGATCACTGCCTGACTGTTACCATTTCTGAGAAAGGAACTGCAGAATTTCAGCGTGGAAGGACGTAACGGAAGGTCTAAAGCAGACTTCTCTCAGAAAGAGGCACACACACAGGCCTGAGGGATCAGTTAAGGTGAAACAGGCAAAGGGCAAGTGAAACAATTTTTGCTTCCAAAGGCACAGCATGTGCAAAGACTCAGATACTGGGGAAGGCACAGTCCATGCAAAGGTCCCAGGAGTGTATGACGATACTAAAGCTAAAAGAGAAAAAATTGCAGGCATTCTGGCCCTACAAAGGCCTTACATGGGACAGGCTAAAAGATACAGTGGTAAGGAAAGGAAAGAAGGTTCAATGCTATATTTGCTTTCTAAAAGAGATTTGATCCCGGGATCGGAGCAGGAATTAGGTCTTAGCGTCATGGTTATCTTGTCCCAGCTTGCTCCTACCAGGGCAGACCCAGGAGCACAAACAGTTAAAGAACACACAGGCTCTGGCAGCCGGCCCTGCTGGGGAACACAAACAAGTTCCCGGACCTTTGGAGTCAACCCACCAGTCTGGGTTCAAGACCTCAGAAGTAGTCAGGCAGCACCAAGAGCAGCACCCCCTGGTTTGGGGCAATATTTTAAAAGCATGAACACGATCACAGTGGACTTCTTGGGATGAGGTTCCCAAAAAGAAGTAGATTGAGAAGAATTAAGTAGGGAATAGAAATGACTTTAGTTCTGGATTCTTCCCAGGTGCTGTGAAATGTTCCAGCATGGGCCAGAGAAATAGGAGAGTGGGTACGGCACTAAGCTTGCACAAGGTCGGCGGGGTTGAATCCCAGCACCACCAGGACTAATCCTGAGCACTGCCAGATATGATCCCAAAAAGAAATTTCAAAAAAAATAAATAAATAAATTACACTGCAGTTCAGCTACTCTTGCCCCTCACCAGAACCCAAACAGTTCCTTGTGCCTGTAAGCATAAATATATTCTTGGGAGCACAGACTAGTAATTGAGAAGAGAAGTAAGAGAAGTAAGAGAGTGAACATTTTTGGACAAGTACTTACTCAACCAACTCAATTCACTTAATTACTCTGAATCTCTATTTCTTCATCTATCACAGTGGCCTAAGAACAAGCTCCACCTCAAATGAGCTGCAATGCGCTAACTTTGAGTTACTACCCACCACAAGTGCTGCTTGAAACAGAAAAGTAAGTTAAAAACATATATGTCTTTATTGATTAGCTAGGGTTTTGAAATATATAACCAGAGAAACAAATTTTATTACAAAACTAAGTGTTGAATTGACTCACAGGAAATGTGGTTGGCCCAATTCAGGCTGGGAACGGAGGGAAATGGTGGATTGTGATAGGCTCACTGAACATTTCAGCCATCAGCTATCACTAGCCTAACCCTGGTCGATACTTTCTTGGGATGAGTAGGTGAGTGTGGTCAGGGTCTCCTCCTGGCAATGGAAGAAACATAAAGTAATTGTTTGAATGCAGGTTTGAAACACTTGTGCGTCCTCCTGTTGGTCAAGGCAAGACACTGATACCAGAAGTCCAGGATAATCCACACTCTGGTCAAAGCAAGTCATGTGCTCTAGCCTGGCATAAAGATGCTAAGGAAAAGAACCTTCCTATAGGAAGGAATTACAGGTCAGGTGACAACCAGCCAGACACATACTCTTCTTACAGGAGAGGAACAAATATCTGAGGGGAAATGATAAGCTCAAAATTCCAGGGATGACTGGCACCCCCAAACTGAGAAATAAAGGGTGACACAAGGGACATAGCTTCAAAAGAAATAAACTGCACCAATGAGCCCATGTATAAAGAAGGGTAAAGTGTCACCCATAGAGTAAACTATTGTTAACCGGCAAAGGATGAGTTGATACAAAGGGGGATGTTTCAGGAAGAGGAAAAACACCCTTAACTATTACCTCAAAAGCTTAATGGCCTTAAGGAAGGGTCCATGGTCCCATCTGCAGAATAAGAAAACAGCTATTATGAGTCATGTTTGCTTCATTTTAATTCTGTACCGAGGACTGTTATGTAGATAATATGTAGCTTTGGCCACAGGCACTCAAAATCCACTTAGCCGGGCAGACAAGGCACGCCAGAAGATGGGCAGTCAGTGACCATCAGATGACTGTGTCGAACACGAGCTGCCCCGAGACCACAGGCTGATGTGGACCCTCGAGCCAGAAAAAGCGGAAGTAAACTTCAAAAGTCAGAATGGTGAGAATGAGAGGAAGATGACAGCTTTCTGGAGCAGGAGGTACCAAAGCTCGGAGACAGCAGAGTGGGGAGCGGAGCAGTAGTGGAGGCAGCAGTCTGCCGGGAAGGTCTAAACTATGGGAACTTTGGTGACGGGAGTGGGCTGAGTGCCAAGTCCTTGGAATTCCATGATATGGTAAGCGAAGGAAATAAATCAAGAGTTAGGAAAAAATAGAGCGATAATACAGCAAAGGGACATTTGCTTTACATGTGGCCGACCGGGTTCCATCCCTAGCATCCCATATGGTCCCCAAGAGTGCAGAGCCAGGAGTAACCCCTGAGCATCACAAGGTATGACCCAAAAAATAAGAAACGTATGAAAAATAAGAGTAATTTGAGGAGTTTAGGCTGATGCACAGCCATTGACAAAGAAGAGGAAGGAACGTGGATGGCAAAGCTTTAGAGGCCAGGACCTGCTGTCCAGGGCGACCCCTATGAGCAGCAGCCTCGGGATCACTGCGGGAGGCGTGAAGCAGCCCGGCCTCCTCCGCCAGAGCTACTTAACTCCTGTCTTCTTTTCCCAGCTCGCCAACTCCAGCTCGAGGTTGGAGAATCATCGCACCTGAAGGTCAGCTCACGCAGAGAGTGGCAAAGGAGACAGAACAGGGATGTGGCACAGTCCTGCATGTTCCTGCCCACACCATCTCCCAGGTATCACCAGCTCAATCCTGGAGACCCCCAAGTACATCAGAGTCCCAATTCTGGTGTTCCAAGGAACACCACACTGGACTATCAGTGTGGCTAGCCACGGAGCACAGGAATTGGCATTTGACTCTCAAGGACTGTGTGGGAGCAGGGGAAGGGAGGAGGGAGGAACGGGGGAGAGAGGGATGGATAAAAAGGAGGAAGGAAAGAGGAAGGAAGGGAAAGAGGATAGAGGAAGGAATGGAGGAGGGGAAGAAGGGAAGGGAGAGGAGGGAAGTTAAGGGGGAAGCAAGGGAGGGAGAAATGATAGAGGAAGGGAGGGAGGAAAGGAGGAAGGAGGAAGAAGGAAGGGGCGGGAGGGAAGGGAGAGGAGGGAAGTTAAGGGGGAAGCAAGGGAGGGAGAAATGATAGAGGAAGGGAGGGAGGAAAGGAGGAAGGAGGAAGAAGGAAGGGGCGGGGAGGGAAGGGAGAGAAGGAGGGGAAGTTAAGGGGAAGCAAGGGAGGGAGAAATGATAGAGGAAGGGATGGAGAAAAGGAGGAAGGAGGAAGAAGGAAGGGGGAGGAGGGAAGGAAGAGGCACGCCTCTTAGGTTTCAAGAGGGCGTCAGGGAACGCTATAAAGGGACACGCAGACACCGTGGCAAATACAAAGTCCTCTTGTGGATTTCTAGTCTGACCCTTAAGGACCATCATGTCAGCCGACAAGGACATGGAAAGAGACAGAAACTGTGAACGGAGAATCCTCCAGGGCCCGAGGCCTGCATGAAGAGCAAACAATGCAGGTACAACGCAGACTCAGGGAGCTGGACTCTGAAGGCCGGAGGCTGAGCAAAGCCGGGACAGAGGGAGGGCGTCGCAGGAGAAACAGGAAAAGGCGCTGCAGACAGCGCGAGTTTGTCTTCACAGGGCCAACGAGAGCCGTCACCAAGTGATGCCACAGAAGACCCGGGCCCAAAGCAGGCGTCTCCCCATGAGGAAAGGAGCATTCTTTGGGGGCCAGAGAGATAGTACAGTGGGTAGGGCATCTGCCTTACATACAACTTAGCTGGGTCCAATCCTCAGCATTTGATAGGGTCCCCCTGAGCCTGCCAGGAGTAATCCCTGAGAGCAGAGTCAGAAGTAAGCCTGAGCACCACTGGGTGTGTGCCTCAAACCCAGAACAAAACCCACGAACAACTCAAAGGAGTGTTCTTCGGGGGCCTCTGTTCCCACTGCACTGTTGTATTACAAAGAACCTGTTATGTGCTGGGATGCCGGCTAGGCCTTGGCCATCAGTTAATACAGATCCTGCTCCAGGAGCTTATGCTACTAAAGGGCCCCTCATGCTTTGGCATAACAATAGCTACAGCCTCCATTTGGTCCAGTGTTCAGGGAAAGAAAGGGACATTTAGGTTTTGCATTAATTAAAAACATATGAGCATGTTTCAATGTTATTTATAATTCAATTGAAAAAATAAAAATAAATAACTAGGCAGAGAGGCCTGATGTTTAAGTCAACAAAAGGCTTTTGCACAACAGGACAATACACAACCACCGTTGCTGGATCTCCAGCAGGATCTCTCCTCACTGCCAACGTGCTGACAGTGAGACCCGGGTACTTCTTTGTTGGCACGAACTGTCCATGCACTGCAGGCTGTCTAGGAGCAAAGGCCTCCTCTAATTAAGTCAACTAAAAATGTCTCTAGACATTGAAAAATGTCCCCTGGGGGGACAAAAATCACCCCTGCTCTGCTTTGAGAAAGATTGATTCACAGTAAATTTTCGACAGCCTTAGCAATTGCATATGGTATTGTAGGCATGAGATATGGAAACCTCTACACTGGACAGCAAGGGTGATGGTATCTATGCAAAACAGGAAAGACTGGAGAAGGTGGAAAAGAGAACAAAGGGGAAAGAAGGCGGGTGGGAGGGAAGGAAGAGAAATCAAGAAATTAAAGGGGTTGAAAGGAAATAGCCACACCGTTTAAAAATAGTTGTTCTGAGTGGTGAGATTATAATCATTTCGATTTTCTATCATGTCTTGCATTTTCCACAATGACTGCGTAACACCTCAACAAACTGAGTAAATATGTAGAGAAAACAACTTTAGGAAACTGAGCAAATAAGTAAGAAAAGGCTTTTGCTTCTGATTTCTTTGCCTGGTTATTTCAGCAGGGCACATTTTCTTGGTCTTCCCTCTTCTGAAAATGGCCTCTTCTTTCAGCTTCATCTTGGGCAGAGACGTCAGCTGTCAGTCGTGTGTCCTGAGCAGCTGTCTGTGGCCAGTCAGCGCATGTCTCAGCAGCTCAAGCCAAAGAGTATTCCCCCCAAACCTCAAGAAGGAGCTGGCTGGAATAGAGTGAGTTCAGTATGGGCAGCAACTTTTACTGTCTCATCTTCATGAGCCTGTCAGACAGACACTTGGATCTTCCTAGAATCACACCAATAATTTTTGCATGACTTCAGGGACCACCCTATAAAATGTATTATAAAATACAAATACATGTATTATGAAATACAAATAAATGGATATAAAATGTATCCCTTTAGGGGCTAGAGAGGTGGCCCAAAGTGACAAAGCTCATGTCTTTCATCGCGTGAGAACCTGAGTTCAATCCCCCAGTGCCACAGGCCCGCTCTTAGCACCAGGAGGGATGCCCAGCACCACCTGACTGGCCCTGGCATTCGATCACCGTCACAATAACATGTGGTATTTTTGTGAACACACAACACACACGCACACAAAACGGAATACTACTCCAGTGAAAAATAAACATGAACACTTAGCCTAATGGGGGCCCAGTCTATAGGATATAAAATGAATCCCTTTGGGGTCTCTCTGACTACTCTTATTTGAACCTGATTAGACTTAGAGAAGGTAGAAAGTTCAAGACAACTGGCAGACAGTGTCACTCATGTGTTGGACATAAACTATCAAAGCAAACTGGTTAATCACAACCAACTTATCTCTTTGACTGAAAAACAATGGTGGCTACCAGAGGAAAGGGGTGGGTTTGGAAGGGTTAGGTAGTAGGGTCACTTTGACAGCATGAAGGCCCTGGGTGAAGCTTGCTGAACTATAAAGCTGCAGTCTGGAGTGATAGTATAGAGTGGGTAAGGAATTTGCCTTGCATGTGGCTGGCCCCAAGGAAACTTCCTGCCTTTCTTTCCATCCTGCTTTCCTAGCTCTGTCCCGCTCTAGCACTAGCAATTTGACACTAAATATGAAGGTGTTTAGCATATCCAGCCCAAGTATGCTGAACCAGAGACTCTCAGACATGGGGCAGAGCTGCTACTTGCTCTCCCTGTGCCCAGCTGCTCATGAGGTGCTCAGGAGGCATGGCGGGTTCTAGCCCTGGCCTGCCACCTGGCAGGGCCTCACAACAAGCCAGACCACCCTCCCCTACTCCATGGGGCCCGCCATTTTCCACATCCAGACTTCCCTCTCGTCACAACTCCACTCAGCAGACCAGACTATCACAGCCCGGATCATCGACAGCCACCCTTCAGCAGTTTTTTCAATCCGGCCCAGGTATGCTGAACCAGAGACTCTCAGACATGGGGCAGAGCTGCTACTTGCTCTCCCTGTGCCCAGCTGCTCATGAGGTGCCTGGGAGGCATGGCGGGTTCCTAGCCCTGGCCTGCCACCCCAGCAGAGCCTCACAACAAGCTAGACCACCCTCCCCTACTCCATGGGGCCTGCCATTTTCCACATCCGGACTTCCTTCTCGTCACAACTCCCCAGCAGACCAGACTCTCACAGCCTGGCTCGCGCGGCCGCTAGTGACTGCGTGGTTCGTCAATAATTGCCTTATTTAGAGGTGACTACAAGAGTATGCCACCCGCACAGCAACCTGGCAAGCTGTTTGTATAGTATTTGATATGCCAAATACCAGTAACATTTATATTATGTCATTCCCATGACCTAATATAATGGTTTAAGGCTCTTTATGTTCCTGGAGCAAGCGGATGCCTTTGGGTTCTACTAGCCTGAGACAGGACATATGGAGATGTTACTGGTGCCTGCTCTAGCAAACAGATGATTAACGGGATGACAGTGATAGTGATAGTGATGTGGCTAGCCCAGTGTTTGATTTTTTTTTGTTCTTTTTGGGTCACACCTGTCCATGCTCAGTGGTTATTCCTGGCTCTGCACTCAGGAATTACTCCTGGAGGTACTCGGGGGACCATATGGATGCCGGGGATCAAACCTGGGTCGGCCATGTTCAAGACAAATGCCCTACCCACTGGGCTTTGCTCTGGCCCCTGGCTGGCTCAGGTTTGATCCTTGGCACCTATATTGTCCCCCAAGTACTGACAGGCATGATTTCTGAGTACAGAGCCCAAAATAAGCCCTGCTGGAGGTGCCCTTCCCACCAAAAATGTAAAGTTATACTCCCAGAAGTAAAGTAAACCAATAGTAAAGCAAATTCTACTTAAGTACCTGTGTTGGAACTCTATGTGGTCATGTGCTGATGCCCCTGTCTGAAATGTCACTGGAAAAATGGCCCCTCCCACCAACATTGGGCAACTGTATACCCTGTATGGGACACTGACATCTTCCCTGGGGCTGGCTAGGTCTGGAAAGCCCTGAGTGTCCAACCTACTGTATGGGTTACAGTCTCAGGCCTGAACTCTTGCTTAAGACTCTAGCCTGATCACCCACAGCTCATAAATGTCCCATTGTACCTGGAGAGGCAGAACATGAGTGCTGAGTCCCCATAGGTCACACCAATTACCTCTGCCTGATAGCAAGAAAATCAGCATGACTCATAAAAGTACCATAATATACTGTTGTTCTAAAATTGTGAATTATACTAACGTTTCTAGGTGTCAGGTGCCAGGCTAGGTTTAGCCAGCATGCTATAATTTGGTGATCCTTACTTCAGTAGCCACCTTGGGCTTCACTGCTTCTAGGAGTAAACTTTGTTCAATTTTTATATTTTGCATCAATAATACACATTCCAAATATGGGCAAAGTCACCTGATAATTCTCTTTCATGTCTATATTTCACTTAAAATAACCATCCCAATTTCATCTACTGTGTCCTCAAACTGGGTTTCATCCATCTTTTAATTGTAATGGAGGAACAGTATACCATTGGAGGAGTATTCCATTGGAGGAGTATTCCACGGAGGAGCATTCCATTGGAGGAGTATTCCATGGAGGAATATTCTATTAGAGGAGTATTCTATTGGAGGAGTATTCCACGGAGGAACATTCCATTGGATGAGTATTTCATGAAGGAGTATTCCATTGGAGGATTATTCCATGGAGTATTCCATGGAATACTCCATGGAGGAGTATTCTATTAGCAGAATATTCCATTGCAGGGGTATTCCATTGGAGGAGTATTCCATGAATCACAATTTCTTTACCCAGACATCTGTTTATGGGCATTTTGGTTGATTTCAATGGTTATGTTCATAAGAAGAATGTTGCTATAAATATTCGGGTACAATATCCTTTTAGAAATAAATGTATTTCTACCTCAAAAGACAAATTTTAGCTACTGTGAATACAAAATTCATGGTTTAGGGTTGGAGAACCTTCATAAGTGTCAATTTTTCCAAAAAGTTCTCAAGTGTCTTTACATAGTACAGGGGTAGGGACTTCCCAGGTATTGGGAACACAGAACAGCAGTTCCAGTGTTACCTCAGATCAAACTTTCTGAGTAGAGAGGCAAGGAAAAGCTCCACAGTGTTTTTATTAGATAGACATCATTTATACATTGGCTCATTAAATCAAATCCCTGTTCTTTTTTTAATGCAGAGATTCTTTTCTTTCTTTTTGGACCCACAAAGTTGTGCTCTAATTGGAGAAACACAGCACGATTTGACTAGAATTGGCCAACATGCTCTCTATTATGGTCATCTCTCACTCTTTATATATCCAACTAAAGTACATGCTCTCCATTATGGTCTTCTCTCACTCTTTATATACCCAACTAAAGTATAGACGGTTTGAGTTCAATCTGCGCTTGATCCCAGAAGCTGTGCCACAGACAGAGCGTTCTATAACACCTTGGACATGAGACTTTGCTCTCAAAGCAGTTGGGGAGTGTGTCACTTTTCAGAGATACGTGTCAAGTACTGCATGTAGACAACTTCACCGAACACACACAACTGCAGAAAGCACGTGCAGAGGAAACCCCACCATTCTGCTTCAAGGACGAAGAAAGGGAAAGTTAGGGAACCACGTTTCAGACAAGGGGCAGATGAGGGCATGTGATTGTGGGAGGCAGACTTAGCTGGCTGTCGGGAGTTGGGGTTTTCTCTCACATAGTGGCCCTTCTCTCAACTTTGTAAACTTGGTGGTTTCTCAGTCCTTTAGAAGGCAAAAAAAAATTTCATTGGCAATACTGGACCAATCTTCTAGAGCAACGGGAAGACAAAATGAAAGAAGACGGAGTCTGGGGGTGGCGGGAAGAAGCAAATTCTGTCTTTTACTATTTTCCTGACCTCCAGCTGCCAGGAATGGAGAGATTCCCAATTCCAGCCCTGCTATCCCATCACAAAGTTCAGCGGACTTTGCATGGAGTAGATGGGGAAGCAGATGCTTTCCAGCAATTTGCTAGAAGAAAATTCTTGCCAACAAAAATGGACGATGATTATTCCAGTGGCTTCTGAATTGCTTTTAAAAATCATAAAATAAATAACAAAGTACCTCCCAGAAGTGGAAATTGTTTAATTTTTTCATCCTTAACGAAATCATTCAGACAATTATCAATCAAACAATCTCACAGAAATGAGATTAAAAAAATACAAGAGCAGATTGTGGTGCAGACATCCCCAAGTGGGCAGTTCTGCCCGGGATCCACAGCCGAAGCTATTTGGACCCACACACAGTCCGCTGGTGTGCGGAGGAATCCTGTGGAGTCCAGTGACAGGTCCACTGGCTACTCCCTAAAGGAGTTGTGTGTGTGTGTGGGGGGGCTCCTTCGGATTCCTTCTTGAATTTAGACCAATATGGAACATGCACAGAGGTTCTTACTCTCCTGGCCATCGCCATGAACAGCTGATCTGGACCCACCATAAAAAAATACACCATGAAAAAATACAATCTGCTCTTGTATTTGTTCATGCCTATCCCAGGGGTTCTCAATTCCTCAATTCAAAAGGCCCAACACCTCTCTCCACCATGGCATGGGCTGTTTGTAACTGAATTCCTCCTTCTGACTCCAGAGCTACATCAGGAAAGTCATCTTTGAGAAAAGCAAATATGAAGACAAGGGCTTGACTGCTAAGGGTCAAGACACGTGTCAAGTCATTGCTGTGGGCATGTGTGTGGCTCCGAGCAACAGAAAATAGAAAAACTCTCCCGGCAGCTCCGGAGTAGGGAAACCACCTCGAGGCTGCCTCACCTTCCTTCAGACCAGGCATCTTCTAAAGACCCGTGTTTCCTAATGGCAAGCCAGGGCCTGCCTTTCTCTCCTGCTCCTGAGTCCTCCAAGGCTCAGCAGAAGTCCTGGGCAGCTACACTGCCCAGTGCAACGGAAAGCTAAGTGTCCCAAAGCTGAGCCAGAGTTAAGGCTCATGGCTGAAGGATCTGGCAGCGCAGCTGAGGGAGGCTGCGAACACCAGCAGCAACTCCACCAGGTCTTTCAACGGTCTCATGATCAGATTTTTTTTTAAGTCTCTGAATTCCAGGACTTTGTTTTTTAATTTGCAGCTAAATTTCAGAACTGTTTTAAGGAAAGAGAAGGAAATGTCTTATTTGTTTCTTCTCAGGAGAGATTGAAAACAAGATATCGGTGGGCCTGAAAATTCATTTTTTTTCTGTTAGGTTGTCAAGTCTAGGTGGGCGAGGAGGGAAAAACGGTACAGAGAGGAGAGAAGAAAGCAAAAGACAGGGGCAGGGGGAGGTGGTAGAGTAGGGGCCAATCCGGCTTCCTCTGTAAACACGATAAGCCAAAATCTAGGACCCACAGTACTTTTAGAGGCAGACAGAAACATTTTCACTGCATGGTTCCATCAGAACAGTAAGAGTCCCAGTAAGGAACACGCAATACTGAGCCTTGCTTACGTTACGCCAACAGAACCACAAACTATAATTTTAAATTATTTTTGTTTAATAAAGGGAGATGTGTGAAGACAAAAGTGCCTAGAATCCTCAGAAGTCCCCCTAACTCCCGGGAGAGGAAGGGAGGAGACTGGGACAGCAGGGTGATACAAGGCACAATTGTGAGAATTTCTGCAGAGTGATAGTGGCTGTTAAAGATTCTTCTCGAGGTCGTTTTTAACATATGTTATCTAGAAAGTCTGGCTCGTGCCTCGGATACAATCACTGAAAGTTGTATTTTAACATTCCAGAGATCATTAATGCACTAGAGAAATATTTACAGAGGCAATAAGTTACTCTCAGTCCATCCAGGCTCTCCTTTCCCAGTCTCTGTTGTAATGCATTTATAGGTTTAGAGACTTTAAACCTCTCAAGAAAAAATTTACGATTGTTAAAGTTTAGGGAGCCAAGAACAAAGGCAAAATCTTCACCCTCCAGAGACAGACTTCCCTTGCAATATTGGAATCGCTGCTTTATTCTAGTTTCACTGCGTCATAAGCCACAGCAATGGAGAAACCAAGTTCAGCTTCCCCAAGTATCTCTCATCCTTTAAGACTCTTTGCTTTCATATTTGATATTCTGAGGCCATTGCAGATCCAAGCTGCTGGCACCTTCCTGCAGCCATCTTTGGGAAGCTTTTACAGTCAACTTAGTGAGAACTAGCCCATGTACTTCTCTGTGATCAAACTGACATGCAAGGAAAGCAAGCTCCTAGCAAGCATCCTCGGAGTTTGCCTTGAAGTTACCATTTAGAGTGAGGGTGACTACTTAGGCACATGCTTTCTGCCTATTTTCCTGTGTAAAAATGTACCACGCATCCCTCTCTATGCAAGGTTGCTGTTGATTTGTTTATTAGTTTGGGAGCCACGCAGAATAGTAGCTTAGTGTTGATTTAGTTTGAGTCTCATTTTTTCCAAGAGGAGATGAATATCTTTTATTGCTGTAACTGATCATTTGCGGTTCTCTCACCTCTGCCATTCCCATTTCTATATTTGCATCATTTTGTTATTGACTTTTCTTTCCTTTTTTGGGTCACATCCAGCAGTGTTCAAAAGCTCAGGGATTACTCATGACTCTATGCTCAAGAACTAATCCTGGTAGTGCTCAGAGAACCATATGTGGTGCTGGGGATTGAACGAGGATCTTCTACGTGCAAGGCTAGTGCCCTAACTGCTATGCTAACACTTTAGTGCCATACTGCATTTTCCTACTGAAAGTTGGATATTATAATATATCATATATCTGATATATTTATATTCCTATAGTTGTTATTATTCTGCTCTAGTATAGCTTCGGAAACTTTTGGCCTTGTTTTTAGTGTCATGTATAGAATTTCTGAATTTTTGTAAAGCTAAATTAGGGTTACATTACACTAACATTACATATAATGTCCTTAGCACATACTAGCAAATATACCTATCAAATGGTGATAGCTATAATTACTATTTAATTCTCAGATTCTTTCAATTATTCACTTGATCACTTGACATACCATTATTCATTGATTTGTTAGAGTGGGTATCAGTGACATTTCCATTTGACCCTATCAGGAATATAAAGAGCCTTAAACCATTCATTCAGTGGCTTGACAAAGAAGTCTGACCATCTTATAGGTGGGCGGCCACGTGATCTTTTGACATCCTGTGGTGTCCAGTAGGTAATGGCTCTAGTACAGCAGTTGTCTCCAAATCGCATTACATGTCCAACCCATCTGATTTTTGATGCCTTGGCAAATGAGACAGCATCCCTGACTCTGTAACAGCGATGGAGGTTGGAATTCCAGATTCCTTCTCTCACTTGAGTGAGGCATGATATTCCAAGCATAGCTCTTTCCATTCCTCTTTTGGAGATCCGAATAGCATCCTCATCCTGCTTTTGTAGGGCCCAGGTCTCTGGGATGTATGTTAATGCAGGGAGAATGGTGGATTCAAAGAGATGTGCCCGGAGCCGGAGGTTCTTTGTTCTTTTGGTTATTTCTTCGATGTTTTTGAAGGCATTCCATGCCACTCTCTTCCTCCTGCACAGCTCAGGTTTTAGGTCGTTCATCATGTTGACTTCTCGACCTAGGTACACATAACTGCTGCATTCAGAGATGTTTGTTCGGTTGAGAGTGACTGGGGCCTCTGGAACTAGTTCATTTATCATGAACATAATTTTTTTGAGATTCAGCTGTAGACCTATCTTTCCACATTCTCGGTCGAAGTCAACCAGCATTTGTGCTGCTTGGCGGATGTTTGGTGTTTTAGAACAATGTCATCAGCAAAGAGGAGGTGGTGTAGTTGCTAACAGTCTATCTTCATTTCCATTCCTTAGCATTCTAATTGTTGCATGACATTCTCAAGGGTGGCAGTGAAGATTTTTGTTGAAATGATATCACCTTGCCGAACCCCTCTTTTGACATCAATGATCACTTCCTTGTAGAATGGTGAGATCCTGGTGGTGAATCGGTATAAGCTACGAAGGATCTTGATGTATTGGGTTTGAACACCCTGTTTGGCTAGGGCTTCGATGACCGCTCTGGTCTCGACAAAATTAAAGGCTTTCTTTAAATCAATGAACATGAGACAGAACAGCATCTTGAACTCCCTACAAACCTCAATGAGCTTGATTCAATATCACTATATCACTATCTTCCCATTAATCATCTATTTGCTAGAGTGGGCACCAGTAATATCTCCATATGTCCTGTTTCATGCTAGTAGAACCCAAAGGCATCTGCTTGCTCTAGGAACATAAAGAGCCTCAAACCATTATATTAGGTCACGGGAATGATGTAATATAAATGTTATTGGTATTTGGCATATCAAATACTATACAAGCAGCTTGCCAGGTTTGCTGTGCGGGTGGCATACTGTTGTAGTCACCTCTAAATAAAGCATTTATTGATGAACCATGCGGCCACTAGAGGCCGCGTGAGCCAGGCTGTGATAGTCTGGCCTGCTGTGTGGAGTTGTGACAAGAGGGAAGTCCGGATGTAGAAAAAGGCGGGCCCCATGGAATAGGGGAGGGTGGTCTGGCTTGTTGTGAGGCTCTGCTGGGGTGGCAGGCCAGGGCTACAACCCGCGCGTGCCTCCCAGGTGCCTCACAAGCAGCTGGGCACACACAGGGAGAGCAAGTAGCAGCTCTGCCCCATGTCTGAGAGTCTCTGGTTCAGCATACCTGGGCCGGATTGAAAAAAAAAAAAAACTGCTGCAGGGTGGCTGTCAATGATCCAGGCTGTGATAGTCTGGTCTGCTGGGTGGAGTTGTGAGGAGAAGGAAGTCGGACGTGGAAAATGGCGGGCCCCATGGAGTAGGGGAGGGTGGTCTGGCTTGTTGTGAGGCTCTGCTGGGGTGGCAGGCCAGGGCTAGAACCCGCCATGCCTCCCTGGTGCCTCACGAGCAGCTGGGCACAGGGAGAGTAAGTAGCAGCTCTGCCCCATGTCTGAGAGTCTCTGGTTCAGCATACCTGGGCCGGATTGAAAAAAAAAAAGCTCAGTTTTCAATCCGAGCTTAATTACCATGTGGATATGGTTAATTGTGCTGAATCCTTTCTGGAAGCCAGCTTGCTCACATGGTTGTCTTTCATCTAATGTTCTGCCAATCTTGTTCAGGATGACTCAAGTGAAGAGCTTGTAGATGATGGACAACAGGCAAATGCGCAATAGTTACCAATGCTGTGGATATCTCCCTTCTTGAACAATAGAACTGTTCTGCTTGTTTTACATTGGGAGGGTACCTTGCATTCAGACAATTAGCGTGTAAAGAGCCAAGCCAGTGTATTGATGAGTACTGACGGCAGATTCTTCAAGTGTTTGGGTATGTCTTTTGTCTGGGCTAGGTGCAGTTAGCTTCTTTACCAATTAAATGGTATGTCGGATTTCAGAAGGGAGAACATTGGGAACAGCATATCAATCCTGTGGAAGTTGGAATGTGGGCAGGTGGGCGTGGCTATCAAAGAGATCCGAGTAGAAGTCACGGATAATCTTCTCCATTGACTTTCTGGAAGAAGAAATTGTTCTTCTTCTGTTCTGTCTGTTCTGTCAGTTCTTCTCAGGACTGTTGTGTCTGGAGAAGAACTGTTTCTCGGAACATATGATGAAAGAGTCGTCGGTGGTATCGGTGTCCTTGTCAACACAAACCTGGCCATGAACATTGAATCATTTGAATTCCTAACAAACTGAATAGGACAATTGCACTTGAAGAGATGTGGCCCACTGCCAGCAGTTTCTATTTTTCATTGTCTACACACCAACATCCACATACAAGGAAAAAGAAATTGAGAAATTATACATGGAACTGGAGGAATTCTATAAAAAATATCACACCTTCTAAGAGATCATAGTCGGTGACTTTAATGCCAAGATAGGACTGAGAAGATAGGGGCGAAGAACTCTCCATCGGGACCCATGGCGTAGAATGGAACGAACAGAGTGAGAGACTAAGTTCATCATGTCCACCAAGACCATTCATGGTAACACACAGTTCCAGAAGGCTGAATCAAAACGTTGGATATGGGAATCTCCTGGTGGACAGTTTCATAATGAATCTTACCACATAATATTCAAACGGTTTTGCTTGACCAATGTCTCTGTCATCCCAAAATTCCAAACATGATCTGACCACTGTCTCCTTCATGCAAAATTCTACTTCCTGCAATGGGGAGAAAAGGCTGCAAAGTTTAAGAAGAGAACTCCCAGAATGACCACCAACTGGGAATTCTTTGGCACCATTGCGGCAACATGGGAAGATGCCATCATTGACATCGATGAAGAATACAATTGACTGGTTCAGCACCTTCATGATTGTGTGAAGAACACTGAGAGAGAAAGACACCAAAGGACGCCTGCCTTCAAAAACTCTCGAGCTCATTTGCCAGCGTGGCAAGGCGCAAGCCTCGGGCAACCAAATGCTAATGTCCAAGCTTGCAAAGCACTGCAGAGAAGTGATAAAGGAAGACCTCAAAGAGAGAAGAGCAGAAATACTGGCCAATGCAGAAGCCGGGAAAAGCATTCGCAATGCCCACCTGTCCTTCTCCAACTATAAGACCAAGATGACAGTCCTCCAATGTCCTGATGGATTGATCACATCTTCAATTATTAAGAACCAAATATGTACATAAACATAAAAATAGGGAAAAGTACTACAAAAGGAAAAGCAGAGAACAGTTTCCCATTACCACCTCACCTAGGAGCAACTGATCTAAAATTTTGACATATTCGACCCTACTCATATGCTCAAAAACAAACTACTGAAACTATAAGAGAGCTCTGAAAAGTTGCTGGTTTCAAACCCAGTATGTGAATATCTATTTTCTGATACACTGAACAACACTTAATTAGTAGCAGAATCTAAATTGCTAAATTTGTGTGATTTAGAATGACAACTAAGAAATACAGGGGCAAGCTAACAAAAAATTATATGACTCTGTACATATAAATTTGCATACCGCTAAAATAGAACACATTATCTTAAGTCATAGCAGAGGATCTTGGTATATGAAGTCAGAAAGCATGGCTACAGCAAGCAGAGGGCGACTTGGCACTTCTTTGAATATATCGAAAGTCAAAATAATCCCAATCCAAACCTTAACAAGTGACTTGAGAAGATGATAGCAAAATTATACTGGGGGAGCACAAGAGGAAAGATGAATGACTATATTGCAGATAAGCAGACCCCAGAAGGAACTCACCAGGTGACAATGTTCATGTCTATAGCAACTGTGGATGTGGGACTAAGTCAGAAGTTCCAATAGAGACAAGCCTTTATGGGAATGACGTGAAAAGACATAGAGATCATTATAGTGTGGGGGAGGGGCTGGTGGGGGAGTGGACTGTGTAACCACACATCACACATGGGGGGCGGGTAGCAGTATATACATGAGAGTATTTTACTCTCATGAAAACATTTCTCAATCAAAACTAAACAACCATCCTGTGTGGCTCCAAAACCAATAACTAAATCTTAAAAGGGCCAGTGTGATAGTACAGTGGGCAGAGCCCTTGCTTTGCAAGCAAACAGTTCAGTCTCCTGAGGGAGCCTAGAGAAAAGTACCAAGTGTTGGTCAAGAACATGGAACAAGCAAATTCTTGTATTCCTTCCTCACGGGAATATAAAAATTTACAATTATTTTGAAGAATAGTTTTCCAAACTCGAGTGGATCTGAGGGAGGACATAACTGACACCCAACATGTCAGGCCTGCAGATACGCTGCATGTTTGGGTGTGAGTCGCGGGTTCTAGAGCCTCCCTGCCACCAGCTAGAATGTCTGTAATGCCCAAAGTGATGAGTTGTCTGGATGTCTGTCAACACGACAGTGTTGAACGGACTGCCGAGGTTTCCATTCACAGAGAGAAGTGCCCCTTGGCCTACCCACAGACAAACTGGGAAGACGTGTATCAAAATACTCTGAAGCAGAGTGTTCCCTGTACAAATTAAGTGGCAGGTTATAAGGTCTGTGGAACTTAAAACGAAAGCTATTGTGTTACTTACAAATGATTCTTATATTTAGTAAAATATAAAACAGTGCAATGGAATGATGGTCAACAAATCTAGAGTAATTAATTATTCGGGCAAGAAAGGTTGTGGGGGACAGAGTGACAGGACAGCAGGCAGGTTATTGGCCTTCCATGTGACTGACCCAGGCTCAATCCTCGACATCCAACATGGTCTCCCAAGGCTTGCCAGGAGTTTGCCCTGAGTCCAGAACTAGGAGGAAGCCTGAGTATCACGGGAGCACAGGAAGCAACCTAACCCCCTCCATTTTTTTTTTTTTAAAGAAGACGAAGGGGAGTAGACTTCAACAGTAGATTTTAATATCTTTTAAACGGAGGAGGAGAAATGTAGGAGAAAAATTAAAGTGACCATTTAAAAATTGGTCACTTTAAAAATTCAAAATTAATTTCAAAAACTTTTACAGGCCCATAAGACCTTCTGACCCATATTTTTTTCTTTCAACATTGTATTTAGGCACTAGGATTTATGGCCCTGTTCCTACAGTGGTTACTGCACATCCACCCACACATACCCAAAGGGCCTCCTCACAAAATCCCCTTAGAAAAATAATTTTAAAAATTTAATTATATTATTTGGGTCACAGATTTATAGGAATGCTGCTGTTCAGGGCTTTGATTACACAGTTACCTCCCACTAGCCAAGTGGCCCCGGTCCCCGATCATTGTCTTTATGCGCAAACCTCAGCGTTCTGGCTGCACCTACCACTCTTACAAGACATTTCCTGCTCTGTGGCCCATGGCCAAAGTTCGCCATCATTTGATGCCTTCTTTTCCCCCTGTCTTGCTCTTCTCTACACCACAGATAAGTGAGATCATCTGGGTCTTGTCCCTCTCCCTGAATTCATTTGCTTAATCCCGCCAATTACAGTCAAGTTGCAGTGAACTACATGATTTTTGTCTTTTCTTATGGTTTCATACTGCATATATGCTATATGTATGTATGTATACCCACATATACCATGTACCCGTCTCTCTCTATATGTGTATATATCCACATATATATATATATATATGTGGAGATATATATATACATATATATGTGGAGATATATCCACATATATATGTGGAGATATATATATATATCACACACACACACACACACACACACACAACTCGTTTATCCATTCATATGTCTTGGCATATTTCCACATCTTGGCTACTAAGCACCACAATAAACACAACACAAGTGTACCTACTTTTTTTCATATGTGTTTAGGGGGTGGATGCTAAGAAGTGGGATCATTTCAGCCAAACTGAGTGATGGCTGCACTGGCAAAGTTGTATTCTTCCCTGCATCACTCTGTACACTTGAAATATCCAATAATAGGGAAAACATGTACATTTCTGACCGTATGCTAAAAATCATCTCCAGCTGTCATTATAAAAGGAATAAAATTTAATTGTTTACAAATATGTTGAAAGAAAGACATACTGGTAGATAAAGGTGAAAAATGGAAAAAATGGAAATTTCCCAGGGAGGAATTCTTTTTTTTTTTTAAGCCTGATTGCCCCTGGAATTTTCTTCTATTGTATTTTTAAGGCATTTGTACCAGGTAGCATGGCCTGGCGAGGCCAGAGTAAGAGCATGGTCCACTCTCCAGGTTTCTGGTCCTTTTCCCCTGTAGAATATGCCCGTACTGGCCATCACAGAGTCATTTCCTTTCAACCACTCACTGCCAACACGCACACACTTTGGATCATGAATAACACAAGATGGCCTTGAAATGCAGCAACACGGTGACCTTTGCTCTTGCTGAAGGTGAAATTCCCTGAGCCCCAGCCCTGAATGGAGACAGGATCCATGCCAATCTTTGCTCTCTCCCAGAGGCAAAGTCCAAAGGGCTCCCAAGGCAAAGCACAGCAATTTGAGATTAGGGGCAAAAGAAGGTCCTCTATCATTAGAACCACACCAAACAAGACAGCAATGAAGTGCTATCTCCATTGGGCCCTGGGAGTCGAAGCCACAGCCCCAGCCACAACTGACTGCAGGATTGGCACAACTCTCTCTGTCTTCATGACCCTCCTCAAGGTTGAGGGATATGCGCCATAGCAAGTGCTGTAGGTGGCGGGGCACCCCCAGAGACTCCATCTCTCCGGGGACACCATCAGCAGAGGATGTGTGTCCTGAGCGCTGTGGCCTGAGTAATGTGCCTGAACCCTAGACCCATCCTCCTTCCAGATGTGTCTGGGAGATGGATGCCAAGAAATGGGATCATTTGAGCCAAGTTGAGTGACGTCTGCATTGGCAAGGTTGCATCATTCCCTACAGCGTGCTACACACTTGAAACATTTAATAATATGGAAAACATGCACAAGCCCATCTGAGAAAGGCCTCCCCCAGCTCTCATCATTAAAGGAATAGAATGTACTAGTTTGCAGATATGCCGAAGGAAAGCTATACAGGTGGAGAAATAAAGATTCTAGACAGGGCCTGAAGGGGATCCTTTCCTAACTCTAACCTAGCTCCGACACTAACGGGGCAGCCTGAAAGCCAGCTCGCGACTCAACACCAAATCTGATCTCGCACCCCGGCATAGTCAGAGCTGTACAGGTAGCGCTTCCCTGACCGTGAGCAGCAGCCAGCGCTGTGCTGCTCTCTCAGCTTGGGACAAGGTGATCTTCAGGGATAATGATTTCAATGAAAACCAACC
Organism: Cryptotis parvus; assembly: GCA_021461705.1. Lineage (NCBI taxonomy): Eukaryota > Metazoa > Chordata > Mammalia > Eulipotyphla > Soricidae > Cryptotis > Cryptotis parvus. Next base: position 499,188 of record JAJIBD010021133.1, read on the forward strand.
CCTTTGCCAGAGCGAACACCTCCTTCCTTTCTAGGAAATAAATGACTTTTCAGCAATAGTGAACAGCCTCGTCCTCAAGCCCAAGAGCCTGGCTACTTCCTAACGCCTAGGGGCTCTCCGACAGCCCCCTCTAGCCCTCCTCACCCGTTCTCCTGGCCATCGGGAGTTCTGGGAGCCTTCTGGGTGCCAGCAGAGAAGTCTGGGCATGCCCATGGACGCCACCTTAGCTGGGCATTCTTCCTGAGAATAATCAGTGTAATTACAGACCATTCCCTCATTGTCCTGACTCTTAGGAGTTCTTTAGCTCCAGTGAGCTGAGCGCCTCGTTTGTGTCCCAAGAGCACAGAAGAGAGGGAAAGCTCAAGAAAGCATCTGATGCAGAGTACAGGAAGGAGGCTGCTTCGGTGTGGTTCCTTACAGAGGATGGAAAAGGAAGCGGGGGAGAGAATTGTGGCTGTGTGGCAAAGACGCGTGGACAGGGCTCCTTGGAAATGCACTGGGCTCGCTTGCCTAACACGTTTTCCTAACATGTCATCTCTCCTCTGACTCCGGCCATGTGTTAGAGCCTTTTCCAGGGTTATGGGATGAGTGAGGAGCAGGAAGCAGGGATGGGAACAGAAGACGATAAAACCTTACCCCACAGACTGGGTGGGAGCCAACTGGCCAGGCGGAGCTGCATCTAACAGCTCCGATCTGGGGGAACCGTCTTACTTTTTGGGGGGATCATCTCTTCCCTCTGGTAGGACTAGAGTAGTTTTCAGTACAAGACACATTTTCAGCTTAAGATATGAACGTTACAGGTCGTCTTCTTTCCCCTCTAGGAGGCAAGGAAATAGTCAGGTGTGCTGGTATCCAATACCAGGAAATGTGTGTCTTCCTCAACCTGAAGTTGCAGAATCGATGCTAAAGATGGGCAGGCAGTGGACTTGCCAGAGTCCATATCAGTTTCATTGGCTTATTAATACACTGCATGTCCCTTCAAGCACCACCAAATGTGGCCCCTATTAAAAGAAAAAAAATCAAAGAGCTCGAACAAGTTACCCACTACCCGACGGGGAAGTCACCCACGGCCTCCAAGTCTGAACTGGGGCTGTCTTCGCAGGGTAAACACTACAACAAGAGAGTGCGACCATCTCCACCACCAGCAACATCTTGTTCTCACAAACTGTCTGTTCAATACAGCTAGAACCCACTGGAGCCTACACCAAGGGACAATGCTTGGCCATGTCTCGGTCTCTGCCGGTCACAAAAAGTCATTCGGCGCGTAATGGGGTCTGTCATCGGTCAGCAACCCGCTAATCTAGTCCCCTCTCTCCCACTCCCCTGAGGGAGAAAGGACAGCCATTGTGCCCGCTCCTGGAAGTCTCTGTGAAGGCTATGTGGGGTCAGATGGCCCAAGGCCCCGTTAGAGGCAGGCAGGGCAGAGTGGTGATAGTGGCGGTCAGTGGCGGTCAGTGGTGGTCGGTGGTGGTCGATGGTGGTCGGTGGTGGTCGGTGGTGGTCGGTGGGGTGGGGGGGCGGCTGAGGCTGGAGCAGGCTGCATGGTGACTTGCAATCAGTCCCAAGTTATTACACATTGTTTCTGCGTCGACGGGCAGGGAGGAGCCCTAGCGGGATAATAAGATGCAGCTGGCCGGAAACCACAGCTAAGCGGCAAGCGCGAGTGGGGTCTTTGAGCCTCCAGTGCGACCATGGTGCTCCCGCTGCCACAGCCAGGCGGGAGCAAGCCGCAACTGTTCACGCTGGATCACCTCCTGGTGCCTTGGAAAACTGCCTCAGGGTCCAGCAGCTAAGGATGAGAGCACAGAGGCTGACCAGGACCCGGGGCTCCCTCCAACCCACCCAAAAGGAGGGAATCAGGACCCCAGCAGGCAGCCTGTGGCGGTGGGTGGCCATTAGAGCTCAGGGCTCCAGGAAAGCCCCTTCATCTCACCTGGCCCGGAGAGAAGCCGACTAGGCGCTGTGCAGTACCTGTGCGGGCAGGGGAGCTGGTGAGGAGCCTCTTTCTCTAGCTGTGCTCAAGAGTCTGTTTAAAGGAGCTTTGCACGGATCCGTTCACTAAGGGCCAACTGGAGTCCTGTTTACCCTTCTGTTGCAGAGAAAAGCAGCTGTTTCCTTAAATTGAGGTCCCCTTCTGTGGCAGCCATAATCTCTTTCCCAGAGCCGAGTAATGGGCCGGCAATTCTCCCAACTGGACTGGAGCTGCTTAGGACGGGACTCCCCCACTCTCCAGGTTCCGGCCACAAAGGCTGGCCCTGCTAGGAAGGCGCGCCCCCTCTGCTCTCCCTGCGGGGGTGCACATGCCCCTCCTACGGGTCTGGTATGAGCACAGACCTGAGACTAGACCTTTAAACCAGCTTCCTCATCACCATTCCCGCCAGCTGCATTCCGCCACACCGCCCCAAACAACATCTTGGAACCACTTACTCTATAAAGGCGCTAGAATTTTGCCAACCAGTGACTGATTCATGAACGCCTAAATGAAAAAGGAAACAAAAATGCAATGGTTCTGACTAAATCAAACCTTGAGTTAAATGGCTGTCATTGCTTTGTTCTGCCCATAGCTCACAGGATTACTATTTTAATTAAATATTTCTGCATAAAGGTTGCAATAAGTAAGACCTCCTAAGACACATACTTTGTTCCCCAACCCTCAGTGGTAATGTCCTGAAAAATTATAGCCAGGATATTTTTGTTTGTTTATTTGCTTATATTGAATCACAGTGAGAGTCACTGTTACAAAGTTGTTCATGATTGGGCTTCAGTTACATAATGCTCCAACACCCTTAACCAGTGTACATATACCACTACCATTGTCCCCCAGTTTCCCTCCTACCCCCACCCCCTCATCCTACCCCACTATGGCAGGCACCCCCATTTTTTCTCTTCCCCCTCTCCATTTGATAGCCAGGCTATTGGCATTGGTAGAATCCACTGATTCTCTGATTCTCTATTTTTACTCATTAGTTCTATGTAATTCTACCACATGAATATGGTGCCCGGTACCATAGTGAAATTCAATCAACATAGAGAGCCCTGTAGTGTTAGGCCCTCCTGGTCACTTCCTATCTGGTCTACATTTCTTTCATTTCTTCTCATCAAGAATATGATCTATATCTCACGGTGGTATAATAAAATGTTAAAAAAAGAATATGATCTATTGGGGCTGGAGAGATAGGACAGGGATTAAGGCACTTGTAACTGACCCAGGCTTGATCCCTGGCACCATACACTATACCCTGAGCATAGTCAGGAATGATCCCTGAGTACAGAGCTTAGAGCAAGCCCTGACTACTACAGGTGTGGTCCAAAATCCCCCTCCCAAATTAAGTTACATATCAAGGTGCATAACAATTTATACAAATCCGATCTATTTTGCTGTTTTGTATAATACATATTTATATATACATATTAACAGCGGCGTTTGTTGTAATTATCTCTAGAGGCTGGCGTGGAGGGTTTTCATCTTATATACTTAAAGATAATAGCTAGTTTATTGAGCATGTATCATGACAGTTGCTATTCAGCATTTTATAACTAATTAAAGGGTTATTGTAATAATGATAATGATTACTAAATTATTTCTAACTCTCATATAGTCAGGTATTGTTCTTAAATACTTTACATATACCCTCTCATTAATTATCATAAACCCTCCAAGATATTTTCTGTTATTCTTTCTAAGTCACTGGTAAGAATACAGAAGCTTGACAAAATAAGCTCAAGGTCACAGAAAAGTAAAAAGTGATGGAAACCCACAGATTCTGAGACTACAAATTCAGCTTTGACCAACTGCATCCAATCCTAATCTACCCTGATGTTGATTAAGCCTTAGCAACATAGGTATATGTTTATATTTTTAATTACAAAAGAAAAATGGCATTAAACAATGCAGCCTCTGATAACACTTTAGGAAAAGTAACACAATCTGTTGCAAAAGACAGATCTTCTCTTTGGCCAACACAGCTGCAGTGACAATTCACCAGTGCTGTGAGCCTGCGTCTCGTCTGTAAAGATATTCCCTGTTGGTCTGGACCGACTGTGCAACAGGCAGGGCACTTGCCTTGCCCACGGCTGTCCCAGGCTCAGCTCCTGGCATCCCATAGGGTTCCTTCCGCTCAGCACCACCAGGAGGGACTCTGAGTTCAAAGTGGGAAGCAAGCCCTGAAACCTGCCAGGTGTGGCCCCCAAACAAACTATATAAGTAGTTTCCACAAATAATTCATTTGAAATTTTTTAATAGTTTTGCATGGTTTCAGATGATTCCTGAGAATTAAGGGTTCTATTCAGTGTTTCACCTATATTCAAAATAAGTAAGACAAAATCAGGAATCTCAGGGGGCAAGATATACCCAAACACTGGAGTCTGGAGCCTCAGCCATCTTCAGAACATACAAAGCGGAAGAAATCATTCTCTAAGCACCTGTGGTTTAAAACAAATTAAAAGCCTTGATCTTCCATTTTTTTAAGTAGCAAACCCTTAGAAATGAAATAATGATGTGTTAAAACATATATCAATTAAAACATTTAAACAGTCCTTGGAGTAAAACTACCTTCAAATACCCCTAAAGCTGAAAGTGACAGAAAAATGAGGGGCTGGTGTGAAAATGCCTTAGAGACTGCCTTTATTCTCCTTGTTGTAGACTTTTCTGAATCACCAACATTGCTCTAAGTCTTCAAATCCCCACAAAAAATTAAAGCGTATACATTTTAAGATTATGCTACCCGCACGGCAGAGCCTGGCAAGCTACCCGTGTCGTATTTGATATGCCAGATACCAGTAACAATTATAGACCTCATTCCCATGACCTGATGGAATGGTTTGAGGCTCTTTATGTTCCTGGAGCAAGCAGATGCCCTTGGGCTCTACTTGCATGAGGCAGGTCATATGGAGATGTTCCTGGGGCCCGCTCGAGCAAATCGATGATGAGCGGGAAGACAGTGATACAGTGATACAGTGATACATTTTAAAAGCTTGTTCAACTCTTTCCATGTTTGATATTATTATTTTTCCTAGGGCTGGTGACTCTACCCCATGTCTATTTCTCCATTGACTTACCCTCTTTCCGCACCAAGGACCGGTCAGTGGGACTGGACTCATGTTGCCTGCCTTCCTGTGAATGTCTGTAACAATTTTGGGCTTCTGTTAAGTCCAGTCTTCCTTCCCCAGGCGGCCTGCCCACACCGCCCAGCTAGCAGTCAGGAAACAGGACAGGCACCATATTCCCTTTGTGCCCAGGATCCCTGCCAATGCCTCCCATGGCCTCTGATGCAAGTACCAGCTCTACCATTTGTAATTCAAGGAGGCTGCAAATTGACTCCCTGCCTTTTCCTCCCATCACTGACCTGGGCCCTTCCACCAGGCACCCTGCTCAGGACACTTCCCATCTGCTGACTCTTCTTCAGCCTGAGCTGTCCTCTCGGGATGTGTGCCCATTCTCCCCATAAACGTTTCCCTTCGTTTTCTCCAAATTGGCTGATGGCGACCGAGTGGCAATTCACACTTTGCACGGCTGTTGCTACACTTAATCACTCTCCTTGTGCCCCCTGACAAGTCTTTAAACACTGCAGAGGAGATGGTGGCATGGTGGTGCCAAGGGAGCAGCTCTGGGGAGGGGCGTTCTGCTCAGCACACATGTGCACATCTACACACGCATTTATCATACGTGACATCATTGTGAAGAACAGGAACCATGATATTCCACGAGTAGCAATGAAATATTCAATAATCTTCAGAAGAAGTTTCATGTAGCCCATTGAATCTCATAAACTACTTTTCTGGGGCTTCCCCCGACATTTGTTGCCTACCTATTTCAATACTTAGTGATGATGGTTATCACATGAAAGTTTGTGGATATTTCTGTTGATATTAATGAGCAGGATGAAAATGAAATTCAAATGCTAGAACTTCACTTATCTGTTAATAATGCGTGTGGCTTTTTTGCTAACTGGGATAATGGATTCCAAATTGTAGAAGAATAATTTTTCATATCATAATTGCACTAAAGTACAGTTTTATTTTTAGTTTTTTAAGGGTTTTTTGGGGGTGTGGGGACATGCCCAGAAGTACTCAGGGGTTACTCCTGGCTCTGTACTCAGGAATTACTCTTGGAGGTGCTCAGGGGACCATAAATGATGCCAGGGATCAAACCCGGTCAGCCACTGTACAATTTCTCTGGCCCCGAAGCCCAATTTTAAAACAATATGTATTACTGAGATTGTTTCAAAGAAGTTTTTAAGTCCTGAATCCCAAATCCAAATATCACTTAGACCTGAACTTAGGAACTGTAAAGTAGAGAACCACTGATAGTTCTGAATCATTAGATGATGGTTTTACTATAAGCTACAGTAGATGTAAATAAAGAATATAATGCAAAACATTCAGGAAGAGGTAATCATAACCAAGAATGAAACCAATCCAGTGGGGAAAGGCTACACATTTTCACTCATGTTACATATCATGCAAAACTCAGTTTGAGATGGTTCGTAGACCTAAATAAAAAAAAAGTAAAAATTATCAACCTTCTATAGGGAATCTCTGAGGAGTTGCAAGCCAGGCAGATAAAATCCATGGACTCATGGTCTCCTGGCTAAAAACTCTGGGGCATTTTGGGTATTGGAGTGGGCTGAGACCCTGCTCTCCTGAAGCCCCAATGGCTAAACTCAACCACTGCAGCCACACCAATAGCTTCAATCCACGCTTCACTAAGAACCTCTGTAGAGACAGCAAACCTCGAAACATATCAAGTATTCTGTGCGCAGGCTGAGAAGAAAAGACCTGGAGTCTTTTGGGGTGGGGACAGTAAGCCTCCCCCAGACTCCCTGGCACTCCGGAGTCCCAGTAGCCAGGCCCACCTCCAACTGCCACCACCACGGCAACTCAATGATCTAGACCATAGATCCTGAAGTCTGTGGATCACTGGACCTCGTATGACACGTATATGGACACCTCCAAATCCACAATCCTGATATTTCATTGGGAGCACACCAAATTTGATGGTAAGGTAACACAGAATCCAATCAGATTCAACAACAAAAAAACAGTAACACAGGACGCCCAACTAGGTAAACCCATACAAGGAGTTAACAACCACATGAGATATAACAATTTTCACATGTTTCCTTTTACTGGAGTATTCCTAATCATTCCTTTATTCATTCAGTTGTGATAAACAATATAAAATAAATTATTGTGTTCCTGCTAAGAGGGCAGGCTTGGGTTGTGGTTTGGAAAATGGAGATAAGGGAAGATGATGACTCTGGTGGTGGGATTGGTGTTGGAGCACCCAAAGCCCATAGCAACTATGTTATGAAAAACTTTGTAAACCATAGTATTTAAATAAAATATTTTATTTTAAACTTTTAAAATATTGAACAGGTAACAGACTTGAAGAAACAGTTACAACACATATACCTGTCTTAGCACTCCTTTTTATAAGAACATATCCCTCACAAACATAACCAAATACTGAAAAGTCAAATGACAAGGTTTAGAGTAAAGTGGACATGGGGTGGAGTGATAATTCAGTGGGTTGGGCACTTGGCTTACACACGGTTGGCCCAGGTTTGATCCCCAGCACCCGTTATAGCCCACCAAGCCCTATCAGGGGGTATGGTCCCAAAACAAAACAAATGGATAGAAGATTTACATAACAGCTTAGAGACCAAAATACCCAATGGTCCATAAGCACTGTATTGCTGTCTGTCTGTCTTCACTGTCTTCCCGTTCATCATCGATTTGCTCGAGCGGGCACCAGTAACATCTCCATATGACCTGTCTCATGCAAGTGGAGCCAAGGGCACCTGCTTGCTCCAGGAACATAAAGAGCCTCAAACCATTCCATCATATCATGAGAATGAGGTCTATAATTGTCTATAATTATAGACAATTATAGACCTAACAATAAGAGAAAAATGAGATATTATAACCCTCTTGGAATGTTAATATAAAAGATATTAACAAAAAAGATATTAACAAAAAGACAATAACACCAAACATTGGCAGTGACCTACTTGCAGTACAAAATGGTACAATCACTTTTAAAATCAGCCTAGCGATACCATAAAAGAAAACATACCTACTCCAGGAACCAGTGATACCAGTTTTAAATGTTTACTTGAAAAAAATGAAAACACACACATAGAGGTAAAGAGCCTCCATAGAGCAGGCTGGGGAAGAGGAGAGAGAATTGGGGACATTGGTGGTGAGAAATAGGCACTGGTGGAGGATGGGTGCTGGAACACTGTATGATTGAAACCCAAACATGAACATCTTTGTAAGTGTGTATCTCATGGTGGTATAATAAAATATTTAAAAAAAGGAAAGAGAAAAAAGAAGAATCTATGTCATCATCTCAAAAGATTTAAAATAAAATTTTGATATAGGTCCACTTCCATTTGTGATTTTTCAAAATTGATGTGCCCCTGTAATAAAGCACTTACGGTATAATGCGAAGCCCTGGATTCAATCTCCAGGAAGAAAAACGAGTAAAAAGAGAGAATATATAAAAGACATGTTTTAAAAAGGACTCAGGTAATTTCTTAAAGTTATGAGTTTTCTTTAAACTTAATCCCAAAATATTTTTTAAAAGTTAAAGCATGTACACTTAAAAATGGCTTGTACAGAAATATTTATAGAACCCTCACTAATAAGATATAACTATAGAGAGAACCCAGATGTTTGTAAAAAAGAAATGATAAACACTTTGTGACAGATCCAAGCAAGAAGTACTACACTGCAAACAAGAGTGATTAATGAAAACACCCTATCCCGTGGACAGACTCAGAAACATTGGGATGAACAGAGAGGCCAGAAGCAAATGGACACACGACTCCATTTAATCAAATTTCCCAAGCATGAAAGGCGTGTTTCCATCTTTTAAAAAGATGCTTTAAAATTTCTCATTTTCTACCACAAAACGCCAACATAAAACATTTAAACAAGGATGTATGTATGCCATGCGCTCGCGCGTGCACGCACACACACATCCCATAACCTTCCGACAGATGATACCAAACCTGACTTAGCCTTCTCCTTCACTGAGGTACAGAAATTGGATTTCCCACCCCCCACCTCTGCTAGTACAGAATCCTATGTACTCAAGGATGCAAACTGTAAATCAATACAAACGTCTTAAAGGTGACATTTCAACAACTGTACATCCTGGAGCCTTCCAGGATCTCAGGATCATTTTGTTCCTGTCAAATGTCTAACTTTGTAAATACTTTATAAGCTTCTAACTAACACCACTTCTTGGATGTAGGATGACCCTTCTTCCTCTTCCATGTTCATTTAAATAAGCCGGTCCGCATTCATGAAAGACTTTGACCGACTCAGGGCTGGTGGTTTATGTGCAAGGCGGATATGGTCATGGAGAGGACATTCAGCACCTGAAACTGCAAATCACCAGGAAGGAGAGACTGGATGGACATAAAATTATGTTGCACCAATAACTGCTCAATTTCAATCGTAATGATGGCTGTTAGAAAAGCCGTATGGGGTCGGCTCCTTATAAATGCATTTAGCAAGAAGCCCTGATCTTGACTTGGATGAGCGAAATGAGAGTGTATTAAGAAGTGTCTTCTGGAAGAAGATGTTTTGGATCTGAGCTTTGAAAATGGGGAGCAGAAATATGCTGATATTTTAGGGGGCGGCAGAAACATTCTGTCAATAGTCCTGACACACCAAGAAACATGGGGCCTTTGTAAGATAACAAGGGGAAGGCAGTCATTGATGAAAGTAGAGAGTAAAGACTAAAGAAACTTCTAGAGTCTAAACTAAGTATAACTCTTCAGAAATTTCATTTTGACAAAATGAGTGGGAAGATTTTGAGGAGATTTGGACTTTGGGTAGACATGTTCTACTCACATGGCTTCTGTGAGTAGAACAAATCGGGAGTCCATATTGCTATATGAGGGCCAGCTTAAGGCTAGCACATGCACTTAGCCATAATTGCCCTGCTAGCTCCCAGTGAGAGCCATATTCTGAATTCCACAAACTATAGAGAGAACTTGGCAGGGAAGCATCTACCTCCAGCCCAACTGGAAAAGGGCCCTCTGACAGGAGACAGTCGGGTTTGGCAGTGGCAGACATTAAGACTCGAGGCTGACTCTTCATGCTTCCAACAAGACTTGAGGCTCTTCTCAGCATGGGGAGCCCAGCTCACTAGAATGCCAAGGTATAACCTACTGCACAGAATTCTTCACTTACAGAGAGGCCATCAATGGCCTGTGGGTGCAGCTGGAGAGAAATGTCACCGTCTAGGCTGCAACTGAAGTGATCTTCTTTCAAGAAAGAGAACTTGAGTGTTTCCCCACCCTAATAGCATGTCTGCAGGTTTCTTTTCTCTTCCCTCAACTATCATAACCCCACTGTATTTGATGAGGAGCAGGTAGTCTTTCCCTCCAGCCTGCCTCTGGGGACAGGAGTGACTCTTTCTCCTTTGTGCAGGACTGACATCAGCACTACTCTCTGACTATGTTCTCTGATCTCTCTACCATGGAAAACCTCCTCAAAATTGTGGTCAGGAAGAAAGAAATAAAGGAAGAAAAGGAAGGAAGGAAGGGAGGGAGGGAGGGAGGGAGGGAGGGAGGGAGGGAGGGAGGGGGAGGGAGGGAGGGAGGGAGGAAGGAAGGAAGGAAGGAAGGAAGGAAGGAAGGAAGGAAGGAAGGAAGGAAGGAAGGAAGGAAGGAAGGAAGGAAGGAAGGAAGGAAGGAAGGAAGGAAGGAAGGAAGGAAGGAAGGAAAAGAAAGAATAAAACAACATGTGGCTCTTGGGCTAAGCCCTTAAGTGGTTTTAATTCCATCTCCACTATTTACTATTTGGGTGCCACACACACATTAAATCACTTCTCTGAACTTTAAGTTCTTTCTGGAGGAACAGTGTTTGAATTGATCTGGACAATACAATGAGAGGTCTACCCTATAGCAAGTCCCTCACGCAGCCCCACCAACAAGCTGAATCTCACAATTACTTTCTCCATTAAAAAAGACATTTTTTGATTCCCAAGACCATCAATATAATTTTAGAAATCCATTAACAGATTCTCTTCCTTCAAATAATGAAAGGCAAAACGTAGAAAGGTAGGACAGAAGGTTGAGGAAGGTATGGAACCAAAGCAAGAGACAACCACCACCAACAACAGGGGATTTACCATAATCGTTTCTGAAGCTCTCTCCCAAGTAATGGGAAGCTCTGGCCTAACGGCCAACTGTGAACGTAACAAACAGAATGATTGTTTTGGTCTGCGGTAGGTCAGAGAACAACAGTAGATCAGAAGGCCATGAAGAGATTAAATGGAGTAAATCTGTCAACTTCTCTGCCAAGGGAAGGCTGATGAGCCTTGATAGAAACTGCCCCTGATTTCCAAGAACCGCCACACACACACAAGTTGACACTGTAGAAGTTAGCAGGTTTGAGTGTGTTTGTTTTGGGTGCAGCAGTTGGGTGTGAAGAGAATGAGGTCTCGCTAGGTTTTACACAGAATCTCCTGTGGGTTCCACGAAAATGAGGAATGAAGCCACCAGCGCAGACAAGGTCAGGGCAGGGTTATTTTATAGTGAACTGCCTTAGGCCAAGACCTAGACCAGACTAGCTTAGAGCCAGCACACTGAGAAGAAAGAACAATATTGTTTATTTATTAGGGTGTGTGAGAGTCTTGCTCTTCTTTTCTTCCTCTGTATTTCTACACAACTTTGAAACCCCTGAAATCCACATTACTAATGGTGAACAATACAGACAGGCTCTGGGGGGTTGCATCCCCATGTCTTGACAGTGAGAAAGAAAGCTCTGGGAATGAACGGGTCACCCTCCCACCACCCATGACCTCAAGATGAGGAAATGTCATCAAAAAAGCCAGGCCAGAAACAGGAGCGAAACCCCTGATGAGTAATCTGAAGCGGGAGGACAACGGCAACGGCAGTGACAGTCGAGCCACTCACAGAGCACACGGGAAGAGCGGTGACAACGAGCTCTGTATGCACTTTCAGAATTCTCCACATCTTCCAATTATTTGCACCCTTTTACACATGCACATCAAACAACTGAGGCGGAGAAGGACTGACAAGTGTGTCCCCGGGCATGCAGTCGAAAGTCAGGAGGAAGCGGCTTCATCTCTATAGGGTCTTGAAGTACTGCATGGGCTAAGTTTAAGCATAAACAGGGTGATCTGGTTCTACACATGACATTTGCTCCTGGAAGGATAATTCCTCCACACTGACCATTGTGGTTGGCCAAGGGGTGGAGGCGGGAATGCAGAGACTGGTGCAAGCCAGTGAGTCTCCCGAAAGAAGTCAAGAAATAAGGTAATAGAGAAAGAAACTACTGGGCACCTGTGGGAGTGTAACCAAAAGGCGTGGGCCAGGGATGAATAAGGATATATTTTTATCTCTAACCTTGGGGTGTCTCCACCAAGGAGAGTCTATGTTGGGACTCCAGCTTATGGAGCCAGCCTCATAGAAGTCCCATAGAAGTTTCGGGATCATATCACCATAGACTCCAGTCCTGTGCGGCTTTTTGGTTTTCCAGTTTTTTGGTGATCTATGGATGGTTGAGTCACTTCTATCCAGTAGGGGACTTTGGAACCTTTTACAGAGACTGTTTGGGGTGAGCCCCTAAGCACCACCGTCAGTGGTGCTTGGGGTCCCTCCAGGCACTGTGCTCTGGGGACTCTGCAGTGCCAGGGATTAAACTTGGGTCAGCCCATGGAAGGCAAGTGTTCCATCTCGCTGTTCCATTAATCAGTTACCTTAACCTGCTGTCTTGTGCTCTGCCTTTTAATTTACAGTAACATGTAGATAGCTTGTCTGGCGCTTGCTTGCACTTCCCTGCCCATGGTATTCCGGGTGCAAGCAAGGCCCTGCTCAGCAGGAAGAGAAGCCTCATCGGCAAGGGCTCCGTGCCATGCTGGAGCACCCTGGGCTTCTCCCAGAAGCCCAGAAACCACGCTCCCAAAGCCTAGGAAACTGTTAACCTCAGAGAAGAAACTCTGGTTTGGATATTGGTGAGAATTCAAAGGAGCCAGAGAATACTTGCCCAGACACAGGATCAGAGCTTGGGAAGAAAGGCTTCCCCCTCCTGCTCTCTGGTGCTCCACATTCAAGCACTGGGTTGCCCGTGCCCATCCTTCGTGGCATTCTTCACCTGTGGGCTCACTGGGCTGGCATCTCCTCTAGCCACTAATGACTCAAGCCACCCATGTAGCAAAGCTGCCCACCACGGGGCACACTGGGAAACTAGGGCACGATCAGGTTTTGACCTCCCAGTCCCTTCTTTCCTGATGACACTCATGTTCGTATACGCATGGCTTTTTCAAGATCATGTTTCCTCCTTTGCTGACTGATAATACAGGAACTATTTATCACTATTTCAGGACACGCAAAACACATGTCCCTCTGTGGGAGAATTCCCCAGCCCAGGCCACATGTACATTAGAGCAATGATAAATACGCCTTCTGTATTGTTTTGCCTCTCCCATATGGTTCCTGAAGCACAAACGAAGCTTGCCTTTTCTTTACCATCTTGGTAGGGATCTAGTGCCTGAGGCTTATGCATACTTGACAATTGATACATATTTATGAAAGAAATGGAATGAAATGATCTGGAATGAATAGATTCACTAAATGAGGCATGATTTGGAGTCCCAGCCATCTGCAAAAGAATGTGGATACTTAACAAGCATTTGAAGTATCTTTGATTCTTTAAAATGGTCTTGATAATAATCTGCTTTGGGTTCAGTAATAAGGAGAAGCTTAAGAAATGAAAATGTATGTGAAAATCACAGTGAACCTTGATCTGCTTCTGAGAATGGTGAAAGAGGAAGAGAATGACACCATGAAACGATGGAGAGGTAGTGGAGCACCCAGAACTCTCCCACAGAAAACAGTCAAGGCCACTTTGGAAAGTATTCTCCCCCATTTCTTTCAAAGTGAAACATGTATCTGCCTGGAAACCCAGCAACTGCATTCCCAGAGATTTATCCAAGATAAATGAAGATACAAGAATACAGAAAGTCTTGTTTCTAGCAGCTTCACTGGGTAAAGACTACCAGAGGAAGATAGAGAAATGTGCTGGTGGTCTATGATGGAATGCTCACACAATATTCAGCACAAAGAAGAGAAAAAATTATATACACAACAAAAATGAATCTCAAAACAATATGCTAAGTGAAAGAAGTGAGACATTCAAGTACATGTTGTATAATTCCACGTCCATAGAATATGCTGAACAAATGTAGGGTGAGAGAAGACAGATCAGGAGGTAGCATCTGGGGTGGGGAGCTGATGGGACGGCCACAAGGAACTTTTCGTGGTAACAGAGGCATTCTGAGCCCCGAGGGTGGGGGGGCCGGGAGGGCACAGGAATGCATGTGCTTATTGGGAATGAGTTAGCAGTAGAGCGCGTCACTGCACGCAAAATGGTATCTCAAAATTTCAGAAAATCATTTTGTGTGTTTAGTTCCCAAGTTTTTGGTAAACAAAAGTCCCTAGTTGGAGGGAAGAAAGAGGCCTAGGGAATGGTCTCTGTGTCACTGGTAAAATTGAGTCCCCAGACAGAAAAAGGCCACATTGTCGGCCACAAACACAATAGAGGCTGGGACAGAGAGAAGGAGGCCCCCTAATAGAGGCACTCACATGAGCTCGGGGCATTATTTCATTTCTTTCAGTTGATGGCCTGGTAAAAACAACAGGGCTCACCGGGTCAGCCTGTTATGGTCTCCTGCTCACCCCCTACTCTCTCCCCTGGCCCTCCACAACTCCATCTGATGGTGGTTCAATCAAGGAAGATAGATATCTCCAGCTCCAAATTTATGAAAGTCAGTCCATACATGGGTGAGAAAGAAGTAATTGGAGTTGGATTGTCACTAAGTACATGAATTCTAGGTATTGTGCCAACTGTAGGCTAACAGAAATCCTTTAAAAGGGATTAGCATCTCTGAGGAAAGACAGGGAGTTCCAGAAAACTGGGACATTATTCTGGCACCAGATCCAGGAGAAACCCAAGCTCCAATAAGAGGGGAGAAGTCACTAAGCAGGGCAGAAATGGGTGCCAGCAAGAGAGCCCACCCATGACCGCCATCGCGTATGTAAACAGAGCTGGGCTTCTGGCTCTGTTCCAGGCACACTCTACTGACCAACTCCTCCAGGTCACCCACATTCCCCCTGCCGCTTCTTTGCCCTTTCTTTAGAGCAGGAATTGTATGGATGAGAGCAGTGGAGAGGATGACGGGGAGAAGACTGCATGCCAGCCCTCGTACCTCTAAGGAAGGCAGGCGAAGTGAACTTTAGAAAGCGTGGCATTATCCAGAGACCAAAGCCTCTGCGTTCTCTTGAGCCTAGCATGTGGGAGTGTTCTCTGCAGGATCTGGAGGCTTTGTCTGCTACAGGGACGGAATGCGTCCTGGCACTGGCCGACTTAGGGCCTAGGTCGGACAGTAGAGGTCTGGTGGAGCACCTACCCCAGCTCTGGGGCTGACGTACCTCTACTGCTCTAGATGTGTCTACAGGTCCACAGTTATTGAAACAACAAGCCTGGGGAGGAAGGCGGGAGCTTTCCATGGGAGGTTCTTGTTTCCGAGAGCGGAGCTAGCCAGGAGCTACAGAACTTGCTGTGAGCAAACAGGGCCAGCCTCTTATTTCTAAGTTAGGCACATAGTAAATGCTTCAAAAATTATACACATATTGACAGAGCAAAGAACAAATAAACATTTGCTTTCTGGTATCAGTGGCATTTTATCTCACTGGATTCTAGGGCAAAGAACCGACTTGATCTCTGGAGCTCAGGCAATCTAAGTTTAAGGGCACGGTTTGCCATCCTACGCTTGGGCCAAGCTCAGAACCTCTGAGACTTGGTGTACACCTTTGTCATCTGGGGTAAATAATGATACTTCATTTAAATCATGGCCCAGAGACCCTTATGGAGCCCTTGAAAGAAACATACCATTGGTTCATCTATGCTTAAGGAAAGATTCTTCAATTTCAGCAAGTTCTTTAAGTAGGTCAGTGACTAGCTCCTTTAAAAAAAAAGAAAGAAAAAAGAAAGAAACCACTGCGATTTTAGAGCGGTTTGTGAAGTTGGAGATAAAAACTGCCCGAGAGTGCAGCGTCGAGGGCCGCTGCCTGCCCCCTGCTTTGGGGGATAAGTCTCCTGAATCTGGGGCCAGGCTGACCCAACCTTACAGGTCTGAGCCTGCAGGACTTCCCTTTAGGACAGCCATACTGCCAGGTGATCTGGGGCCAACCTACCCCCTTTTTCTTGTCTTGAGCTCTTGAGTGGAACCCCGAACACACAAGATCCTTGCGGACGTGAGATCCCCAACTCAAAGGCCAAGAAGATGTGGCTTTGCTTTCACCCTCCAAGAATTTCCCGCTCCTAAGTGGAAGTTGGTGTCTTGGCAGTCATAAGTGTGAGTCTGAAAGGGGCCTCATGCTAGGGTCTATGGACCTAGCCAATGGACCTGGCCACTAGGCTTCCTCTACTGACAAGTGGTGTTGGCAGCCAAGACAGCAAATGTTGGGGACCAAGATAAGTGCAGAAACAGAATGTGGGTGGGGTCATGACCTCTGCTTTCTTTCAATCGCTCAATCAGCTGAAAAGAGAAGCTGAGCTGAGACTCAACTCTGAGGGCAAACCACCAATTTGCATAGATCCGGGCAGAAAGAAGCCTCTAAGGCTCTTCCTCATTGGCCTGCGCCCAGGGGGCTCTTGACACTCTCCAGAGTGCAGAGCACATCTCTGGAGAGCTCCAGATTAGGGCAGATCAGCAAACTAGCCCTGGACATGTCTTGGGGGAGAGCTAAGTACCCCGCCTTCACCCTTCACAGTGACATCAAGGGCTTGAAGTGGTCACCCAGGGAAATGCACAGAGAATCAAGAATCGTCCTGGTTAGTGCTAATGCGGTGCAATGCATTTGGAGGCCAGGCAGACTGTCTCATGAGGGTAGGCTGCGGGTGACCCTTGGGAGAGTCCTCCAGATGGGGTTTTTACTTAAATACTTGATGGTTTCCACATTAATCCCCAGGTTACGCCATTCCCCCAAAGACAACTAAACCCACTGCCCAGGTAGCTTATTCGGAGCCTTTGGGGCGAGTCTGCCTGGGCTGAACCCTGCTTCTACTTTCAGCTCTGGGAATGTGGGGAAGCCACATTCTGGAACCTTCACTCCCCACCTACCAAATGGGAGAATAATAGCTTGATCTCAAAGGGTCATTGTGTGGGTCAAGTAAGTTCATGCGCAAAAGACAATAGCTAAGACCGTGCCTGCACACGTGTTCAGTGCTGGCTACTGGGCCGGTTCTCTATTGCTGCACCAGAGTGACCTCCAAACGCTTTGGCCCCAAACAGCGTTTCTGGTCTCAAACTCTCTCAGGTATTTGTTCTGACCTAGCTAGGTCCTACCACAGCTGAGGCCTCTTCCACAGCAAGTTCAACCCAGCCCGAGCAGGAGTCATACCCACACTGTCCCCTGCTGCACCCATGGACCTGGTTCCTTGCAGGGTTGTGTGCTGGGGCATGTTCAGCTCCCGGCATGCAGACCTCTTTAGAGGGCAGCTGACAATAGGACAAGAAAGTGGGAGAGGAAGAGAGTGCCCAGTGGAAGCCAGTGACATCAAAATCCCTGAGAGACATTGTCACCCTGCTGTTACCTTCTGCTCACGCAGTCTGTTGTTGGGCTCAACCCAGGCGTGGGATGAGGAGGCAAGACAATGGGGCAAGCCTTAGAAGAATGTGTAACCTATCGCTTAGTGCTGGGATGTGTATCCAAGAGGACCATACTAGGTAAAGAGACAGGGATAGGTCTGCCACGGCCTTCAGCAGCAACTGCTTCTCTGATGTTAACTCCCACGGAATCACCGAGATATGGCAAGAGCTTGGTGGTGGCCCATTAATACGTCGTCTACTCGAAGCTCAGGGGAAATCAGTGTGTGTTCCCCAGGCTTCACTACCAACTCACCAAACTTCCTTCTAGTCTATGCATTTCAAAGCCAGGACAGAAAATCTGGGTCCAAGGAGAGATCATAAGAGACAAAATACTGGTTTATAAGAAAGAGAAAAATAACTGAAGCCTAAAATAAAAAGATGGTGAGAAGAGAGACTAAGCAAGTGGTTACATAACCAAATAATCATGATAAAAATGAATCCGCTGGTGTCTTGGTCCATGAAGATGGTTCATACAAAGCAAGGGGAGCAGCTGACGGGTACCAGAGGCAAGGAAGACTCGGGTACGGGACCAGAAAAAGCAGTTTCAAAGTAAGAAGTGATGAGCTCGTCTTATGCCAACAGTCAGGCCAGACTACAAGTCAGACCTAGGGAGGAAGGAATTTCTGACTTGGAGCATGTTCACTAGAGCATTCCGCAATAGGAAGAGACCCAGAAGAAAGCACTTAAAGAAGTTAAGATCTAAAGGTCAGGCCCCTCCCACTGAATGTGGGTTAGAAGTTCCTGCCATTAGTATCCCCCAGCACAACTGAAGGGGCTGTGTGGAACAAACTGATTTCAACAGGACAGTCTTGCGCTGACTTGATTCACTGGAGTCACCAGTCCCTTTCCAGCTGCTCTTAGTCTTCACCATCCTGGGATCTGGACACCACCAGTAGGAAAGGATGAGTGAGAACCCTACTACTATTACCTTTCACTGGATCGTGGTTCTCCATAAAGCACATGCAGGCGCTCTTGCAGGTCTGGTGGAGGCAGGGATTTCCTTGCCATTGAAATGGCCATAGGATGCAATATCCTATAGAGGAATCAGCTCATCCAAGAAACCATCTAAGGGATCGGGTGGAAACTGTTCCAGTTGCTCATTTGATCACTTTAAGTCCCAACCTACACAGGCTCAGTCAATCCCTAGGAATTCCCAAAGGGTTGGACTCCATGTTGGGGCCACCCCCAAATGGGCAGAGTTTTCCACATCCCAAAGGATGCCAGGCACTGGATTCCCTGACCCCGCAGTCCTTCCTGTATTGGGGTTTGCTTTGGTCCATCTTCAGCTCACTGAGACTAACACCTGCCTTCAACCGAGAAGCTTCCACAGCCCAACCCTCAGAGCATGAATGTCCACTCCCCACGTGGTGGATGCCACGATGCCCAATGATGACTGTCTACAATGCCCCTCCGCTCCTACCTACTCAATTGGGTCCATTTCTTGAGCATGTTGGTCACTCCCCACACTCCACTTCATCTGCTTCTTTTCCAATTCTTAACCCATTTGCTCAATTGCCATCTACTCACTCCTTCAAGCTAATTTATTGAGCACTTAAGCCCCAGATATCATCGAACTTACGATCTGGTTGGTGACAGGTCATAATCCTATTCTGGGAGTATGCTTGCAGTAGGAACAATGCCCCCCCCAAAAAATGAGAAGGAATCAGGTGATTAGGGGTGAGATACAGTGAACTCACCAGCTCCCTCCACCCTTGACCCACTGGAGTACTAGAATTAAATAGGTTTGAGAATAGATTCTATTCCTATCCTAACATGTCAATTCTGCCTGTACTTACTAATATATGATAGTTTCATATAGTTATAATAGAAACCACCCGAAAATGTCCACATCCTAAACCTAGAACCTGTGACTCTATAATCTTACAGGATAAAAGGGGTTTTGCAGGGATAATTTATGGTCATTATGGGGAAATTATCCTGGATTACCCAACAGACACAGTGTGGTCCTTAGAGGAGCAAGAGGCACATCAGACTAAGGAGGCAGGGGTCAGAGGGACACAGGGCAACAGGAATTAAGGCAACCCCAGGCAATGGTGGGGGGCATAGGTTCTCCCCCTAAGACTAATGCCACCCGGTCCTCCCCCCTATCTCACACCCTCCGGCCGACTTCAAATGCCTCCTTCCAGATCTGTAGCATAACGTACTTCTGTTCTTTTAAACCACCAAATGTGTGATAAGTGGTTACAGAGGCCAGAGGAAATCATGACAAACCTAAAGTCATGTTATTTACATTTTAAAGGTTCGTGTGCTTGGATAGGACAGGTCCCGCTTAACCCTTAACAAACAAGTCATCACTTAATCCCAAGAATTCTAACTCAAGGTAGACAGTGTCAGCGTCCTCATTTTATGGTACACTAATTCAAGCACAGAGGCTGAAGTAACCTGCTCTAGGGCACACAGCAATACGTGACATGAGCGGGACTTTTTTTTCACTTTTGGTCACACACACTTGTTAATTCTCAGTGATTATTTCTGGCTCTGTGCTCAGAATTACTCCAGTGGGCCTCAAGGGACAGGACGGGATGCCGGAATGGAAGCTGGGTAAGTTGCATGCAGGGTAAGTGCTCTACCCACAGCACTATCACTCTGGCCCAGACATAACTAGAATGGTCCGGTTTGGGTAGTATTTGACACTGGCCTCAGAGACCCCCCAAGAAGACTCTGGCCTTTAGCAAGCCTGAACCCTCATCCCTGCTCCTTGGTACTCTCACCCCAGATGGCAGACTGACTCACAGACAGTGCTCAGAAACAGCAACATCAATATTAAAATGTTCCTTGGTTGATCTTTCTAAGATCAAACACAGAGGTACAGAGACAACCCTTGTTTAGTTGCTTGTTTTTATAAATAAACTATCATATTGTCCAATATTTTAAAGGGAAATGGGAAGTCATGCATCACAAATTTCACTATTTTTAAATGTACAATTCAAGGGCCTTCAATAGATTTGCCAGGCTGTGAAAATATCACTACTGGATGTGAAAAATGCTCATTAGTGCCTCAAAAGCAGCTTGCTTCTCGGAGACCCTCAAAGCCCACTTCCGGCCGGCAGCCCCTAGGAAGGAGCATTCCTCCTTTCTCTGTGCTCTTGGTGGAACATCACAGAGCAGTAGCCCCACTCCAAAGATGACCTTCTGGGCTGGGCTGCCCTCAAGGGAGCAACGTCCCCAAGGATCAGTCATGCACAGGGTGGATGAGGCCTTGACTGCTTCCCAGGCTAAGCGGTACAACACCATGCAAACACATACTCGCTCTTCCCTTCACCAGTGGGTGGGCTTTTCAGCGGCCCTAACCATTTGGCCATGATGACTAAGGCTGCAGGGCCCATCTTTGCCATCCGTGTAACCATCCTTAGAAAGGACCTCCAAGAACAAGGGTCAAGACAGGGCTCAAGAGCTCTGGGGAGAGCATTGCAGAGGAGTCGGTCAATGTCCCTACACTGCGATGCCCCCGGGACAGATAGCAGGCCCCAGAGGGCAGGTGGGAAGGAAATCTTGGAGAGTGTCACGGCCCACCTTGTTCCTCCGCCACCTGGCCACCTGATGGGCGCCTGTCTTCTGCAGGTACCACCCTCAAGGGATTCTCGATTTCTCTGTCTGTAAAGGACTTGACAGAAAGTCGGGAGAGAAAGTCCTGATGTAGGCTTGGGAAACAACTTCACAAACCTTCCTGGCGTGGGAAGTACTGACCATACAGCAACGAGGGACCAAACACTTGCTCTGTGGAATATACAATGTGACATTTGCTTGCTTCCGACCTAAGGAGGGAAGGGGGTTGATAGGGCCAGCCTTCCCTGGCCACCCTCTGCTGGCCTGTGTCCACGCAGCACCAAGCTGTCTGCACAGCGCTCAGGACTCCGGGAAGCCAAGGCCCAGCACTGTGGCCACCCCACACTAGTCTAGGCACACACGCCTCGCCGCAAAGGGCATGGTGGGGTTCCAAGTCACTGTTGGCAACTGCCACGCAATCATCCACTTTGGAACACTTCGAATAATGCTGTTTTCATTCCAAATACACTGGCAGGAACCAGAGAGCCGTGGCCTTTCCCTGCCCCGACGCCAGTTAAAAATATTGCCCGCTACTTCCCGCACTCCCATCTTAGCCCTGCACATTTAAAAATACACCGTCAGTGGCTCTGCATTGGAAAATGTATTCTGCATCTGATAATTATGAAGCATTTAAAGGGCAAAATTAGAAAGCGCCAAATTAGGCTGGCAGGCTTAATTAGTCCATTCTTTTTTTTTTCTAATGGGTGGAATTTGGGCAACTGTCTGCTGAAGGGGCACAAGCCGTCTCCTCCGAGTTGGTGGAAATTCACTGGCTCCTCAGCGAGTCAGTCACTCGGCAAGCGACATGGGGATTAAGTGTGCAGAGAAATGTGAGACCCACCAAGCTGGAAGATTACACCCTCCTGCCCTCCAGAAAAGGCCATGAGGGCGATTACAAAGTAATCTATCAACAGATAATAGAGCCCCGCACGCGGCTTCCCAGAGGCCCGATGCAATCGCGGTGGCAACATGGGTTTTTATGTAAAGAGACGAAGTCCGCTGCTGGGAGCTGTTGCCAGGGTAATTACTGTCCCTATCTCTACCCGGAGATCCGCTCCGCACCAGCCTTGCTCTTGCTCAGGGATTACACAGGGCCTCCTCTGCCCACTGTGGCTGGCCACCGGGCTGCATTCCCCAGCTCTAAGCTGGTCAGGAAGAAACTGAAAACTTCCAAGGACCCCTGTGAGAGCTGGCGTCTGGGTTCTCTGCCTTTAGATTCCAAGTCCTGATAATGCGGCACCACCCTCCCCCTGCACCCCAAAGGGTGGCTTGCTCCATCCCCAGAATTCGAGAGGGGAGTTTTCTCCATTACCGTCCAGGAGCCCTCCACAAGCCAAAACAAGCCCTAGGCTTCCCAGGGTGTCTCGGGAGACAAAGCTCCCAGGTGAGTCACCCTCATGAGTCAGACACGGCCCTGCTGTTTTGTTCTTCCCCAAGCCCTGGGCTTTTTCGAACCAGACACTGAACAGTCTCTCCGCAGCACCGAGGGCCTCTGAGCGCAGCGGAGGGAGGGGGCACCACTTGTCCCTGAGGACCCAGCCAGGGGCTGATGCCGGTCCCCACTTCACGTGGTGAGGAGTTTTCTGCAACAGTGCAGACACAGAGCCCTGGGAAATGCCTGAGACCCCGATGTTAAGCCTGGCTGGTCTCAGGAAAGGCACCGCTCCAGAAGCCTTGAATTTGCAGGATTTCTTTTAAAAAAAATAATTCAAGACAGTAGATTTCTACCAGGCGCAGTGTGTCTCTCCACCAGCGCAGACAGCTGGCAGCGCTTCGTCACTGTCCTCTTGACTGCTCTCTTGGAGGTGCTACGGAAAAGCCCCTTGAGTTGCTAGCAAGCGGTTAAGGTTCAGACATTCATTTTCATTATTTCGAATCTTGTAAAGAGGATCCAGAGTGATAGTACAGCATGTAGGGCATTGCCTGCCACACGGCCTACGTGGGTGCTATCCCCAGCATCCCATGTGGTGCCCATCCCTGAGCATAGAGGCAGGAGTAAGTCCTGAGCAGAGCTGTTTGCCCCCACCAAAAAATTCTGAACATTTGTAAAGAAAATATGTAATAGCCCCCAAATGACCTTAAGTAGAGATACAAAAGGATGACACAGAAAATTCAAGCCCAGCTAGATGTGTTCTGATGATCATCTTTGGTCATTGTCTTCCATAAACCAAAATGTAGAGAAAGGGAAGGAAGGAAAGAAGGGAGGTGGGAGGGAGGGAGGGAGGGAAGGAGGAAGGGAGAAAGAGAGGAGTGAGGAAAGGCAAGTTATAGAAAAGGTGTGTAATATTTCAGCTTCCAAAGTATAGTAAATGGAACTTCCTAGCTTTCAGGAAAATTATTTACCCAGAATTCAGTTGGATGACAATATGGTAGGAAGAGGGGAAGAAGAGGAGAGAGAGGAAAAAAGAGAAAGACAGAGAGAAGAGAGAGAAAGAGATCCAGAGAGAGGAAAGAGAGGAGAGAGAAAGGAGAAAGAGGAGATAGAGAGGAGGAGAAAAAGAGAGGAGTAAAAAGAGAGGGAGAAAGAGAAGAGAAAGACGAGAGAGAGAGGAGAGAGAGAGAGAGAGAGAGAGAGAGAGAGAGAGAAAGCTCAGAAGCTGCTCGCTAATGAGCAATTTGGGGACCTGGGAAGGTGAGAGAAGCCCAGTAGGTCCCTCCCTGGGGTATCTCAGCTCCCCACATGGAAGCCTTAGTCCCAGCACCCCCAACCTCCCAGTTGCTTGTATCTACAGCGTGAAAGGAGCAGGGCCCAGGGGGGAAACAGGGACCCAGCAGGGATCCAGTGCCACTCCCACTGACAAGAGCCAGGAGCCAAGTTTTCAGGGTGTGAGATTGACCATTGAGCGATCACAGCTATGAGCTGTCACGGCTTCCTGCCAAGGGGACTGGGATACAGATGACAGGAGGGGACGAACTATCGACAGCCTCTACTACTCCACCTCGGGCGCACTTGGACGGGCTCCTCCATTCCTCCCTGCATAAAGCAGTGTCTAGTGCAGACACATCGCGCGAACTCCAGAGCCCTTAAGTGCTGTTTACACAGTGCGCTAATTGCAGTGATGGCACCCACCCCTAGTCTTGCTCAGCTTTGGTCCGATTTGCCCTCCCGGGCCTCCTCCGTGGCAGCCTATTTGTGGCTCGTCCTCTCAGCCCCCAACAATGAGCAAAGAGGGAAAGATGCAATTATTCATCTTCGTGCTGCTGATGCACCGCTGAGCCCTGCGCTGTGGTGGGCAGGGGTGTTGTACAAGGGCGCGGGGCTGTCTGGAGTCGGGATGACCTTCTGTCAGGGCAGGGCTGAGGCTCACAGCCCCCTCCACACCCCATGTGTGCCTTGCAGAGCACCGCGGGCTTTGGTGAGGGGGACCCACACGCGAAGTCATGGTGCATGAACGCCTGGGCAGTCCCACTTGGTTACCCCCAAACTAGTTCCAGGCAGACAAATTCATGCTCTTCCCTCAGCTGGAGACATGTACCTGTCACTGCTCAGGGACGTGCATGGGAAACACGAGCCCCACTGTGACTGCATGTGTGCGTCTGTGTGTATCTGTGTGTTTGGTGCCAGGAAAATGCAGAGCCTCACAGGAGCAGGGCAAGGGCTTACCCCAGAGCTGCGTCCTGGACTCCAAGACCGCAATGAGCTCAACCCCGCTGGAGCACAGTTGGAGCTGACCCCTTGGTGTTCCTCATTCAACACCTCTTTGCTCACTGTTGCTTTGGGAGCCTGTGCCCCAGATGCTGTTCCAAGGACAGTTTCTCCAAGTCTGAGCACCTGGTGGGTTATCTCTGACCTCCAGCTGCGCATCTCAACAACACACATTCATTCTCTTCTGGTTCTGGAGGTCAGAATCCGAATGCGTATGACTGAGCTCAAGGCGTGACCAAGTTCAAGGTGCCAGAAGGGCACGTGTGTCTTTGGAGGTTCCGGGAGAGGGCCCATTATTTTGTCTCATCCGACTTCTAGAAGCTTCCCGCATGCTTGGGCTCTGGACGCTTCCTCCATTTTTCCATGTAAGCAGCAACGACTCTAGTCCTTCCGCGCTCTCGCCCCCAAGTTCCTCTTTGGCCTCCCTTGTACTTTCAAGAAAACAAATGAAAATTATATTGAACCCACCCTTATAATCCGGCTTAATAATTTCCTTATCTCAGAGGCAGCTAATTAGAAACCTTAATTCCATCTGCAATCTCAGTTCCCCTTTGCCCGATAACCTAATACTTGCAGGTTCTGCAGAGAACAAAGTGGATGTCTTGGGGGCCCAGTGTCCGCCCACAGCTGTTCCTTCACAGACCACCTCTAGCTCTTCTCTGCCCCTTTTATCTTCAGCTCACGTTCTTCTGGGATCGTTTCTCCAGAGGTGCACCCGGAAGCACATTTCATCCATCCAGACTCACAGGGGGAGAGGACTGAATCGGAACCCAAGTTCTGTGAGGCCTTGATCTGCCTTCAGAGGCTCACTGCAGTGGGCGCTTAACGCGTGTTTCCTGCATTATTCAAACAGAAGAATCAGCTCCAACTTAAGGAATGAAGCAACAAGATCACCTGCAGGATTCACTTCTAACCGTAACACAAATTCTGGGAACCCCATGACCCCACATCTGTTGTGGCAGTCAAGTCACTGGTCTGCCAAGGCTGCTGTGCAGGCGTCAGTGTGCTTGTGAAGGCCTGGGATGGCATCACTCGCAAAGGGACGGTTACTCTCTGGGACAGGAAAACAGGCAAGGGGCCTGGCGGGGGAATGTGCGTGGGCAAGGATCAGGAGAGGACACGGGCCTCACGACTGACACAGACTCACTTTAGCAGGGAGTGGCTGATGGGGGTGGGGGAGAGCAGCGCCGTGGCTTCCTGGACAGCTCAGCGTCTGCAGCAGTGGGGCGGGATGCCGGGGGTCTGTTGGGCCACACCAAGGACACGGAGGTCCTGAGAGAGTGCTGACAGGTGGGGTCCGGCACACACTTCCAGTTCTCTGCCTGTCTTTCACCACTCACTCGAACAGGCACACACACGGAACACGCTTCAGGTGCTCCCCGCAGAGCACACACACGGGAGGCTGTCCACGCACGCACGCCACACACGGCTCCTCCCAGGATGACAGGGACTGTGCAGCCTCTCCTGTGGGCCCAGCCCATGCACTGCCGGCCCCACGGCCAAACATGCAAGCACCCTGGAGGCCAGACAAGCACACACTATGTGGACACGGGTGCAGGGCCGATGTCCGTACCGGCATGTTGCGCCAGGCTGAACATGAGGTGCAGGGAGAGACAGGCTCAGCATGTGCGTAAGCCCAGCAGAGTGACCAGCCCAGCGCCAGGCCCTTCCTGCATGTGCGCACACTCACACTGCTGAAATGCACACAGCACACGCACTCTCAGAAAACCTGTGGGGCAAATCATACAACATGGGCACAAGGATAAACACACGATGCAAACTAGACAGACACACACCCAGACCACACACACAAACTACACAGACCCAGACCACACACACTACACACCCATTCTAAACACACACAGACTACACATCCATACCCCCACACACAGTACACTCCACAGCTACACACTACACGCCATAACACACATAGTACACAGCACACACCACACATACTCATACTACCTAAGCACTATACACACCACATACCTATATACTGCATACTATACACGCAACACACCTATAAGCTACACACCAACACACTATACACACATACCACACACCTACATACCACACATACCCATACTATACAAGCACTATACACATCACACACCTACACAGTACAATACCCATACTGAACACACTATAGATATCACACACCGCACACCACATACCCATACTACACAAGCACAACACATGTACCCTACACACACTATACACACCACATACCCACACACCACACATTCCCATACTACACACACGCTACACACACCCATACCACACACATCTACACTCCACTCACCCACACACCGCACATACCCATACTACACAAGCACTATACACCACACACTTGTATGCCACACACCTATACTACCCATATCACAAACTACACTCCCCATGATACATGGACACTATAGACTCGACACGCATGCATATTCCATGCACCCGCATTCATACACATTACACTCCACACACACACTATCCATTCCACATGTTTACACACACTATGCTCTTGCTACAACACTGCCCACACAGCACACACCTAGTGAACACACATGTGCTATCCACCACCCACACTGTACATACTGCCCACATATTACACACCTCACACACTATATCTATGTCACACTTGCATGGCACACCCATGCACATGCAGCCCACAACACACACTACCTGCACACACACAGCCCTGATTCTTCCTGGTGGGCATCTGGACTCGTGTTTGGTGTGAGGAGAGGGGCCCCGCGCTGCTCTGGGTTGAGCGCCCCGCCCAGCCCTGGCCGCAGCAGTGGGGGCAGTGTTTGGCCACCTCGGAGTCCCCGTTGTCCTGCTCCTAAGGCCAGCCCCACCCAAGCCCTCACAGGCCACGACAACAGGAAGTCATCGGAAAGCATCATGGGCTCTTTGGTGAGAGCCCTGGTGGGACCCCCTTCTTCCTGCTCCCTTCCAAGTGGAGCTGGCGGGGGGCCAGCCCACCCGGGGAGGGGGCCTGAGCCTAGCGCCTGGTGGCTCCCGCACGGCAGGGCCCGCGTCAGCTGCTCTCCCCGGGGCCCTGTGTGGGTGATGAGCCCAGGCAGTGCGGGAGCTCGGCGGAGAGGGGTCCCACACAGCAGCTGCTGGCCTCGCCGGGGCTAGTCAAGCATGGCCTCTGCCGCCTGCACTCATCGCGGAATTGGCTTCCAATGAGCTGGAACCTCGCGCTCTCGCCTCAGTTTTGACAAGTTGTTGTTTCCTGGCAGCAGCCAAGATGGAGCTGTGACCTCCATCTGGGCTAATGAGTGAAGACTTAGCATGTGCCTTCCACGCGGTCCCGGTTCACTTGCCCTGCTCCGAGGAGCTCATAAACAAGATCACGCTGCGTGCTGGGTGCACGGCCTCCTGCCTAGAGACCATCCCCAGAGCGAGCCTCGAGACACAGCCCCAGCCGGCTCTCTGTGAGGGGAGGAGTGACGGGGGAATGACAGGCCAGGCTGGCAGAGAGATGTTGAAATAACAGAATTCTAGAAGGACCCAGAAAACTCTGTGATGGCGATCTCCATCCTAGTTCCACAGGCTTGCCGCCCCATGATTGCTGGGACTCTCCCAGTGGTTACCAGCTCCTGGGCTCACAAGCACCCAAGTGGAGCTTCCAATTCCACCCTCCCCTCGACAAGAAATCAAACTTACAAGAGAGCTTCCCAATAAATCCACTCCTCAGACACCTTTTAAGTGGGGTTACTGGCGGCAGGAACTGTGAGCCAAGGATGGACCAACTGGAGCCCTTCTTGCTCTCCCTCCCTCTCCCTCACCGAGCTACACCCAAACCCTTCCTGCTGGCCGCCAGGCTCGGGAAGACCCGTTCCTAACACTGACTTTCTGTTTTTGAACAATCTTCTCTCCTAACAAAATTCTCCCAGCAAGGGAGCCAAACACTGCCCTTCTGACGACAAAGCCGTGTGCTCAGCAGAGCCACGGGGACGCACTGCACGGAACTGGGACTCAACGCTGAGAGTCCTTTCTCACAGGGCACAACACGCCCCACTAAACTGTGGGGCAAGCACAGGAATGGGCTTTGGACTCTTATTTATGCTAGCACTGGCGAGGCCCTACAAAAGGGCGACGACTCAGCAGGCCAGGCTGAGGAAGCCCAGGAAACGGTCTCTCCCATCGGGGTCTGGGCCTTTGTCCCAGACTGACACAAAGGAAGCCGCAGCCGCCAGCCCTCCCCCGTCCTCATGGCTTCTCTGGGGAATGAGGGGGAAGAAGGGGCAGGGACTGTTACGGGCCTCCTCGGGCCTGACTAGGGGCATTCAGACACACGAGCGTTTCTTTCCAACAAAGTCTGTCTGTTTCCCCGGGAGCCCCAGAGACCGTGTGCCAAGACTGAATGACTCACGGGCTCCAAGGCCTTCTTTGGCTCTAGGACCCACTCGGCCCAGGGGCCTGTCTCCTGAAAGGGCAAAACAGCCCTTCTGCACCCAAGGAACTTAAGGTTCTGCAGGGTGAGACTAGTCAAAAGTGCCAGGCATGGAGAGTTCCAGAAGGGAAGTGGACATTCCCACCGGAAGCCTCCAAAGAGGATGGCCAAACTGGACGGAAAGGCCAAACTCCCCATGCTGGACAGGCCGAGGGCACCCTCCTCGATATCTTAGCAGCTTTCAGGAAAGCTTTGACAGGAGAGAGATGCCTTTCTTGGATCAGTGACGATCAATCAGACACCAGTATGATCTCTGCACTGAGGACAAACTGGATTAAAATTCAACCAGTCAGCCTGAGGGGGTTTCGAACTCCTCATCCATGAAATTAAGACTATGGACTGGCCCCAACCATTCTGAGAATCAGGGGAGGAAACAGTAATTACCGCTGAAGTCTCGGCTGCTTAGTGCCACACAAACATCACCAAACACGGTCCTCAGAGTCTCGGTCACAGAGTCCTGGGAGACGCTCTAACCATCTCTCTAACCATCTCGGGAAGACGGGGCCCAGCAATGCCCAGGAGTCCAGACTGTAGCAGTAATAAGTAGCTTATCGCTGAGAAAATTAGTGGAGTGATGACGGAGGAAGAGGAGTGGGCTCAGTCAAATGAGAGACCCCCAACTTTACTAGTAAGTTAGGTAGAAGCGCATGTATTAATTAGCAAGAGGCACCTATAATAATAATAAAGGACAGGGCCGGAGCGATAGCCCAGCGGGTAGGGCGTTTGCTTTGCACGTGGCCGGCCTGTGCCGGCCTTCGATCCCCGCATCCCATATGGTCCCCCGAGCACCACCAGGAGTAATTCCTGAGTGCAGAGCCAGGAGAAACCCCTGAGCATTGCCGGGTGTGACCCAAAAAAGCCAAAAAAAAAAAATAAATAATAATAATAATAATAAAGGACAAAGGGGACAAGCGAGCTGGTACGGGACAAGGCCCCTTTGTATGACCCTGCATGCTTCACTGGCCCCCTGTGCTGCCCTGAGCAGGGCTCCGAGTGGCCCGGAAGTTTGGCTCCCTCCCACATCCCCCAGGACCCCCAGGGTAATCACAGGCACCACAGCTCCAGGCCACACCCCATTCTCTGTTCTAGCACTACTCCACTGGCCCTGTTGGCTAAGAATCAGCCCCATGACCCTCTGAGAACTGCTAGGAGCTCCCCAATAATAAAGCAAAATAAAATTAGAACAGTTTTCACAGGTGTTCAGCCTCTGAGAAGCATATCTCCTAAAACAGAAACCTGCAAAAAATAAAACTGACTTGGTTTTTCTCATATTTACCCACAATAGAGAGGTGTTTTTTGTGTGTTTATTTTTAAGCAATAAATATTTACTCAGCACCTCCACTGGGCCCTGCGTGCTGTTGACCCTGGACATAACACTGGTGCCTGACGGAGACAAGTCCAGGGCAGGGCAGGTTTCTCCCCTCAGCCCGAGTACACGAGGGTACAGCCTGTTTGTGGTTGCATTGTCCTGAGCACTGCAGCAAAGGCCTGTCCAGGAGCACCTGCAGCTGTGACAAGCAAACATGTGTCCAGACAGTGACAAAATTACCTCCAAATCAAGAGCTGGCATTTCAGAGGCGGCAGAGGTGTTAAGCAAACACTGATAGCTGTCAGCATGGGGCTTGTACAGCTAGATGCCAACCCGACACCAGATTCCCTGCGCAGACATAACATCCGAGTGAAAATACAGGTCCTGGCAGAGCTCTCCAGGAAGAGGAAGATGAAAGTGTGGGAGGTGGGTTTTGCAGACCTCAGTGGGGACCACATGACCCGAGGCAAGGCGAGAAGGGACTCTGTCAACTGGGGTCCGAGCACACTCTGGAGGATGGGGCATTAGTCAATCAGCCCGTGGCAGCCCGGCCACCTCAGTACTCCAGGAGCCACAACTGACAATTCCTGAGACTGGGACAGGACTTGAGAACTGGGGCAGTCAAAGAGTAGCCGTAGCCTTAGATGCAATGAGGTGCAGAGGGATAACTTCTGTTAGTTTAAAGAACACATCAAGAGTCTTGATTTTCCCCTTAGGGGGTCCAAAGAAGTTTGGAAACCTCTTCACTAAGAGAGAAGGCATTCCAGTGCTCCTGGGGTACACCCTAACCCCGGCACACCCACTCCTCTGCATTTAACTTTTACCTCTCCTTGTGACCTTCCCCTGTTAGTCACATTATCTCCTAATCAAGCAGTCACGTGCAAAGCCAAACCTTCTGATGGCTTTGGATTTTGCACATGCAAGTGAAATATTGTTTTTCTCTTTCCTTTATGTCTTTTGCATATTTTCATATTAGAGCAATGCCCTTTCTATATAGACATAGGAAGATGGTTCATGATCTGCTGTTGTAACACAGGAGTTGATTGACTCTGAAATATTTACTCCTGGGCATCCATCATATTTCCTCAATTAAACTTCAGCTGCCCTTAGATTGTCCTTAGTTCCTTACAACCTAAAAAGGTGGGTCCTGCTATTGGACTTGGATTGACTCAGGGCAAGCTATGAGTAAGTTGCCCTGGCTTCGACATGGGGCGTCCTAACACCATAAGTGTAATAAGTTAAGAGCAAGGTCATGGAACAAACTCTGACATGACCCATAAAGAAGTAACTGAGGAAGCTTTTCCTTTTTCCTGTTAGGAAAAACTACCCTGGCCTGAGGATTGTAGTCCGCAATATATAATGAGATGCCTACAGGAAAAGCCACCCTTTACCATGAACCCAAAGCAATTACTGACCAAAGTCCCTTTCTCTTACTGTGTTTATACAAAATGACTAGAAATATTAAAAGTAAATGTAATTTGACTGTTTCAATGGATTACCAGGAAAGGAGAAAGCAATATCCCTTAGATATAATTCTGTCCTTGTCCTCGGGTGGTTCTCCAAGACATCTAGAGTGCCATAGCCCAAGACAGATTTCATCCTGCATGGATTTCCTGGGAGACCGTCCCCTGAAGGAAGGGGCTTTACTAAAACCTGCTTATTGTTTACGGTTAAAATCCAGCCACCTATCTGCAATCCCTTCATGACGTCTCTATAACTACCAGGTGCACTTGAATTAAAAGGCCGCTGATTAATTACCAGCAAATCTGTGGTCCCTCGGGGACGTTAGCCTCTAACACACCAGGGAACTCCGTGGTGTCCCTATAAGAAACACATGTGGCAGTCACCCTACATGGTGGCCTAAACAACAGAGCGAGGTCTTCCCAGAACCTAGGCGAGCTGAGAGAAAGCCTGGAGGGAACGAAGCTTCTGTCTCGCTTTTCCAGACCCATGGGCCACACCAGCCACGCAGATTTCCAGCCAGACTCACCTAGTTTCTGATTCTGGAGGTCTGGGGTGAGAGCACAGCATTCGCCTTGGAACTCGTTCTCTGGAACTTGGATCCTGCTAGTCTGGGAACTGGCCTTTGGGAACCGGGTTTTAGAAAAGCCGGTTTCCAAGAAGGTTCTAGAAATGGGGCACCATAGTAGGAAAAGCCTCTGCCATCAAGGAAGTGAAACCTCACCCCGGCTGGCGAACCCTGCCACTCACACGTTGCGACTGGTAATTAAAACCAAGTCTATTGGCAATTAGAAAGCTTTGCCCAGGCTGGGAGAATCCCACTGAGCCCCTTCTGTGACCTGGAAGAGGCCGGGGACCCCCTTGCTTGCTTCAGAGCCTGCCCAGAGGGCTGATGGGCCCATTCTTGGATGCCCGGGTACACGCGCTTGGGGCTGGCACCAGTGGCTGCAACCTGGCCGCAGCCAGAGCTGATCTGGCCCCTAAACTCACTCCTGGGATGAGGGATGAGCACCCGCTGGGCATGCTGGGAAAAGGGCGAGCACGTGACTCTCAGGACTCCGCCCACCGTCCGCACTCGCGCAGGCGCCGACGCTTCCCCATGGGATCGCAGGGAGGAGCTGCTGATCATCTCTCGGCCTCGCGCCTGGCCCTCTTATCCCGACCTCCCTGCACCGCACCTGAGGACCCACACCTGCTGCACTGCTGGACGCCCTCCGACCTCTGACCTTCGCCCTCTGTCTGTGCTCCGGTGAGTGAATCCGCTGTGCTGGCTCAGGCGTCGCAGCAGCTGCCCCTGCGCTGAATCCGCACCGAATCCATGCATGCATGCTGGGCCTTGGGGTGTGGGTAGGATTTGCGGGCTCATGAGACGTGAGAGTGCTGACTTTCCCTCGTCTGCACGGAGGTGCGTGTGTGCGCCCATCAGGCAGGGCTGTTTGGCGGAAACGCTGACTCCAGGAAGGGGGAAGCCCCCGACCCCCTGGCCCAGTGGTCCCGGAATCTGCTGTGCGGGGGTGTGTGCTGGCCTTGCTGTCGCCTTCTGCTCCGCACCGGGGACTGGGGCTGAGTCCTTACACGCTCGGGGAATGTGGGTAGGACCGCAGGAAGGCACTTGCCTTGCTTGTCCTAAACCCAGCTTCCAGCCCCGGCATCCCATAAGGCCCCTGAGCATCGCCAGAAGTAATTCCTGAGCACAGAGTGACCCCTGAGCATCGCCAGGTGTGACCCCCCAGACAATGGACAAACAAGAATGAGGTGAGGGATGTGCTCCCCCGAGGAAGGGGGCGCCAGGCAGTACCAACAGCAGATGGCCACCAGTCACAGGGAGTCTTTGGTTCTGGGCTATAAAAGTTGATTCTGGAGAAGGTCCAATGTTTCGCCTTAACCATGAGGTCATTTCTTTGAATTTTATAGACGTGAGCCTCCATGTAAGACGTGCATCCCTGTGCTGAGATTACAAGGGTCTTGCTTTTGCTTGACAGTGTGCTTTAATGGCTTGTGTGTGTTGGGCTCAATTTTGGTGAAAGAGATCGAGATTAGAATGAGGTGAGGGCCACTGGAGAGACATGTGACGCTCCCTGGCAACTTAGGACATGGGCTTTGCACCAAGACGGTGACTGGTCTCACCCCAAAGATTTCTGGGGTCAAAGGTGACCATATTAAAAGACCCAAATTCTCCCATCTTTAGGGGCTGAGTAACCAAGACACGGGAAGAGTGTGCATTTCCTGGGCTCTTTCTGTGTGTTTGATTACTCGTTTCCCTTTACCTGCTAAGTTTCTCCCATTGGAGATTTGTTTATTTCTCCCAAAATGAAATTCTAACTCTACTCTCTTTCTATACCTCAGCTCCCCAGATTCAGCCATCAGTGTAGGCAGGGTTAATTGGCTGCTGCCCGGAATATTTCCGTGTTCAACACATTGGAGACTGGGCTGTGGGAAAGGAGGATCACACCAAAAAAGGGCCAAGATAAAAGACCATTAAGGACATGGACAGCGCTTGTTTAGTTATGTAACATGTTTGTCTCAATTGAGATTTACTTAGAAGTAAAATGACCTGAAACTGGAGCTTAAAATTGGGCAGGGTCCCCTGCTGCAAGATAGGAGATAACTTCTCTGCCTAATTGGTGGGTGCCTGTGTTCTGTCAGGGACCCCCAAATACTTACTGACTTTCCTTCTCCATGAGCTCTCTGCTCACTGATCTCTCTCTCACTTCCCCACCACCCTTGTACCCACCTGAGGCTCTAAGATGTCTTAATAGCAGCAGACTCTCGTTCTTAGATCTCAATTCTTGTCATTTCAGTTTCTGGCAGTTTTACTCCAAACCATTTGAATACAAATATTGTCATGGCATAACTAATTGATCATTAGACCCTTTAGCCATTATAAAGAATGAACTGGTTGAAGGTTTGGTTTCATCCGTCCAGTGTCCTAGAAAGAAACCAACTCTTTGCAAATCGGCATTTCTCATTTTCTACTATAGTAGTGTGCTAGATGGGTTTACACTCATTTTAAGCACGTTAAATAGTTTTAATTATTTTTGAAATATATTGGTATTAGATATTTTGTTCCTTGGGTTTGAGCCACTCAGGGACTGTATACAGCATCAAAGGACCAGACTTGGATCGACAAAACTACAGGGCGAGCCCCTGCCCACAGACCACTATCTCCACGGCCTTATTTTGTTTGGTGTTTTTCTGGCTTGATTTTCTGTATTTCACGACTTCTTGAATGTACCTCTTTTTTATTATAGTCTTCTGTTGCAATATTGCTACGTAGCAAAGTAATCTTGTGATGAAAATAATTGCAATAAAAATGTTTACCACAGAATGACCAGAGCCAGGCGCCAAGGAGGTAGATGTCGCAGTTGAGGAACTTGCTCTGCCTGGGGCTGTGCAACTATGACCCTGTCTTGAGAGCATGTGACCCCTGAGCACCGCAAGGGTTCACATCTGGAAGCCAAGGCCTAAAAAGGCTGAGCACTGCCAGAGGGGACCATCCCTCAACCCACACCCTCAAATAAAAAAAAGAGCTACCAAATACAGTCATTTGTATCTAGAAAGTTCATTTTGCCTAGGACTCGCTCTTCATCCATAACATAATGAAAACCCTATTACGCTAGGGTTGCCTTTTGTGTGGGGGAGGGGCCTCACCCGGTGATGCTCAGGGGTTACTCCTGGCTCTGCACTCAGGAACTACTCCTGGCAGTGCTCAGGGGACCATATGGGATGCCGGGGATCAAGCCTGGCAACATGCAAGGCAAATGCCCTACCTGCTATACTATCACTCCAGCCCCATGCTGGCTTGCCTTGAATTACACTAGACTATGAACTAATATTAATGGTGAACTCTTAGAGAACTGCTTGTGTGTAGGCACTTAATCAACAGTAATTTGCAATTATCATGCTCTATGTGGTTGCTTGTTAAAAATCAGATTTTTATCTGTGACTCTGATCTCCAGGGCAGGAGGAGATTAACCGTTTTTACTGGAACACTGTATGACTAAAGCCCATATATGAACATTTTTGTAATTGTATATCTCACTGTGGTACAATAAAAATTTTTTAATATCATGCATGCATAAGACTGTAGTATTGTAATCACAGTATATAATAAAAGCTTGTAGAAATTAAAAAAAAATTTAAAAACTCTTGTCTGAAGACTAACCTTTCTTGTCTGGATCCTGAGCATAATAAGGACATATATATACATACATATATACACGCACATATATAGGCATATACATATACATATATAGGTATAATAAATCAATCAACATATGCAGGTGAATACAGAAAGGCCAGTGTTCAGCCACACCCCTGGGATCTGTGGCCCCTGAATAATATCATGCTCTTGTCGGTGTGGCTCCAAAATGGAAACCAGACAAAAACAACAATATCATGCTTTGCCAAGCTCTTCCTTTTTCCTCTTAACTGTGAAGCCAAATTCTGAAATGATTCCGCCTGGCCACATACTCAGTCTCACATGATTCACACCAAGCAGGATCAAGACCTCGAGCTCAGGTTCAGTGTCTTTCAAATATCACCATATGATTATTTGTATTAAATATCTCCCTCGTCGACCTCCTTCCAACCACAGTGACAAAGTAGAGACTTAAAGTCAAAATGACAGAGTTTATAAATTGAAAATGCATGCTCGCAAATCAGGCTGTAAGCATCCGAGCCCATGAAACCACAAAGTTTTGTTTCTACATGCAAGCCCTCCCCATGCCCTGGTTTTGAACTAGAGAGCTGCCTATGTATTTCCAACTTGGAAACTGATACACGCTCATCCCATTAACGTCTCCCGTAGAACAGCATCCCAGGTAACTTTCAAGTTAAAATCTCAAGAAGGAAGCGGGCCTCCAGATCCCCTCTCAGACCAAGGGGCTCAGAAGCAGTTGAGCTGGGCAAACTACCTTATAAAAAGTGGTCTCTTATGTAGATTTGAAAACCCCTTCAATACATGCTGTTAATCTCGTCCTAGCCATATTTTGTAAATACAAAGCCTGGTTCAATGGTCCCAGCGAGACCACATTTCCCAATAATGAGGGAAATGGCATTTACAGGAAGGTCTAAAACTTTCCTTCAGGAGTCTGCACTTTGTGAGTCCCGTATGGAACGTCCGTGCAGGCATGACTAATGGATCCACCTAATTAAATTTTTACAGCATTCCAGGGCTGGAGTGTCAAATGTTTGCTTGCAGCGTGTCTCCTTGTAACACTGTCAAATAACTCTCCCATCCCATCCCCTCCCACACACCATTTTTAGGGGCTGTTGGTTGCATTCCAATGGCATATGAAATCAGGATTTGGTTAGTAAGGGTGAAGAAATGGATTGCCAAATGATTTTTGCAAACCAGCCTAATTTGATCTAGACAATGGAAAAGGGGTGTCTGTGTGTGTGTGTGTGTGTGTGTGTGTGTGTGTCTGAGGGATGGAGAGGACTCCTAGCCCAGATAGGAATCCAAATGGAAGTTTGAAAAGTCATTCAACACGTAGATCATCACTGTTGTTTATAAATCCTTGCTCCAAAAGTCTAGATTGTGCATCTAGCAGGATGGAATTCTAGCTTTGAAACCATACTTAAATTGGGTAGATCCTATGGACTGCCATCAAAAAAAGGGATTTGCTGACTATAAACCACTGCAGTGGTTTGCTTTTTTGCTCTCTCTGCTTCGGGGAAGAGGCAGACTTTAGACTTTTGCTGTTTCCTTACTTGAAGGTGAGGATCCATCACAAAATGGGTCGATGATTTAAGAATATGTCTGAAATTTTCTTAGCAGAGAAGAAGAAAGAATCTCATATTATTCAGTGATTATCGGACTTGATTTGGGAATCTGCAGCTCAAAGCGACTGGGAGTTGGAGCTGGAGTGCTCAGGTGCCCGCAGCAAGTCACCTGAGCATGGGATCCTTGCTCCAGGGATGTTGGAAAGGTGAACCAATTTTACAGAGATGGGGTTGGAGATTTCAAGTGACAAGAAAGGCTTGGAGGAAGTGAGGCTAGGTGGAGGCTCTTCCCAGAAAGCAGGTCACCAAGACCAGGAAACTTGTTCCAACTATCCAGAAGAATCCTGAGGACACATGAAGGCTCTTTCACCTCCCTTCCCCTCCAGAGAGAAGAGCCCCAGATAGTTCTTCTGGTCAGAGGCCCTCAGAAATCAGTCACAGTGGGAAATCTCTGGTGTGTGCTGCTGTGCATTCCTCAACAGCCCACCCCTGCGATGGGCTCACAGCCCAACCTGGGTCCAACCATCGAATGAGCCCCTCCTGGTCTTCACACAGTTCTGCCCAAGCAGTCATCTTCAGCAGATCGTCTGTGTGTGTCCGTCAGGCTGTGCTTCACACACAGAAAACCTCACACACCTGGTCACACTACACATTTGCATCTCTGCCTGTTCTTAATAGCAGTGCTGTACCTTGACTCTTCCTGACTTGCCTTCCTTTTTTTTTCATTCTAAATAATCTTAGGAGAATCACTAGGGCTGGAGAGAGAGTAGGTAGGTTGCTTACCTTGAACGGGGTCCACTTAGGTTTGATCCCAGCACCACAAATGGTTCCACAAGCCCACCAGGTGCAACCCTTGAGCACAGAGCCAGGAGTTATCCCTGAGCACTGCAAGAGGTGGCCCCTAAACGAAACACCAAGAAGTCACAAACCACTGGCAACACTGAACGCCGCTTTCCTTTCCAGCGCTGTACTCTAGTATGGATTCTGCTAAGTCCATGGCTGTAGATAACTGGAGTCCAAGTAAGTGAGATGGTGACAAAACTGAGGACACAAACAGGGAACATTCTTCACAACCGCTTCTCCTTTGCCCTGACCTGGGGCGAGGAGGCGCTACATTGGACAAAGATATAGAGCAGATGGTGGACTTGATCAATAGGCTTTGAAATCACGTCACCTCACAATAAATGCCTTTGGCTGGCATGACCTGTATGGCTTAGTTATGTGCGATGACCAAGACACAAAATCTTTTTCTGTATTTTTCTCTATTTTCTGGTTAGCTCCAAGACAGAAAAGGGCGATCACTTCACTGTTTCCCTCATGTAAGAACATTTTCCATCAAGTACTACAATGATAAACCTGGTTAACCTTACTAATTTTTGTTTGGGTACTTTGATTTACAGACTGTTACTGATAGAGCTTCAGGCAGCCAATGTTCCAGCACCAAGCCCACTCCCAGAGCGTCGGTGTCTATCCCATAGTGCCTGCCCAACCCCGGTCCTGTAGGCTGGCCCCAGAGCTCTTACCATTGACCTGTTGTTAGTTCCTTATCAGATTCTTTATGTTTCACCTGGGAGGGGTTTATTCTGTTTCTCCTCTCCCTCTGGCTGAGTCCCTCTGCATGGTGGCTTCTAGATTCATCCACATCATTGCAAACTTCCTGATTTCACCAGATAGTTGAGTCAAATTCTCTTGTATATAGACGGTCCATCATCTACTCATCTGTCCTTGGGCATTCAAACTGTGTCCAGATCTTGGCTACCATGAATAACACTGCTATGAATGTAGGAGGGCAGGTGTATATTTGGAATACTTGGAGTTCTTGGGGTAGAGGCTAAGAAGTAGAATTTCTGGGTCATATGGAAGCTCGATTCTTAATATCTTGACAAGTTTTCATACTATTTTCCATAGAGGTACAGCAGGCAGCGCTCCTGCTATTGTGGAAAAGGCTCCTTCCCCATATCTCCAGCACTTGTTTATTTCTACTGTTTTGGGCAGTGCCAGTCTCACGGGGGTGAGATGTTCCCTTATTGTTGCTTTCAGTCGCATTTCCCCAGAACAGTGAAGAGCACTTTTCATGTGCCTGTTTTCTTTGGTGTCTCCTTTAAAGAAGTGTCTACTCAGCTCTTCTCCCAACTTTTACATCCTTGCTTTTTGGCTACTGTTAAAGTTTACGATTGCTTTATTGGTCTTAGATATTAGCCCTTTGTCAGCCGTGTCCTGCGCCCGCTTTTCCTCCCAGTTTGTCAAGCAGCTTTTTATTCTACCCTTCATTCCCTTCGCTGTGCAGAAGTGTCTTTATTTGCTGTGCTCCGTTCTTCTACTTTTGCTTCTGTTTCCCTGGGCAGTGGCGTAGAGTTCTAGAAGACTCCTCGAGTCAGAATTCTGGAGCATTGTTCTCGTATTTTCCTCAATGCAGTTTATAAATTTGGACCTAAGACTGATGTATTTAATCTAGTTTAAGCGAATGTTTGACTATGGCAGGAGACAGGAATTCCAACTCATTCCTAGCCTGTCGCTCAGTCATTTTCCCAGCACCGTTTGCTGAAGAGGTTTTTTGCTCCACTTCATGTCCCTGGATCCTCTGGTGAAGATTTATTTCCTATACATGTGAACGCCTGTTTCTGAGCTCTTCATTCCATTCCTCTGTCTGAGCCTTGATTCAAGCACTATGTAGCCTCGATTCTAGAATCTTAAAGTATAATTGAAAGTTGGGAAAGAAAAACCAGCCCACCCCCCTCCCCAGACCTGGGATTACTTTTGAAGCCAGACCTTGCTGCAGATAAAGTGAGACCCTGCGGGCGGCTCTCAGGTTGCTGCGCACCGGTAGCAGGAATGGCTGACCCCTGGCAGAGCCGCTATGGAACTTTGGATTTATAAAGCTGCTGGTTTCATTTCGTTTTGTTTGGGGACCCGCACCTGGCAGTGCCCAGGGCTTATTCCGGGCTCTGGATCAGCCATCATTCTTGGCGATACTCTGGGGACCATGTGTGGTGTGAGGAACCCACTTGATGTCTGCAGCGCCTGAAGGCGCGAGCCATCACCCCATCCAGAGAGTGGCCGGTCTGCACTTCGCCTGTCCCTGCATTCTGCTTTCCTCATCGGAATGAGCATGGTACCTCAAGCAAGCATCAGACCCGGAGAGGGGCTGGGAGAGTGTGTCCTTGAGGCCTTCCGGGGGCAAGAAGCATAAAGCAGCTGCTTTCCCGCCTGAGCACAGGGCTTGTAGCTGCCAGCGGAGACTTCGCTCCCAGCACACAGGTCACAGAGTGATTGTCTTTTTAAAACTTACTTAGTCACTGAGAAATTACAAAGTGATTATGAATGATCTTTTTAGAAAACAAGCTCCTCTCTGCCTCCTATACGCCTGAGCTAATGAAACCCGTGTTCTGCCTGATGGCAGACAGGCCCCCAGCCCTGGCACTGACCCCGCTACCAAAAGGGACGGGATTTATCTACTTGAACAGCAGTTTCTGGAAGGTTTTGAAGCCATTTCTGGTTAAATGGCTTCAAAAGATCTCTCAACCTATTCAAGTCTGTTATTTAGCTGTAAGGCCTCAGGCAAGCGGATTTTTTGTTCTTTCTGTTTTGTTTTGGAGTGCCCATTTATTTAAAATCCTCGCGCCAATGATGCCTGCTCTGTGAGGCTGACATTGGCACCCGGCACTCTGGAGACTGTGCTGGTGGTGAAGAGGGGCCGCCCTGAGGCCTTTGCTCTCCTGCCTTCTCACCCCTGTCTCCAAAGGGCACCCCCATGTTAATCCTGGCTCTTCTTTGACTGAGGACATTTTCAGTGATTAGACATGAAGATTGGCTGTGAAATGAGGGCCTTAAAAATACCCTATTTCCTCAAAAGTTTAAAGATAAAATTATAACTGTAGATGCGTAGCCCAGAGAAGTCAAACAGGGAGGTGGTTGAAGTTTTGGAGGCATACTTAGGTGCAGGGCCTGGGATTAAATCCTGGCACTGTGGGGCTCACCAACGAACAGGAAGTGTGGCCCAGGTGGTCCCCAAATACCACCAACTTGGGCAGAGCCAAGCTTTGGTGATAGTGGGCCCTGATTTTTTGAACAAAGCAGTTGTATGTGAAGGGTCATTGAGTCTATTTATAATCATTGAAAGATAGAGACAGCCTCATGGCCCTCATGCATGAACGGAGAAAAATAGGATCCCTCCATACAGCGAAATGTTATTCATCCGTTAACGGTACTGGGGTCGGGGCCCCGGAGCGATAGCACAGCAGGGGAGGGCGTTTGCCTTGCAC
The DNA here is from genome assembly GCA_021461705.1 of Cryptotis parvus. NCBI lineage: Eukaryota > Metazoa > Chordata > Mammalia > Eulipotyphla > Soricidae > Cryptotis > Cryptotis parvus. Next base: position 541,314 of record JAJIBD010021133.1, read on the forward strand.
ACAGCCGACCCTGGTTCCATTCCCAGCATCCCATATGGTCCCTGGAGCACCACCAGGAGTATTTCCTGAGTGCAGAGCCAGGAGTAACCGCTGAGCATTGCCAGGTGTGACCCAAAAAGAAAAATAAATAAATTAAATAAATACAACTAAGTAAATAAATATAAACAAATAAATAAATAAATAAATAAAGGGGTAATAGGTAATAGGGGCCTGGGCCATAGTACAGGGGGTTTGCCTTGCACGCAGCTAATCCTTGGTCCTCCGAGCACCACCAGGAGTAATTCCTGAATGAAAGGCCAGGAGTAAGCCCTGAGCATCACCGAGTGTTCCCCCAAATTCCTAAATGAATGAATTAACTAAAAGGTGCTGTAGCAGCTCGGTTCTGTGCAAAGTACCCAGAAGATGTGGTCAGACACCAAAGGCCACACACAGAATGTCTAAAGTCTCTGGGATGGGAGCCACAGGCTGAGGGGGACAAGGCTGGGGAAAGCGAGGAGGAGCCCCGACTGGTCTAGAGCTTCTTTGTTGGGAGCTGGAGAAGGAAGTGATTGTACCACACTGCGGATATTCAAAGTGCCCCTGAATTATACACTTAAAATGGCTACTTTTGCGTTCTGTCCATTTTCCCTCAATTAAAGACAATACTGGGAGTCAATGTGCGGGTGTCTGGGGGCCAGAAGGAAGAGGAGGGAAGAGAGGGAGACAATGAGCGGCAAAGCACTGATTAAACACGCTCGCTTCGAGGACAGGGCAGCCTCGTAAATCTCTTTAATTAAGACGGAGAAGGCAGGAGCTCTGCGGGGAAGCAAGTCACTAGACAAATAGCAACCCAAAGACATGTGAGCCAATGGCTCGCCGGAAGGGTCAGCCGCGGGATGTTTTTTTGAAGTCGAGTTAACACGTGAAGTGTGCAAACACCAGGCTGCTTTGTTCCCGCGCCGCCGCCCTCTCCGCCAGCTCTCTCGGCTTGGCATGCGTCCTATTTTCTGAACAGCAGCTGTGCACAGTTGAATAGTAAATCAAACACCCTAAAAAACCGTTGTTTTAAAACAATGTCTCAGATTTCCCAGATACTTCATTTCTGCTTTCCTTCCCAGCAGCCCTTGCGCCAGGCCGCAGTGGTAGTAAACGCTTTCAGGTAGTGAGCTCCATCCTGGGTGCTGATTGTCTCCGAGAGGGGTTTCGGGCAGAGTAACTTCCAGGTAACTTTCAGACTGACCTTCATAGTGCCGGGGGACAGTTTGTTACCAGGAGGGATCTGGAGGGCAGGGCTTTCTTTCTGGGACACACAACCCCGAGGCAAGCCCCAGTCCCACGAAAACGTTGGTATCTGAGAGCCCCTCATCTCTTAGGTTCTGCAAGTCCTTTAGTACATGAGACAGAGATGCTGCAGGACGGGAAGGCAGCAAATGTTGGGGTCCTGAGTCACAGTGGGGTGGGGGTGAGGCAGCTTTGCCAACAAAGAGCTGCGTGGTGGTGGGCAGCGCTCTCACAGCAGGGGCTTCTGGCACATCCCAGCACATGGCGCTCACAGGCCTGTTCCAGTAGATGCCCGGCCGTGCCCGGCTTACGTAGGCAGCAGAGTTCCTCAACCGCCAACCTGCTGGCTTGAGGCTGCTCATTCTTTATGGGAGAGCTGTTGGCACTCGGACTGGCTAGTTCACCAAAGTCACGCAGCTGTTAACGTCCAGGGGCTGGCATGTACCCACTCAGCACACACCTTCTGGCATCCGGTGTTCTGTGGCTCACTGGAGTCACGGCCAGCACACACTTGTCTGTGGAAAGCAACATCAGTATTGAGGAGATGAGAAAACCAGGCGTGCGTTGTTCTCACTGTGAAGGGAGACAAAATACAGTCTCTTGATCTCAGCACCTGGGCAGTTTGGAACCAAGCTGTGCTTTTATGCGGGAGTCTGCCCTAAGCACTGTAGGCTGTTTCACACATTCGTAACCTTGTTGGGAGTCTAGTGGCTGTTTCACGCATCCGTAATCTTGTTGGGAGTCTAGTGGCCGTCCCCAGTCCTGGATGTGCTGCCAAAATGCCTGGCAAAGGGCAAAATTCTTCCTCTGCTGAGAACTTACAGGAAGTTTTGGAAGACAACTTCCTGTGGATGACACTGTCTAAGGTCCAGCTTCCCAAACCATGGGCCACACTCCACACAATGGATGACACCATCTAAGGCCCAGCTTCCCAAATCATGAGCCATGACCCCACACGAGCTGGGGAACTTCTTAAAAATGTGTTTCAAATAAATTTATTCTTGAGTTAAGATTAGTAGATGTTTGATTTGTATGATCTACCATATGCTTGTGTACCTAGAGTTGGAGAAAGCTATATGGGGACATGGGGCAGAGTTCATTGGTCCAAAGAGAAGTGACAGTGCACGAAGATGACCCTACTGTGGACAGGCCATCCTGAGGTGAGTGCCAGGGAGTAAGGCAGAGTCAGCTATGCTGAGAGAGAAGGCAGAAGTCAGTCAACTATTGAACTGGGCAGTCTACCTGTGTAATCACTCATTTATTGCCACTGCCTACCAATCTGTCCCTTCCACCCCAACCCCCCCTCCCCACCACACACACACACACACACACACACACACACACAGGATGGTAAAAGTCCATTCCACCAAGGACTTTGTCCTTTTAGGTGGCTGTAGGATCCTTCCTACATAAAACTATTTCAGAGGCGTAACCTTGGACTAAGAAGGAAAGAATGAGTGAGACCACATGGCTGCTTCTTGCGGAGACCCCAAGCAGTGCGTGCTCCTCTCTTTTCTCCCCTAGTCTTTTCAGACTCAAAATGCACAAAATTATTTCATTGTTACCAAATCATAGACTCGCTTTCAAGCACAGGCAACTCTGTGAGAGTGCCCGCCAAGAGCCTGTGACCACCGGGCATGCCAGTGGGAAATCACATGCAGACATCAGGCTGCATCTGGACTCAAAGCTCCGAGCAAACAAGCTCTAGAAAACCCACAGCCGACTCCTGGGACCCGCAGCCTGTAAGTGCCCCGGTCTTCTCTTGTGCATCAGTTGCCATGCAAGGGCCTGGCGCCCATAAGATCCTCAGGAGAATTCTGACTTTAGGCCAAGAAACTGGTCCTTCGCATTCAGAGAAACATGCTTTATAGTCGCATTTGTTGAGAAAAAATAACGTCGAAAGGACATCTCCCATTCCACCATTTTTTTTTTCAGGAAAACAAACACCACAATCAACCACAACCGCACTGTGGCTGTGAAGCCGTGTAAAAAGTGGTTCCAGTCTCTTGGCGAGAGTGTTTAAGGCTGCGGAGTAGGCCGAGACACAGCTCAGAAAGCAGTCTTTATTTACCCAGATAAATACGATACGTGCATAAAAATGGAGGGTACTTCGTTCAACACTTTTATGCTTTACTATTTCCAGAATACCATAACCGCCATTAGACTGAGGAGGAGGACTTGGAAATAGCAAACCAGGCCAAAAAGTTATGTGTGTTTAAATGCTTTTCTAAACCTGTCCCAAGGCCGATCTCAGGTAACATACATCTGGCAAAAGTGATTTCTGGATCAGAAAGAACCGAATTCCTTTTCCATTTCTTCCCAGACTACAGCTCAGCGTCTTCCCTTCAGCCACCCTGGGTAAAACAGAGAAGTTCCAGCCTGGTAGTCTCAGGGCTTCTACATCCAGGCACACATTGCTCCTTCCACATCCTGCATAGAGGAGCTAGCACAGGCAAAGTCTCGTATCTGCCTAGATCCAGAGCCCCGGACTCTGAGTAACAGAAGACAGGACATCTCTGGTGACTACATTCAAAAGGTTTTATTTTAATCAAGGTAATCCTATCTTATAGTACTACACCAATATGTAGAGTTGTGAGTCCAGAAAATACGAGGAGTTTAGAATTCTTCCCAAAGTGCTGGTGGAGTTCCAATGATTTGAGTTAATTAGATAGAGATCTGGAGCAGAGCAGTCTGAGGAAGCTTCCTGGGTAGGCTATCTACGTTACTCATGTTTCACAAAGAAGTAAGACCCAGGATGTTTAGGTAAGTTGCAGCATGAGCCTGGTAAGAGGTAACAATGGGATCAAAATCCAGGTCACCTTCCACCTGTGCTGACTCACCATAAGTGGTGGCTGTGTGTTTTCTTCCATGAGGATCATGAGGGCACTCCCAACCCCTCCATGGTTTCAGTCCTCACCTTCTTGATAGCCATCAGTTTCCATGCCAGAGCCAGTGTGTTGGTAATAGCCACCTGGATCATGGTTCTTAAACAGCCAGGTTGAATGAGGAAAAGCTTTTTTAAAACTTTCCACTATTGATTCGTGATGCCTGCTCTCTGGATACAGAAATGGGAGTCAGTGGTCTGTACATTACCTGTTTGCTGCCATCTGATTATATGCTGATGACGGTCTGGTTTCCATTTCAGTTGATCTTCTGGAGTCCAAAGCCAAATTTTCAACTGCCTGTTAGATATCTCCACTGTGCTATCACACTGGCGCTCCAGACTTCTGTCACGCGTCTCAGGCTTTCTGTCATCTGATGTCTAACTGGATTTTTTTAAATAACTCTCCACCCAGGTTTCAAGCTCGAAGTCTTGAAAGTTGAATCTAACTCTTCTCTCTCCTTCATTCAGTATTTCATTCATACATTTTAAAATGTCTGCCATCTCTCTCCCTTGCCGTGACTAGCCTACACTGTATTTCTGCTCGTTAATCCACTAACTAGTCCACCAGCCCCTAGAATTTTTCATGCACTGCCCAGTATTCTTGCTAAAATGTGAACCTGGTCACCTATTTCTTGCCTTTTGTGACTTCCCGAAAGTCCAGAGTCTTCAAAGAGTATATGGAGAGCTTCAACACATGGCTTCAACTGTTCACTAGTTCCCATTACTTCCCTTAGCGACTTCATCACATGTGATCTGTGCTTATGCTATAATATCTCGGTCTGTTATTCCTTCATCATTCATGTCCCACTGCCTTTTCACTAGCTCTTTCCACCACCAAAAGGTCCCTTCACAATTTCATGATTCTTTAAACAGATAGCCTTAGATTCGAGTGAATGAACCAAGAGTCATGGGTCAAAACCTCGACTCTGAGAGTCCAAAGGAGACATAACAAGCCCATCTATAGAGGGCTGGGCCTTACCCTGCCCAGCCTTACTCTTCAAAAGAGTGGCTGCTAGAATGAGATTTGTAGCCTCTGTGTCCATAAGCAGAGGCACCCTTTGGATATAGTCTCAAGGAAGCCAGATGATGAACCATGACCAGGCCATGAACACTCCCGGTCACCTCCACTTTATATCACATCTAGCTGCCCGCCTTTTTTAACCACATATTCGGGCACATGGCTGGCCTTGTGGTATTAGCTATGATTCAGGAATCTGTTAGTAGAGACTAATTGGAGTTTATCCTCCTTTTGTGCCGTACAAGATAGACATGAGAACTGTTGTTCATGGACTGAGTAGAATGAGCCAGCAAAATATGAATAATAATCAGCATATTATCCTTTATCCTCTGGATGATCTTGGTCCAATTTTTAACCCCTTTACACCTCAGTTTCTGCAGCTACAAGACTTGGATAACAGAACCAAGGTCTCCAGATCTTCCGTTAAATTGAGAGAAATTAGACTGTAGGAACACTGGGTGGATGGATGGATGGGTGGATGGATGCATGGAAAGACAGACGGATGGACAGAGGGACGGAAGGATGGATTGATGAACGGACAGGTGAGTAGGTCGGTAGGTGGATGAGCAGATTGCTGGGCAGGTAAATATATGGTGGATGAGTATGTGGGAGAATGAATAGGCAGATTGAATAACGAGGCAGATGACTGTCCCTGTTGCTGGACGAGAACATAAGAGCTAACTAAATGAGTTATTCAGCAGTTATGTAATTAAGGGAAAAAATCTTCCATGGCTACAGAAGGTAGCCTCCTTTCACACTCTAAATAAAGTGATCCAGACCCAACTGATCCCTTGGAAGCAATAAAAGTCAGTAGCTTTGGTCATCTTAGGGACATCCTGGCTCCCTCGGGGTTCACTTTTCACCAAACCCCTTTACCAAGCAAGAAAGGAAGGGGAGGATGGGTAGGAAAGTTCAACATGCAGAGAAACGACTGATAGCCAAGTCCTGCTTTTGGAAACTTGAAACATCCCCCTGCCCTGTAAACCTCCCGCCAGACCCCGCCAGGCCCGTCTCCAGAGGAGCTGCAGGCAGGATGCTGCGTCCAACCAGCTTTGAGCTTAATCTCTCATCTCTGCCGCACTTGCCCAACGTGGGCGGGTGAAGGGACGTGAGCCGCAAGGGGTTGAGTGCTCAGCGCCCGAGCAGGCCTCGCTCCTCATGTAGCCTCCACCTCTCACCTGTGGCTCAAGGCCTCGCCTGCTCCCAACATCCGGACCTTCCTTGTTGGGGCACTCTGTGGACCCCCAAAGCTCAGGCCCCTCCCCAGCTCCATGGTATCAGCTGAGTAATCTCCCCGCGCATTCTGACACACAGCTGCGAGAAATGAAAACTGTACTGTTGATAGATGAAACTTTGGATAAGATTACATGGTTTTGAATATCTTGATGACATATTTGTCTGAAAAGTCTTTTAGAGGACAGCCTAATATAAATGCGCGGAAATGTTTCTAATGACTAGCATTTGTCTAGAGACTTCGTTGGAGAAATCAGCATTCATGTGTCTGGGGATGTCATTTGCATTTGTATATGGGGACCAACTTTTGAATAATCATTTCTTCCAGCCTCGAAGAGTTAACTGTTTACTCTGAAACCAGGCTGGGTTTTCTCCATAGGCGATCGGGCGGGTATGTGGCGTCCGGAAGGAGGCGAGCTTCCTGAGCACCCGCTGCTTGTGTGTCGGGTCCCTCAAAACCTTCGGCAGAGTCCTCCGATCACCTTGGTCCTGGAAAATAGTGACCTGACCTGCCCTGGTCTCCCTGCTCACTAGCACCTGCTGCACCCCAGCCAAACTCTGTGTTTTGGACAGATTCTAGACCCTCCAAGTCCTAGTCCCAGACCTGTCCCCAGTTTCTTCAGAATTCCCTCCCCAGTAGTGCCAGTGCCATTGAGAACCTGTGGGCAGCGTTGCATTTACTGCAGGCAGTGCGGGGCCTTTTCTTGCTTTGGTTTCTTAGAGGTTGTTCGCCAAAGCCTGCGTTCATTGTCCTGGTCCAATTTTGCATTACAGAGTCAAAGGAAAATGATCTGGATAAGGTTCTCACCTGCTCCATGACATGCAGGAATAAAATTGACCTCCTGAGGCATCTGTGTTTTCACCCATCATTTGGGAGGTCACCCCACCAATTTTAGGACTGTGAAGACAAGCATTAGTCATGCGTGCAGTCTCGAGGACCAGAGGAATAGCAGACATTCAGCAAACGTTGCCTTCCCGACCTGACATTGAGGCTCCTGAAAGCAACTTTTTTGTCTTTTGGTAACAACTGACATTTTGACTTCAGAGTGAATTGATTTGGGAGTGTTTCCTGGGTGAATGCTTTCATTTGGGGGAGGGGGTTCACTTGCCAGATGTGGCGTTGGTCCTGTGTGAATTCCAATAAGATCCCCCTTACGTCCTTGGGCCCTCTCCCATGTCAGAAATACCCCAGCCCGTAGCACCTGGGGCTCTCCTGCCAGAGGCCAAGGTCAGGTCAGACCACAGCATGGCTCCGCCTCCCAGGGCGAGTGACCATTAATGCCCAGAGCTGCCGTGTAAGCTTGGCAGTGCGCTCACCACCAGGTTCTCTCTTCCTTAGATTCAGGGACATTTCAGGTCAGTGCTGCCAAGATGGGCGTCCAGCAACAGGAAGGAGATGAACACACAGCAGCAGTCCTCTCTGTACTGACCCTCGCTGTGCTGAGCATCGTAAGGAACCATCGAACCTTGACACACAGAAGGCCCCAGTGGCCCATTCTTAGTTGTCCTGGAGGTGGGATGGGAGATGGAGCCAGACTCCTGGGCTGCTCGTGCAGGAGGCCAGAGTCTAGGCACCTGTTTGCTGTTCCTTCCCCTTGGCCCTCCTTGGAAGTATGACTCGCTCAGTTTTGGCACCACCGGCTCTTAACAAATCTTCCCCTTGCTCCAGAGAGAGCAGGAGTGAGCTCCCCAAAGTAGCTGTATGCAGCAGCGAGAGGATCCCGCAAGAGCAGAGGAGAAGATGGTGCGAGCCCGGGTGTAACTAAACATGGACGCTTGAGCCAGAGCGGAAGGCAGAAGTCAGGTCCAGCAGAGAGGCCAGCTTGTTTTGCCCTTTAAGTTGTCATCCGTGAAATAGTGAGGACAGGGCAGGCAAGCTGCTGCTTTGCCAATATCTCAGGGCCGCTGGTCTCTCTGCCAGTCTGCTTCAGATCCTCGCGGAAAACGGGGCTGGTATTGAGAGCAGGGCCTACGACAACACGAACCTCGCTGCGTGTCTGTGGACGTGGTCCCCTCAGACGGCTGGTGTGCGTGCCCAGCCCACAGGCAAATATTCCCACCCACTAGACTCCCGGGTCTGTCCTTTCCTGTTTCTTTGTATTTCGAGGTCACAGTCATTCTCTTTGCTTCTATTTTATTTATGGGGCAGGGATTTGGGTCACACGTTGCTATGCTCAGCGATCACTCCGAGCAGGGCTGGGTGGAGTGGGAGGAAATCACACCAGGTCCAGGCCAGGGTTGGCCACATGCAAGACCTTAGCCCCTGTAAGCTCTCTCTCTCCTCTCTCTCTCTCCTCTCTCTCCTCTCCCTAATCTCTCTTTTCCCTCTCTCTCTCTCTCTCTCTCTCTCTCTCTCTCTCTCTCTCTCTCTCTCTCTTGCTTCATCCATTGTTTTCTATCTCCCTTTGTTGCTTGTCTCCATTTCTGCGTGTCCCTGTCCCTCTTCCTCTAGCTCTTCTGTCGAGGAGGCAGGAGGAGAGAGACAGGATTGGTGCCGGGCTCTCCGCTTCCTACCAGCGCTGTGTGTCACCCCCTCCAGCCCTTGGCCGCCGTGGAGTAGCTCAGCTGATGCTATCTCGCTATCTGGTGGCCCACATCTACTGCCAGAGAACACGCCTGCTCCTGAGGAATCCCAAGCCGTGGCCCACCCTTTTAATGTCTGCAAAGGCAGGTTGGGAGAGGCAAAGCTGAGCTTCCTTGAAACCTGATTTTTTTTCTTTTTATCATACTCCTTGAGAACACTTTTATGTGCCTCTTGCCAAACCTGAAACTCAGTGTTGGAATTGCCAGCGATTCTCTGAAAATAGAGCCGCAAGTGGAATCTCGAGGCGCCTGACCACTCCCAACAGTTTGTTTCTCAGGCGGCAAACTACACCTCAGGGTAGGAGCAGCCCGAGAAGAGCAGCAAAACTTCCACCATTGCCCCGAGTGCTGTCCTGAGAGGAAAATATCCAAGCATATGGCTGCCGGGGCTCCCATTTCCATGCACGTTGTTTGGTCAGCCAAGACCAACACATCAGTGAGTAAATGCACGTGGTAGATTCCTTTATTGGCACCTATGTTTCCCTCTTCTTTCGTCAGTCGGCCTTTGTTCGATTCATCTACTGTCTACAAGGTCTGCTTCCTTATTGCTCGATTAATTGAAATTTGAAACAACTTAAAAATGTTCAGATTGCTTGCGCCTTCATCATTTGCCCCAAGTCCAGAAATGTACATCCTTACCATTCAGATGATATGATTTACTGATGCAAAGACTACAGCGGCAGGGACTAGAACGAGAATGCAGTGGGCAGGATGCTTGCTTTGCATGCGGCCAACCTAGGTCAATCTCCATGTGGTCCCCTGGACACTGCCAGGATAAATTCCTGAGCACACAGCCAGGAGTGACCTCTGAGCATTGCTAGGTTTGGAAGGAAAGGAGAAAGGGACAGAAGGAGGGAGGAAGGAAGTTGGAAGGAAGGGAGAAAGAAAGGAAAGGAGAGAGGGAAGAAGGAAGGCGGAAGGGAGGGAGACAAGGAAGGAAGGAGATAGAGTACAATGATAAAACTTACAGAGGTTCCTCACCCAAGCATATCTCTCCAGAGGCTACTTAAGAAGCAAAACATCATAAGATCATCTCTGTGGTGACCTTTAAGCATTTGCTGGATGCTAAGACTCAGTAGGTAGCAAGGGGTGTGGAAGAGGCTGAGACCACATGACAAAGGAGCAACCCCATGTGTTAGCCCATGATTTCTTCATATTCAAGTGCTCCAAGCAAAGGAGTAACCCATGTGTTATCCCATGATGCCTTTATATTCAAGTGCCCCAAGCAAAGGAGTAACCCCATGTGTTAGCCCATGATGCCTTTATATTCAAGTGCCCCAGACAAAGGGTTAACCCCATGTGTTAGCCCATGATGCCTTTATATTCAAGTGTCCCAGACAAAGGAGTAACCCCATGTGTTAGCCCATGATTTCTTCATATTCAAGTGCTCCAAGCAAAGGAGTAACCCCATGTGTTAGCCCCAAGTGCCCCAAGCAAAGGAGTAACTACATGTGTTAGCCCATGATGCCTTCATATTCAAGTGCCCCAAGCAAAGGAGTAACTACATGTGTTAGCCCATGATGCCTTCATATTCAAGTGCCCCAACTCAAAGGGGTAACCCCATGTGTTAGCCCATGATGCCTTCATATTCAAGTGCCCCAAGCAAAGGAGTAACCCCATGTGTTAGCCCATGATACCTTCATATTCAAGTGCTCCAGGCAAAGGAGTAACCCCATATGTTAGCCCGTGATACCTTTATATTCAAGTGCCCCAAGCAAAGGAGTAACTTCATGTGTTTGCCCATGATGCCTTAATATTAACATGCTCCAAGGCAAAGGGGTAACCCCAAAGGTTATTCCATGAAGTCTTCATATTCAAATGCTCCAAGGTAAAGGGGTAACCCCATGAATATGAACTCATCATGCTTCATATCCAAGCGCTCCATGGAAACTTAGAGCATTCACTAGTTGGGACCAGTTTAATAAGGTAATAATCTACCCCCTCGTTAAGCTTTATTTTGGGGGTTGGGGTCTCCAGTTAGTGCTCAGAAGGTCCAGGAGGCCCTGGCAGTTACTCTCAGCCAACTAGGCCAACTGTTCAGTGCAAGGACCCAGGATATGGTGCTGTTCGGACCGTGGTGGGGCCTGGGACCTCCTGGAGTGCGCCCAGCCCTACTCAGGGGACCGGGTGGTATGGGGGGGATTGAACTGCGGTCAGCCTTCATTCGATCATTGTCTCCCAGGCAGATGCCCATGGCCCTGATTTCCACACTCTGACCCAGAACCTTCCGTGACTTTCCTTAGGCTCAGCTCTTTACCTGCCCTGCGTCTGTGGACCAGAGAAATGTGTCCTCCTGGGGTCAGCAGTCAAGTGTAAGGTGACGGTCTAAACCTAGTTCTTATCAGACTCTTCGAGGACAGGAAAGATCTATGAAGACGATTTGAAGCGTGTTGTGCAATAAATCAATGCTGTGTTCTTGTTAGGTGCATGTAATTGTAGCTTCCCAGCTTCGTCAGGGGCGCTTTGGGTCAGGAATCCTGACTTCTGCATGGATTTGTAGTCCTCTACAGCATCTATCCCAGCACAGAATCGCGGAAACTCATGACATTGTAACTGCTTAGCAATTGTTGCTTTCCTTATGATGTTATTTTTTGAGGGAAGAGAGAGTTTCAGTGAGTGCAGACGTACAGGAGGGCTGTTAACTCTCCTTGAAGTTCAGACACAATTTTTCTAATTCTACAATTACATTATAATTCTGTAAAATCATATCATTTAAGTGGATAGTTCTAAAACAAATGAATTTGAGGGAAAGTTGATCAGTAGCATAAGCTGTCTTAACTCCTTTTTTCATAACTTTACCTACTACAGAAATTGAAAATACACACGCAGAGACACACACAAAAACACACACCCTTTCCTAGATTCTCTTGCAGCTAGAAATGTCCATGTTACTCGCTTTCCCCAGTAATTTATATGTATTCCAATGGAACCATCCAGGTCCCTTTTCCTTTTCACCTTCTTGGAATTCAGGCATGGTGCGGTGATGGTTGGAGCAGCAGCAGCCGCCTTTTCACAATGGAAGTGATGACATGAGAATTGAGAGATGACGACCTTATTATTAAGTCTCTGGACATAGAACGCACACAACCCACTGTGTGTGTGTGTGCATGTGTGTATGGTCGTGCATGAGAGACAGGACAGAGACAGACATTAATCCTTATTTGTTTAAGCCACTGTTAATTGGTTATTCTGTTGCTTTTAGCCCGAGGCTTTCCTTCCTGACACAGTGAATGCTATGTCAATAAAATAACTTCCTCTTCTCTGCAATACCGTGTTTTCTTTGTAAGTTGAAATCTGTGTATCATAGACCTTGCCTTTAGACAGCAACGCTAGTTGGTATTAATTGGAACCTGACTCCCCCTGGGCGGCTAGTGTCCAGGTGCGTCCTTGCTCCCTTCCCAGCAAGCCCCTCTTTGGAGCAGGTGCCCAGTTGACATTTGGGCCCCTAAAATCCACTCAACATCTCTTCTGTCACTGTGTTCCGATAAACACTGAAGCCTACCGAAGAAAATAGGCTTCCAAAGAGACATTAGCAGCGGCAGTCACCCGTGAGGGACTCACGGAGGCAGAGCAGCTTAGAGTTGCAATTTGAGACACGCCAGCCCTCTCTGAAGTAAGCATTTTTACCCACATCTTATAGATAAAAACCCTGTGTTCATACATTGGCCAAGTTCCTGAGACTTATGATTGATATAGAGAAAATATGAAGCCCCATTTCCCGCTCCACTGCAGATGTCTTTCCTGCAAGAAGAGTTCGGGCGGTAGAAACCACCGGGACTCTTTGTTTTTCTCAGTCATCTGAAGATGCCGGCAGACGGCGGGTGGCCAGGGTGCCGCCCGCGTTTAGGCAAACTCTGCATTAAGCCTCTGAGTGTTGAGGGTTCCATCCAGAACGGGGCAGAGGCTGCAGGCATCCAGCTATGGAGAAAGTGGCCCTTTCCACTCTTCATTTGCATGCTGGATATCTATTGAAAGTTGCTATGGTGATCCTTTTGACCAAAACTTTCCGCTGAATCACCCCTCCACGGCGACAAAAACACGAATGTGGTTTAGGGTCCCGGAGCCGGTAGCTGGGGAGATGTCTCCATTTTTCGTTTGTGACTCACTTGTGGCCACACGTAGGCCCAGCTGTGAGGAAGGCAAAACCTCTGCAGGAAGCTATCACTCCCAGGGAGGGTGTTCGAGGCAGAGCCCCCCACAGCCTCTGGGAGTCTGAAGACAGCAGGAAGTAATGTGAGAGTCCACAGATTTGCAAGAATCTGGTCCCAGGGCCAGGCAGAAACCAGGTGGTCGTTAAGAGACTGATGCAGTTTGGAGCAGTCTCCAGCAGAAGCTGCAGTGGGCATTTGCCCCAGGTAGCTTAGTGGGGCGGGAAGCAGGGAAGCAAAAGCTACAAAGGAATGTGGGTTCAAAGCAGTGGGGCCTGGAGGCCGAATCACAGTATGGGCCACAGTCCTCAGGCGCGGGACCTGTTTGGCGAAGATCGGTCGCAAGGGAACATGGGATTCGGGGAAGAGAAACTTGGGTCCCGTCTCTGCTCACTGAAGCACCGGCTACTTCTGAATATTGGTGCATAAAGATAACGAAAGAAATATCTCCACGCTCAAGGCAAGGAAAATGGCGGCAGAGCCTCAGCGAGTCTAGCACACTGCATCCCTTTGCTGATTTTGCTTTTGTAATCTCTTGTCACAAAATAGCTTCAGCTGATTAGGCGCTGCTGTGGTTGGTTCTGAAGCAGAGGTAAGAGCTTCTGGACAAATAGTTGATTTCAAATAAATGATGTAGACCCACATATACCTAAATCCTTGGGAAGCGTTCCAATACATGCTTCTTTAGGTGATTCTGTTGCTGTGGGAACATCAGAGAATATAAACACACCAAGTTTGAGCTTGTCCCCATACCGCAGCCACTGGATTCATAGCTTAGTCTCCTGGCATCAGGGCCAGAGAGACGGTCAGTCACAGCTCAAGTCCACAGAGCAGCTCAGAGATTTAAACAGAGATCCGCACCGTGCCTCTTATTCTGTCCTTGAAGGAAGTATCACTTGGAATTTGATCTTTGTTACATGTCCTCCATCACTTGGTCAGCATGCACACACACATGTTTAGCCAAACAAATATAAATGCTGATAAGTAGGGAAATAGTTGGCTAGTTGTCCTTTTTTAGCTACTTGAAAACATTTGAGGGATGTCAGTGAGTGAGAGGTGGGAGGTTGTTTGGAATAAGAATATTGACAAGAGATCAATAGTCAAATTCCAAGAAAGGCTCCAATGTCTAGGTAAGGAGAGAGATTACAGCTCACACTGATGCTGATTTTTTAACTTGATTTTGATTTCAGGGAACACCTTACTCTAGCTTGAGGCAGATTCGATGGACTTTTCTGATAATGCTCTGTCATGTCACAGTCCTCAAATATGTTTGCATTTAAGCCTACGTATGAGTCAGGACTGTCCAGAGAAAGAGAACCTCTAAGGGGTGTGCAAATAATATATAATATGTTGGCATGTACATGTGCGTGTGTATGTGGATATATGTGAGGATAGGTGGGCGTGTATATGGGGTTTATTCTGAGGAGTTGGCTCCTATGACCAACTGTTGGCTTCTACTGCAGAAGTTAGAAGGGCCAACTATTGGCTCCTATTGCGGAAGTTAGAAGCCTGGGACCCTGGGCTCTTAGTACAGTTTTCGAGTCCTAAAACTCAAGACCCCATAGAGCTGAGTGTGTGGAAGCCAGTCGAGAAGATGAGATTTCCCAGGTCAGGTGGTGAGACAGCAGAACAGGGGCTGGATCCTTCTTCCTGCCTTTGTTCTTGTCAGGCCTCGGCGCATTCATGGTGCCACCGTGCTAGGAAGGGCAGGCTGTGACTCAGAACCGGGCGAGGGCACAGAACAGTGCCTGCTGCTGCTTTAGACCTGGGGGTGGTATTTTTCACTGGGGTCTTCCAACAGTGCTCAGGGGGCTGGGGTCCCCTGGGGATGTTCGGCCCGGTGGTCAAACCCGATGGCATGGTGTTCTGGGTCTCCACATGGTGCCCTGGTCACACGTGCTGCGCCTGTGCCCCCCACTGAGCTGTCTCCCGGGTGCTGGAGGCTGTTTCTGGCCACAAAGAGACAGAGAACACGCTCCATCTCCCTGGCTAGAGCTCCCTGATCCTTACCACTTCCAACGCTGTCTGCATCTGCCCCTTCCCATCTGCCTCTGGGTCCCCAAGTCTGTGGTGTTACCTGCTCACCTGGGGTTCTGCTCTACCCACTCTGGGGCTCCGTCCTCCACAGGGACTTACAGAGAAAGTGAACATAGCAGCCAGGCGCTTCTGCAGCTAACGAGGATAAAGCCACATAGCCATGTTGGGCTGACAATCCGGAGATCTGGGATTTCACCATCTCTGTTCCCCTGAAAAGCTATGTGGGCCCAGGAGCTGCCTTCGCGTCTCCAAATTTCTGTTTCTTGACCTTACAACCGAAAGAAGAGTAATATCTTGCTTTCTCGGTCATCATGAACATGAAATACAGCCATGAACGTCAGCCCCAAGGAGAGCTATCGTAGACTTGGGGCTATTTCAGACACACACACACACTTAGCAGCCGCCAGAGGTGCCCAGTGCTCACAGATTACACGCACTTGTGAGAATCACACACTGAGTGGGTTCCCTCTGGCCCTCTGTGGAGGGGCTTAGACAAAACCACGGTGACTACCAGGCTGAACTTCTAACTGGAAGCTCTGGGGAGAAAACCTTGCTTTCAAGTACATTCAAATTCTTGGAAGAAGTTTTCTCTCGTTAGCTGGAGGCAGCCCCGTCCCTCCCTTTCCTCACTGGCTGTCAGGCAATGCTCCGTTCTAGGGGGTACCCACATTCCTGACCCAGGCCCTCTGCCCTCCGTCCTCAAGCTAGCACCAGCAGGTCAAATCCTCCTTGAGCTTGGAATCTCACCGGCTTCCCTTTCTGCTTTTAATTGGAAACAACACTGTTTTCAAAGGCCTCGGAGAGATCCAAGAAGATGCTGCAGAGACGCCTCAGGACCAGCCCTTGCGCTTCCAGGATGGGGAACCAAGGTCATCCGCGTGGCAGACACAGGGGGGTGACAGAGGGATGCTCCATAATAAGCATTTATGGGTTGAATGCTTGAGTAGGTGAGTGAATGATTAAATGGAGGAAGAGGAGAAGAATCTGCAGTGAAAATGAAGCTCTGGCAGCGAGGGACATTCTGAGGTGAGTGAATCCACCCCTCCACGCCAAGGGAAGATTCTGCTAACCCTGCTACTAAAGGCATTCTCATCGCCTCATCATGCAGGGGGACACCTGGGGTGCAGCCCCAGAGCCGGCTCCAGGCCCCAGGAAGTCTTCCTGGCAATTAGAGCCAAAGAGCAAAACTCTGCCTCTAAGCACTTTGCCTCTAAAGCTTTAATTTGCTCTCAGGATCTTTATGTCTTTCCAACCCAGGCTCTGAGCCTGGGTCCCTGCATCTGAGTGAGGGGATTCAAAGGTAGATGGCTGCAAGGATCCTGAGTTCTAGCCGCAGGACATTTGGTGGCTCTGTCCTTAAAGCATTCAGTGTTTATATTCTCTTGGTGCTCTTCAATGGGGAAATTACTGCCTTTTACCTCAAGCAGCTCCAGTATCTGCAAATAGCCCAGATACGGCACAGGCGTGGCCCAAATCTGGTTTCATGCCAGGAGAGAGAATTCATGGACATGGAACTCTCACACCTCCTCCAGCGCGGGTGCTTGTGATGGTCATCCCTTCCTGAAAATGCTCTCGAATTGTGCTTCATTCAACGTTTAATATGCATCATGCACATTTGTTGATTATTGATAATTCCTGGGGGGAATAGATGAATCTTGTATGTGGACTGGATGTTTTGCAAGCATGGGGATAATCCTGGGTGGGGAAAATCACTGGCTCAGAGAAAATGTGTTCATTTCTGTTTCTCAGACTTCCTTCTCAATCTGAGGGTCAAGGAGCTACATGCTGTTGAAATTAACATTGAAGCACTTAAATACGGCCTCATTTGTGGTTGCGTCTCTTCCTCTTAACAGCCTGTTCCCCTCTTTTTACCATGCCTACATAAAAGTTCTTTGGAAATGATGAACAAAGCAACTTGGCAAAATACGGAAATGTCTCCTTTTGGGGGCACAGTCATACAATCTATCAGTCCAGGGTGGTTGAAGTATATTGGCCAAAATTCTGGAAGAATGAGGAACTTAGTTAAATGATTAGCTGCAAATCAATCCCAAAATCTTTCGGATTCTATTTTCACTAACAAAATGTTTTCCTAAGTTGATATAGGCCTCATTGTTCTCCCTGATACTTTGGGGAAACTGGTCAGAATCTCTCATGGTATGGATTAGAATATGCGAATGAGAAATGAAGACAACAAAGAAACAAGAAACAAAAGAAACAAGCCTTTGGCTTTTCTTCATACCGTCCTCACCAGATAAGGTAGAGAGCTAAAGAGCATTCTCCACTGGAAGATTTCGAACTTTGTCAGTATCTGGAGGTATTTTGTTTGTTTTCAACTAGAGCGGTAGAGGGGGTTACTGCGGAAACATCCATGGGACAGCCTCTACCACATAGAACTACCCGCCTCAAATTAACAAGTAAACAATGCTCAGACCAATGACATCAAAACCTGTCAGAAGAGAGTCTTCATACAGCATGTGTGTATGTGTGAGTGTTGTGTGTATGTACAAGGATGTGCCTGTGTGTGAGGATGTGTCTATGTATGAGGGTATGTGTGTATGTCTGTTTGTGGGTGGGTGTATTTGTATGTGCATGTATATGTGTGAGGGTGAGTGTGAGTGTGTGTATGTGATCTGTATGTGTATTAGATGATCATCTAGACAGGTGAAAACCAAAAATCTGTGGTAAAATATTCTAGATTTTGCCAGAAACTAGAAATGTTAGTCAATAGATTGTGTATCGCCCTTTATTTCTTTGCTCCTTCAGTCATCCAGCTTTGTGAAGAATGGCATGGCCTAGTCTAGACAGAGAAAATAAAATACATCCCATGTGCAAAAACTCAAATAGTGGCAGGAAAGAGACCACATCTGAGGACCAGGACACAGTGATTTCCCTGTGGAACTGGGCAGCAACTGGCCAGAGGCAGAGAAGTCGCTGCCCTATGCTGCCGATGTCGCCCCTCCAGCGGCCCTGTCCCATGTGGCTGACGTTCATCTCCAGTGCTCCCTGCTGAAGTCTTTTGCTCTCTGGCGCCCTGGAGCCAAGATCTGAGTTAGAAGTCATGGACAACACAGGGACAAAGAGAATATTCATGAGGCTACCGTGTGGCCCCCCGGAAAAGATGGAAAAGATAAAAACAGGCAGTTTCACAGACAATTAAGCCTTGTATTATCTGATGACTCCGCGCTTCCACGCCTAGGTTCATACCCAAGAGAAATGGAGGCATAACGTCTACCCCAGGGTTTGTATACAACTGTTCCCAGAATTATTCACTACAGCCAATAGGTAGAAGCAACCAGGAGGTCCACTGGGAACTGAGTGAATAGACAGAGGCGACCTGTCCACAGATGGGGCTCGTTTCTATGTCATTCAGTTCCCCCAGGTTGTCATCAGTGTCCGAGTCACTGTGCTTCCTCTCCTTAGGAGCTATCTCAGCTGTTAGCACGCATGTAATGTGACTTCTGGCAAAGTCAGAATAAAGAAACCATAATATTTTTTATACTTGTATCACTTGTCACTTGTCTTCCCATTGTTCATTGATTTGCTAGAGAGGGAACCAGTAACATACGTCCTGTCACGTGCTAGTGTAGCCCAAGCATCTCTTTGCTCCAGGAACACAAAGAGCCTCAAACCATTCATTCAGGTCATGGGAATGAGAGAAATAATTGCACTGGTTTGGGCATATCAAATATGACACAGGTAGCTTGCCAGGTTTTGACATGTGGGTGGATACACTCAGCAGTAGGCTCTCAGTTTGTGCATTTATTGATGAACTGCATGGCTGCAAAGTGGCTGCGCACAACAGGGAGAATCGACTTTCCTCTTGGTGGAGCTCTGACAAATTGTGCAGTCCAGATGTTGAAAATGGCTGCCCTCATGTTGCAGGGGTTCCTCTGGCTTCTTGCGAGGCTCTGTTGGGATGGTGCACCAGGGCTAGAAACTGGCTTCCTTCCGGTTGCCTCATGATCAGCCGTGCACAGGGAGAGCCGGTAGCAGCTCTGCCCCATGTATCTGTATGTCTGGTTCAAGCATACCTGGGCTTGAAATAGGCTTCGCTATAGGGCGGGACTCTGACATGCAGGGCTTGAGATGGGCTTTTCTCTTGGGTGGAGATCTGGCGGAGCTGTGGAGTCCGGATGTTGAAAATGGCTCATGCTGCATGAGGGCAGCCATTTTTTTTATACCAAAGTTTTTCAATCTGATATAGTACCAATTTTAATTCTTATGTTCCTTGCAGAGGGATTAAGTTCTCCCAAATGTCTGTAGTGATAACATCATGAAATGTTTCGTCAAGGTAATGGTAATGCTAAACTAGAACTAAGTATTGAAAATTGATAAAGGGATATGTATGACAGCCCCTCAGTGATAACCCCTCAACCCATGGAGCTGCCCTCCGGTGGTTGGTAAGGGACTCGGCCAGCCCTTGGCCGAGTCCAACATTGCTCAAGGGTTCGCTCACAAGTGCAGGGCCGGACTTGGAGCAGGGATTTGGGCTACTCCGCCTTTCCTCCACCTCCACTCCAGCTACCCTGGAAGAGACATGCCAGACCCACAGCTCCATTGGTGCACAGCCGCTCAGCAGCTGCACAACAGTCTTAGATAGTACTAGATGTTAGGGATCAGCTCCTTCCCAGGATCTTTCACATTTATACAATGTATACAGTACTAGGCAAGTTCTAGTTGTGACCCATCATCCCAGTGAGCCTAGCAGGAAGCCAGAGAAATCCTCACACCATGAGGTCAGTCATTCTCAACATCTAGACTCCACAGCTCCTCAGAGCTCCACCCAAGTGAAAACCTGATCTTTCCCCATTGAGTTCCATCAGTAATGGCTCGAGATGAGAGCCTTCTACTGAGAGTATACCTCCCACATGGCAGAGCCTGGCAAGCTACCCATGTTTTAATTGATATGCCAAAAAAAAAACAGTAACAATTATCGACCTCATTCCCATGACCTGAAAGAATGATTTGAGGCTTTTCCTCTTCCTGGAGCAAGCAGATGCCCCTGGGGTACACTTGCTTGCAACAGGACATATGGAGATGTTACTGGTACCCGCTCTAGCAAATCAATGAACGGGAAGACAAGTGAAGTGATACAACCCCTCAATGTATGTATTGCAAACTGCAATGTGCAAAAGAGAGAATGAGAGAGAGAGAGAGAAGAAAAGTGTCCACCAATATTTTTTTATACCATGAGAAATAAACAGAGACCCAAGAACACGTGATTCGTCAACAGTAAGCATCAAGTTCCTGAGTGTTTTGTGATGGGGGATCTTTAATCTGGTATTTAAAATATTGATCTGTAATGAGAATATGTTCTCACAGGACTGTTCAGCTTTCGTCATTGGATCCTGTTCTGTTTACAAGATCAGACTCCTAGAATTACTGACTCCCCATTCACATTTTTTTAAACCACTTCCCACTCAACTCATTGAGAGATACAAAGATAAGAGACCATCTCTGCCTTCGAAGAGCTCGTAGGTATATGGTGGGGGGAATGATAAAGTTCCACCATAAACCCCATAGCACCCCAAACTCTGTAGTGACACTGTGGTCATTTGGGGTGTCGGACACATCATGAAGGAATGGTGTGCGCATGCTCAATGAGCCAAGCCACAGCATGAATGCTTCGGTGATATCAGCAGACCCTCCAGCTTCAGTGATAGCAGCAGACCTCTCCGGCACGTGGTCCCCAGTTCTCTACAGTAGCTGCATGTTGACATCAAGGTCTGGGCGCTTCCCTTTGTCACACTGTCATCGTCCAGCTTCCGTGTGTCTCCTCATCACTACTTGGATTGGGCCCTGTGCCTGCAGTGGATGCACTCTGGCAACAGCTATGTTTACTCATAACCATGTTTCCTAAGATGCAGATATCTGGCCAAAGGGAGTTTCTAGCCACCCTGTGTTGGGGTCCAGAGAGCAAGCGAAGTGGGGCCAGAGAGATAGTATAGTCGGCAGAGTGCTTGCTTTGCATGCGCAGGACAAGGGTTCGATCCCGACATTCCATAAAGCCCATGAGCACCACCGCCAGGAGTCATTCCCTGAGTTCAGAGACAGGAGTAACCACTGAGCATCACTGGGTGTGGCCCAGAACCAAAAATTAAAACCAAGAAGTCAAAGAAGTGCCTTGCCCCGTGGTTTCCTTCTCTTAGATTCCAGCCTCGTCTCTGCACGCCCCAGAATGGAAGGTCCCGGGTTATTATTCTCTCGGCCTTTCTCAAGGCTTAGGTTAGACCTCAAGCTGATCTCTCAGGAGCCAAGTGGTTTTGGTGGCTCTGTGCCCTTCCCCAGACCTCGCGGCTGGCCCTGACTTCCCATCAGGGGGTGGCGGAGGGGGCGGGTGTTTTCTTTGCAAGCTGGGTCTCCCCCCTACACACACACACTCTGCACCCGCCCTTGCACTATGCAGTCATGTTGGCTCTTGGGGTGGGCGGCTATTCACCACACACTGGTCTGGGCCAGGCTCTGCCCCGCTGCACTGCCCCACAGTGCCCTGGTGTCTTGGCACCTGAGAAGACCCCACGGCTGCTAAACTATCCCCCTTCCCTGGCCCTGCCCACCGCCTGAGGTCTGGCCCCCTTCCCTCACCCTGCGCACCGCTTCTGGTCTGCCCCTTCCCTGGCCCTGCCCACCGCCTCTGGCCTGCCCCCTTCCCTGGCCCTGCCCACCGCCTCTGTTCTGTTCCCCCTTCCCTGGCCCCATCCCTCCCCTTGTCTTTGGCAGGTGGCCCATCCCAGTTGACCAGAAGTGAGCCCGTGATTCTTTTCTTCCTGCTCAGGCAAAGGCAGGATGGGTGCTGCTTTCTCCCTGGATCTCGCCTGGGCCCCTCCCCACTTCCTGGTCACTGGCTCGGAGGCTCAGGGAGAGCTGCCAAACTGTCCCATCTGAGAAACCAGCTTGTGACCAAATGGAGCAAATTTAATACAGAAGTCACTGAGCGCAAATAAAGGGGGACTCCTGTGGACTGTATCATCCTCACACAGTGACTTGCCCATTACTCCAAGACTTCCAGCCCAATTAGAACCTGCCTAATTAGTTTTGCCTGCTGTACAGCCGCTGGTGGAAAGGTCACTTTGGTATATGATTTTCTTTCTTGCTTTTTCTAAGTCACAGAACTTTCTCCCGGGAGCAAGCCAAGTCATATATTTCTATGAATTCGCTTTGCAAGCTGGAGAATGGTAGCAAGTGCAGCTACCCCACAGCAATGCCTGTGTGTGGAGAGTGGGTGTCAGACCTCTCAGACCTTGCCGGGAACCCATGAGGCCACGCCACAGATAAGGAAACTGTATCTCTGCAAGGAAGTGGGGCAAGCATACGGGCCAGAGTGACAGCACAGCAGGTAGGGCATTTGCCTTGCATGTGGCCAACCCAGGTTCAATCCCCAGTGTCGGGAGCGCCACCGGGGTCCCCAACAGTGCCGGGAAGCGAGTTCCCTTCTACCTCCGAAGCTGGCAGGGAATGGATGAAGACTCAGGAATCCAATGCAGCTTTAAAGAACTTTACTATCACAGGTTCCAATATACAATCCAAGAGCAGGGAAAACCTCCGGACTCTGGGTTCCCAGCTAGGCCCCAGCCAGGTGTAGGCCAAGATGGCTGCCACCACGTGTTGAGGCCCAACAGAGAATGGAGAGGACGGGAGAAGCAAAATGCCAAGAGAAGCCGAAATGGCAAAAAGGGGACAAAAAAAAAAAGAGAGCTTCTTTCTTCTCGCAGCTTATTTTATAGCTAGAAATCAGCCCAGACTCCCCAGCCCAGCCCATTCTGGGCTAGAGATGAAAACAGAAAAATAGCTCTATAGAAATGTAGCAACTTCAGGAGACCTTCTGGCTGTTTACAAGGACCCAGAGCTAATTCAAAGCCTCCTAGCAGAGCTGGGAGGAGCTGTAAGCTAAATGTAACTTCCCCTGGCAGGGAAGGTCAAATGCCCTCAGGTAATTTCTCCCAGCACCTCACCTATGCCCTTTTATATGCTAATGTCTTGAGACAAGATCTGCCTGGAAAAGCCTTTATAGGGTAGAAAGGGGGTTTCTGAGATGGCATGTCTCTGTACCAAAGACTAATACTAATGCCAGTTAAGTATTTCTCCAAGCCTTCACAAGTCTCGTCTACTTCACGGTAGTTTTGTATTTTAGTTGCCTTTGAGTTATCAGGGAGCCATGCTTGCTTGCTTGGAGGCAAATAGCATTTCTCTCTGGTCTAATTACTTAGGGATCCAATGTGGCGAGGCAAATATGCTGGTAAGATCTAGCTAGTCCCACGATGCTTGTGGTAGCATGAGAGAATATTTATACCAGCTAGTACAGAATACATGGTCAGATAAACTGCCACATTTAGACTACCCCTTATCTACGAAGTGATTTGCAGGAGGCAATTCAGAGCAGATGCAGAGGCTCTTAGAGGAGTCCTGCAACACCCCAGCATCCCATATGGTCCCCAAGCACCACCAGGAATAATTCCTGAGCAAAGAGCCAGGAGTAAATCCTGAGTGTTGCCTGGTGTGACCCAAAGAGCAAAGTGAATGAATGAATGAATGAATGAATAAATAAATAAATAAATAAATAAATAAATAAATAAATAAATAAATACAAAAGAAATAAAGCTTAGATAAATGTGAATATAATGGAAAAAGTATAGAAGGTTGGGTGTAATCTGCAGTTTCGGGACTGGCTGGGGTTTAAGGCGAATCACCTCTGCTAAAGGGGGCTCTTCTGTCTGAATACCTCCCAGGATAGAAAGAAGAAATGGACGTAGATGTGGATTTTGCAGTAATAGTGCCTGAAGAACAGTATTGTAAGCTCTGCCAATGAGGTCTTGCTTCCAAGCCTGGGAGGAGCAGCACATGGGGAATGTGGCCAGCACGAGGCACCCTCTGTGGTTTTGGGTGAGCAAACAAGTCGCTAAACTGTGACCGGGTCATCTTCAGACTGCCCGGAAACCCAAACGCTACCCTTCTATCCTGCCTCAGTCATTGAGTCCTGCTGAGGCAGGGAATAGTGAGGAAGAGGGTGGGAGTGGGGTCCCGCTGAAGCAGTGCCCTTCAGAGTGAGACCCGGGAAGTTGTCGGGAGAAATATTCCTTTTCCTCAGATGAAACTGAATCATCATGTGCATTCCACAAAACGGGCTTTCCTTGAAATGTAAATGATACCAATGAGAGAAGGAAAAATCTTCCAGGAGATTTTTACCTCGGAAAGCAAAAGCAACACTAGTAAGTGATGGAGTGAGGGCTATGTATCAACAACAGTTCACTTTGGGGCTTCATATTCTCCTTTTTTTTGCAGAGGACAGGGGTTATCGACGTCCAACAGAGCTTAGGGCTGCTTAGGGATCATTCACGGTGGTGCTCAGGGGACCATATGTAGTACCGGGGTTGAATTGGGCCTGGCCACATGCAAGGTAAGCACCTTCCCCTGGTTGTATCTCTCTGGATTTCTCCTTCGTTTTTATATGTAAAGAAGGAAAACTGTAACTTTATTTTTGTCACCAATAAGCTGTTCTATTTATATTTTAGGGGGTTTGTGTTCTGTTATGTCTAAAAGGCAAGATGTGTTTATGTCTAGAAGACCAGGCAAAAATGTTTGAAAAACTACTGTTGTCTCAATATGCTTTCATATGTCCCCTGAGACTACTAAAAATGTTAAACTTATACATGAAAATCAACAGATGCTGGATGAACGAAATAAAGGAGGGAAGGCTAGATAGAAAGATCATGGATGGATGGGTGGATGGGTGGATGGATGGATGGATGAATGGATGGATGGATGGATGGATGGATGATGGATGGATGGATGGATGGATTGATGATGGATGGATGGATGATGGATGGATGGATGATGGATGGATGGATTGATGATGGATGGGTGGGTGGATGGATGGAGGATGATGAATGGATGGATGGATGATGGGTGGGTGGGTGGATGGATGGATGGATGCATGGATGGATAGATGGATGATGGATGGATGGATGATGGACACAGACAGATGGGAATGCAGATGAGTGGTTTAAGGAATGGACACAAAGAAGAAATTATACATGCTTTGTGACAAGATTTTTAATCCCTTTTTTCACCCTGGTAGGACCAGCCTGTCATAAACCAACCTTTGCATAAAAGAAGATCTGAGACTTAGTGACTCAAGGAAAGATAAAGTGGCCATTGTCCATCTGAGACTTGGAGAGTGCTCAGAACCCTCGCACATACTCTCATGGCTGCTTCACTCTCGGACCCTGGGGGTTCAGAAGACACAGGTTTTCCTGCCTCAGTGAGGCACTGACCAGGTACTTGGGATAATTTGAAGGTTTCTATTACTTCAAGAGATTTTCTGACTGTTCCATCATTATTAGGATGAACCCAGCAGCGGGGCTGTGGATTACTGAGAGAAAATGTCTTTCCTTCCCAGAGGTATTCGAAAGAGTCAAATCCCACAGCTCTTACTGGCCTCCGACAACCCCACCCACTCATTCTCTGCTCTGCTTGTTTTCTCTGTCGAATATAAGCCATAGTATAATGGCTTATGTTCAACTAATATAATTTAACTTAGATTTGTCTAATAAGCCACAGGTCCACAGTGTTCAAGTTCCTGAACCTCAGAGCCCCCATATTCATAGAAAATTTTCCAAAAGAATCCAAATTAAGATCAAAAGTCCTGTTCTTCATGCTTCATTTCATATAAAAATACATTTCTCCCTTGGTGAAAGTTTCTGTTTGATTCACCTTAACAGGTCATTTAAGAGAGTATGAAGAAATAGTTACCACTGGGATCTTCATGGTACTCTAGAGAGGAAAGGATACTAAAGTATTCTTTTCCAGAATGACTTTCTCTAATTTGGGAATTCTCATTCTCTCTCTCCATGTCTCTCTCTCACTCATTCTTTCTAGAAACTATTCTGAATTTCCTGCTCTCTCTGGGTAGAATCCAAATCTATTCCACAAGGATGTATAGGAAGGAACATTTGAATGAACAACACAGCATTTGTGGAATAACTTCAAGGGGTTGAAGTTACCTGCTGGTTTGAATTAGTTGGAATCTGGAATAGAGATTAGGCATAAGCCCCTGATTCTCACAGAACCCCAAGGGACAGAGGACAGGTAGAAAGTCCATTATGAAAGGCTCACACAAAGCATATAGGTGAGGCAGTGTTCTGTCTCCTGACATTGCTGGTGGTGGCCAGGTGGATCTCCACATGTCTCAGGACTACCCAAATGAAAATCACACAGATGAGTGCATGCAAAGCTCATGAAGCAGGTGGGGTGTCCTTCCTGTTGGGGTTCTGTACACCTGTTATGAAAATGTCAGGATTGGGGAGCTGGGTCAGGGGCACCCCACATCTGTCTTGTCTTAGTCCTTTCCATTCCACGTGGGCCTGTGATGATCTCTTAACCTGTTTGCATATGCACAGGTACACAGGACATACAGGGAGTGGGTGAGAACTCTTCAGGCCCAGAGTGGGGATCAGTTACCTCCCTTGCATTAGGCAAGGCCCAGTAAGGAAGGCGATCTCATGGGCAAGCTCATGGGCAGTCTCATGCGCCACGATCTCATGGCCCACTGTAGGTCAAGGTGAAAGGAGGAGTGTGGGGAAAGGGCGCAGGAAGGGACAAGGCATGCCAACCCACTCTCCCTCAAACCTGCTGCTGGCCACTGCTTTCAGACCCCCAAATGGCGTCTCTCGACATCTGTACCACTCCCCACATCTCATGTGACAGAGCATTTTGTGGTCGTCGAGCATTTCCCACGTTCTGGATTTGAATGGAATCATCCATTTGAGTGATTGTGTCTCCACAGAGTTGGCATCACTTCTCTATCCTCTACTTCATGTAAACTGTGGTTTTATTGTTATTGCTGTTGCTGTCATCATCATCGCCATCACATCACCATCGTCATCATTGTCACCATCGTCATCATCATCTTGGTTAGTTATCACCATCATCATCATCATCGTCATCATCATCATGTTCGTCTTGCTACAGGTCATCCCAATGCCACTGAAAAGGAGAGTGCTGGCTTCTAGAAGCCTAATTCCACTCTCATATCACTGTAAACCAGCCCTTATCTTCTGGGGACCAGAAATGGATAGCAGTGTCAGGACGGCTCTCAAGTCTGGGAAGTGACTCCAAGCCAAAATCATTTTTTCTAAGACTTATGGAATGGCAAAAGCTAGACCAATGTGGCTGCTACAGTTGGCACCGGGAACTGGAGATAAACCTTCCTGCTGGTGAATTCCAGTAACGTTGGTGGGTGTCACAATGATGAGACTCATGGTCACCACGAGAACTGAAATCAAAAGGCACCAGAATAATGGACGGAGGTGCAGTATTGGGTGTTCCGATTACAGATGTGATTTCAGTACCACTGGGTTATCATTGCTTTTATGCCCTGACTAACTGCCTCACATAGCACTGGGCTACACGGTGGGATGCAGGGGTGAAGTGAGGAAACCCAACATCTTGATTCACCCCTAATATCTCTGGGCTTGGAAAATCCCAGAGGCGTGAACGTCATCGGAAATAAACTACAAATACAAGGTGTGTCACTCCCCCTGTGCACCTGGAACATTCAGGAAACAACCTGCAAGCACCGATTCGAGTGGAGTGAGATTTCAGAAGTATCAGAGGTGTTTGTAAGGAGGGAAGATTGGCGCCATTTGTATTTGGCACTCAGGTCCTTTGCCCCTGATGTAGTGAGAATTTCTCAGATCTATTTGTGCCTAAAGTATCCAGTTAAGTCTTGGGGATGCAAATCTCGCCTGTCTTTAACCAGCTAGAAGCATTGGAAGCCAGAAGTCTAAAACTTTCAGCTCATCTCCCCTCCAACTTCCTCCAACTTCCTCCTTCCTCCGTTGGTGGCTCTTCTTGTGTGAGCAAAACAAATGTAGGAATGTGAGAGTGACGTTGTTGCTGTCGGGAAATAGGCTTCTTAGACCAAAGGTTTTGGCTGGTTCATGTAAAAGGAATCACTCAGTCTGCGCACCCATCCCACACTGCCTCTGCTACATGTCGTGACCAGGGTTTGAGTCTTAGATAGTAAGATGTGGCCAATCTGGGCTGTGCTCTGACTTGATGTGATGATATGCAATATATTATATAACAGTAATCTAGAATGTGATATATCCCACTATTGTACTGACTATACAGTTTTATATATTCAGTACTATATTTTATTGACTGTATTGGACTTTATTGACTCTGCCATGGTATATTTTATTGTGCGCTTTACTACATGCGTGTATATTTGTCAGGCTCCCTAGTAAAGGAGAATGATCAGAATATAAACGTCACAGTCATGCTTGAATTGCTACCTTGTACCAGTCACATCCCAGTGACCTTGGGAAATTTCCCTAGCATCTCTGTGCCTTCATTTCCTCCTCGTCAAATGAAAATCTCAGGGCTGGAGTGAAGATCCAGTGGGTTAAAAGAGAGGGAAGTGGGTCTTTGGTGGCTCTAAGGGCACATTGGTGGTGGGACTGGTGTTGGAGTAGTGAATACCTGAAACAACGGTACTTTGAACGACTTTGTAAATCATGGTGTTTAAATAAAGGTTAGAAAAAGAAAGAGAGGGAAAGACCCCAGATAAGAGCCTGGGTGTGTTAGCTCTCAGGCACGTTACCACCGTATGATGGTCCAGGAGTTGGCTCTCAGGAATGGTATCATCCAGTGATGGTCGCGGGCTGTGTCTCTGGCGGACACCTTCTCTGTGGGACTGAGAGAGGCTCAGGGCATTCCTCAGATTCCTAGACCTCCCCGACTTGGATTTAAGCCCCAGTCCGCATATTGTATCCCTTTGCCATAAGAATTGGCCCACATCAACCAGCCACGGATCCAGACCTTGACTTAATTTGCCCTAGTCATAGTCACTTCTGTTGGGTATATCCCAGGGCAGTGCACTGCAACTGCTACAGCCTCTGCGTCCTCACAGGGACCCTGGTCTGGTGCACATACATTGACTGCAGGGATGACCGGGTCTGGTCACATACACTGACTGCAGGGATGACCGGGTCTGGTGCACATACACTGACTGCAGGGATGACCGGTCTGGTGCACATACACTGATTGCAGGGATGACCGGGTCTGGTGCACATACACTGACTGCAGGGATGACCGGGTCTGGTGCACATACACTGACTGCAGGGATGACCGGGTCTGGTGCACATACACTGACTGCAGGGATGACCGGGTCTGGTGCACATACACTGACTGCAGGGATGACCGGTGGGCAGAAGCTCGCCTCCGGTCGCTGATTGATCTGTGGACCCAGCCAGGAAACCATCTCTCACCCTGTACTTTTGGGTAGCATTGGTCAGTTATCTTTATCTTTATCTTTTTTTTTTTTTTTTTGCTTTTTGGGTCACACCCGGCAATGCTCAGGGGTTACTCCTGGCTCTGTACTCAAGAATTACTCCTGGCGGTGCTCGGGGACCATATGGGATGCCGGGGATCGAACCCAGGCTGGCATTAGCCCGCCAAGTGCAAGGCAAACACCCTACCCGCTGGGCTAATGCTCCGGCCCAGTTATCTTTATTTTAAGCTGATTGAAGTGGTGTATTTCTCACTTAAAATTCAAAAAAAAGTTCCATGGGGATTCCATTATTCGATGCAGATTCAAAGAAAATCTAAAGGAGTTTACCCAAGATCATGCCATGAATAATAGCAGAACCCGGGCAAAAGCCCGATCTGCCCGACCACTGAGGCATATTGTTCCCCAGGCCCAGAGGAAAGTCAGACTGTGACCGGGAGCATCCCTAGATGAAGGGCCGAGCAGGGGGCATCTGGTAGCTGTGCTCCTGTATTCACCACAAGCTTTTGTTAAATAGTCTGTGCCAGTCGCGGTACCCAGAGCTGCCCATCCAACTAATAGGGACAGGCTGGCATGCTTGAAAGATTGAAAAATCACATCCAGGGACCTCGAAGCCCGAAGGAAGCAGCTGTGACTAAGGCTGGAATAAGGGTGCAGACACCAGCCCTGCAATACGGGCAGCACCTTACTTACACCCAAGAGTCAAATCCCAGCCCTCAACGCATCCGAAATTCCATCTCAGCAGCACAGGAGTTTCTCCCTTCATTCCGGGTCTGCTAATCTCAGCCCGGTTTTCACATCTGCTGGGAAGGGTGTAGGCTCATTAGTGAAGCCGGGAGACTCGCTTGGACAAGTGAGCGGGGAATGTAGGAGCCCCACATTGCAACACACCACTCAGCTCCCATGTGGCAGCCAAGTCAAAGTCCTCTTTTCTGGAACACCAGGCAGAACACTCTAGAATACTCTAGAACACTCTGTGTGAGCTGGAGCTCACTTAAAAATTAAAAAGAGAAGTGAGGAGTGCCTGACATATCCTGGATATTAGTGCAACCCACAATGTGTAAGAGAAGGAAAAGAGAGAGAGGGAGAGAGAAAAGAGATAAAGAACCTGCCATTTAGGCAGGCTATGGGAGTGGGGAGGGAATTGGGGACATTGGTGGTGGGAAATGGGCACTGGTAGGGTCGGGGTGCTGGAACACTATGTGACAGAAACCTCTAAACATGAACAACGTCGTAATTGTATATCTCATGGTGGTATAATAAAATGTTTAAAAATATAAAAAAGAAAGAAAAAAAGAGAGAAATGAGGAATCCAAATGTCAGTTTAGTCATTTTCATTTAACAAACGATATTTTAAATTTTTTATAAAATTTTTATTTTCATGTTTATTAAAAGCATTTATTGAGCACCTACTACATGGAAAATACTACAGTAGGTGCAGGGGATGGAGACAAAAGCAGTGTGAGTCTTGGCTTCAAGAAGCTTCTAGGGTCCAGAGCAATAATACAGTGGGGAGGGCGTTTAACTTACATGCAGCCAACCTGGATTTGATCCCCAGGATTCCATATGGTCCTCCAGCACTGCCAGGAGTAATTCCTGAGTGCAGAGCCAGGAATAACCCCTGAACATTGCTGGGTGTGGCCCCAAAACAAAACCAAAAAAAAAGAAGCTTCTGGGGTAGGTTGTTGGACCAATACGTCCTTTGAGTACTCTTAGATGAGGGAGCTCAGAAATCGGATGCCTGGAATGCTGGTCAGACTTTTAAAAGGAAATTTTTTAGTTAAAACCCTGAAGAGTCTGAACCAGCTAGAAGGTGGAACAGATGCTAGATTCCATGGGGAGCCAAGTCGCAGGTAGCCAAGATCATGAGGTCTCGCGAGATAAAGAACCATGCAACAAGCTGGAGTTTGCCCAGCTCTAAGGACATCACTATCACTATCACTGTCTTCCTGTTTATCATCTATTTGCTAGAGCGGCACCAGTAATATCTCCATATGTCCTGTCTCATGCTAGTAGAGCCCAAGGGCATCTGCTTGCTCCAGGAACATAAAGAGCCTCAAACCATTATATTAGGTCATGGTAATAACCTAATATAATTGTTACTGGTATTTGGCATATCAAATACAACACAAGCATCTTGCCAGGCTTGCCGTGCAGGAGGCATACTCTTGTAGTCACCTCCAAATAAAGCATTTATTGATGAACCGTGCAGCCGCTTGTGGCTGCGTGAGCCAGGCTGTGATAGGCTGGTCTGCTGGGTGGAGTTCTGACGAGAGGGAAGTCCGGATGTGGAAAATGGCAGCCCCGTGTAGTGTGGGGGGGAGGGGTCGTCTGGCTTGTTGTGAGGCTCTGCTGGGGTGGTGGGCTAGTGCTAGAACCCGCCATGCCTCCCGGGCGCCTCGTGACTGGCTGGGCACAGGGAGAGCAAGTAGCAGTTCTTCCCCATGTCTGTGAGTGTCTGGATCAGCATACCTGGGCCGGATTGAGGAAAAAGCTGCTGCAGGGTGGGTGTTGATGATCCGGGCTGTGATAGGCTGGTCTGCTGGGTGGAGTTCTGACGAGAGGGAAGTCCGGATGTGGAAAATGGCAGCCCCCATGGAGTGGTGGGGGTCGTCTGGCTTGTTGTGAGGCTCAGCTAGAAGGTGGAACAGATGCTAGATTCCATAGGGAGCCAAGTCGCAGGTAGCCAAGATCATGCAGACTCACAAGAAAAAGAAAGAACCATGCAACAAGCTGGAGTTTGCCAGCTCTAAGGCAGAGGCATTAAATCAGAAGCCGAGTGATGTGCCTGGTTAAAACAGAAGGAGGGTGATGTGCCTGGTTCTGTCTGCTCTGGGCACTGTTAATGGTCTCGCTCTGTAAGGTGGCTGAGTGGCCCTCAGCACCGGCTCACGTTCCATGTCCCAGGGGAACAGGTCAGCATGCAGCTAGCACTCAGCATGGATGTTCTTCCTCATCCTCCATGGACAGCCAGAGACCGAAGGCCACAGATGTCCCAAACCTCACACTGCAGATGGAGCAGGACTCACACCCTCCCTGGCTCGCTGGCAGAGCTCATTCTGGCCCAGGGAGGTAGCCTTGCCCAGGAGGGACAGCAGGTTCTAGCCCTGGCCTGCCACCCCAGCAGAGCCTCACAAGCCAGACGACCCCCCCACTCCATGAGGGCTGCCATTTTCAACATCCAGACTTCCCTATTGTCAGAACTCCACCCAGCAGACGAGCCTATCATAGTATCAATGAATGCTGGATTTAGAGGTGACTACAAGAGTATCCACCCACACGGCAGAGCCTGGCAAGCTACCCGTGTCATATTTGATATGCCAAATACCAGTAACAATTATAGACCTCATTCCCATGACCTGATGGAATGGTTCAAGGCTCTTATGTTCCTGGGCTCTACTAGCATGAGACAGGACATATGGAGATGTTACTCGTGCCCTCTCGAGCCAATCAATGATGAACGGGAAGACAGTGAGACAGTGATAAAAATGATCGACCTATTCGCGCACCCAAGGCACGAGAGTGCTGTCAGCTGTGCCCGTGTCCAGAACACGCTGCCTGCCTACCTGACTGCGGTGCCCTTCCTCTCCATGCGTGTCCAGAGCACACTGCCCGCCTACCTGACCGCGGTGCCCTTCCTCTCCATGCGTGTCCAGAGCACGCTGCCCGCCTACCTGACCGCGGCGCCCTTCCTCTCCCGTGCGAGTCCAGAACATGCTGCCTGCCTACCTGACGCGGTGCCCTTCCTCTCCGTGGGCCTTTTCTCTCCCTGTTCGCTTCTTCTCTGCTCCTGAGTAGCCACTAGTCTCATCTCTGCTTCTCTGAGTTGGACATTTTTAGGTTCACGGCGGTTAAGTGAGATGAGCCAGTGTTTGTCTCGTGGCTGGTTCGTTTCACTCTGCCCGGCAGCCCCAGCCCATCTGTGTTGTGGCAGACTCAGAGTCTCCTTGTTCAGGGCCAGAAGCTGATGGTGTTGCATATGTCCACTGCGTTTTCCTTTGTCTGTTTCTCCATGGTGATGCTTGGGTTGTGTCTGTCTCTTGGCTGTCAGAAATAATGCCCTAAAAATGTGAGACCAGTTCTCTTGTTGGGATGCAGATTTTATTTGGGTCTGTCTATCCACACCCCCCCACCTCCCTGGAGTGGTTATGAATCACCTGCTATCACCTGCTCTTTCTCGTTATAGTCATTTGAGAAATACCCATATTGTTTTCATAATGGTTGTGCCAGTTTACACAGCCACCTTTGATGTACAAAACTCTGTCTGTCTGTCTGTCTGTCTGTCTCTCTCTATTTGTCCTCCTTGCCAGAACTTGCTGTCTGCCTTTTCATAGAAGCCATTCTAACACGGGGATGAGACCTTCCTCACACTAGGCATATTTGGGTTTAGGAGGGTCACACCCAGTAGTGCTCAAGGCTTATTCTTGGCTCTATGCTCAGGGGTCACTCCCAGCCATGCTCAGGGACCATATACAGTGCCAGGGATTGAACCAAAGCTGCATGCAAGGAAAGCACCCTCCTTACTGCTCTCTCTCTCTCTCTCTCTCTCTCTCTCTCTCTCTCTCTCTCTCCACACGCACACACACACACACACACTCACACTCACTGAATGAATGCATTCACTAACCCTCTCCCAGCTGATTCTTGGTGGACTCCCCGCCAGAAGCGCCCACTAGAGGATTTGAAGAATTTGATGGAGACTTTGTTAATTACTGGGGACTGGACAGGTCCGTCTCTGCCAAGGCAGCCCAGGGTTCTGTCCTTCCTGAAGATATTCCCAACTCCTCGGGGGCAAAGGAAGAAAAGCAGGAAGGCTCCGGCCACTTACGGAGCTCCTCCATGATGTCCCCCGCCCGAAGATGCTCGGAGCCACCAGCTCTAAGCCTGACTGGCTTCCCTTTTGCAGCGGAGGGACCCGCCTCAGAGCAGCGCCAGCCTCTGCAAAGCACCGTCCACTTCATTTGCCGTGGGCACGGAGCTGGGAAGCAAACTAAAGCAGTCAATGGCACATTCTAGATCCAAAGAGATTTAGACAAGCAGGGAACAGGCGGAACCTAATGAGATGAAGCCAAGTGGGGGTTGTCGTAGTCTCTGAGCTAGTGTTCACAAGCACAAGACCCGGGTGGAGGGATGGGAGGGACGTGAGGAGCAGAGCCCACGGCCGCACAGACTGAGTCACCCGTGTTAGGAGGGCTGACCTGACCGACTCAGACTCCCTCTGTGAGGGGTGCCCGCCCCCAGGGGTGGGGGCAGGCTTTGAGTGGCACCGTCTGGCAACTGGCAGCCAAAAAGGAAGAGCTCGTGAAATCCAGCTTCTATGCGTGGGAGAAGGCACTGTGTGTGGAATGGAGGTGGGGCGAGAGGGAGGGGGCACGTTCTGGGCTGCCTTCGGCTCCCTGGAGGCCCTGGGGTTATGGGGACTCATCACGTCGGGCTGAGGAGAGCAGGAAATCGGGGCTTCTCTGTAGCGGCAGCATTGGGCTTCGTGCTGCAAGAGCAAATAGCGCTCCAAGAGCAAATAGCGCTCCAAGAGCAAACAGCGCCTCCCCAGGCCCCATGGATGGTGGGAAGCTGTGTGGATAGTACGGAAAGTGGGCCTGAGCGTAGTGAGGCCTCTGCCACTGGAGGCAACCGAGTATAGGCCAGGGCCATGACTGGGTTTGGGCGGGCGCTAGGCCCTCTGGTTGCCGTGAACCTCTCCCACCATAAAACGGCAACTGTCTGAGGACTGCGTGTTTCTGTCTTTCCCTCTGACTTCCAGAGAAACACAGATGTTTTCTGTGCACCCCTGTGTCCTGGGCTCGTAGCCCGGCGTCCTTTGCCAAGTCCATTCTGACTCTGCATTGTTGGGGCGGGGTGCTCAAGGTAGATTCCCAAACGCCTCCCCAGTCCCCAAAGGGTTTGGTCCTTTCAGGTGGGTGGAGAGCCTCCAGTCTGCCCCAGTGCATGGAGGACAGGCTGAAGACCCCTGAGCTTGCGCTGATTCTCTCCCTACGCAAGGCCCCCGCCCCGGTTCCCTGACATCCCACAGGACACTGTCAGGGACCAGGGGTCCGAGCTGGCCCTGGCAGTGAGAGGCGCGTCTTTGTTTGCTGTCCTGCACCGCCTCGTTCCATGGTTTGTGTTAGCCAACAGCACATATCGGTCTTGTAAAATCACTAAGTCCTAATCGAATCAGGTCTCTAAATGGGCTTTGCTTTTCCGTGGTGCGGGGCCGGATTCCCCCTTTCTGGCTGGCCTGGAAGCACTGTGGGTCTAGGTTGTCCCTGGCCTGCCCCGAGTGGGACAGTATCTGAGCCAGGGCGACAGACCCCCCCACACACACACCTCACCCCAGGGGCCAGCCGCCCACGCACATTCAGAAACCGTCTGGTCCAGTGTCTCGTCCCAGTAATCACACGGGCTTTAGAGACTGGCCTGAGTCATTTGGGCCTGCAGGTGCCATTTCCTGGGCACGGGGCAGCTGAATGCGTCTGGCACAGGCCTCACCATGCCTCCACCTCGGGAGCGAGAGACTGAAGCGCTGCGAGCTGCCGCCAGCGGCCGACAGCCTGTCCTCCGAGCCAGCGGGCATAAAAGACACAGCCCCCATAAGCGGGGCCCCCTGGCAGCTCCCTTTTTCTAACTGGTTTTGAAAATCAGTTCTGATTTCCGCACAATGCAGACCTCTGAAGGGCTGAATGCTTCCCGCCCGATTTCCTCACGGGTAAATGCTGTGAGTAGGATCAAAAAGGGTGTCGGGGGAAGAGTGAATCGCGCGGCTCTAATTGACAGAGAAGCAGAATCGGAGGAGAGGCCCAAGTCTGGGGAAGGGAGAGGGGCCCGGGGGAGAGAAGGTCTGGGTCTCCGGAGGAGAGCGGGAAGGGCCTGGAACCAAAGGACGTCCTTCATTCCATGTGCAAGGAGGCGCGACATGGCCCACAGGACGCCTCCTGTCCAGCCGTCCTGGGCAGGGGGCGTCCATCTGTGCCTTGGGGGAAGGCAAGCGGGAAGCAGATGTGGGAAGCCCCTCCCCAGGCACCAGCACGGACATGGCATCTAGGGCTTTCTCGGCTATGAAACACTGTAATACGGTGTCCTGGGGTCGAACTCACAGCATACAAAGGAATACCCTGAGCAAAGCAAGCAAACCCCGCCTCTGCCGTGCAGTTCTCTGTCATTCTGGCCCTTCACAAAGGTGCCGCTTCCCTCCGCGTTAGTGCTGTGCCAAGCCCGTCCCGGCAGACAAGCCAAGCAGCATGCAGTGTGCCGAGCGCCTTCCGCTGCATTTCCGCCAACCCCGTCCCGAACTTGCACCCCGACGAGCCCCCCACCCCAAGAAAGCTGCAAATCTCCTTTCCCTGTATTTGGCTTCTTTCTCATAATTCCTCCCTGCTCCTGCATTCTTGCCTGCTTCCTCAAACCAAATGTGAGCTGTTCTCTAACTACACCGGAAAATCAGAATTTATTGTACATATGTTTGTGCTCCACTTAATAAAAAACCTATATTTTAAGATAAACTTTGTTAGTAATTCATGAGGTAAGTGACTGTTTATGCTAATCAGGCAGAAATATATTCTCAAGCATAATGCATTACATAAATTTGAATGCAAAATGTTCAATTATGAAGTAAATACAGGTAATGCAAATAATAAATTACCTCTAATAAAAATTATAAAAGATGTATCTTCAAAGAGAGTGCGGCTTTAACTTACAACTGTGAATTGCTTAAAGAGAAAAGAATTAATAAATGCTGAATTACTCGGATGATTATTCAGCACATAATTCACCTATTCATAACGACTCCTAGTAATCAGACTGTTGTTTCACATTCTCCAATCTGAGACAAGTCTTTCCTCAGCAATTTCACCCTTATCAGATTATCTCGTCTGATTCTATTAATTTTCTTCCATGAATCTGCTAACAGTGATTTGTGATTTACTTACCCTGCTAACTAAAGACCGCCAAAAGGATTTATCTAGCTCTAGACCTAAGAACAGTATATGCCTTATCATCTGGTTCCTCCGAATAACTCTTTCCTCAAATCAATTTAGTTAGTTTCACGGTAAAATTGAGTGGACTCTAGTTAGTTCTGCACCATAAAATCAGCTCCCAGATAAGCGAGTTCAGACGCTGTGCTTGATGCGTTGTGTTCTTTGCAGATTACATATGTCTGATTCCAACATTATATACCTGAGTTGTTGTAACTCACAATCAGGAAAAATATATATCTTTTTAGCTTTTAATCATTGTAATTTGGACATGGGCCGTTGGGTTTTTTTTTTTTTTCGAGTAAAGTTGTTCTGTGTATACTGACAGGGAAATCCAGTTTTAATGCTACACTTTCTCCTACATTTTTTGACCTCTGCCCTCATCTCCAACACCCCCACATCTGTCTATAAATATTCATTGCTTTCAAAAATTTTAATACTGTTGATTTGAATTGGTCAGTAATGACAAGTGCTTAGTTTCTAAATTACTCTATATTGTTCTGCAGAGATTACTGGAGTATATATAGTAAGGGGAATATTAAGCTGAAGAAAACACAGTTCATATTGTATTTGGATTAGATGGACTCAGATAGAAGTGAAACAAACAACATTAGCACAGAAGTCTAAAGAAATGTGGCCTGCTATAATTGTAGAGAATCAAAAAATTGAATAGTCCTAATGAAAATGAGAGAGCACAATTGTTATAAAAGAAATACCACTAACAGGAAACTGTAAATGTTTAGATACCCCTGTGAATCACTAAATAATAAAGTAAAAAAGGACAAAAATGAGAATTAAGTCATAAGCCTCAGAGCACCATCACTACATGTCTAGAAAAATAATGTGGGCCCCTTCTGTTTTTTTTCAACAACATACCACACAACGACAACAACCCAGTAGGGTTTTCTAAGAGACTGTGAACTAAGAGTAAGAAAAAATGCCATGACTTGGTGGCCGTGTACAAAGCTAACCATAAAAAGACGTATGGGTAATAGTACTTTTAGTTGCCTAGTTGTGGGCATTTAATTTGATATATAATTGCATCAACTAGGGATGCCGGCATGCATCTGTGTACCACGGTCTCCTTCATTAGTTAAATTTTTTTTTTTATGAGCATTGTTTATAAGGTAGCAATTTCAGTGTTCTGGTCAAAAATACTTCCATGAGAGGCAGGGATCATATCTTGATGCTTTTAGCAGAAGAAAAATAAGAACGAAGCAAATGGATTTAAAAAAAATAGTTAGATGTACAAAATAATGTAATGAATTCTTCCTAAATATAAATTCATAGCTCAGATAAAAACAAACTCAAGAGTTTTGCGACTGATGATTTTAAAGGGCCTAGAAAACTTGCTAAATGACATGACATGTTTATTTTATTTCAGCAGAGGCTTTGCCTCTCACTGTATACACTCTGATCCCTTAATTTCATTGATAGGTAAAATACTGCTTAAGAGAAAGAAAGCAAAAGGACTTCTGTGGAGCTGTATAAATATTGACATCATTGTCACTCTCCCTTCCCTACACTGACAATGGGCATTTTCTTTCCATCCCAACAGAGTACCCTCGTGGAACTAAGTCTGCACTTACCAGAGCCTCGCTGAAGTGAAGGAAAGAAAAACAGATGCTTCTGCACCAATTCTCCACATTAGGGTTATGAAAGAGTGTTTTGTGACCAGACATCCTCTTCGGGGCTAGGAAATGCCTACAACCTTCTGGGGGAGCCTCTCAGTGGATCGTCCGGGTTTTGCTGAAACTGAAGGCAGGCAGGGGCGTCAGAAAAATCAGCACAAGTCAAGAAGCCACTGAGTGGCACCGAAGTAGGCAAGCGGGCCACGGGGTGGGCGAGAGCGACGTGCCTGCAGTGTGCATGAAGCTTAATATATGACCAAGTGTCAGAAGGCAGGTTTTCTGAGAATTACTTTTCAGATAAACAACTTTATAGCACGGCACTTAATCTTACTTACTAGAGACATTTCCATTTATCACTGAATTACAAGTAACATTAATTCTATTGATATTGCTATAAAGCCTGCTGAAAATCTATCCTGGCACTTTTAAAGGGTCTGGGGCCCTGTTAGATGGCCGAGAGCATCTAACGCTGGCCGAGAGCAGCCGATGACTCTCAAGGCTTCTGAGTTCCTGGGACCCTTTGTCAACAATCAAGGGACAGGATTGAGGGGGAATTACTTCCGCACCTGCCGGCGCTGCCTTCAGGCCCTCTTCTGCTAGTTGGGGTTCTCCCGCGGGGTCCCAGCAACTTTCTGAGAGTCTGTCCTTCCCCACCTCCAGCAACCAACAAACTGGACAGGAATCAATTTCCACTGACCTTTGCCGAAAGGTGGCGCTGTTGAGGTAAAAACCAACTCGGTCCAACAATAGTTTCACTCTTGGATCCTTTTGCAGGCGTTTCAGAATGTTTTTTAAGGCACCCTCCTAGCGTCTCCCCTTCCCATAAAGTAAAATAAATATGATTAACACCAAATGCATTTCATTCATCGGAGGAATCAACTGTTCCAGCATCCAAGCAGGCGGCTGGTCTTCCAAACAGTGGGTAGTTGGGGCACTCGCCTTCCCCCCAAATAAATCTCTGCCGTTTCGACTTGCCTATCGCTTTAAAATCTTAGAAACAGAGTTTTCTGTTCCTCTTTCCCCCTTTTCTTTCCTTTTTTTGCATAAGCTTTAAAAAGAATCAATCAAGAAGATTGAATAGTTATTACCAGCTGCAAGGGAGGGGAGAAGCTACGCCCCCCCCGCCCCAGCTCCC
The DNA here is from genome assembly GCA_021461705.1 of Cryptotis parvus. Classification (NCBI taxonomy): domain Eukaryota; kingdom Metazoa; phylum Chordata; class Mammalia; order Eulipotyphla; family Soricidae; genus Cryptotis; species Cryptotis parvus. The sequence goes on from JAJIBD010021133.1 coordinate 581,503, forward strand.
CATTCTGTGTCGGGCTTGTCCGAGAAATCGCGGTTTAAAATTAACCCTTCCAGGGGTGCTGGTGAAGCCTGGGGTGTTGCCGCCCCTCCTGGATCCTTGTCACTGCCCGGGCCTGTCCGAGATAATTAAGCGAAACGTACAAGTGCAAAGTGCGTGCAGGACCCTAAGAAATGGGAGGCAGCTTCCAGAAGAAGGAAGGTGTGCATGAGGGTTTGTGTGCGTGCATGAGAGAAAGAGAGAGAGAGAGAGAGAGAGAGAGAGAGAGAGAGAGAGAGAAAGAGAGAGAGAGAGAGAGAGATCCCTGCCTGCCCTGCCCCGCAGCGGCCAGCCTAGCCTGTCCCCCAACATCTGGCCCTGAGCGCCGGGTCCGCCTCCCCTAACGAGGCTGCTCCCGGGGCTTCCTCTCTGCGGACTCGGACCACTTGGGCTGCCGGCGCGTCCAGCGCGCAGCCTGACCCTGCTCTCCCCGCGCGGGCACCGGAGAGGACAAAGAATCGGGCCAAGTCAGACCCCCTGGGCCAGGTGCGGGGCGCGGGGCGCCTCACAGGCACCGGGGGCGGACGAGGAGGGGGAACCTGCCGAGCGCGCCCCTGTCCCGGAGAAGGGGCAGTCCAGGAGGGCGCGCAGCCCGTTCCGCGGGCAGCTGGCCAGGCCTCGCTCGCTCTTGCTCTTTTCTCTCTCTCTAGCACTCCGAAGACCTCAGGGCGTCCTCCGGCCCGCCCCGGCTCCCGCGATCCCCCAGGAAAACTTCCCTCTTGCAGCCAACTTTGAGCCGGCCCGCGCCTTCCTTCCGCGGCATCCTTGGCGCGGGAAGGGTTAAGGCCGGCCGGCCCAGCTGACAGTCAGCTGATTGGGCTGATTGACAGCTCGAAAAAGTTTCCTTGTTTCTATACTATTATGCTAATCGCGGCCGCTCGCGTCTCCTCCCATTGGCCCCGAGTACCAGTCAATTTCCCATTTGGGCCTGACGTCACGGGCGCTATAAAACTCAGCAATTGCTTTAAACTCTTCTTGCTGGATCAGAGGCTTTAAAATCTTTTTTCATCTTCGAGCTGCTGCTCGGCTGCTGCTCCTCGTCGCGGCCTCCCCCCCCCCCCACCCCCTTTTGCTCTCTGCCCGGCCTTTGCCACAGGACTTCGCTAATTTGCTTTTCATTTTTTGGAGGGGAGGGCCCAGGGAGGGGGAAAAAGCCGAAAAAAAAAAAGAGAGAAAGAAAAAAGACCAGAAAGAACTAAACTCCCCCTTCCTCCAGCCGGGCTGCACCTCCAGGCTTTGCACTTTGCACGGAGGGCGAGGGGAGCGCGCGGCAGAGAGAGCGAGAGAGGAGCCGGGAGGGGAAGAGCGAGCGAGCGAGCGGAGACACAGAGAGAGACTCGCGCTCCAGAGCAGGCGGGAGCGGCGGCGAGCAGCATGAAGTGTTAACTCCCGCGTGCCAAGGGCCCGCGCCGCCGGGACAGCCGCCCACCGCGCCTCCAGCTCCGAGTGGCCGCCGCGCGCGCCCCGCCTGCACCGGCCGAGCCTCCTTATGCAAAGCGCGCAGCGGAGCGGCCAGCGGGGGACGCCGCGCACCGGGCCGGGCTCCGCCGGCTTCGCCGCCGCCAGCGCCGGCAGCAGCAGCAGCAGCAGCAGCAGCAGCAAGAGCAGCGGCGGCCCCGGCACGGCCCCAGCAGGACCTCGCCGAGCCTGAAGCCGCCCGGCCCGGGAGCGCACGGAGGCGAGCAGGCGAGGAGGGGCCGGGGGCGAGCGAGCACATTGGCGTGAGCAGGGGGCGGGCGGGCGCGGGGGGCGCGGGCAGGGCGGGAGGTGCGAGCGCTCGGAGCTCTCGGGCCCCGCCACCGCCGCGCGCGAGCGAGACGCGCCCCAGCCCGGCAAGCTGGCGCACCCGCTGGCCACGCAGCCCAGCCCGCTGCCCCCTCTCCTGCAGCCCATCTGGCGGAGCGGCGGCGGCGGCGGCCGGAGGATGGCATCCGAACTGGCCCTGAGCAACTCCGACCTGCCCACCAGTCCCCTGGCCATGGAATATGTTAATGACTTCGATCTGATGAAGTTCGAAGTGAAAAAGGAGCCGGTGGAGACCGACCGCATCATCAGCCAGTGCGGCCGTCTCATCGCCGGGGGCTCGCTGTCGTCCACCCCCCATGAGCACGCCCTGCAGCTCCGTGCCGCCGTCGCCCAGCTTCTCGGCGCCCAGCCCGGGCTCGGGCAGCGAGCAGAAGGCGCACCTGGACGACTACTACTGGATGACGGGCTACCCGCAGCAGCTGCACCCCGAGGCGCTGGGCTTCAGCCCCGAGGACGCGGTCGAGGCGCTCATCAGCAACAGCCACCAGCTCCCGGGCGGCTTCGATGGCTACGCGCGCGGCGCCCAGCAGCTGGCCGGGGCGGCCGGGGCGGCGGCGGCGGCGGCGGCGGCCGGCGGCTCCCTGGGCGCGGGCAGCGGCGGCGGCGGCGGCGGCGGCGACGACATGGGCCCCGCCGCCGCCGTGGTGTCCGCCGTGATCGCCGCGGCCGCCGCGCAGAGCGGCGCGGGCCCGCACTACCACCACCACCACCATCACCACGCCGCCGCCCACCACCACGCCCCGACGGCCGGCGCCCAGCGCGGCGAGCGGCACAGCGGGCAGCGGCGGCCCGGCCAGCGCCGGGGGAGGCGGCGGCGGCGGCGGCGGCGTTGGCGGCGGCGGCGGGGGGGGCGCGGCGGCGGCGGCGGGGGCGGCGGGGGGCGCGCTGCACCCGCACCACCACGCCGCGGCCGGCGGCCTGCACTTCGACGACCGCTTCTCGGACGAGCAGCTGGTGACCATGTCGGTGCGCGAGCTGAACCGGCAGCTGCGCGGGGTGAGCAAGGAGGAGGTGATCCGGCTGAAGCAGAAGCGGCGGACCCTGAAAAACCGCGGCTATGCCCAGTCGTGCCGCTTCAAGCGCGTGCAGCAGAGACACGTCCTGGAGTCGGAGAAGAACCAGCTGCTGCAGCAGGTCGACCACCTCAAGCAGGAGATCTCCCGGCTGGTGCGCGAGAGGGACGCGTACAAGGAGAAGTACGAGAAGCTGGTGAGCAGCGGCTTCCGGAGAAAACGGCTCGAGCAGCGACAACCCGTCCTCACCCGAGTTTTTCATGTGAGTCTCGAGCCGCCGCCGTGGGGAAAGCGCGCTCCGCGGGGGCCCCACTCGGGTGCGGGGCTCGCCACGGGCCGCCCGCCGCGCCTCGCCCCCTCCCCTGCCGAGATCGCCCCCGCGGCAGCCCGCCGCGCGCGCGCACACGCGCACACCCATGCACACACGCGCACACACGCACGCACACACACACGCACACGCAGGCTCCCAGGTGGTGGCGGCGGCCGCGGTGGCTGTTTTTGAGTCGGGAGGGGCTGACAGCACGGTTGCCAATCTGAAATGCTCCCTAAATTCCCCAGCTTTTCTTTTTTACAACCCCCCACCCCCCAAAGAAAAAATAACTTGCACAGTGTTTAAAGGTCTCGGCAGAGTCCTTCACTGCAACCTAGCTCGCCTTTGAAGCCTGCATCTTTCACGTAATATTATTTTTTTTTATTTTGGTTTTTCATCAGTTCACGAGCTGGTGTTCATCTTCTATGTGTGTGTGTGTGTGTGTTCTATTCGGTTTGGATTTTTTTTTTATTTTACTTTTTTTTGGAGCTTGCTGTGTTGTCCTTTGCCCTGCTCAGCACCCTCACTCCCTCTTCCCCATCTACTCTGAGATAAAAGACAAAAAAGCTGGGTTTTTTTTCTCCTCCTGAGTTCTTCCTGTGAGATTGAGCTTGCAAAAGGAAAAAAAAATGTGAAATGTTCTATGACTCTATGACTTGCAGCGTGCTGAGTTCCATCGGGTTTTAGCATTGTTATGCTAAAATAGAGAGAAAAAAATTCTCATGAACCTGCCACAATCAAGCCTGCATGAAGCTTCAGGTGTGACTTGTGAGCGGGGCCTCAGATGCCCAATCTGAGCGGTTAGTCTGCCATTAAAACTCATTCTCATCTCATGCATTATTACGCTTGCTACTTTGTCTTAGCAACAATGAACTGTAACTGTTTCAAAGACTTTATGGAAAGAGACATTATATTAATAAAAAAAAAGCCTGCATGCTGGACATGTATGGTATAATTATTTTTTGTTCTTTTTTTTCCTTTTGGCTTGGAAATGGACATTCGAAGACTTATGGCATGGCATTCATACTTTAGTTTTATTGCCTCATGACTTTTTTGAGTTACGAACAAAAAAGTGCTACCCTAGAGCCTTCTTCCCATGAAAGTTTGCATCCGCTCCAGAACTTCTTTCAGTTGTTCAGAACTTCAGCCTCCCATTATCAGTGCACTGAGGGCTGTCCTTGTCAAACATGCCTGAAAGGGCGAAAAATTTAACATGCAAATATTAAAGAACTCCTCGACACGTTTTCTTTTTTGATAAGAATGGCACCCACTTTGGGGGACTAAAATGTGCTGGTGTGGAAAGCAGTCTAAAGCTTATTTTTTTAGAGAAGAAACCTGCCCCGTTATTTTTGGTTTGGTTTTTATTTTTATTTTATCCTTTTTTTTTTTTGGCTTTTGGTCATTGTCAAATGTGGAATGCTATGGGTTTCTAGTATATAATTTAATTCTAGTTTTTATAATCTGTTAGCCCAGTTAAAATGTATGCTACAGATAAAGGAATGTTATAGATAAATTTGAAAGAGTTAGGTCTGTTTAGCTGTAGATTTTTTAAAAGATTGATGCACTAAATTGTTTACTGTTGTGATGTTAAGGGGGTAGAGTTTGCAAGGGGACTGTTTAAAAAAAAGTAGCTTATACAGCATGTGCTTGCAACTTAAATATAAGTTGGGTATGTGTAGTCTTTGCTATACCACTGACTGTATTGAAAAACCAAAGTATTAAAAAGGGGACGCACCCCTGTTTATATCTGTAGGGGTATTTTACATTCAAAATGTATGGGGTTTTTTTTTCAAAATTAAAGTATTTGGGACTGAATTGCACTAAGATATAACCTGCAAGCATATAATACAAAAAGAAATTTGCAAAACTGTTTAGAACGCTAATAAAATTTATGCAGTTATCAAAAATGGCATTACTGCACAGTTTTAAAATGATGCAGATTTTTTTACAGTTGTATTGTGGTGCAGAACTGGATTTTCTGTAACTTAAAAAAATCCACAGTTTTAAAGGCAATAATCAGTAAATGTTATTTTCAGGGACTGACATCTGTCTTTAAAAAAATGAAAAGTAAATCTTACCACAATAAATATAAAAAAATCTTGTCAGTTACTTTTCTTTTTTAAATATTTTGCTGTGCAAAATTGTTTTATATCTTGAGTTACTAACTAACCACGCGTGATGTTCCTATGTGCTTTTCTTTCATTTTCAATTCTGGTTATATCGAGAGAAAGAATAATCTACAATAATAAACTGCATTTTTTTTTGATTCTGTACTCAGTTTCTTAGCGTACAGTTTAACTTGGCCCAACCCTGCGTTAGAAATTTTAAAAATGCGTCTTCTCTCCAGAGGAAGGGCTCAGAGGCGTAGGGAAGAAGCAATTCAGGGAGGATCATAGTCTGTTTTGTAAGAGGGAGGCCTGGTCCTTGGAGTAACTAGCAATATGCCATCTGAGTTGATAACATAACCTCTCAAAATCACGTCCTCTGTACCCCCTGCCCCCCATGGGCCCCCTCCAAAAAGTTTTCAATTTGTAAGTGAGTGACGCCATCATTGCCGTATGGTGAAGCAAGCAAGCAAATGCACATTCCACGGGGAGAGCCGGGCTTGGCCCGAGCATCTCTGACTGAGCGTCTAACCTGCCCCAGAGCCAGGCGCCATCACACCAGCAAGGCCGGAGCCTGTGAGTTGGTACGGTTGCAGCTCCGGGCCTGGGTGCCTTTTCCCTCTCCACTCTCATGTCCTGATTTTCTTATTAGCCAAGGCCCGGCAAGATCTGACATTCATGCTTTGGGCCAGACGGAGGTATGGTGCGTTTCCTTGCCCAGAACGTCTTCCAGACTTTAATAGGAAAAAGGAAAAAAATCCTACCCCTGATTGACAGAAGACCCAGCACATACATAGTCTGGTTTAGTCTGGGCGATTCAAGCCCGTTTTCACTGTGAGTATTTAGGAGCAGCTGAGTTGCTCAGGGTTTTATAGAGACGTGCTCGGATTTCTTGCCTAGACCCCAAATCAGGCTGCCTGTCGTGTCCGGGGCTGATTTAGAGATCACCAAGGAAGCCTTGAGCTCCTTTGGAGAACAGCACTGACCTACTTTAAGAAAAAATGACAAATTCTTGCAACTAATCTTACCAAGTCACGTTGATTACACTTTTAGTCAACTTCCCAAGGAAGCTCCCAGACCTCAGACAAAGCAGTAAAGCACTGTGTGGCAACATAGAGCCAAACATGCTGGCTGTTGTTTGATTTTGATTTTGGTTTTATAAAAAGAGAATATATAAACACATATACGTATGTAGTATCTATGATAATATTGCAACTCTGAGGCAAGCTGTGCTCCAGCTCAAGGGCCAACCTCAGTGCATCGCCTGTCCCGTTGGCATTCTCCTCGGAGCACGAAGCAGGTGTGCACTCTACACTTGACCTTCTATTCCGTGCGGGACCCTGATTCTGGAGCCCACCGTTATCTCGCTTAAGTGAAGTCTCAGTGCTTCAGGGATCCCCACTGTACCCCATGTTAGAGGCTACACGGCAGCTTCTCCGGGAGGACGCAGAAATAGAGATATCGCTTACGTAACAAGCACCAACTGAAAGAATGGGAAGCAAACACATTCTCAGAATAAGGCAGACACTCAGTGGACTTACTACGATTTGTCTCAGGAAGAGAGGGACCTTCGGGGACCTGCGGGGACATTCGGCAGTGCTGTTAGGGATGGACCAGGTACTGCAGGAAGGGAGCAGGTTGGCGCCCCTGGCCGTTAGCAAGCAGAGTTTGGCAAAAGCAGGATTCAGGGGTGGACTTCAAGAGAATGTTCACTCCCAAAGCAAAACGTTTTATTTAATTAATTAATTTGTTTGTTTGTTTATTTGTTTATTTTCAGAAATGAGCAGATGAAATACCTTGAAACATAACGTGAGTGGTGGACACATACATATTGTTGGGTTCCCCACCCCGTCCCCAGTCCCACCACCAACACCAAAGAGATTCTAAATCCTGCCTGAGTGCCCTTACTATAAAGCTCTAAATTGAAAATCAAAATAAGAATATAAGGAAAGCTGGCTGCCCCTTTCCTCTTCGTTGGACTCTAGTGTTAAACTCCTTTCATCCCTATCACAGAGCTATGTCCCTTGGTCCAATGGGACATCAGGGGGTACACCGCTTTTTGGAAGCTCCTTCCATGTGGAGTTTTTTCTTTCCAGGGCATTCACAAATGGAAGTTGATGTGGGAACGTTCCATATTGCTGTTATTAATTATGGCCGCCAACATCATCATCACCTCATGCAAAACAGACCGCCCTTAACTTAGGGTTTCTTTTTCTTGCTCAGATTTTGTTTGTTTGTTTGTTTGCTTTGCTTTTAAGAAAAATTATTGTGGTAGAGATAAAGACGATGTCATGTCCGACCTCCGTAGCAGTGGGCCATGTCGGGGTCCGAGAGGAGGGGACCAGCCCCGCCAGGAAGGGCTCTCTGCCCGCCTGCCCTACCCATGTGGGGCACAGAGTCAATATGCTTGTTTTTAAGCTGGGCTATTAGTTACAAAACCCACAGAAATGTAAAGGTGGGTGTGTGTGCGCGCGTGTGTGCGCGTGTCTGTGCACTTTTATGAAACAAAGTTTCACAGGCAGGAGTCGCTCCTATCTTTCAAGTTTCTGTAGACATAACACACTCGAAATAACACCTTTTCACACTTCATTCTTTCCCTGGCAGATAACTCACTAAAGAGAAAGAAAATATTTGCTTCCTCCCCTTCTCCCTAGCCCTGCAGATCAGGAGATGCTACAAGCAGGCGCATGCAGGCACCAGAGCCGAGCACTGTGGTTCTGTGAGCCAGCAGCCTGGCCTGGTACTTATTGGTGGTATCAAGTGGGTTCATTGATCAGACATGGCTACCCCCAAGAATGTAGCGACCCAAATACACAGTTGAAGACACACCATCCTGCCCACACCCCATATTAAACCCCTGCTCCTTGCTCAGGGCTCTTTTTCTCACAACCCGGTAGTGAGTTCTTACAATGTCTGGGGCGCTTGAGTAGACGGCTCGCGTAGGCCATCTCGGCCGATAAGCCGCTTCTCGGTGGGTCTCAGCAGGAAACCATGTGCAAGGCGGAGTCTACTCACCTGCCCTCAGGCCGTGCCCACTGGGGTCCCATTTCATCACTAGCTGCCCCAGTGGCAAATTCTCTATTCCTGACCACCCCATGCTCAGGCTGATGTTTCTTTGCCTTGACCTTGGGGTGGCTTCATTTAGACACAGCGACTCGGGGCAGTTCTCTGCTTAGGTGGAACCACTCCTTGCCAAACCACCAACTTTGTTGCTAAAAGCCGGAATGCAGGCCATGGGAAATGGGAGGGGGGTGGCATTTCTCTCGCCAAGTAACACAGCTGGCTTTGAGAGTCACATTCCCAGCATTTTCCCAGCTTAAATAGCTGGAGTGGCTTTGGGCATGTGCAGAGAAGACGCGGGCCCAGGGCCGCCTTGCTTCACTGTCTTGCGCATTTGCTCTGGCCAGCCAACTTCCACATTTATGAAATGCTCCCCACCCCCTCCCCAGCCACTCTCTGCCACTCTGCGTGTTGGAACGTCTGCTGACCACACCACTGGCTCTATTGTTCAGGACTGACCCAGAGGGGTTGCCACACAGGGCTCTGTGAGGGGCAGTCTCCAGGGGCCCGTTGTCCACACCAGGACAGTCCACAGCCTTGCTCTGAGGCGGCTTTGCTCATAACAGGCCGTGAGGGGGAGTAGAAAACTCCTCCAGCCCCGGGGCCTTTGCCCTACTTCCGCACCTCGATCCCCTTCCATTGGATTTTAAAATAACCAACCTGTCCCCAAACCTTGAACTTAGGTACTCAGTTTTTGTTTTATTTTGTTTTCATGGAAGGGACGTTCAGTCTCCACCACTTTCCTTTGTTCCTAATGTTGAATGAATTATTCAAAGTCCCTCTTGGTGCTCAGGAAAATAAGAGAAACCCTGAAGCTCCTTCCCATTCTTGACCTCAGTCTAGAAGGATGCCCAAGGCCAGGCAGGGCGTTTCGGGCGTCCACGGCGGGGTGGAGGGACCCAGCCCGCAGCCATCTGCATTGGGATCTGTTTGTTTGGGTTTTGCCCTTATTTAAAGACAGCCAAACATCTGTGTGTGTCTTCGCGCACCTTCTGGTCACACTGCATTTCTCGCTTTGCTCTTGATGTAAATCTCTCTCACAGCAGCCGGCCCCAGAGGAGGGGACAGTCCCCAGACATGACGCCCTGCACACAGTTCCCCTGCACAGGATTCGCCTGCACACACCCAGCAATGTGGAGCTGCTCTTTGCTTCCCCCCATCCCCGAGAATGTGGATCAGGGTGGAGAATCTCAGTGTCCCTGACTGCCCGTGATGGTCAGGGCAGGAAGATCATGGGGACTTCACTAGCCCTACGAGGGGTACACAATAAAGGAAACAACAACAAGTCAGAGTGCTCTCATGAAGGCTCAGCCACTGGGAACTCCTGACTTCTTTCTCGGCCCTTCTGTGGGGCAGGAATCAATGAAGGGCGTAATGTGCCGAGGACACAGTGGTCCCAGCTGACCCCCGCCAGACCAAGCCTCCTTGCTGGCGCCTGAAGTTGGGTTGTCTTTTGCTCATATCCTCTCACTGGTTACCTTTCTTTGGTCACTGTTTTAGCCATCAGACTGCACCGAGAGAACCGGGGACATGGTGACTCCGGAGCTCTGGGGGTGGGGGAGGCGGCGTAAATCCATCAACCCTGAGATTCTGGTGGTGGTGACGTTTGGGACAGGCCACTGGTCGTCGTGACTCGGCACTCGGGTTTATGGCCTTGAGACAGATTTTATTGTTGGCATCTGAGAGCCCTTTGTGTGGGTGGCACCCTGGGCTGAGGCTGGCCGAGAACTGTGCCCGGCAGGCGCTAGCCCTTTGTGAATCTGCGGCCAAGTTGGGCAGTTGGAGGAATCTCAGGACGTGCCTCTCCCTCCGAGAGGTTATGATCGGAATCCCGGTTCCTTCCCCAAACCTCCTCCTCTCACACCTCTCCCCTTCCGCTGAATACAGCAGCTTCTTCTTTTCCTTCCTTTTTGTTAAATAACAATCCGCCCCTCTCGCCCGTACCCGATTAGTATTTGGGATTGCGAAATCACTCCTCCCTTAACTAGCACATTCTCCAGTTTTTCAGATTCGCCCGCAAGGGGCCAGCATTCAAGTGGGAGGGTCCGAGGGAGTCGGAGTACTGGGGGCGGAAGAGGTTGCTCTGGTCCCCGGTGCCCCCAGCCCTCCCAGAGCAGCCGAGCCTGCAGCTGGAGATTTGGCTTGATTTCTGGAGTTTAAATACTCTCATCGCCAGCCTTTGTGTTTCCAAGCTCGGATGGCAAAAGAATGGGGCTTTGAGGGCTTGTTGTTGCCTTTGCCCTGTGGGTAGTGCGTTCGCGAGGTAGTGCAGAGAGGCCGTGAGCCTTAGAAGACCGGGACTGCCAGCCGCAGGGTGCACCAGCGATAAGGCCTCACTGGCAACCCCCTCTGGGTTTTGTGAAGATAACCCGGGCTGGAAAATCGGGTCAGTGGTACTGATGCCTTTTTATTTATCTTATATTTGGGGGTGCGGTTGGGCCCATCCTCAGCGGTGCTCAGGCTTGCTCTGCACTCAGGGATCACTGCTGGCAGCTCGCAGGAGATTGTATAGAGTGCTGGGGCTCGAACCCGACGCCTATGAGCCAGGCAAGTGCCCTCCCTGTCGGACTATTCTCCAGCCCCTGAAGCCCTTTTGCACCCCAGATGGCCCTGATTCTGTGGACACCGACTCCTCTCGAGAGCCAGGAAGGCTGGGCGGTGCTCGGGGCTAGGCCAGGCTAGACCCAAGCAGAGACGGATGCAGGGCCAGTGGGGAAGCCGAGCACAGAGGCGGCCTTGACCCGGTGACACCAGGGCTCGGTGGCCACAGTGTTCCAGTGTCCAGCTTCCCACCAGGAAGGATCTGTGTGCTGGTGACAGTCAAGGCACTGACCTCTGCAGAGGCCGCGGCTCCTAAAAACAATAGCTGTGGACGTCCTCAGCCCCTTCCACTTGCCCCCTGGCCGAGCTCAGCTTCTTCCCAGGATTCCCTGCGCCACCCCAGGCCAGCAGAGAGGTCACTGCCCACACTGTACATCACCTCTGCCCCAGTGTAAGTAGAGACAAAGGCAGGAAAGGGGAGAAGGGGTGAGGCAACGCTTCCAGAACCTTCTGGTCCTGGTTGGTGCTTCCTGTGCCCAGGAACGAGGGTCCCCCTCCCTGTTCCACACACCCGTGGACCCCGGCTCCAGCCTCCCTCCAGCCCGCCTCGCCCAGGTGCTCCTGCCAGCTCTCATATTGTACTGGCCGCCCTGCCCGGAACTGGGGCGCTGGACTGCACAGGGTGGGTGGGACCCAAACCCGCCCCCGCCCTCCAGGTGTCCCCTCCCTCTCAGGTACCCCGCAGGTGCCAAAAGGCAGGCGGGTGCGGGAGCAGGCCCCTGCGCCACGCTCGGCTGGACCCTGAGTCCCCAGAGCTCTTCATGCTTCTCCCGAGAGCAGCCAGGCACCTGCCGGGTTCCCCCAGATGCGGGAGCTCCCCCACCTGCACCAGGCCCCGAAGGTTGCGCCCAGTGGTGAGCCCAGCCCAGGGGCATCCTGCCTGGTTGAGCCCCAGTCGGGGCACAGAGGGAGGCGGGGGCAGGCTCAACCCTGAAAGGCCGCGGCAGGCCCCCTCTCCCCAGGAGCTTTCAGTAAATAAGATGCTCTTCTCCAGATCATTTGATTTTCACTCGATTAATTTTCCGCCCATTTTCCAGATCTATTTTTTTATTTTCCCTTTTCTCCCTGTGCTGCTTAGAAAAGATGTAAGGAGGAACCCTCCAGCCTGTGCTTTTCAATCTTGCTGCAACAGAAACTTGGCAGGGGGTTCCTCAGTGCTGCTGGGGGCGCATCTCCTGAGGGAAGCAGGGGAAGGCGAGATGGGCAGAAGCTGAAACCCCCCGACCCCTGAACTTGCTCCCAGCTCTCACGACACTGGCTGGTAACTCTGAGGTATCTGGGGTAGACAGGCTTGCCGCCTCCTCCCGCGGGACACTGGGCTCGGGAGCTGCCTGAGTAAGGAAACACTTAGACAAGGATCAGTTCTTCTTTTTAAAAACATCCTCTCCAGCGATAGCACAGCGGGAGGGCGTTTGCCTTGCACGCAGCTGACCCGGGTTCGATTCCCCAGCATCCCACATGGTCTCCCGAGCATCGCCAAGAGTAATTACTGAGTGCAGAGCCAGGAGTAATCCCTGAGCATTGCCGGTTGTGACCCAAAAAGCAAACAAACAATAACTAAATACATACTCTCTGCCTCCACACACTTAGGTGAGGGAAGAATCCATTCACGTAGAGATGAGTATATTGAAAGTGTCCCAGACACTTGTGCAAGGACCCTCTGATACTGTGTGTCTGGGGCTGAGGGGCTGGAAGGGTCTGACCAGCCTCAAATGGGGTCCCTGGGTCTGTCTGTGCCCTCTCCCACCCCCACACAGCCCAACATGTCCCTGCATCTACCGTTTATTTACGGATTGATCTATTTGTTTAGCTGCTTATTCGGGAACCTTTAAAGAGCCCCGTCTCAAGGGCCCAGCAGAGCTTCAGCTCCCACCTGATGAAGTCCCAAGGCCAGAGCTGATTGTGCTCCTCCTGTGCCTGTGTGTGCTGCCGGCAAAATGAGCCTGACGTGTGGGGCTCAGGCCCTCCTCCCCTCAAACCTTCTGACCTGCCGTGACTTCGGGGACAGCCCAGGGACACCAGGGGCCCTCTCCGGCATGCTTCCAGAACACTCCCTGCTCTGTGAGGCCTTTCCAGCTCTCCCTTGGGCTATGACTGCACATTCCAAGGCCATTAAAAAAGAAAAGGCAATTTTCCTCACTAAGTAAACAGATGCGACTGTCAGGAGCTAGTGCCGGGCGGATGGCCGGCCTTGGGTTACCAGTTCCTGAGACTCTTCCCCAGAATCTGCGGGCCCGTTGCCACAGAGACCCTGTTCCCGCTCAGCTTCCCCGGCCCAGTCTGGATAAGGGGGAGAGAACCAGAGAACCTCCAGCCTGGCTTCTGCGCCCACCCGTTCAGGTGTGCTCAGGTCAGGTTGTCGCCCACCTCCTCTCTCTGGAAAGCGAATGCCTTGAGAGCAGGATGGGTCCCCGGTGGCCGGAGGAGAGGTCATTCTGCAGAAAGCGACACCAGTGATCTAAAAAGGACGTGCACTTCATGAGCTTTCAGGCAAGATGCCAAATATCACATTTAATGAGGCCTGATTTGTTTTCTCCAAAAATAACGGAGACTAGCGGGAGCTGGCCAGGAAGGCAAAAGGGCCATTTTGGGGGCAGGGGGAGGCCTGATCATTTATTGCTTTGTAATATTTTTTTTCCAAAATTGAAAAATGCTTCACAAGTAATGATCTCATGTAAATACTTCTTGCCGGAGCTCAACATATGTTTGCAGCGCCCCAAAGGAATTCAAAAAATATTCTCTCCATGATCTTTTAAGCATTTAAACTCTATTCTCCTGTGTTTCTTAAAGAATCTGTTGTTTCTGAAGATTTTTTTTTAAGTAAGCTTATATGTGAACTTCTGTGAGGCTTCTTTTTTTTTTTTTTACGAGATTAGCCATTTAAACAATGGAAAACAATTGATATTTCTGATAACACTTCCCACTTCCCGGTTTATATCTTCAGTATGTTTCTTGTTTTCTTTTTCTGGCATAGAAAGAATATATTTGGCCCGAGATTAATGTACACTATTACATGAAGAATAGTTTGTCCCAGAAGGTTTTAAAAGCATTTCTAATGTGCACTGTGAGTGACGGTGCTCTGTGCGTGGAAGACAGCCCGGGTCCAAGAATACAGATTTGTTTATCTGCGGGCTCTAAGGCATCAGCATGTCATTCAGACAGAGGGTGTTTGAGGCAACTCAGGCCATGGTCAGTGCAAATTTAAGTCAAGAAAGAGTCTCTCTTCAGCTCGTGCCGTCCCCGACTCGCAAATATAGGAAAAAGCTGATGTGAGCCCACAGCTGTAGGGGCGAGTGAAATAAAAACATAGGGGGTGGTTTAAAGAAAAATAACTGAATGTAGAGGTTGTATGTGAAAAAGAAATTGCCTTTCTAGTTTATCACAGTAATTGTATACAGATTCGCAGGAACCGTGTTGGATTTTTAAAATTAGATTTTAAATATATTTTGACAGTCTGGACTTGTATAGTGTGACTAACTATAGGGAAATGACAGGTCTGTTTTGTTATTAAACTGCTGTCTGGAAAATATTGGAGTCCGTACAGTAAATGATAATTATTTTACCACTGACATAGTACAGTGATAGCAATAAGGAGTTTCTGAACCATAGGAAGCTAACTACTTGGAATCACTGTGCTTTGTTATTTGCTGTGAAGCAAAAAGACTTTTTTTTAAAGCAACCTCATTTTCATATCACCATTTGAAGCATCCCCTGCTACTAATTTAAACAGAGAGGAAGTTAATAAATAAATGGGGTGGGCTCTAAGTGGTTCTATTTGTTAAGGGAACATTTGCAATTAAGGTCAGCAGTGCAGGCAGGACAGACCAGAGCAAACGTGGGGGGACGGAGGACGAAGATGGAAGAGAATGGACCCGGGAGAGGGCTGGGAAGGGGGACTCTGCCAGCACAGGAGACCCCGACTGAAAACCCTCACCCCATCCCCAACTGTGCACCCCCAAACCACCTGGTTCTGTTGGAGCTGATCGAACCATTCGAGTGGGTTGGGTTTCTGCAGTGGGGGATCTCTCTCCTTTGCCCCGGGACAGCGCCCTACAGACCTTGTACTTAAGCCCATTCTCTTCCACGTACCCTCCCCATGTGGCCCTACAGAAGCCCACATGTGCTTCTTTGCTCTTTGCATTCAGTTAGGCTGCCTTGAACAGACTGTCCCTGAATCCCTCTTCCTGGTTATTAATTACCCTTTGTTTATTTTAATATATTTACTGAATCAGGTACCCCAGGGAATCCTCTACATCAGTGATGTGAAAAAAAATCCTGTTACCTGAAGTCAAAGAGGTACAGCTTGATTTCTGCTTTGCATGTGCTTGTTTTTTCTTTCTTTTTTTGTTTCTGAAAAGAGTTTTTCCAAGTGGGTGGGATGGAAAGCCAGCAAGCAAGGGATGCTGCTAATTCTTTAGGTGTGGGAGCTTCAGTAGTGATGGGACTTTCTCACATGTGCCGTGAATGGTGATGCTCCGTGGAGAGCGCCCCCGTCTGTGTGAGAACCAGCATGCTTCTATTTCTGTAGCTCCTTTGTCACCTGGGTGGGGAGCACGGGGGAAATAGCCCAGCCTGAGTGGTCTCGGGTCCCCGCTGCCTGCCATCTTGTGGCCCTCCAGAGCTGACGGTAGAACACGTGGGTGACTCAAACATTGACGGCACTCTTACGGAAGCCGTTCCAAATTTCCTGTCGCGATTTACCTTTCACATTCAGAATTCATGCTCCATATCGCTTGGAAATTCTCGAGTGTGATTTCAAGGCACAGCACCTGGGCCCCTCTGACAAATGGGCCTTTGGAGTTTACCCACCTTGTCCTCCCTTCACTGGCTGGAGGCAGGCGGGGTGAGAGGCTGGAAACGGATTTTTATCTACCGAAAGGAAAAATAAATGAAATGAAGCTACTTAAATGGGCTTTCAATCACAAGTATCCCAGGGTGACTTGACTTATGAATCCTCTTCTGTTGAGAGCTAGAGCAGCACTGAAACCATCATGTTTACGCTCATTGGTTTATGTGTTCTTATTCTCTCTCGTTGGCTAATGGACTTTTTTAACATGCTTGCTGAGAAATTTGCATGAAATACACGTTTTGGTTTCTAGGAAAAGTGGTCGGGGGCGCAAAAGTCACCGAGTCAACTTGCTATCTTAGAGACGGAGGGACACAGTTGGAACTCAGGAAAGGGATAGATTTGGGGAACAGAAACCAGTTTCTGTCTGTTCACAAACAGAATCTGAGACTTATTTCTCCACACGGCTGTGTTGAGAGACTTTGAATAACCGGACTGTGAATATTTAACATGATTTATTTCCCAGCTCTGTACAAAGCTAACATTTTCTTTAATAGTTATCTTACATAATTTTGAGAGAGACAGAGAGAGAAAGAGAGGAAACTGGGGTACCTGCTACTAAGGCAGCATGGGGGTGGGCGGGAGGGGGTGGGGGTACATTGGTGGTGGAAATGGGGCACTGGTGGAGGGATGGGTGCTGGTATACTGTATTACCAAGAACCAATTATGAACACCTTTGTAATTGTATGTTTCACGGTGGTATAATAAAAAATTTAAAAAAATATCTTACATAATTTTAACTCAGGCATGCCTTGGGACTGCCACCAGAGCGGGTGTGCGTGTGTGTGCCCTGCCTTCCGCCTCCTTTATTTCTTTCCCTCACTCCTGTCTCTTCTCTGTACTTTGAAAACCATCTATTAAACCTAGTGATCAAGGTCCACCAGCAGGTTTTGTCACGTTGAGAACATCTATTTGGAGCCAAGAATTAATGAACTTTTAAGGCAAGGTCCACCCTGGTCCTGACCCTTTTGGTAATGCTTTATATAAGGTTACTGGGGGGAGAGAAATCAAATTTCAGTAGAGGACATGATTGACAGGCGAGGCAAGGAAAAAGGCAGCATTGAGCCAGTTGGGGAATTTAGGGGGGCAGCGCCTCAAAGTCGCTCTGTGATATTAGAGATTACAAAGTGATATATGAAAAGTCCAATTCTTGAGACTCTTGGGAGAATTACTTGGTTTATTTTCAGAATGTCCCTTGGCAGGAGATTTCCATAGTGAAAGTCAAAAATAGGGACCCACCAGCTCTTCTGCCCCCCCCATTTCCACTGTGTACAGCTTCATGGCTTATTTCGGACAATTTAGACTAGAGCATAAAAATTAAATCACAAGCCATTTGGGGAGCCACTTAATTACCTTTCATTTATTCTCAGAAGCATAGTCTAAGCTTATACGGTCCTGGGCATATTACAAAATATCCATCCTAAGTGGTATTGCAAAAAAGATTAAATTTTCAATTTGGGGGACATCCCTCTGCCCCTGATCCTAAGTAACATTTCTCCATTAACGCACATCATGGTTCAGCATATGCAGATCTACCTTGAGGCACGAGACCCTTTGGAGGTGGGGTCTTCTATCTGATCAGACTCAGGAGGAGCAACTCTTGGATGCTGATGTTTGATGCCTTTATCCACGGGCTCCACCACTGTGTAAGCGCTGGTGAGCATCGTTACCAGCAGAGAGAGGTGAGGGCATGGCTTGGCCCCACTCTCTGGGGTAGCTGTAGGAGTCCACGAGAGAGTCGTCTCTTCGCCTGAATTATCAAAAGGCCACACACAACGTAGTTTCCCCCAGATTGGTTTGCGCCCAAGTGGCCAGACTGTCTTCAGCACACGCCCTTTGTGTTCTAGCACTAACTCGCAGGCAGGGCAGGCTTTCACCGGCTCACATTCATGCTCTGCCCCCTTCAGATGTTCCTCTCCCTAGCTAAGACCCATCCAGACGCCAGCAAATCTCTCAGAGCTGCCTTGGGACAGGGCTGGCGGGATACCCCCGTAGGGGACGTCGCGACCGGCACTTCCTGGGCTCTAAGGGCCACGCGTTGGTTTTCTAGTCTGTGCCCTCTTGAGCCTAAGAAGCCGACATGGACTCACTCCCGTGTAAGGATGTCATGAAGGTGGCCTGTCATTTTGCATCTGGAGTCAAACCCAGAGAGCCCTGAAAAGTCCCACAGAAATCCTGTTTCTCGTCTGCATCGCTGTCCCCTCCCAAGGGTGCTTTCCTGCAGGAAGGCCAGGGTCCCAGTGCCGGCCTGTACAGGACTCCAACAGGAAGCTGTCCAACCCTGTTTCCCTGCAGAATCTTTGAACCGAGAGGGTTAATCAGGAGTGCTCACCCCAAGGCCCCGGGGGGCTCTGAGTTCCAGTTTCCCGGAGCCGCACAGTTCAAAGTCCAGGGAAGATCAGTGGGCAGTGCAGATGTAGGGACAGCCTTCCCACACTGCCCCTCGCCTGGCCAGGGGCTCCGAGATTAAAGTCCCCCAGCCCCAGGACCAGGAGGAGGAGAGAGGAGCGATTTGGAGCACAGACCAAATCCATCTAAGGTCCTTGGGTCTTCTTCAGCCAGTGACCTCCATGGGATTGCAGCCCCGAGAAAATTGCCAGAAATCATGCCAGTTTAGAAGTTAGGTCTTAGGACTTTGCTAGTTGTCCCTTGTTGCTTGTTTCATTAGACGCGCCTGTAGCAGAGCCCGCCAGCCCCACTGTGCCCCCTTTCCAAACGCAG